>CM061097.1:8200000-9400000 GCA_030770545.1 Macropodus opercularis | reverse complement strand
ACTGAATTCTAAGTGGCTCGTTTACAGGGTGAGCCAGCAACGTTGGCGGCATCGTCAAAACAAATGAATGGCTCATCCTCCACTTCAAAAGCATTTGTATGAACAAAAGACACGCAGCACTATCACCCCTGGCCCCTGTCATCACTGCACCACTACCACCAGTTATGGATGCAGGGAGCATCAAGAGCAACATAATTCCCTCCTCGAGCTTGTTCACAACACCATCAGCTGCATCATTACCGGCTTATAGAGCAACTCAATTACGCCTCATCTTGACAGCTCCGACAGGACTCGGCTTCCCCTCGTGTGTGTGTTTGTGTGAAGGGCCATGTGAGCAACGACGGGCCGCAGTCAGACATGCAGCACGGAGTGTCTTCATACAGGCTCTGAGGTCAAGCCGTGGATGCTGGAAACGCGAAGCGAGCTGATATTACACCGTAGCCTGCAGCCAACGTGAGATGTAAGCATCAGCTATGTTTCCATCCTCCTCCTCGCTATGCATTTACACCTGCGTAGGTGTGTGTGATTACCCCTCAGTGCAACGGGGGAAACGTCTGCTTCATGCTACGCTGCAGTCTCCCAGGACTCCACTCTAATTGTTTCTGACGTCCTGTCAGTGTCGGAGTGGATTTTTGAAAAGGCAGCTGGAGCAGTTAGAGTAAAACTTTTTTGTTTAACGATTCATATTTTACATCCCCAGATTTTACTTCTTAATAACATCACATACGTGGCCTGGATTTGTCTGACAGACATTCATTCACTCACATTCGATCGGGATGATGCTAGACCACATGGGACATTGATATTATCCACATACACTAATTTGATGCAATCCAGGAGCTATTCTGCAGCTTTCTCTGCTTCGGTGTCCACTTCCTCCCTCCCTGTGTCTTCTGCTTCCCTGAGGTCTGTAGTTTCACCGCATGTCGCGCCAAACGTTAACTGGGCTCGACACCCACGTTCTGCACACATGAACGCTCTCCTGCTGTGAGACTCATGTGAGGCAGACATTAAGCAAATAATCTGCAGTTACAACAAAAATAAACCATTAAACAACAATGAAAGGTAAACAGGCCACGTCTTCACTGCAGGCCAGTCTGAAGCAGGTTTTCCTTCAAGTAGTGTCGGGTTTCACATTCAGTTTGACCTTTTAAATTGTACAATCCAAACAATTAAAGGCATCTGGCTGGAATAACAGAAAAAACAGGAAACAGTCACCGGTTGTGTTTACAACAAGAGACTGGCTTCTTGTACAAGAAATGAAATTATTGTTTTATTGTGTAGTAAATATGGCACAGCTGACTTAAACTAAACATAAACTTGGCACTTCTACCCCCAGTGTTATGAGGGGGAATGCCATTGCTTTAAATACTTTGTTAATACATAGGTACACATGGGAGTACTTACGCACTAGCCCAGATGGCGGACCCTCTAATTTGAAATCGAGGGGTATAATTAAGAGACAAAAAAATTAAAAAGGAAAGCACGAGGATTTGCTGCTCCGACATGAAACGCGGCGCAAATTACAGCAAGGAGAAGCTTGGTTTGTGTGGTCGTCATTATTAGACAGTCACATTAAAACTAAATATTGTCCGGGAAAGGCGGCTTTGAACGGAGATCCGGCTGCAACTTTGAAGTCCCGCAGATAGACGCGACCATATCCCCGCGTATTAGCCAGAACTTGATGGTCTTCGTGGTAAATTAAATGGGCGATATCAGATGACAGAGCTGAGGGTTTTAAGTTCATGTCGGCGGGGAGCGGGGGCCTGCGTGGTCGGCCTCCAGACACGACAGTGCAGCGTGGACGGAGATTAAACCATTAGGAACGAACAGCCGTCGTGGTGACAGTGTGAATAATCTATGCAGCGACTGATGAGCTACACGCAGCTGACGCAGGGCAGGTAAACACCAGGCGCAGGACGCGACAGTGTCACGCGTAAAAGCTGCAGGTTTGGCTTTAACTTGGCTTTAAACCGAAACGTAAAAGAGTTTCCCCACATCTGCGTGGACGCGCTGCGGACTCGAACTCTACAGGTCCGAGTTCTTAGGACTCGACTTGGACCAGATGTGTTTGCCCTGTAGGTGTGGAGTGAACAGTAAAAAAGCCTGATCGGACCAGTCCCTCTGCTCACATTACCTCATCCTGTTTAAAACTAAAGAAAACAACAGAACCACTCCTGCTCTCTGCAAAGCCTGAAACGAAGGCAGCGTGTAGGGAAGCAGGCGGATCTGGACCCGGGCGACGAACTATGAATGAAGTGACCGCGGCTGCGATGTGATCATTTGTGTGACATTTCCCATAACAACTCGAAAACAGTCCTGCGACGCTAAAACAAACTGCGTCCCGCTGCGTAATCCTTCCACTTTTCGTAGGTTTAGGAGCTTGGCGCGCGAAGGAACAACTTTGCAGCCGCTGCCGAGGCTGTATGTGCGTGTTTATCAGGACACAGTCTGAGAAAAGGCGAGTATAGAAGTTTCACATACCGGTGTCGAGATGACTGAAAGCCGCAGCGGATAGAAACCCGGCGAGAAGAAGAGCGGAGGCGACTGTCCAGGAATCCATCCTGCGGTCAAAGAGTCAGAAGTGTCTCCCAGGTGAAGCGCAGCCGGACGGACGGATGCGCAGGCCGGCGGACTGGCGGACGGACTGTCTGGGTCTGTGCAGGAGCCGATGTCTGGCCGGCGTTAAAAGTCCCGGAACTTCAAGACAGGACCTATAGCTACTACCACAGTGACACCGCAAAGACGGGACCTGATAGTAGAACGCAGGGATCCTATTTCCAAGCCATGTGACAGGAAATAGGGGCAATAGATTCAACCTGCAGCGCCGGGGAAGCGGCGGAGAGAAAGGAGGAGGGAGGGAGGGAGTTTGGCGCTGGAGGGTGGACACTGTGGTGCATGAAGAGCAGGTTAGGAGGGTACAAATTGGTTTTCCCCCTCTGTGATACCAAGTTCACAGGCGTATGGACACAATACGTTTCAAATCACACAAACTGAGTAAATCAGCCAGAAAGCTAAGCACAGTTAGTTAATCACGCAACGTGTGGAAGATCCTTCCAGCAAACATCCTAAGGGGCGAACTGATGGCAGAACTACAAAGTCTGACAGTTTACTGCAAAACACACTTAAAAAAACAGAACAGCTCGATCATAAACCTCACAGCATCACGAGGTTCGTCCTGGTGCTTAGGTTGGGTCCACATCTAGATCCCAGTAGAACAGTGCTTGTAACATGCAGCCCCGTCTCTGAATGCATTCATTAAGCTACAATGTGTTTTATGGAAGGATTTCTCTGAGAAGACACACAGGACCTTTTGCTCCTTCAGCTGGAGCCGTGATCAAAGAGATCTGCTAATAAAAAATATGTTGTAAGTTCTTCTAATGAACACGAGTAACGTCTTTGGTGACATACATGCCTGGGGACAGTTTTGGCAATCAAAGACTTTCTTTGTGTGAGTTTGAGGTTGTTGTTCTTGTTTATTGTACACAGTTATTTATTAGATTTTTATAAGCCACGTAAACGTGTGATTTGCTTAACAGAGCTACAGAAAGAAACGATAATGATAAAAACGTTGGTAATGTTTATACTTTAATCCTAATAATTCATTTTAAATGGTGTTGATATGAATATAGGATGTGAATTAAAAACTGACTTTAGTTTACTGCTTGAATGACGTTCTCTGCACGTCCCCATTAAAGCGTTTCACATCTCAATCACCGAGTAGGAACAGGTGCACAGTGTGTGCGTGCGCGCATACATGCGTGTTGGTCTGCACATGTGTGCCACCTCTTCACACAGGCGGGCTGGTCCGGAGCGTGGAACAGCTCCCTCCTGTGTTTCACTGCGTGCATCATGCAGCACAGCGAACCGTCTCAGGCCAAAGCAGCCACTTAGCCTAGAAATAGCCACATCCAGGATGACCTCACCGCTCTGGAGGAAAGCAGCCCAACATTTATTTCGCCAGAACCGACAGGGTTGAGATGGGGGTGCTGGGAAAGTAATCTAGCCTGACGTGTGCCCTTTTAAGAAGCGCAACTGTGTGGCCTTGAGATACTGCTGGTAAAAACTTCACGTCAGTGAAAGACTGAGCTTCAGAGAAAGCGGTTTATTACAGTTTAACCATACTGACAATTTACGATGACTGAGAGGTTTACTGTAGTTACTCAGGCACCTTTGTGTGCGATGTGTACTGTGGCCTCCGACCACAGTGAATGTTTTTTGCTGACCCTGGGACGGACCGGTGTCCTGTCCAGGGTCCCACAAGCGTGATGGAGGACGGATGGATGCAGAAGCTTTTCAACTGAGAGCTGCTAAGTCATTTTCTGTGGAGATAACGCTGCTTCTACTTGAGTAAAGGCGAACCCACTAAATCCTGTATATTATTATCATTATTAAGTGTATGACATGTGTATGTGGTCATAGACTGTGATTATCCCTCACTGCCCCTGTGATCAGTGTGTGATGCTGTGCAGTTGTGCTTTACCAAAGATTCCTTTGTCCTCTTTGCTCTTTCTGCCGATGTGTGATCACGCGTTGGACTTGTCTTTACACGCCGCGCGGCCACATTCCTCACAGTCTCCTGGAATAAGTCTTTTTCCCGTCTCCAGATAAAACTCACCTCTTTAGTATTTTCACATTAGTTTGACTTTTAATGAGAGAGCTTCACGTAACATTTCCAGCACGATGCGAGCCCCTCACAGGCTGGAGGTCACTGCGGGAATTATCCACAGAGCTGTATTAGAAAGTGCTTTGGCATCCCTGACCTGCCTGACAATGGGAAGTTATGCATAGTTTAGTTAGAAGCTGGCCCAGATGCACTGAATTCACAAACTCTGGAGCCAAGACTATGTCATGTCCTTCCTCTGTCTTGGTAAACACGAGCGCCTGGCCCTGAATCTTAATGCCATATTTCTCTCCTTTGTGGTGAGAACTCTTTCTCCTTCTGGGCTTCTGTTCTTGGCATTCGCCAGAATCTGTCAATGTATTAAACCTGATACTCACGCCTCTGTCTCGTCATTTCACCTGAGCGAGACTTCGTACGCACAGTTACAGCAAGGCCTCTTTACGTCCTTCTCTTTCTGTCAGTGGCTGCAGGTCGTGTCTGTTTTCACTGTTTAGAGCCACCGGCATTTCAGTAAAGTTGATAATGATAATGAATGAATCTTTTCAGTCACTTTTTAATCACAAAGTGATAAAATCATCTCATTTGTTGTTGTTTGCTTCTTTTATTCATCTTATAAGATAAGATATTAATTAAAACCCTGAATTCAATATGAATGGTTCGTTGAAATGTTCTTGCACACTTCATTTTCTCAAAAATAGCTTGAATAAAAATGAAATTGACAACACACACACAAACTGATCAAAGTCCATTAAAAAAAATCTCTCTCTCTATAAATGTACATATGACCATTTTAGTGTTGGGGAACTCTTCCTCCGAGTGAACTTCCCTCTAAGGCTAAACGTAAATGACTGTGAAAGTGTTCACCTTTCACAAAAGCTTCTCAGCTTTGTCAGACAGCGTTTTGGTTTTGGCAGCGACATGACAAGAAGAAGAATAATGATTTTGTCTCCTTAGACTTCAGCAGTGACTCACACTTCGCTGTCAGCATCATTCTGCTCAGTGCCAAAACAATCTCTGCCATCGCTTGGCTCATTACATTAATTAAAAACAAAACACGCTGGCACACGGACTGATGCTTGTCTTCATGCGTCTGCTCCTATGGGGGACACAGTGAGTCAATGTGACTGTTCAACCAAAACATCTGCTTGTTGTCTGAAGTCTGTGTGACCCGGCCAGGAGACCCCCCCCCCACCGCCACGCAGCCACAGTATGATCCACCTCGTTAGTGGGTTTACACACAGCACGGTGCACAGTTCAGCGTCTCCTCCCGACCTCAGTGAAGGCGCGTCCACCTTAACAAAGCAGTGCCTCTGGCCCCATCTGTACCAGTAACAGCCCCCAACCACAATCTTCTGTCAGATCCCCTCCCCTGCACACACACCTGCGCAGGCCCCTGAGCTTTCCCATGTTCAAAGCCAAGATAAAAGCGAACCTTCACATCCAGCCACCTGCACGTCACCAGCGACCGCCGTAGCGCCACAGCCTCTCTCTCCGTTGACACATGCAGCCATCATCCATCTTGCAGGGCTTCCCGGGTCTCTAATTATGCTCCGGGTGGGTGACACCCTCTGGAATGTTTATTGTAACACAGCTGAGCTTTATTTCCATCAAAAGAGCAACAAAAAGAGACGAGGAATAATAGAAAACAGAGTCAGAAGCAGAGAGGAGCAGGCAAAACATATTTCTCTACACACAAATCAGGACTAAATCACTGGGGATAGGTGAATTAGAGTTTATTACAACGTAAGTTTAGTCATATTTCATCCATGACCTCTATCACATACATGATAAGAACATTCAAAGGTTAAAGTTAAACCCCAACTTCTGCCTGTAAACTGTGATGGATGATGACGACAGACAGTCTGGGGCATAAATCTACCACACACCTCTGTTGTCTCGTCCAACCCGAGGGTCTGCTCCAAGCATGACCCCGACGGCTCATGTCACTGTGCTGCAAATCCTAATCACTTACACACAAACTGAACCATATAGAAACATAGTAATAACATAGAATTATCCAGAACCGTGAGCACAAGAGGGGAATAAACCCAGAAGCCATTTTCTAGCGCAGTGAAACTCAGCCCTTTATGCGTCTTCAGTCGTGTTCTTCTGCCACAAAGGGCAAAAATACGTCACTGCGTCAAAAAGTTTTCAAAACCAGACCAAAACCCTGCCGATCACACTGGTCCTCGTAAAACAGGGCCTGGCCTCTGCGCAAGCGATCATTCCATTTTTGGGAAATCCGATGAAAGTGACTGATTTATGGGGTGATGCAGTAAAACTCATTTGAAAGTGGGTGGCAGTGGTGGTGCTGAGAAGCTAAAGAAAATCAGGACAAAGACGCTGATTTACTCGTTGGGCCATATTTTTATATTATGTGTACAAAAAATGCTTTCAGAAGTGGTATCCACATATGATTTCAAAGTTTAGCCGGACAGTCCAACACAAACATTTCCAGTTCGTCTTGAACAAATTACACTTTCTCCAACCGTCTGACTCCAGAAAAGCACTTTGGTAAAGGTTAGAGAAAAGCTGTGGCTTTATTCAAAGTTTAATAAACAGTTTTAGTGTGAAGTCTTTCTTTAAGTGCTGCGATTGCCTAAACCCAGCAGTACAAACTGGTTCATTATGCCCTAATCCACAAAACTGGATGTTGTTCAACAAGATCAAATATTTTGGTGAAAAGAGTTGGTGTGTGGGTTCATAAACATGAAGTGAAGTGAAGTGAAGTAACTTTTATTTTAACATCATGTTGATAGGAAACACACATACGCTGGAACTAAATTGTCTACAATAACACTTCTGTAACTGCTAAACATTTGCAACTAATTATACAAACTAGTAACTAAAAAGTAACTCAACTTAAAGTCTGTACTGTGGTAGCACTGTGGTAGTATTGTGATAGTATTGTGGTAGTACTGTGGTAGTACTGTGGTAGTATTGTGGTAGTACTGTGGTAGTACTGTGGTAGTATTGTGGTAGTACTGTGGTAGTATTGTGGTAGTATTGTGGTAGTACTGTGGTAGTATTGTGGTAGTATTGTGGTAGTACTGTGGTAGTATTGTGGTAGTACTGTGGTAGTATTGTGGTAGTACTGTGGTAGTATTGTGGTAGTATTGTGGTAGTACTGTGGTAGTACTGTGGTAGTATTGTGGTAGTACTGTGGTAGTATTGTGGTAGTATTGTGGTAGTACTGTGGTAGTACTGTGGTAGTATTGTGGTAGTACTGTGGTAGTACTGTGGTAGTATTGTGGTAGTACTGTGGTAGTATTGTGGTAGTACTGTGGTAGTATTGTGGTAGTATTGTGGTAGTACTGTGGTAGTACTGTGGTAGTATTGTGGTAGTACTGTGGTAGTACTGTGGTAGTATTGTGGTAGTACTGTGGTAGTATTGTGGTAGTACTGTGGTAGTATTGTGGTAGTACTGTGGTAGTACTGTGGTAGTATTGTGGTCGTACGGTACAGTAGTAGTAGTAGTAGTAGTAGTAGTAGTAGTTTATCTGTTTCACCTGATTGGAAACAGTTGATGTTAACATTCTGCATCGTTTTCTGCTAACATGGAACAGATAACACATCACTCTCATCCTTCTGAGTCACACATTTCTTTGCATGAACTCATCGCAGTCAGAAACCAGAAGGTTGTCGTCCAGTGACGCCGGACGTCCTGTCATAACACAATGTCCCCACACAGAGCATCAGTTTCTGAGAATCCTCCTGAGTCACATCTGTTGTCACTGTTACAATGAGCCTATGAGTGTGGAACACGACACTCACACCAGGACGCCACAGGTCAAGTGAGGCCTCTAAACAAGTTGTCATGGCTGGACTCAAATGACAAATCTGAAATGTGTTCTTGGAAATAGTCCGCGATGAAAAACCGGAAGCTGAAGCAGAGCACGTGAAGTCATCTAAGCATTTCCTTCACGTGGTGAAGTGGCGCTTTCTTTTGAGAAACAAAAAAGGGACTGTGGTGGTCACCGCACCGATTCAGCCTCCAGCCCAAAGCTCCTTCTAAGCACAAACAACTCCGGGGGCTTTAGCATCGAGACGTATATTGAGGCCAGACTTGTTTTCACGCTGTAGCTGTTATTTATTCTTATTTTCACATGTCAAACTTGACAACATTGCAAACATCCCCTGATGGCTGTCTTTGTTTCTTCCATTCAGGGAATGCAATGCGAGAACCGCAGTCCATCATATGCAGAGCGTAAACTGCTGATGAGAACCACACTTTGAGGATGCGAACTGTGGTATGGCTGCGTTGTTTACAAGAGTTGGGACGAAAACAAACGCAGATGAAAAATATCTTGACGTCATATTTCATTTCAGCAGCTTCGCGTTTGTGGCCAAGGGAAAACAAAAACACAGTCTCACATGTCTTCACAATGCATGAAAAGACGTCCAGGTGACAGAGGGCACGTTTGCAGGTTTATATTTCAGGCCAGTCGCTGCTAACACACATGTGCATTTCATGTTTGGCAGGGCTGAAATGAAACTAGTCAGGAAAAGCCCTGTTCGCTGCGCAAGAGCCAAATAGTCCACACGATAAATTACTTTCTGCAAAACTAAAGGAAAGAAAGTCGGACAATTTTAGTTTGCATGTGAACTATTGCACCACACAGACATAATGTGGCTGCAGGACGTCACTGCAGATTGAATTTATCAGTGAATGTAGGAAGCGTGAAATTCTGACGCCGCTACTGCAACTGGAGCTGCACCCAGTCTGCTAAGCGTCACATTAAGAGCGTAAACACAGGGAAACTCCAGAACTTGTGCTCATGTAAACCAGCAGGTTGTTTACCAAACAAACAGGAGCGGCATTAATCTTCTTATCTACTGGAAGGAGCAGGACCTTAAAAAAAAAAAATCACTCATTAATTGGAAAGTTGAGTGAGAGCATAGAAACTGTTGCTGCATAAGCAAAGCCAGAATGAGAACAAACAGAAACTATTCTTCCCCTAAATGAATGACAACAGATTAACCTGATGATGCTGCGGCGGCTGTGTCTACTCACTTAGCGCAGGGCTGAGCAGGGATGGGGGCATGAATACTTATGAGATCTTTGACCTTGGGCGTCTGACACAGAGAGGAACAGGGAACAAACGACAAACCGCAGTGGTGAGAACTCGTAAGATTAGGAGAGAGACCAGAGGACCTTCACTGCCCCTGTGATATGAATCACACGTTGTTAAGCAGGTGTACACGGACACACAGAGCAGAACAGGCGGAGACACAACAAGCAAGCGTGTCTAGACTGTAAATATCTGCCCCTGAAGCTGTGTTATCTGCCTTGACATAAACTTAGTCGACAACAACTATTGGACCAGATTAAATGACAGACAAAAGGCAAATGTTGCAATCGCTGAATACTAAGATGCTCTTAATTAAGCCACTAAAGGCAGCACATGGAAAAGAGGAGACGAAGAGGCAAGACTGGGCCTGAATAAAGTGATATGGTTTCAGGTGAAACTGACACGCACCATGTATGTGTGTGGCGTCTACGTACGACCACTAACGAGGCCTCAGACTGTGTGCACACCCACACGCAGACACGCAAACAAATCTTTGGACTAAACCCCACGAACCCAGAGCGCAGCCGAGATTTAATTCCTTCTCTATCGTATCGGTGCATCGCGCTGAACAAGAAGAACAAAAACAGGGGGGGGCACAAACCAACCATGCAGGAAAATGTTCCTTTTGAAGTGGAGCTAGCTTTGGCGTAACGCAGCTAGTTAAGCAGATCATTAAGCGTAATGGTGGGGAGGATTGTAAAGCTTTATCTCTGAGGAAAGAACAAAGTTCTCGATGATCTGGGGGATTCTGGGACTGGATTTGATGGGAATTCCCATGCCTGCTGGAACAGTTCACTTTGAAACAGTTTGATCTGCGCTAACAGACAGGTGCCATCATAAATCCAGTCAAGGAATTACTTACGCAGCTACATAGTCAAACTTAAGAAGATAAAGTTTCCTTTGACAGGTTGTATCTACAGGCTGAAGGCTCGCTCCCAGACTGACAGCAGTGTTGTTAACGTCTGGTAGACACAAGACAGCAAAGCTCCTTTTGATTTTAAGGGCATCAACCAGAGCACCTTTATTTTCAGTCCTCAACGATGCTGCATTTGAGTATTTGAGCATAGCGACGCCATGAGATCTCGTTGGACGTCATACTGGTGGCTGCAGTCAGCTCATTTGTTTCGAAGTCACATGAGAATGGACCAAGCCCAGCCCAGAGCAGCTTCATGAGCTCTGCAGGGTTGTGAACGAGATGTGATTAAACCAGAAAAGAAAGAAAGTCAATGTCAAGCCTGGGAAGATCATCCTTGGGTATAAAGGACATAAGGAAAGTCAAGGTCACAAAAACTGCATCTTAAGTCTGAAAAGACTGAAGGAAATCAAACCACAAGGTCTGAGCCTAACTTCACCTTTGCTTCCTGTTATGCACATACTGTACTTAATCTTGAGCAGAGCTGAGTCGTGTACAAGAGCTGTGTGAAAGTCACTTGTATTTCTTTAAGCTGTTTGAGTATTTTCAGTAAAGTTGTTTTGATAACTTTTCTCCTCTGCACAAATAAACGGTGAACGGTGACCATTATTTGTTCTTATTTGCTCTCACTACTCTGTTGCCTGGACTCTCCACAGCCTTTCACTCAAATCCCTCCAGATCTGGAAACTGCTTCCACCCAATTTTCATGTTTATGAAAACACTAGTTTCCAAGAGCCTGCAATGAATTTATATTTGGTACAAGCAGCGTAGTGCATCTCAGCCTTTGGCAACATGCCCTTCCACAAGCTTTCAGAGGAGGCTTGTCCCCCCAGTTTCCACACTGCCGACTGATTGATTTGCTCTTTAATGGCTTCCTGTGTTGGGCACGGTCAGGGACGAACATCTGTAAGGGCGGACTGGGCAGGCCGGGTCTGTTTTGCTCTGCTTTGCTCATCTGCGGTGTAGTAAAGTGCAAGTAAAGTGAAGTATCTGCCTTTTCTGCGGCCTGGGAGAATGACGTGCTCCATTATAAAAAGAACTGACTCCAATGAAAAATGAGCCTCGGGTCCTAACGGCTGCTGGTCGCTGAGTGGATTACGCAGCCTCGGCGGATGAAATCTGGCCTCTGATGTTGATGAGTGCGGGTAAGACTAGTAGCTGGCCTGTGAGTGATAAACTTACACTGAGTCTTAACGTCAAGAGAGCTTTGCGTTTGAACGTCCACTCCTGCAAGTCTTCACAAAGGCTGAGGTTCAGCTGTAGGTCGTGGAGAGAACTTCAATGCGGATTTTGTCTATTTAACATAGATGAACAGAAAATGAAGCGTGTAAATATTTCTCATCAGAATCTAAGAGGCGTAGCAAATCACAGGAGATTGAAAAGCGCATATATTCATGTTTAAAATGTGACTTTTTGATCAACTTCGGTATAAAACACACATACATCAGGTTGGTGTTGTTACCTGCCTTAGCATTAGCTGACTTTACTCAAACCTTCTCGCCAACGTTAGGCGTTCATGTTGTCAGTGGCTCTGTTTGGGCAAACACCTTAATCCTGAAATCAATCTTTATTTCAACCTACGCCTTACAATTAGGGGTTAGCGTCTGAAGACACTGCTCAGCCATAAAGGGACAAAGCACACCTGCAAAGCTGGAGATGACATGAAACAAAGAAGCACACCCAAAACAAAAGCCTCATCCAAAAGCCACTTCAGAAGCTCGTCTTCGTAATCCAAGGGTGCACAGCAGATCTGAGAAACGGGAAAAGTCCCACGTGAAAGCAACAGGCTTCAGAGCACATTCGCATTTACTCGTGCTCGAATTTGATTGAACTAATTACGACAGGTTGTAGGAAGATAAGCGAGCGTAAACATTGGAGGTTCGAGCGGCCCCCCCACCGAGATGAAAAACCATCTATTTTCATCCGTACGCAATTAGTCTGCATCTGACTCTGCAAACAGACGCAGGAGGCTGCCTGTGCTGTGACTGACACATGAAAGCAGGGGAATTTGCACCCGGGTAGGAGATTATGCAGTGAGCGAGTGGCTAATACCCTACAAAGACGTCAGACAGCGACACACAGGGAGGCCCGCACGTCGCTTCAGGGGATAACAGGACTGCTTTCATTAACAGGTTACACAGCAACATGTGGACTTATTTACGCTCATAAATAAGATTAATTTGTGTTGGCAAAGAACAATAAGCGAACCCTGGAGGCTTGATGGAGCAGCAACAGGCAGGTAAAAAAAATAAATCAGCATTGCACAACCAAGACTTAGAAAACAATTTTTGCATGCATTACTAAACTTCAAAGCTTTCGACATCCAGCCGGCCAGGTTATTTCAATTACTCTCCAACAATAACCCTTCATCTATCCCCAAGCCGGACCCCCCCTATCAGTCCCACAGATCAGCCACATGAGACCCTGTCGCTGCGTTTCCTTTCCCCCCAGGGGCTTAGTTTCTGCAAGGGCGAAGTGAGTCAGGTTCAAAGTGGAGAAGACCACAGAGTAACAGGAGACGACGGTCTGTCCACTGGCTGTGAAGCAGGGAAATACTGTACATACAACACACATGTTCAGCATAAAACATGCTACTAGATAAACAGGCATTTAAACAAAAAGGAAACATCCTGTCCAATCAGAACTCAGCAATAATTTATTCATTGATTCCCTAACCAATGCTGAATCTAAATATTCAGAGAGGCTTCTTTCGGCCGTTGTTTTTAAGTACAAATGGAAAAATGGACAAAATCTCACAATTCAAGTGTTGATCTGTCACAATAACCTGACCTCTGACTAACTTTTGTGGTTGTTTCTAACTCAGTCACTCAGCAAAACCCTTCGTCTGAGTGAAGGCTGCGAGTCCACACAAAGGCTGCGTTATGAGTTCAAAGTCTTTGAACCAAAGAAATGATCAGGTTGACTTCACACTGGCCGTGAGCGTGAACACATCTGGTCCTATTTTAAAGTGAGCAGGAGAAGCGCACGTTGATTGTAAAGATGATATCTCTCTGTAGTATTTATACAATTCTCTGTGGCGAGGATCAGATGTTCAGTCACGCAAAACGAGAATATACTGTAAAAACAACCACGGCATTTCTTCCTTTACTTCATTGCCCTTGATCCTCACCCGGTGCCCAATTTACCACAAGTGGAGGCTTTCCAAACTACACAACAGGAAAAACACGAGGTCAAACAACAAACCGTGAGCTTTTCCTCACGGGGTCAGTGGGTCAAGAGAAGACCACCAACCCAACAAACAGCGCGGGTGCATATGATGTCTGATTGCTCGGCCCTAAACTTAATTGCTGCCACTGGCCGCGCAGGTGAAGGCTTCAGCGGGAAGTTGTGTAGTTCAGAATCCAAAAACAGCCTGCTGGTTTAGCCAGTCCATCCTGGGGTCACCATCTCTTCTGGTTTCACTTTTCTCTTTCTGAAAACACAAATGAAAGAAGATTAACAGAAGCAACTCTAAAAGTTACGAGTTTAAATTACAGACAGAGCAAAACCACCACTCATATTTAAATACTGTGTGTCAAAAATGACTTTCCATAGTTATTTTGGGCAAACGGCCATCTTGACGGCATGTCCTTGTGCTCTGTGGGGGCTGAATGAGTGAAGTAATGGTGAACGCTTGTTACAGTAAATCACTGTAGGAAAGTCCTGGTGACCCAGCATCAGGGCATCAGGCTCTGTTCTTAATACAGTTAATGCTCTTTTATTAACAATCAGCAAAACTAGTGATGCTATTAAAGAAATGCTTAAGGGCGACTGTAGGCCCTCCCTGCAATACAACGTTAGGAAGATCAGTAATTTTAATAAGGTTAAATAAGTAAAAAAGTGAAATAATAGCCTGAGCCCAGTTTGTTTCATGGGCAGATTGGGTGACTTCAATATGACCTGCTGTGCTGTCTGTTATTTATTGTCAAACTCACAGGGTAACCGAGTTTAATGAGCACAATACACAGTGTGATACTGTACCAAATTCTTCATACACTTAAACCTTGGAGAGAAAAGATCAGATAAATCTAAGATCTAAAGGATTTTAAGTATAACGAGCTACACGTATGTGAATGAGCAGAAACCTTTGCATCATAGCGAAACCAGCCTCACCGAGCTTTAATGCTGAAAAACAGGCAGAAATTAAGGTTGTGACATTATCAAGAGACTTGAGCTCAGCATGACAGAAACATTTATTAACTCAGAATATGAATTCATTTTGACAGGCTCCTATTTTTCAAATATGAAAGTGAAATAAATTCAAAGTATTTCCAGGCATTCTGTGTTTTTTTGCGATGTGCTTCCCCCCACAGTCCTTCGATCCATTTTAAACCTCTTCCAAGTTCAGACACAGCCCCCCCTCGACCTTTTGATGTGTCATCTAACAGAAGAGGAGCAGACGTATTCACTCACAAGCATCTTATGGAGTAATGACTTTCTAGCTGCTGCTGCGAGCTGCCGGTGAACCTGTTGAAACCTGCCGGGTAACCCTAGATGAGGAAAGTACCCCTGCAGTTCTAGTGTGAGACACGGGGAACAGAGGCACAGGAGGTGTTCACCAGCTACCTATTGCACACAAATGCAACACGTACTGTACTAGTACACAGAGTTGTGTAGTATCACTGCTTTTTTTCCTCCAGACACGCAAACCAGACGTGATGTGAAATATAGTAAGACCCCTGCTACTTGCATCCTGCAATGCTCCTGATGTCAGGGAGGAATCGATATGTCTGAACCTGTTTTGTGGGGAGTGTGTATGCACATACTGTACTGTGTGTGTGTGTGTGTGTGTGTGTGTTAATGCAGAGCAGAGAATTCTCTTTGCACATCTAAGCTACTGTATTTAAAGAATGCTTCCTGGCTGCGTGCGCCCCGGGTTTCCCATACTAGTATGTGTATCAGCATGTTGCGCGTGTGAGATCACCTCCCTCACATCTGCAGACCTCCTGACATCCGCCTTCTCTTTTTACACATGGCCTCCTGTGATCAAGGCTTCAAGAGAGGGCAGGTGTGCTCGAAAACAGAGCAGTTTCATCGCCCGCCTGCTCCCAGTGCTGCTGGAAGATGGAGGTGACTCTTGACTTCTGACATCCATCTTTCCTCCTCCCCTGCTGGAGGTATGGTGGGGAAAAGCCCACATGAAGTCTATGAGCCCATAAAACAAGGTCTTTAATTTTCTAGTACATGCCTGGGAGCTACTGCGACTATTAGCCTCTCATTTCTCTGGACTGCGGTCGTAGGTATGATCCCACAGACTGCATGGGTTTATTTGATTTGATAAGATCAGAAAGATAACGTAGGTGTTAACAGTCAGGTGGACGGGAGATGCTGGATATCAAAAGAGAAGACTTAATTCACTGCTTTTGTGTTTTTTGGACTTTGTTGGCACAGGAAAAGGGAAAGAAGACCTCTAGCTAATCTAGAGAGAGAGTCTAGAGATGCTGTAACAACAAAAGCGTTTTATGTTTGAACTGTGGAAGTCTGTAAAGAGGGGGCACAGTGAAGTTATTATCCCAGATCAATTCCAACCCTAATTTTATTACGTATTCTTTTAAATCTTGCATTTTGGAAGCAGTGGTGAAGTAAGAGAGGATTTTTCAGAGGTGACTCACGTGTAACCCACCTGTATTGTTTCGTGTTATGTCGTACGATTATCACAGCCATTGCGATCATTGTCAAGAGGGAACCAGCAGCACCGAGGACAAACTCCAAGTAATCATCTGTGAAATCACAGCAACACAGAATTAATCGGCAACAGCCATTGATCGGTCTCAACAACCATTCATCACCCACATCTTTCACTATCTGGATCAACACAAACTCCAAAAGGAGGAATTGATGTTGGAAGTAAAAGCACGAGTGAAAACAAATATCAATCAGCACTTTGTGTTTCTCTGAGCACAACATCCAGTTGTGCTGCTCCGTAGCCAAGCGCTGAAGATGTCCGACTGTTAACAAAAGCTAAAGCTGTGATGTAGAACGTGGGAACGACTGCAACTTGAAGTTGAACATTTCATTTGACCACAGATTGGTTTTAATGATGCTATTCATTGCAACTGCTCTTCTTATAATAAACAAAGCTAAAAGCCTCCTTTGGGTCTGGGGAAGTTCAGTGAGACACACGATTCCCTAAACCAAGCTGCACTGAAAACACGTTACACACATCATGAGGTTGAAATAAGTAGGTTAAAACAAACAACAGACATAATGCAACAGACAACATGCAAGTAGAACTCAGACATTTCTAATCACCCATTTGTAATTTTACATTTAGCTACATAATCAACCTCGTCTGTATTCAGATCCTTTTCCAGTGTTTATCTCCTACTGTAATTGCAAACAGACGATAAGAAATTCAAGCCTGTTTTCATAACTCGACCGTACCCACACGCCCCTGAGCTACACTCTTATCACTTAAAGCATTTCTAAAGATAGTGATGAGCTTCTTTCCTGACGGCGCTGATATCATCATACAATAATGGTGTTGATTTTTCTCTCCCTGGTAACAGTGCGTGTCTTTGTACCAAGCTGCCGTTGCCATGTGAAACAGTGCGTCTGCCTCCTCTGTGACTTCATATAATTGGTGGAATCAAATCTTGCTTGTCCAAACTGAATAAGCTCACTGCTGCAGAATCACTGTAAACACAACGCCTCGAAACAAACATGTTTACCACCGAGTTACATCATGTTTCTTTTTAATTGAACTGTTTAATCATTTGCAACCTGAGAATACTAAATGTTCCTGTTCTTGCTGCAGCTGTCGGGTTCTCCTCTTCATGATGCGCCATAAGTTTTAGACAAGACAGTCCAGCACAAACAAGCCAACACGGATTAATCAGAGCACAGAACGCGTCTGAACTGACTCTCAGTCCATCTGACACAAGCTCGGGACCAAAGAACTTGGCAGCGTTTCTGCACAGAACTGATATGTGGCTTCCTCCTTGCGTAACAGAGTTGTTTTCAGGATGTACCGATGGACTGTTAGGTGGTTTGGAAAACCATCAGCAGTAGTCATTTGAGCAGCACAATGCATGGTTTCTTATAGTTAGTCTAGTTTCACTGTATTTGTGTATGAACAACATTTCATACGTAAGTAAATATAACGTAAATACATTTTCAGACAGTGGTCCCCAGGTCTGTCTAACGTACCCTCACAACTACTTTAGATTAGCTTCATCACCTTTCACTCACATCACCATATATTAAGTGTCAGTGCACAACCTGAGCTGGAATTATCATTGTTTAGACTAACTGAATTACTTGTCTCTCTGAACAGTGAACGCTTGTTATTTATTAAGATCCCACAAACAACCACAAGGCCTAGTGGCTTTGAATCTCATGAGCAACAGTCAAGCAAGCAGGCAACCAGCAGGATAAACACGTTCGTGTGAGACTGGTCTTTAAAGGTTACTCCAGGACAGATGTGTGTTAATGCCAAGTGACTTAAGTCAAAGAGGAACTTTTTTCACTTTTCTTTTTCAACAATTCTCTCTCACATTTTTAAAGACATCAATCAAGTGCACCACCCTCTTTACAGCCCTCCGAGCAAGTCCTTTAACATCATCAGTGTGTCAGTAACGAGAAGGCGTCTAATGAAAAACAAGAGAAGCATCAGGAAGCGGGAATTAAGGCTCGAGTCTGTGGATACCGGTTCAATCCAGCTTCCACTGCACAGAGCTTTGTGCACACATGAAGACAGCAGCAGTTTAAAGGTTTCAGACTCCCCTCAACTACACAACCTGCATTTCCTCTCAGCTCTCAGGAGAACATGACAACCACAGGCAGAAATCTGAATGAAGCTTTATCTTGCAAACCACGTGTCGCTTCCCCATGAACATCCTCGCTGGCAGCAGTCACCTTTCCTTTAATCACGGTGTTCTCCTCTTCACAAGGAGGCCTATTAATGTAATGATGCCATTAAGGCGGAGCCAGCTTGTTTTTGGTATGCTAATCCTCAAGGCTATTGTCGTGAAAAGGTGTAGTCAAGCTGGTGAAACGCATGACTTTCCATCATGTCTCTGGTGGCCTCGCTGGTTGAACTTACATCAAAAAAGCTCCAAGGCCTCTCTATGCAAACCTCACCTTCACCTCTCCATCAGAACATATTACCACTGATCAGAGCAGCACAGCAGCACATTATGAGCCATTCTAGCACAGCTGACGAGTGATATACATACAGTACGAACGCCAGCCTTTGAGGGAAGTGTCTTACTGTCACGTCTGCTCACAGGCACCACACAACACAACGTGAAAGGGGTCAAACTGGATTTGGTGGCTGTTTGGTCAACACATCACACTGCAGTGACTCATACGAGGAGAGGAGGAGAGAGCAGTCAGACGCCTTCTGCCTCTTGCACAATACCTTGGACGCAGGTCTGTATTTAGTGTTGTTTACATGACTAGGGGGTCACATCTGAATGGCGGAGGTAACAGCTCATGCAACACCTGCCACTGAGCACCTCAGGTCATGTTGACAGTTGTTAGCTCTGATTTTTATAATGAGAGTGTCAGAACAACTGTGGTCATTGTCTAGTTCAAGTGTTCTGTCCAATCCAGACATTAGAGAAACCTTCTAAACATTCTGTCTGATGTGTCTGCAATAATGGCACAGAACCGTATTGTCGCCTTCGCAGCTCTATGTTTCACAAGCGACCTGCCCGCTTGTTTATTTGTTGCTTGTTGCTCTAGTTTCTCCTTTCTCTGTTCCCTCAACCCAACCCATCGAGGCAGGTGACCGTCCAGCCTGAGCCAGGACCTGTTGTTAAAAAGAGTTGTTCCTCTGCCTCCTATTGCTGCTCAGTATCGCTTTGTCGCATGTGTAACAAATACTGACAGGGTGACTAAAACAATATCAAGGCATGCTGAAAGCCTGCTGGAAAAGGAAAAAAGAAAAGGAACATTTCTAAACAGCTCTGCGTTCAATTACGTTATGAAACTAATACGTTTGTCTAATAAAGAAGTTAAGGTCGATTGTGTCCAGCTGTGGCTGTGTTGTTAGGTGGGTCGCAAAATCTGATATATTAAGCCTCATCTCCGATTACAATCACAAGGAAGTCTCTGCTTGCAGCTTTAACAAGGAAAAGATGGAGGACTAGGATGAAGTCAAGTGGCTTTAGGTCTGTGCTTGCTCTCACCAACGTTCATGAAATCTAAGATGTTCAACAAACGGGTTATATGATAAAACTGACAATTAGTTACTGCGTTGTTAATTGTTAAGTGTCCTAAAAGCCAGATTTTCGACTAATGAGACAACAGGAAGCATTAATCTGTTCTGTTACAAACATAAAACACCGGGAACTCGGTGGCAACTACTGTCACCTAGTGGAGACAAAGGGTAACTACAACAACACTGACAGTTCAGGGTGAATTATCGAGCTGAAGATCCAGGTGGCTCTAATTTTGAAACCCAAATCCAAGCCAATCCTGGTTCAGAAGTTTATACCTTTGTAGCTAAAGGCCTGTGTGTCGAGAGACGAGTCTACTGAACCTTGGCATTCAAAGAGTTTGGAGGAGAAGAGGAGGACTCCAAATGTCCCTCTCAGTCTTCATTAGAGGCCTGTTGTACTAAATATGAAACATGTGGGGATTTAGTTATAAATAAGGCAAATACATAAGATTTTTATGTATATTTATGGAGCTAGAATGACAACATCTCACTAGTGAATAAAACAAAAATAACAAATACTTCACTCTGACAAAACTAGACAACAGAGACGTTTCCCCATTTTAAATCACATCCTTCCTCCATACAGATGCTAGCGTTGTTTCACGTCAGAACCAACCTGTTAAACAGTTGGGCTCTTCCCCTGTCCACGATCCGTCATCCAGGCAGGTGCGCTGTGTTGATCCGTACAGTTTGTAGCCGTTGTTGCAGGAGAAGCTCAGAGTGTCCCCCTCAAGGTAATGTGTCCCATTCTTCTTCCCGTTCCTGGGTGAGGCAATCCGGCCACAAGACACCACTAAGGAACAACAACACTCAAAAATCAATGAAGCCTCCTAATAGCATGACATTACTGTAGTGTATTGACTGAACTCCTAACCAGACACATGTAAGCCCTAACTGCAGAGGTTTGAGTGTCCTGGTTATGTATTATATACATTATATACACTAAATAGTATTCACAAATTATTTAGTTGATTTCCGGTAATGATGTACTGTAGTTTCATCTGTTACCTGGCTCCAGGGCTTCCATTAGGGCTCGGTAATCTTTATAGGCCCTGAGGGTGGCGTTTCCCATTGTGAGGCTCTGAGTGGCCAGTGTATCATATTTACAGATCTGTGCCCCTTCTCCAAAGCACATCTTCACCATGTTCTGCACCAGAGCATCATCATCAGGTACATCAGGCATAGAGAAGGCAGGAACAAACGCCAGACTGTGGTTTGATGGCAGACTGTAAGTGTCCATAAGGTACTTGGAGTCATATGTGAAAAGGGAAACCTCCTTTGAAACATTCCCTGTTGAGCAAAGACAAAAATGAAACAAGTTTGACACAAGTTTAACCAAACTCAAATGAATCAGTATTGAATAAATCACTGCACTTGTGCTTTTATGTTGAAAATACACATGCTGGACCTGTACAATATAAACAAGGCACATGTATGAAAACAATAGAAACAACACATACGACCGGGTTAATTACAGATTGACTGATGACTAATAACCACCGTGACAGCTCAGGCATGACTGACCACTTGCATGGGAATTACTGCAAGGCAACATATGTTTGACCAATCACTGTAATCACAATACTTGGCCCAAAGAACTGTAACTAGTTTCTAACAGATGGACAAAAAAAACGAGAGAATATGGGACGTGCTATAATTTGGAGAGACGGCCATGCTGCAACACGCTGCAGACACACCCTGCAGCAGGCTGTCATTAGCCGCTTACGGTGCAGTCTTGACTTTGATCCATGCAAAAGTGGCATTCTATCAGCACCAGTGCATTAAAGTGTCCCACAAGCTTAAACTAAATTAAATTTGCTGCAGTTAAAAAAAAAAGTTGATCGTAATGATTTCATTTGAAGGTTAAATTCCAGGTTTGAGTGATACAGCATGATACATTATTTTCATGTACAGTGTCCATGCAGTCTGACCTCTGTTGCGGTTTCCCTTCCACTGCATGGCCTGATCTCTCTGTAATCCATTAGTCTAACTCTAAACACATGTCTTGTGCATTTATCCATTTGTCAAGCTTTGAGCCAAACGGGGCTCAGATGCAGTGTATTCATTTACAAAGAAAAAATAAATCAGTTCCTAAACATGCAGCGATAACATATCAACCTGACAAATTTACACTCACAGCTAACTCCAAAAATGAAGATTTCCTCGGACGTGGCGTTGGATGAGGAGAAGACCTTTCCTTGTTCGGTCACCAGGTCATCAGATGGGTCAGAGTTCATCCAACCCAGTAAACCCTTGGTGTCATTGGTAAACTCCAAAGGCAACAGGACGGCCACAGCCATGGTTCCTTCATGTAAGCGAACCTCCACACCAGCACCAGAATGAAACGCCACCGTCACATTCTGAGGGGTAGGGGCGAACACATGTACTCCTAGAAATGTAAGATTTACAGTAGTTTGAATGATTCAAATATCTTTTTCATTACCACAGCTTTAATCAAGCCTCTCACCATGCAGATCCATCCATCTCTGCTCTTTGAAAGGCAGGATCCTTTGGCCCCTGAGCACCTGCAGCTGGCCCTCGGCTACACGCACCTCAATGATATCAGAGCCCTTCTCCTTCATAGCCACTGATGACAGCTGCGTGGCCTTGACCAGTGTACCTGCAGTGGTGAATACAACATCAAAACTTTTATTACTATATCAAATGAGCCAGATGTGTTGCTCTCTCGTTTACCTGACATCACCAGGTGTCAGATAAAGCCTTAAACAGTTCTTTGAAGAAGACCAATAAAACCCAGTAAGATATGGCAACCTCTAGGGTCAGGGTATAAATCCTGATCTTTAAAGGAACACTCATCAAACCATAAAATAAAACTCTGTGAAGACGTCCTGATCCAAACAGTGCTCTGGGCTAAAAGAGAGAGGTACATGTGGATGAAAGAACAGTCACAGACATGGCGCTGACATCAAACGGAGGCTCACCGTTCTTAAGTTTCATCTGCTCAGTTCGGGCCTGAACACTCAGCCCTCCGTCTGATGACACAAGGTGATACTCGCCTTTCCCATTGAAAGTGTAGCTGAGGCCATCGAACGTTATGAAGTGTGGATCCCCGAGCACGACACCTGTGAGGTGTCAAGACACAGAAGCCAACAGTATTTCGTGTTGAAAACAGTCTATAAACATTCTTAATTTGACTCACCAGCTCTTGGGGGCCGGTAGTTGCGACATCCACTAGAAGGCCTATGGCTGAAGTAGACGTCACAGTTTTCAGACCACAAGCAGCAGTAGAACAAACTTGTGACATCATAGAGCCAGTGGGAGAACCCTGGCACCCGCGGAGGGTTCCTGTACGGGGGTGAGCCCCAGTCATGGGCCCTGTCTGGGGTGCTGCCACCAACAGAGTCCCCCGTCAGCACCAGAGCGCCTGCACGGTCATAGCAGCACTGCTGCCCCGAACCACGCGTCAGACTGAAGAAAAAGCAGAAATGAAATTTCTATTTCTACTTATCAACACAGATGATTGTATTCATGTTTCTGTTAGTCCTGCGTACAGTACCTGGCCTGAATGGCTCTGACACAATGAACACTGCCTGGGTGATACGTGCACACACTGCCCCTCTCAACGTCACAGCTATAGTCAGCCTGAAATAACACAGTGAATGAATGTGTGTCAATCAAAGAATAAAACAAGCAGTGGTAATTAATGGAGATGAGTCGAGTAAGCAAAAATAAACACTTCATTTAAATACATTTATTATTGCCTTAGCACTAATGATATAGGTCTCAAGAAGTTTGTTTAATCTGGGAGTATTGTTTTATCTTAATCAAATTACTACCCTAGCCTGCTTTTAATGGTCTTCGATCAACCAGAAATAACATATAACAAAGGAATGACCTCCTACCTCAATGCTTTCTTTCAATTAGTTAATATGAACACAAAACATAGTCATATCTATACTTTCAAAAACTATTTAAAGTATATATAGAAGAGCAAAATCCCTGTGTTGTACACACATGAAACCTGCCCGTGTCTGCTCTGGCCTGTGCCAGAGTACAAGGACAGTCCGTGAGCTCCTCCAGGAACTCTGGTAGTTTCCTCTCCAACATGTCCCACTGCAGACACTTGTTCTTGGCCCAGGCAGCAGAGTTGTCTCTAAAAATCTGATCCAAGTGCCAGGCCAGGACGTGAAGCCCACTCCAGAGGCACTGCACATCTCTGTATGTGAACCAGTCAAGGTTAGTTCAAACTGCAAACTATGAATGAAACCAACTTTGAATCTATAATGGCTTAAAATGGCAAATATAGTAAACAGAAACAGTACAAGAAGGTAAAAAAGTTATGTTGTAGAAAGTAAAAATATAGACACCCATGTTTAAATCCATAGAAAGCCTGCTGAAATACATCACTAATAAAAAAGACATTGTGTGAGTAAACAACACAGATTTATATACTATATATAATTTATTATAGATGTTACCTATTTAACATTAGGAAGTACTACATGTTGTTTTTAACAAATGCATAATGGATACCTTGCTCCATCAGATTTAGACCTAGACGTTATGCGAATATTCCCCAACTTCCAGTCAGAGTAGACCTTGGAGGGCTCTGGGATGAAGCTGAAGGAACCGGTGTTGAGCAGATTCCTTCCCAGAGAGTACAAGTAGCTCAGCTCAGCCTGCAGAGGGTGTGAGCTGTTACTCTGAGCCTCTGCGCGGCTGGAGGATTCTCTGTAACCCCACAGCTCTATGTTGACTCTCTCTGCTCCGATCAATGAAACGTTCCAGGTCATATTCAGGTGGCCCAGCACGCTTGGTGTGCCATAGTACTGCCACTGCGTCACATTCACCAGGGTGACTTCAAAGGCAGGGTCTGCTCTGCTCGGGTGGACTAATGCAGTGGAAAACAGAAGATACACATTTTCTCCTTATTTTCTAACTTTTTGAAGTCAGTTATATTTATTTAAATTTCAGCCATTTACCTGACAAATACTCTCCAGATCTGTCAAAAGTAATTCCGTCTGTTGAGACATCAAATGGAATCCATCCTGTCTCAAACAGTAAGGGAGTCACACAGTGGCCATGACCATCAGCATCAATAAACCCTTCTCGTACAGTCGCGCCACTGAACCTGGAACAATCAGACAATCCAGGAATTATTGCGTTTTGGGGTCGCTGCACGACTCAGCAATGCTATGTCGTTCTTAATATATTTTTTATAAACGAATTTTAGTCCCGCAAGGCCACTGTGTGCATTCAGAGCCACCAACCTGCAGAACAGTCTCCCTCCAGGGCGCAGGACCAGGTTCAGGATCCTGAGCGCTCTTCCACCCAGCATGGAGCTGGACTGCGGCTCCACTTGGAAACAGTACTGGATGTAGTCTGCACAGCAACTCAGCAGAGACACACAGGTTGCATGGCAGGAACATTCCTGCAAAATGTCCCCACATATGCCCCTGCATGTTTGACCTAGATCAGAAAAAAAGACCCAAAGAAGAAATAAAGCACCTGCAAACTCTGTGGAGGAGTTAACCTACACCTGGATGTGTCACTAAAATGCTCTAAAAAGGGACTTACCAGATGCTTTACAACAGCAAATAAGGAAAATTCCACAGAGGAAAATTGTCAGTCTCATGTTTATCTTGCAGAACAAAACAACACAGTGTGTAAAGTCCTGTCCGTGTCAGCCCACACTTGGCTGGAGCAGGGTTGTGAAGGGTAAAGCCTCAATAAGGTCATTCTAATAGCACACTAACCTAATTATTAATGGTAGTCCTTCCGTTATAAATTAACAAGTTATTTTCACTGACGTACAAGTTATAAATGACTAACCATACTCACGCTGTCCCGTCGTTAAAAGTTATTTTAAAGTCGTTGCTGGTCTGATTTCCTCAAGCTGGTCACGAAGTCTCGCGAGACTTCAGCATTTAGCGCATGTCCACTTCGTCTCACATCATATTTCGTGAAATGAGTGATTAGGATACGACAGACATTTAGGTCACGATCTTATCTGTCGTGTTTAAAATTGGTTTGTGTCATTTCGACACCGGTTGGTACGATGACAACCACGACGGAGGAAGCGCCGACACACACACGAGGTCTTTCTTAGTCTAAAAAGCTAGCAGACGTTAGCTGCAGGCTCAGCTAGCGCTACAGAAGCCAGCAGCACCAGTGGCACCTCAGTTAGCCAATAAAGAAAATAGAGGAAACATGTATTTTCTCTACACAATAATCGCATCTTTGGTTTCTTTTTTCATTTTAAAATGGCTGAAAAAAAGGAGATATTGCACCGACGTAAAAAGACTCGATGGCAAAACGGTTCTCATCACAGGTAAATGAAGATGTTGCTTCTTACTGCAGGACCTGTTTCTTTTAGATCAGCTCGTTTGTCACCATACTGTGTGTCTGAAGGCCAGTGTCGTAGTTTTGAATACTATAGGGGATGTTACTGCTGCCCTCCTTTAGAAATAAACCTCATGAGCTCTGACACATGCTCAGCCTTGTTGTGTTTGCAGGTGGGAGTTCTGGCATTGGGAAGGAGACAGCAGTTGCACTGGCAGTGAGAGGCGCCCGTGTCATCGTTGCTTGTAGAGATGTGGGCAAAGCTGAGAAGGCTGTGAGGGAGATCAAGTCCAGGAGCCGGAGTCTGAACGTCCTTCACATGGAGCTGGATCTGGCCAACCTGCAGTCTGTACGGGAGTTCTGCAAGAGCTTCCTCCAGAGAGAGAAGAGGCTCGACGTCCTGGTCAATAATGCGGGTGAGAGGGTAAAACACAGAGATGAAGAATTGATAAGGAAACGTACTCCTTCCATTATATATGTGTGGTGTAGCCATGTGTGACAACGGAGCCACACTGTTGCACTTGAGGATGTTATTTATCACAGATGTATTTTACCAGGCAGAAGACAGAGGAAGTCTACATTGTTCAGTTGTTTTGATCGTGTGTCTATTTTTTCCACCTCACTGTTTTGACCACTTTGTGTCCCACCTGTGTTCCTTGTGCAGGCATGCCCAGTGTCCTTGACTGGACAGACGACGGCTACAGCATGTGTTTTGGCGTCAACCATTTGGGTCACTTCCTTTTAACTAATCTGCTTCTGCCTCGTCTGAAGGAATGTGCCCCCAGCAGAGTGGTCACGCTCACATGTTCTAACTACAAATACCAGAAACTGGATTTCCAGGACCTCAACTACAATCTGCTGCCCTTCTTTACCTATTGCCGCAGCAAGCTGGCTAACATCTATTTCAGTCAGGAACTTGCCCGCCTCACAGAAGGGAAAGGAGTGACCTGTTATGCTGTGCACCCTGGTAAGAGACTTTGTGATGTTTATGAAACACACACTGGTCGTGTTCCTGACATTCATCCTTGTACTCTGTGCTCACATCTGTTTCTCTAGGCTTTGTTCAAAGTGGCTGGACATGCCACTACTCCATCTTGTTCCGGATGCTGATGCAGGTGATCATGTGGATGTTTTTTTTGCCGTGTGAGATCGGGGCTCAGACTGTCATCTACTGTGCTGTGTCAGATGAAGCTGCCAAACACAGCGGTGGTTACTTTGTGGACTGCAGACCTGCTTCTTTGCGTCCTTTCGCCAGAGACACTGGTGTAGCAAAAAAACTGTGGGAGGCCAGTGAGAGGCTTGTGAAGCTGGCCTGATGTTGGAAGGATGGGAAACCAGTCCTTTAGCTTTGGTTGTTGTTGTCCAGCATTATTTATGAACAATTATTCTCAAAACATGTCAACATTTATTAAATACAAGTTTCAACCAGAGTTTCTGTAGTGAATCAATTGTTTGCAATGTACTGTAAGTTCTTTTGCAAGATTCAATTTCACTTCAATGTTTATTCACATTAATTTATGCAATTATCATGATAGTTACAATGTGTTAACGCAGCCAAGACACAAACGCTGTTTCAGCATCTCTAAGTAAAGCTCAGATGCCATTACAGGATTTAGGGCCTCTAGAAAAAAGAACTAAAATTGTATTTTGACAGACAGTAATTAGAGCATTTGAATATCAGAGGAAAGTTTACTTCAGAATTAAGCCACAATAAAAGGCATCTTCATTTGTGGCTACCACCTGCAAAACAAGTCACTGGATGCAATTTTAAATTCAAATCAAACTTTATTTAAAAAGCGCCACATCTGAACGCAGACTTGGCCAAAGCATTGTACAGGTAACAGCAATAAAAAAACTTGCACCAAAGTGGTTACAACTGATTAACAAGTTTCTTTGTCCTAAATAGAGAATTTCATATGTGTGAAGTTGAGCTGGTTCTTGTTAAACTAGGATGATTGGGTGCTATCTCATTTTTTCATGAACCTGATGTTCATTAGGACAGAGATTAAATGTTATTGTATGTACGAGAAACTGAAAGTGGTGAAAAGGTTAAATCCATCTTTAGTTTATGTTAACTGGCGTTTTTCAAAACCAGCGTCATCTGGTGGAGCAGCAACCAAACAGCAGTTTCATTTAATAAGTTTTCTACCCGTCACAGCAGTAAATGAAACTGAAAGATGTGTATTGTTAGTCAGAGTCGAGTGGCCATTGTTGGACACAGAAAACCTCGGCTGCAGAACAAACATTGAAAGGAAAAACCAAATACAAGGACTGTTTGGTGAGTAAAACTGGTTTTAAAAAGTCAGTAAATCAGAAGAGATGGCTGAGAGAGAGCTGTTTGAAAGTTTCCTGAGCTGCCATGTGTGTTCAGAGACTTTCAGAGATCCTGTGTCTCTGAGCTGCAACCACAGCTTCTGTTCAAACTGCCTGCAACAATTCTGGGAACAAGCTAAAAACAAGAACTGTCCCATATGTAAAAGAAAATGTTTAGAGGAAAATCCATCTATCAACCTTTCTCTCAAAGAACTAGCTGACGTGTTTGCTAAGAGGAAGAACAGTGATCTACCAGAGGAAGGGAAGGAAAAAGAGAAGTTCAAGAAGGAGGAGGTTGTGTGTGATCAACATCCAGACGTCCCTCATTGGTTCTGTAAGGATGAAGACAGAGCTGTGTGTCCTGTCTGTGAGTTTTCTCTGCACCACAGTCACCAGGTGGTTCCTGTAGAACAAGCAGCCAGTGACCTGAAGGAGCAGCTGAAAAAAGACTTAAAGTCTCTACAGGACAAGAGGAACAAATACAAACAAGTGGAGCAAACATACAATGACATGATCCAACACTCCAAGAAGCAGCTGTTGTCCACAGAGAAGCAGATCAGAGCAGAGTTCAAGCAGCTCCACCAGTTCCTGGAAGAGGAAGAGGAGTCCAGACTGGCAGCTCTGAGGGAGGAAGAGGAGCAGAAGGGGAAGACTGTCAGCAGAGAGATGGAGAGGATTCAGGAGCAGATCTCCTCTCTGTCAGACAGTATCTCTGCTGTTGAAGCAGAGCTGCACAAACACAACGTGCCGTTCCTCAGCAGTTATAAAGCCACTCAGACCAGAGCCAGAGCCCAGAGCTCACTGTCAGACCCACAGCTGCTCTCAGGAGCACTGATAGATGAGGCCAAGCACCTGGGCAACCTGTCCTTCAGAGTCTGGAGCAAGATGAAGGACAGGACCCACTTCAGTCCCGTCATTCTGGACCCAAACACTGCATGTGGATGTCTCCATCTGTCTGATGATCTGACCAGTGTGAGACGTGGAGACATAGACCTGGGGCTTCCTGATAATCCAGAGAGAAACATTAAATATGTTGATGTTCTGGGCTCTGAGGGCTTCATCTCAGGGAAACACAGCTGGGAGGTGGAGGTGGGAGATCATCCTTACTGGAATGTGGGTTTGGCTAAAGAATCAGTTGACAGGAAGGGAGAACTTCTTGCTTCACCAAAATATGGAATCTGGTGTTTACTGTACGATGATGGAAAATACACTAATGGTTGTGGTAAAACTCTGACAGTGAGGAAGAGTCTCCAGAGGATCAGAGTCCAGCTGGACTATAACAGTGGGGAGGTGTCCTTCTATGACGCTGAAGACACGACTCACATCTACACTCACAGAGACACTTTCACTGAGAAACTCTTCCCATATTTCAGTGTTGGAGACGCTGCTGATGCGAAAACCACTGACATCAAAATCTGTCCAAGAGAGATAAGATGTGAGTTATAAACATGATGATTGTTTGCAGCTCGTTATCATTTGTCTTATCATCAGTCTTTAGATTCAAACTTGTTTTACGGGTCGTTTTACTTTTTATATTTTTTCTTTGAAGCATTAGATTTAGTTTCGTCTATTGTCCAGACTTGTTCTCTTTATTAGGGCCACAGGGAGTGGATGTCGACACTGAGTGAGCGATGAATGTTGGTCTTTAAATCATCAAAATGTCAATGTTTTCACGTGGCTTCAATGTTTTTAATATTACACAGAGATAGTCTGTAATTTGTTGTTAAAGAAATTCATTTTCACCGTCAACATTATCAGTAAGGTTTTTAATTATATTTTTTATTTCCTCTTTATTAAATGATGTTGTTTCATTAGAGATAGTTATATATTTGTTAATAATTAATGTTATTAGGTTTGAGTATTTTCGCATCTAGTTCAATAATAGTTCATTAAATGTTTTCCTGACTGTTGCTGCTTCATGAATGAAAGTGCACTTAATGCTCATTAAAATCATATCTCATCATGGATCAAAGATGCTCTCAGTCATCATCTAGGTCGCTTGTTGTCGCTTGTTGATCATTTATTGCTTTTGGTTCCTGCAGTAAATGTCCAGTTTGTGCTGTGTGAAACACAGCAGCACATTTAACAGTGTCACCTAAATTTCAGGAATTTCACTGATTCACTGTTATGTTCTGTTTATTGAATAAATATTCTGGACTAAATCCAGTGAACCAGTGTTTTGATTCTGACATTAATAATTCGAACCATGCTGCAGCTTTATGTCTGTCAACACAGAAAAGGTGAACGTTTCTATTTAAAGTGTCGTTTTATTGATAACACCTTAACACATTTCGTTGAAGTTAGAGAAACACGTGAAGCACGTAAGAGAACAGAGCAATAATCTGAAGAAGATTCATATTATTATACAGAAGAAACCCAAAGCGACAAAAAGAGACGAAGGGAAACTAGAAAGAGCCAAATGCTGATCCTGATGGATTGTTTTACGGTCCTTTTTACTTTTTTTCTTTGAAGCATTAGATTTAGTTTCGTCTATTGTCCAGACTTGTTCTCTTCATTAGGACCACAGGGAGTGGATCTACCTATCTACCTGGCTATGGGCGAGAGGCAGGGTACACCCTGGACAGATCACCAGTCCATCGCAGGGCCACATATACAGACCGACAGACAAGTCACCGTAGCCTGTACCAGGCATTTTGTGTTAGATGTAAATGTTTGATGTACTTAACATTCTACTTGAAGAGAATTTCTTCAGGTCAAACACGTCCAAGTCACTCTCTGACGACAGTAAAATGAAGACCAGAGCTGACCACTGACAGCAGAATCTTCAGTCTTCAGACTGAAACAGCTGCTCTCTGCCGTTGTCTCTGGAGATGATAAAACAATCTTGGACTGACTCGGAGTAGTATCTGTTTAAACTTTTACTGCCAATAAAAGCGATCCACTCAGGTCCTTGTCCTGGAGCCTGTCTGACCCAGTTCATATTGGAGCCATCAAAGTTAAACCCAGACGCTGTACAGTAAAGGTTTTTTACCTACTGGTTCTGATTGAGTCAGAGTCTGACCAGCAGCACCTGTCAGGATAAAACAGAAGCAATGACATGTACCTGTGTGATGGCTGTTTGAAGATATGTAAAAATATAGAAGTCAGATTAAGGCCAGTGAAAATGTTTACAGGAACATCCTGCCCAGCAGAGAGTCAGCAGCAGCCCCGTCCTGAAGCCCATCATGTCACCGCACCTCTGTTTGTCTCTCATCCTCTCTCAGACACATAAGTAGAGCTGGACAACAGAGGAGTTTGCATTGACTCCTCCTCTCATTGACTCAGATGCTTGCCAGGTTTATTTTATGAAAAGAAAAAGAGCATTTTTTTAATTAATACAATTCACCACAATATAACAGCAAACTTCATTGCAAGATTACAAAAAAGACAACACTGGTGTTTTTGAAAACATATTGTGCAACGTAACAACAATGGAGTCGAAACCAACATTAACAGCTGCTCTTTAATAAAGACGATGTTTTACCACTATATTTATCTTACTTCTACCGCCACCTGGTGGTTGGAAACAGGAAATGCAGTCATGGCGCCTCAGCACTTTAACAGTAAGAAATAATAATTAATACGGGTTTTTTTTTCATCAGGTTTGTGATAAATACACTGTTTCAGTAAATCATATTAATATAAAACGTTACTACATTTCAAAACGTTTCACTCATGAAGAATCCAAAAACTAACTATCAGGCGTCTAAAGGCTCACGTGCCTCCACCAGGCAGGTGAGTTTGATTTTTACGACCCGCTGCGTTCATTTAACGCAACACTCGGCCAATAAAAGCCTGACGTCAGACGCCACTAAGAGCACGCGCCAACCACTTGTGGTCGCGTGAGCGGGCTTTTGAAAACACACTTTGGCGCTTGACAAAACTAATCGCGTTTGTTAAGACAAAAGCCAAAGTAGAACCGGGTCGAGCTGGTCCGGACTGGAAACCTGATCCAAAAGGCATCTGAAGAGGTGAGTGACGTTCTGGAAGTTACCTGAGCGGCTGTTGTGTGATTAACGTCAGGTGTTAGACGCCACCAGGCCTGGTGGACACACGCTAACTGGGGCTGAACTGCATTTATCCGTCGAATACTCAACGTATTACTTAAAACCCCTTAATGTTAATTGTAATACACGTCTAAAAGAGCCGGTGCAGCGCTGAGAGTCTGTGTGTTGTTACCATCAAAGAATCGTCTTGACCGCTACTGGTTGTGACGCAGTTTGGCTCCATGTCTGGCCTGGACTTCAGTTTTTCTTTATGTCGGCCTCAAAGTTTCTGGGGGAAAATCCAGCTTGTTGAATTGAATTTACCAACTGCTTCAGAAACGTTTTTACACTTCCCCACGTTTTAAAACGAAGCGGTTGTTGGAGGATAGCTGCACTATTAATTCTGCCGCCGAACACAGGCTCCGTCAGTTTAAATGTGGTCTCATTAGTGACATGACTTAACAGCAGATATAAGTTGGTTTGTGCAGCTCAGTGATGATCTGTCCTCCTCCTCCAGGATCGTCACCTACAGGTGTAGGACACCTGAACCTTGAGCAATGGACGGGTCCAGCACTCTCTGCTTTTCAGGTGAGTACAGGAATCTTCAAAGCCTGAAACATGAAGAAAAATGAGCAGCATGTAACTTCAGTATTTGTTTTTTTTGTGTTTTCAGGTAGATCTACGAACTGTAAGTCCCTTTTATTTGCTTGGCCGCTGAGCCTGTTTCCTGGCTGATCAGATTGGATCTATGTAGGTGGTGATTTTCATACTTTTCTAACTGTCCTTTGGCCGCCGTGCCAGAACTGCCTCAACTGTTGGTTTCATCCAATTAACATGAATAATGTGCCGTGACATTTGTTAGGTAGACCAGCCGACTACTGGTCCAACTTAGAATGGCCAGCCGACCACTGGTCTTAGCCAAAATTGCCAGCCGACTACTGGTGAGGCCAGCCGACTACTGGTCCGGTTCAGAACAACGGGTCTAACTTGCAATGACCAGCCGACTACTGGTAAGACCAGCCGACTACTGGTCTTTTTATTTTTGGATGAAACCGTTGTCTTTGTATTTGAGAGGTTAGCTTGGTCAGGTGTTGGTGGCCGGCCATCTGCTTGGTTAGCTGTAGCTGGTGGTGGGGCTTCTACTTGGGTAGATGTAGGTGGTGGTCGGCCGTGTGGTTGGTGGCTGCTGTGAGGTTTGGCCTTTCCTTTAGCAGTTTGAGAGCAGGTCAGATGTGTGAACTTGGTTTCTGAGGGCTAGATCAAGGCCAGGCTGTCAATTTAATATGCAATAACCTTTTCCCCCCTCAGATCTCTACAAATGGTGAGTCATTTTTCATTGTCTATCTTGCCCCCACTTCCTCTCTTTTGCCCCCCCCCCTCTCGCTCTGTCTCAACCCCTCTGTTTTGCCTTATATGCTTTTATTTCAGGTGTATCGCATTTCGTCAATTTTGATGCCTGGATCCATTTTGGTGCTAGTGGACCATAAGGTCCAAAACAGTAAGTTTCACGGCAGCTGTGCCGTCATTTCTCCAAGAATTTCTCCAGCTCGTACGTACGCAAATTTCTTCCTTCAACATTTCCGCCATAGACCTGGAAGGTCTATACACCGTAAGTGGGTTTTTGATGGCCGCCGTGCCTACTAACCTCTTTCTTTCCAGCTTCATCCAGCAGGACCATCCATTTCTCGTCGTCAATAGTAAGTCCGTGTGTTTCCTTGGCTGCCATGCCAAAATCGCGAGCTCCCTTGCTCTCTGTCACTGTTTTCTTGCCTGCTGTGCTCTCAATTGCTGCTGCTTTGCTCTCACTCGCTCTCTGTCCTTGTTTCTATCTTATTGTAGTCCTCTGATCAGCCTGTTGGTGCCAAAGAAGGCGGAGTCTCCTAGTTTCTGCAGCTTGGTGGCAAATGGCTTGGGCCATGTGGCCTTTACTCGATGGTGCCTGTGTTCCCAGTAGAAGTTGTTTGTGGGGTGTGGTCCCAGTACAGTAGGTTTATTTGTGGTCTGTGGTTGCAGTAGGTTTGGTTGTAACTTCAGCATTGTGTGTGTGATGGTCTCCCAGTAGGCTGGATAGATTAAACTAGCACAAAAAACAGACTGAAGTATTTTTATTGTAGTTGTGTGAAGGCTAATCTCAGGGACAGCTGTTGTCCACAGACCAATGGTTTCTAACAGAAGTAAATGTCCCCTAATCTGGCGCAAAATTTAAAATGAGTCTTAAATGCCTTTAAGTAAAAGCTGGCAGCTGTTGCTGACTTGAATAAATGACTAAAATCTGCAAATTTACAAGTGAAAATGATACATGGCCTCTTCATCTGAATCAGTCCTGTAAAAGTTGAACTACCAGGTGTAAATGCAATTGACCCTCCAACGAACTCCTGGTATAGTATTATGCCCTGAATATAAGTTACTTATGAAATTGGCCAATGGTTACAGTTGTTGATTGATAACTGAGAACCAATAGTGTCCACATTTATTCAGATAAGTCTGTTTTTACCCTTTATCTATCAGGTAGCGTTCATCCAGGCTGCAGCAGGTGTGGCACATAAAAACAGAACCATCTGACTGAATGTGGACGTTTAGGTTTCAATCTTTCTCTCTGCTTCCTTTTGCTTCCCTCCTTTCTCTGATTTTTTTATTTTTATTTTTTTTTATTTAACTTAATAGAGGGCCAGGATCTGTCATCAGCTTTGAATAATATGTCAAAGTAACTTTTTTTTTTTTTCCTCCCCCCAGGTATTAAACATTCTTTTATTTTAACAGATCAATCCAGGAGCAGTTTAACTTCTGTGGTAGTAGCTCTGTCCTGCCCTTAATGGGGTGTGTGGTTTTTTTTTTTTTTAAATTTGTGGTTCTGTTGTCTAAAACCACTTAACTAAAATATGTATTGGCATCACAGGTACATGTTCTTTATACTGTAAAATTTGGTTTTGTACATTGTTCTGTAATTCTGACTCCACTAATTGTTGCTCTGTGTAGTTGTGCTGTGATTGTAATTAACCCTTTAATGGGTTTTGACCCTTAACCCTGAAATTAAGTGCTGGTTTATATCTGCAAAGTTTGAATTACTCCACCTTTTAAGGTCAAGTCAGTATTAAGTTTCTCATCATGATGATTAATCTCCTCAACAGCACAACTACCAAAGCCCAAGTAATTGATGTACCAGGTTTAAAAGACATGACTGTTTGAGTTTTTTTGTTTTTTTTTGTTTGTTTCCTAAACTGAAATGCTCAAGTTTTTATGGTTGTGTACACTTTAAACCGAGGAAATGTTCAGTCAACACTGGACCTAAAGGTAGTGAGACAATCGCTCACTCAGGACTCAAAAGACTTTGCCCCTCACTGATCAGTGATTCTAATCTTTGGACAATCTTGGAAAACTACTCCCTTGGACACAAACACTGGATATGTTAAATCTAAGATTTGTTGTTGTGTCTTTTTTTTTTTTTTTTTTTTCGAGTTGCTGTATTTTAATTTCATTGCTGTTAACTTGCTGAAGCTTTGTACACTGTACTTCAGTTTATGGCTGCAGGTTTTCCTCTCCACAGAGGAGGCAAGGAATCTGAGGTGCTGGCAGACCCAAAGTACGGTGCAGACAACGCAGTGTGAGTTGGAACGATGAACAGACTTGTGAGCCAGGAGACTGAGGGGGAAGAGCAGCCACAGATGCCAGGAGATGTTAGACATCTGCAGAAGACACCACGGTGAGTACAAATTCAGCGTATGGTTGATAGGTTTGTAATTTAAGAACATAACTGTAGGTGTCTTTTCTCTACCCAGGTGTGCTATCGGTCTCCTCAGACGCTGGTACAGGCCTGACATGTTGCCAATTACTAACTTGCTTTGGGATGATTCTCATAGCATTTTGTCTACATTCCTATGCGTGACTTTTTTTTTGCTTAATTTACTGCTGACTGTAGTTATTGTCAGCATCCTAAATTTTAATGTCAAATGTTATCCCTTAAACATTTCTGGGTGCTGAAGTGCTGACTCGCCTCTGCCAAGTTTGAATTCCTCTGAAACTCGAACATGTTTGCGTCGATAGGTCCTTGCGTTGTCTTTTTAAACTTACTGGGAGGCCTCCCAGCAGGGGAACTTATCAGCCCCTGCTCTGTTTTTGTAGCTGATCGCTGTGCAGATTGACTTATTATTTTTGACGGCTTTTGCGCATTTAGACGCTCAAACCTGGCAGAGAAGACTCGAAGCTGCTGCTCAGTGATCACCCACTTGGGTAAAAATGTCTCATCTTAGGTTTTGGTAGTTGAAGTTTATATGCACCAGGTTAGATTCAATTATTTTTATTTTTATTTATTTTTTTAACACAAAGATTAAAGTCACATTGCAATTAAACAGACCCCGTAAGACCAAGAAATTGGTGGCCTTAAATTAGTGGTTGACTTCCTAAATTGACCAACACTTTCAGGGTCATTGTGACTGGACTTTAAACGCAAGTCCAACTGGCAACGTGTCCTGTACCAGCCGGAGATGATCATGAGCTCTGTGAAGGAGCGGGCACATAGCATGGACGTGGGCCAGCCAAGAGAAGATGGAGGCTGGACTGAAGAGGAGCTACAGCTGAACCAATGCAACATCAAGAAACTGCTTGAATACAAGACCACACAATGGTGAGTACAACAAGAGTGTGACTCATTAGTTGGTGTGTTGTGCATTGGGAATCTTAACTGTAGATTTCTTGTCTCTACCCAGGTTGTTCTGGGTTTTTATGGACATCAGGTGTCTCCCCTGAGACGGTGGATGGCCCTGACATTTTGCCAGTTTATGCCCTGTTCAAAATTTAATTTGGCCATATGTTTGAGAATAGCTAATGTCAGCTTTTTTTTTATATGCAGTTGACTGACAGCTAAGGTACCCAGATGCATAACACTTTAATTTAAATTTAACCCAACTTTTTTTAATATATATTAACGTCATAGCTATACTCATTCAACTTTTCTTATATGGCGCCAATTCATAACATCAGTTATCTCAAGGCACTTTACAAGTGAGCTTTAAGACCTAACCCAACAAATCCCACAGTGCAAGCTTTTAATTGTAGCCAATCGATAAATTCTTAACTTAAAGCGTTGTGGTCATCACCATCCAAAACGTTGTATGTATCTGGATTTAAATTACTTTAACCCATAGATTTCAGGGTTAAATGCTGACTCATCTCTGCCAAGTTTGAATCCCTCTGAAGCTGGAGTAGAATAGTGTATATATTCAATCTAGTACAATGGGAGGCCTCCCAGCAGGGGAATTTATCCCACCCCTGCTCTGCAGTTTACCAGTAGTTGATTATTGCGCAGCTCTAATGACTATTCCATCCGTATGTGTTGAGACAGGTTGCATATGTAGAGGAGCAAACCTGGCAGAAGTGACTCAAATCAGCTGAGTGTCCAGTTTAGAAATTTTATCATAGGGGTGACCACAACAGCACAACTACAAAAGTCCGGTTTAAAAAAAAAAAAAAAAAAGGCCATACATTTATTTATTTTTTTGGCTTCAGCAACATTTGTCTGGGTGAATTGCAGGACCTACACCACCCCCCCCTGTTAGAAACCATTCACTAAACACTCAAAACTCTGAGAAATCAATACTGGCACCATCTGGGAGCATGATCAGCACTCGGAGGATGCAGGAACGAACAAACTGGAGACGAGGGGAGACTGAGGATGTACAGCAGCCACAACTGAACAAACGCCAGGATCAAACCATAAAACCCTAACCCTTTTGAAACGTTGGCCACAACGGTGAGTGTGAATTGCCCATCTAGATCTGGCATTGAGGTTTGAAATGAAACTAACTGCTTGCTTGCTTGCTTGTCCCTACACAGGTGGCTCCAGGGACCTGTGGACAAAGTGCTTTCAAGTCTTTAGCTGGTTCTGGGCTGGACATGTTGCCAGTTTGTCCTGTGTTTTTTTTTTTTTTTTTTTTTTTTTTTTTTTTTTTATTAATTCACAAATGTACAATAGCTTTATCCATGGTCCATCAAGTGGCAGTTTACTCCTCCACCTTCATGGTTTAAATATAAAGCCCCAAAGTTGTTGCTGAGCATAGTTCTACTCATCACATTCTGAATTTGTATATGGAATCACTAATTGACATAAATGCTGACTCATCTCTGCCAAGTTTGAATCCCTCTGCGAAGCGAGAGTAAAATACGGTGAAAGCTGGTGCGTTGACGGGCTTGTTATAATTTTCTAGTACAATGGGAGGCCTCCCAGCAGGGGAATTTATCCCACCCCTGTTTTTACAGTAGTAGACTGCACAGCTCTTATGACTATTTCATCCGTACGTGTCGTGGTATAGTTCGGATCGTTTGCATATATACAGGAGCAAACCTGGCAGAGGTGACTCGAAGCAACTCAGTGAGCTTTAAATTAGAAGTTTCATCCTAGTGATGACCACAAGAGAAGCCTTCATGTTTTAAAGAAAAAGCAATTTAACTTATGCATCAGCAACATTGTTTGGGTGATTTTATAAAAAAAAAAAAAATAATTCTCTCCCTCCTCCCTGTTGAAAGAGCCATAATGCTAGTTAACAGCCCCTCTGGTTTTTTTTTTTTTTTTTTTTTTTTAATGTTCCATTTGGAGCTTTTACTGCCACTGAGGTTCAATGGTTGTGTGCACAGAACTGTGGTATGAGAAGAAAATGTCTCTCACACACACACACACACACACACACACACACACACACACACACACACACACACACACACACACACACACACACACACACACATACAAGCAATCAAATCAATCTGGCAACATGTTTGGCCTGGTCTCATCTGGAGTTTGATCCGCTCAAAGGACAACACGGTGACTGCAAGAACGACTGACTGAACCAATGGTGAGTATGAATTGCCAGAGTGTTATCATGGTTTAAGTTATGTATATGATTTATTTTGCATTTATAGATTTCTTGTACCTTGTTTCAGAGATCTGTGGACATGGGACCTGAGGTTCATAGCTGGGCTGAACACATTGCTTTTATGTTTCCCCCTTGAGAATGACAGTGGTTTTAGCACATGGTTCATATGGCTGCCTGGGTTTTATCCCCCCACCACAATGAATCATCTAAATATAAAGCCCTAGTTGTGCTGTCACTCATCACATCCTAAATCTTATATGGAATCACTGTTAAATGGCTTTGACCTGAAGATTTCAGGGTAAAATGCTGACTCATCTCTGCCAAGTTTGAATTCTCTGCAAAGAGTTAAATCAACTAGTAAAAGTTAGCAAGTCTAGGTTCAGTTTTCTAGTGCAATGGGAGGCCTCCCAGCAGGGGAATGTATCCTACCCCTGTTTTTACAGTAGTCTATTGCTGCAAGGAGAGTTTTCATCGCTGTATTGTCAGGTAGGACTGCGTTCGTGTAGAGGAGCAAACCTGGCAGAAATGACTCTAAGCTGCTGCTGAGTGAGCAAAATGTTCTGCTCCTTAATGATGAATACAACAGCACAACTATCAGTTCACAACTGATTTCAATGTGGTCTGAGAAATGGAAATGACATTCAGTTGAAACTCTAAAAGGTTTGACAAAACTATTTTTATTTTTTGTCTGTAAGAACTTATTTTTGGACTGTATATGTAAATTGAATCGAAGGAATTGTATCCTTGTCTTAATCGGGTGTTTGTCTGTAGATGTAAACCTGTATTGGCACTTCTCACGGACTACTCTCAGAGGTGATTGTATCTGTTTGGTGTATTGCTGTGAGGATTTGTTGCATTTAACCTTCAAAGACTAACCGAAAAGTTTGAAATTATACAATAAATCATTATGTCCAGAATGTAAAATTGTGTCCACTGCTCTCTGCAAATAAGTAAAGGCGAGTATTTGTATGTATAAGTATTTGTTCTCCATGCTCTTAAGTCTTTGATCCATACTGCCACCTACTGTATAGACTGGGAAAAAAAGTTTTTGTAGAGCTTCTCAGTTTTTAATTTAACCAGTGTCTCTCTAGCACAGTAATACAGAGTCCTCTGGCTTTAAGTTAGATAGTTTCAGATACGTCGTGCTGCTGTCATCTCTACTGACTTCTAAACGACCTCTGACACTGCTGCCATAGCTGTTGTGGCTGGTGTCAGAGTAGCTTCTCCCCATCCATCAAAGTCCTTTTCCTGCCAGTTGTCTGATCCAAGGCCTAACGCAGCAGTTGAATGTGAATCCAGATCCCCTGCAGGAGTGACTGAGGGTCTCTCCAGGCTTCTTCACTACTGGAGTGGAAGGAATGGACTCCATGCTCTGACCCGAACAACCTGATGGGGTGAAAGAGGAATCAGAGGGAGTGTGTAACAGCCACCTGATCACTTCATGATCAGTTGATGCATGATAAAAGGTAGAAAAACTCACAGGACACAGAGCAACCAGCAGTAGAGTAAGTGTTTTCATCATCCTTAGGCTGGAGATGTGAGATCTGATGCTGCACAAAGAATAAGACCAGGCAGCAGGACAGACGAGTAAGGATTTGTACCAGGGTTTTTTGGGCGTCCAATAATAAATTGGTGAGATGACTCCTGTCTTCACGTCAGATTAACTGCTCATCCACTAAGGTGTTTGTTCTACTTTACTGATTTGTGAGTTTGTGCTAATGTTTGTTTCGCACAGTGAAATGCTGTTTATTTAGACGTGTTTTGATGGTTTAGTTTGATACAGAATCGAATTAGTTTCTAGGCTGTAGTCCATCTGCAAATGTGTTTTGTTACGATTTTACCAATTTTCTAATTCAGTTGCTTCTTCTGTTGTGCTTTGCTTGAGTTTCTACATCGAGCATGAGTTCTCTCCATGTAGTCCAGCTTCCTCCCACAGGATCATAATAAACTTGCTTTGAAAAATGCGTAAATAAATAACTCTGGTGATCATCTGATCCTGATAGACTCCAGTTGTCAGTAGCATCAAATCTACGGATTATGCCGATGTAGAGCTTATGTGAGCTCCTCAGTCTTCATGCTGACCCACAGTCACATTAGGTTAATTAAATAAAATGTTAGTGACTTGTATCAGCTCTGCTGGTAACTTTTCTAGCTCTGCTGCTCCTCTTGTGTTTCATGCTAGATACACTGAAGGGTTTTTGTTCAGCTCCACTCATGGTTTGTGTCACTGTGTGTGTGGCTGTCTGGCCCTTAGTAAACAGCAGTGTCTTCAGGCTGCAGGTTTTGTCTGTTGCTGTTTTGCTGGAGGAGTCCATGTTGATATTGATCTTGTTCTTTAGTGAATCTTTGTAGTATGTTCCATACCCAACATGTGCACCTGGCTGCACAGTTGCAGAGTTTGGCTGAGTCAGCTGTTCACACTTCACACCTGTGGAGAAAACGTGTGTTGTGCTCATACGGTCAGTGTCTCAGTGAGACTCACAGAATCCAGCAGCAGAGCTACAGAGAACATGGTCGGTGTTGGAGGTGATCTGATGGAGCTTCTCTGCTTCAGCTGCAGCTCATGTGATGCCACGTCTTTATAGAGACTCAGAGGAGGAGGCTCACTTTGCATAGAGGAAATGTGAGTGGTTGTAAAAGTGGGATCTCAAGAAAGCTTTAGTCTGGATGTTTTTGCAGGACACTACACTAACACTGGTGAACAAACAGAGTTGACTAGTATAATGCCTGTGCAGTTTATTAAATTATTAATTAATAATACTTAATATTTTTTCATTATGCTTTATTTTGAAATTTAAGACTTAACTTGTTCTGGACCTGTACAACCCTATTTTATCCACTTCTATTTTTAATAACGTTTTAAACTCTCAAGCTACAGTTAGCAGTTATTGGGAATACATTCAGCATAAAGCATTCACAGTGCATTTTATTATGGAAATGCTTTTCTAGTTTATTAAATTAGCTTTTGGTTCCTGCAGTAAATGTCCAATTTGTGCCAGATGTGAAACACAGCAGCACATTTAACAGTGTCACCTAAATTTCAGGAATTTCACTGATTCGCTGTTATGTTCTGTTTATTGAATAAATATTCTGGACTAAATCCAGTGAACCAGTGTTTTGATTCTGACATTAATAATTCGAACCATGCTGCAGCTTTATGTCTGTCAACACAGAAAAGGTGAACGTTTCTATTTAAACTCTTGTTTTATTGATAACACCTTAACACATTTCGTTGAAGTTCGAGAAACACGTGAAGCACGTAAGAGAACAGAGCAATAATCTGAAGAAGATTCATATTATTATACAGAAGAAACCCAAAGCGACAAAAAGAGACGAAGGGAAACTAGAAAGAGCCAAATGCAGAGAGATGAGTGAGCAAGTCTGGAAACAGAGGGACAGACCCTACGAAGAGAAGCTGACTCTGTGTCGTCAGTGCAGTTCAGTCACTGGCTGGAGAAGGAAGACAGCAGAGCTGTTATCGTCATTAATGTGCAGCTCTGATGCTGATGGAAGCTGGTTCTGATTCTTCCTTGATAGGCGTTGTCTGATAGATTAAACTCTAAGGTCAACTTACTGTGCATCACCCTTCCATCTGAGTGTATTTGTGCTTTACTTTGTGCGACGGCTCCCCCTGCTGGAGCTCATCACTGCTGCACTGCCTCAGTCAGACTGATGCTCCTCAGTGACCTGCAGGCGCAGGGAAGCACCGGTGCTTCATCCAGGAGCCATTTTGCACTGACAACACAGAGCCCCGTAGGAAAGCATGCAAAATAAGCTTCATCACATCATCATCATCACTGTCAACATCCTCAGTCGTTCTTAGTGCCACGGTCATTAATGTAATCATCCTGTTCATCATCATCGTCTTGAGACAAAAAAACAGCTATATGCACTTAAAAGGCAGTGAAAAGAGAGAAAGGTGACGTTCACCAGCATTCAGTAGAAAATGAGAAACAAATAAAAAGGAAAACACCAAAATAAGTCCTGTTGTCTGTCATGCAAAAAAAAATGCCAGCTACACTGATGGTTTGCTTCAGTCGCGTAATACTGAGTAATCCCTCATTTTAAATGTGAACCTTACTCTACTGGTTTACCTAATAAACACACTAAGAAGAACAGAAGAACAACAACTTTGTACTGTACATGCTGCTATTTCTTCTTTTTTGGAGGGGGTAGGGGTCATGTTGTAATAAGCACGATCACACATGGACGCCTTCAGGTAACCTTTGACCCGTGAGTTTCAGAACAAGGTCAATCGAACATGAGTAGTCCAACACAATGACCCAGTTTAACACACCATCAAAAGAAAACCCTCATTTTAAAAGAGCATCAAATCACCTCCAACAAAGGCCAAAAAGCTTTTAGAGAGATAGTTCACATAAAATACAATCCTGCATTATGAGATTTAAAGTTATAAAAGTACGAAGGGAGATAAAAACGACACCATAAGTTCAAAAACAAAGCAAATTTAAATTTGCATTAAAAAATTGCAGCAGAAAAACAGTATTTGACACCACGTTGGTCGTAAAAGAAAAACACATGCAAGGAGCGAGTGGGGTGCACTATCCCTTTAAAAAGCGCTTTACATGGAGCAGAGTCCCTTCAGAAACAGCTATACAACAAGAAAACAAAAGAAGAAGAAAGCACAAATCAACATCCACTAGAATAAATAAATAAATATTCAAAATAAATAGACACCTGAGGACTATTCACCAAACCAACTGCCTGCTCTCTCATCTAATATCTTGGTCTGACCAACAGGGGCGAGACAAATGTGAAGGCAGCCGATGGTGGACGAGCAAAGTACAGTAGAGCTGATTGAAAGTGAAACCCTGACAAAACTCAGGCTTCGGCGCCGTTAAGTCCGTCCGAACAATCCTGCCACCGCTGGCACGAGCACTTTGTACCATGAAAAGCTTGTTAACACAGGAGAATAAAAACATGAAAAGCAGATTAACTCATAAAGAAAAGTCCAGGGCTGAAGGCAGGGGACTGATATGTCCTGTCAAATAAAGCCTTCTCATCACTCACACAACACGCATCTCCAGGCCGGGAGAGAACTCACAGACAGCTATGGATGCACACACACACACACACACACACACACACACACACACACACACACACACACACACACACACACACACACACACACACACACACACACACACACACACACACACACAGCAACGAGAACCCGAACAGAGAAGTTCTAATCAACCCCCACACGTAGAGGCTTCACTGATATGTGTCTGTGCTTCCAAGAGGCAGTAGCACCTCGTCTCTGTGCTTTGGGTCTGGACGTGAGAAAAGGTCCCACATCCTCCAGGAATAATACATATATTTATTTGGTTTGTCATTTTGTTTGAAAAATAAAGGCCTCGCAGCAAGATTTTTAGGGAGTTAAAAATATCTCTATTTTTAGGAAAATGGGGTTTCCAGCAGTTGCCTAGCAACAGCAGGAGCCACCAACAGCGCATCTCTCCCTTTCCCCCAGTCCCGTTACAGCCCTGCCAGAAAATACGGCAGCTCACAAGGTTTCATGAACTGTCATTGTGTAAGGAAAGGCAGAGGTGTGGGGTCGACGGACAGAGACGCGCTCACTGTCTTGTTCAGTCCCTTCAGGAATTTGTGATAGTTGTCAAAGGAATTAACACAATTTCAAGCTATCCCTGTGAATTCTACACAGTCTTACAAGTTTGCACAATCAGTGCAGGCTTTCTGTAAAAGTGACCTACACTCTGTACTGTCCCTGAACGCCTCTCACCAGAACTGCTGATAAGCACTTTTAATGTTCAGTAAAACCATACAAAAAGTCAAATAGCAGGTTCAGTATTGACAAGAACAGAAACTCAATACAACTGACGGACACACAGAACCTGGGAGAGGTGGGATGTCGTTACCATGTAGACCATGTGGGGCAGTTCCCTGATGCTGTGCACTGTGGGCCCGAAATATTTGGCAGAGAGCAAAAACTCATCAACTGACAAAGAAAAGTGCACAGAATGGAAAATCAGGCACTTCAGGCCACAACAATCTCTGCAGAGCCAACAAAACCCTGGAGGGACTGAATTATAAGGTGGTACATCAACGATAGCGAACGTTATGTAGAAGCAGTTCATTGTTGTTTCTAGTCTCTGTGTGGGAACCGTAGGGATCCTTTAATACAAATAACACACCTCGTCAAAACTGTAGCTCTGCAACAACAACTGTTAATCATTCAAAAAAAATATTTCAAAAGTTATATAAGCGGTTTATTTAATTCTAGCTTTTACTGTAGCTTTCATATTAGAATTTGCTTTCATAGTCGTCGTATTTGGATAATCAATCAATCAAACCTATGGTAATTAATCAACTGGGGAAGTCATAGATATTAAAAGAGAAATCTACAATAGAACAGTTAATAGCAGTCTAGTAAAAAATGAAATAAAATTTAAAAAACCTGCAGTCTAGCTTGTGTGTACAGTAGCAGAAACAAATGGGTTCAATGGATTAATTTAACTAGATAGACAGCAGCTTAAGCCTTCGCAGAGATAAGGGGCAGTAAATGTTTAAGGTAAAACCTACTAAGTTTGATTCTTATCTTAACAAAAACCTCATTATAACATTAGTACATAACATGTTAAATCAAGAAAAAGTTCTTCATGTGCATCTTTAGATTTCTGGGTGCGGGAGGGAAAAGGTAATTGACGTTATGCCTGTGAGAGGACGCTGTTTGTTTCATACATTTGCTGTAGGTAGACACTGAGCTTAGCGGACCCCCCCTCTAAACGTACACACTGCACCCATGACACACAACAGGTTCGATACGAGCGTCTGGCCTCACACACACTCAGCAGGAGTCACTCTCTACATTCACACATGACACCGTCAAACACACCCCTTCCAAAAAACAAAAGAAAATAAAAAACTGAAACAAACAAACGATAAAACACGTTGATCATGAGTGTGGGCGCGGTATCATAGCTAACATACGAGAAGCAAATTACAAAAACTGCCAATATCATTTTTCACTTATAGCCACAATAAAAAACAGCCACTGTTAATATGGGAAAACATGCTTCCTTAAAAAGTTAGAGAAAACCAAACGAAAAGATTTCCTTCAACTCTAGAAACCACTGGCATCAATAAATTCAAATTATACAAATGACATATACAATTGCAAATGTGTAATAATAATATTAATATAGTAATAATAATAATAGATTTTACTTAAAACTTTACATACTGTATTTCCAGTGCAGTGTTTATGTCACACAAGTGTAGATTCACAGGAGGACAAAAAGGTTGGTGTCACAAAAATAGTGGGGAAGAGACCACAGGAAGAAGAAGGAATCACACCGAGTGCTGAGCCCCCCACCCACCAACGATCACCCAGTGTCCTGGAGGGAAGAAGAGGCAGCTGGGCGGAGGGTGAAGGGTGAAGGGTGTGGTGTTGCTGTTGGTTGGCGGAAAGGAAAATACGAGATGCATGCTGGGGTTGAGGCCGGGCGTCCAGTAGGGGAAGGTTGGCTGTTGAACGGCGAGGAGCAGCGTCCCTCAGACACTGGAGCTGTTCACTCGTCCCTTCCTCCTCCTCCTCTTCCTCCTCCTCCTCCTTTCTCTCCAGCAGTGCACTCCTGACATCCACGGACAACAAAAAAGCAAACAAAAAGACAGTAATGCAATATCACCAATTGCAAGACAAAGCAGACGCCCCTCACTTTCCTCTGCTGCACTGCAGGGTAAACACACGGCTGCCTGTTTACCTCACTGGAGCGGCGCAGCTGGCGCGCCTGAGCAGTGGAAGTGGATGTTCTGCCACTTGCTGTCTCTGCGATACCAGACGCGCGTCTCCTCCGACTGGCTGGAGCGCGGCCGACCCTGCCCGTCGACAAACTGAGTCAGGCGGATGTACGCGATGCAGGCTGCGTCCTCGCCAATCAGGTGCACGTGGGGGTTGAGGATGGTGGTGTGGATCGGCTTGCTGTTCTTAGCCAGAACTGAAAAGACGAGCGAGGACGGATGGAGTCAGGGGAAAGATGGAGCAAAACTAAGATCATGACATTAGTACCATTAGAATCCATCTTACGGTTCTCAAAGTAAAATCTGTGGAAATCCATCCCCTCTACCAGGTTGCCCAGCGCCTCCGGCTCAAACGAAGTCAGTCCAGGGTCGCAGATCTTGCTGGAGAGGAAAGAGTGAGACATGATAATGAAGTCACACGTCGTTATGCATCTTACCACACTCAACAACACAGACTCACGCGTATGCCTCAAAGTCTCCATTGTTGATCGCCTCTATCAGCTGCTCAGTGATCTTGATGATCTCTTGTTTGCGTGCTGCAGAAGACAGAGGAGCAGGAGTTAATCACAGGTTTGTGGTAAGTGAGGAGGATGGAGAGCAGTTCGTCCATTAATGCAACACACACATTACTGTCGGTGCCCAGTGAACACACAGTTCACACACTCACAGGGACAAACTATATTAATGTTTCAACTTCTCTAGTTGTTTAGGTCACACGAGCCTGAACAGCAGATTAATTCATTATTAAATTCAAACGCATACACATATAAAACTTAAACACTCACTGTTACGTCAACGCCTCATACTGAGCATTTAAAAACACCACAACTTGTGAAAAGCAGCCAAATCCCTGAGCAGTTGGCCGAGCTCCCCACGACAGAGCACAAGGAGGCTAACGCTCACACACAGGCCTGCAGTCAAACCCCCACAACGCGGCCGTGACGGGCTACCATGCGCAGGCCCGGTGGGTCAAGCCCGGTACTCACTCTGGGAGGAAGACAGGGAGGGGCTGGAGGGGGGGTGGGGGGGAAGTGGGGGAGCAGCGTTTGCAGGTGGAGGGGTGGGTTTGGCGCTGGGTACCGACGCCGGTGCAGCTTCACTCTCAGGCGCAGGAGCCGCTGGCACCTTGCGAACGCTGCTTACCAGGTCTGTGAGCCGAGACACTGACAGCCGCCCGGATAGATGATAGATGGATGGAGAGAGTGACGGAGGGACGCACAAGGACAGATGACAAAGGAACGGAAACAAGAAGAGAACAAAGCAATGAGGAAGTAACGGGAGATTTTTGTGTTTGCTACAGAATTAATGGCACAGACTCATTATTTTCCTTCTTCACATCTAAATAAAGATGAGAAGTAAACGCGTAGTTGTGCTGTGGGCACTGTGGGCTTTAAGACAACAACAGTGCATTTGTTTGGGACTATTTTTGGCAGAGATTTATAAACTGGTGCAGCATGAAGTATTTACAGCAGCAGGGCTGTATTTGGGACCGACTAAAAATAAACGACGGGGCTCCACGTAGTAATAAAGAAACATATCTCCTTCTGCAGCAGTGTTGCTTAATGCTGTGTTTTAATAGTTGCTTGCAGCACGGAAAAATCTACATCATCTGACTTGGGCTGCACAGACCAGAATGATTTATATACTGTGAGAAAATTAGAGGAATTTCTAAAGTTGGAAAAACTAGACGCAGCCAGAAACTATCCTGAAATGCATCATCCTGGTGCAGGGACACAGGAAGGGGGAGATGCCATCTTAAAAGCGGTTCCTCTTCCTTGACGGCTGTACGCTGCTCTTTTCTACTTACTCTGCATGGGGACAACAGGGGTGTGTGGAGGTGAGGGGGCCGAGAGGGCAGCGGGAGGCGACGTGCCGGGTTTCCCTTCCCCGTCGGACGCGGGCCCTGAGCCCCTACGCACTGAGCCCAGCAGGTCAGCGAACTTTGCGGCAGCTGGGTTTAAAAGGGAGTAAAGGGGGAACATGGGACACAGTTCGCTTAGATTAAAAAGAAACTTTGTGTGGAATTGGATCTTTAGATCTCCTCAATACGAAGCCTGACTAAAGAAAACAAGTAGTAACACGCTGAGCTGGACTATTCTGCAATTTATGTCCACCGGAGGGAGACAAAGACACATTTTAAACACACGTGGTGTGGGTGGATCAGGGGGAGGATGTGATGGTTGAGGTGTAGAAATACTACAAAGCCTCTATATGTTTCTTAACAAGTTTGTTTTTCATCTAATTATGTTTTTGTCTGATAGTTCTCACAATTTTTTATGTGTTATGCCACGTTATCAGGCTGAGAGCTCGTGCTGGACTGAGCCTTAGGCAAGATGTTGCCTAAGATTATCCCTGATAACTTGTAACTTGATTTCACACACACGTACATACAGAGGGAATGAGTCTAAACCCACGTATGCAAGAACATATGAAGACCAGAATGAAGGGCCAAGCAAAGGTGAGGCTACAAATACAGGATCATAAACCGGACAAATGTCACTGTTCACAGTCCTCTGTTCTGTTGCCTGATCTAAATAAAATAAAAACAGTTCTCTCACTAATTTCAGCAGGATTTACAAGAGACTTTAATGGGAGCCGTGCCAGTGAGTCGAGGATGGACGGTGACAGCGGTGATGGCCATGATAATGAGAGCGAGTTGGATGCTGCTCGTTACTGCTTCGCCCGTTTAATCAGCCGGCACAGAAGGAAACGCGACACACAAACGCCCATTGACAAGAAAACGGCACAAACTGACACAGTGGAGTTTCCCTGCAAATGGAGGCTTCAATCAAACGTTTCGTCAAAGACTGTCAAGCTGACATAATAAACGGGAAATCATCCAAGGCAAACATTCAAGAAGTGGAGTGAAGTGGACTTCAGGATTAGCAATTCAACACCAAGTAATGCTAAGAATTACAACTAGAGCAAAAAATAATCATTCACGAAAACATTTGAATTAATGACTCACGACAACAAGTACTTCTGTAACTAATTCTCTACTATAAAAGTGCTGAGACTAATGGAGCAGATATGTGTTGAGATGCTCCAAAAGCCAGCAGGCGCGTTGGGTTTCAGCAGCTGTCAAGCCCCCGCTGACCCGACTGGGTCCTACACAGCCCAGCAGGGCAGAATCAGCTCCCACCACCACGGGCCCACTTCCTGCCGCACTCACCTGGCTCTTGTAGTTTTCCCCTGGCACTAATCCCGCCGCCGTCTCTACCCGTTTGTATCTTAGGAGTCTTGTGAGAGACGTGTGTGCATCCAAGGGTGGCGCCAGCAGAGCGCTGGGTCTTTAACGCTTCTCTGGACACTCTGCTGCGTTTGCTGCCACCAGGGTTAAAATTAGACACCTCCTCTTTTAGCCCCGACCCCCGCCTGCCAAGGTGCCCTTGCCCTCTCCACTCCCATCCCAGGGGTGAGGGGGTGGGGCCCCGAACTGGGATCACCGTGCCCACAGGTCTCTGAACAGACCAACTGATTCATCCACAGAGGCAGTAAACTACGATACGGGGGAGCCAGGTGGGCCTAAATCAGTTTCAGGTGATGTAATGCACATCTGAGCGGCTCCAATTCAATCATGGTAAGTTTGAGAATTAATCTTTAATAAGCACTAGAGTGAGACATTTTCACTCAGGAGGCTCTTTGCTCAGCTGACATTTAATTATAGATTTTCAAGGTAAGTCCCACTGATTAAACACATGGAACACGCGTTGAAGCATTTCACAGTTAGTGAGGCCACACCTTTCACAAATGTTCCCTTAGTCTCACAGAGAGTCCTGCAGATCGCAGCCTCCTTCCTAATTATCCAGTCAACACGTCAGCCCGTCTATTAGCTTGCTGCTATCGCATCTAATGGAGCCAAAGGTCAAATGTTTCTCCAGTGCTGTGGAGCAGAGGCCGAGTCCCGACAGGCTGCGGCTAAAAATGATTCTGATCACACAGTTTAAACAAACGCAGCTGATGATGCTGTTCCCCTTCCACACAGACACACACAGTCTGAAACTGCAATACCGGCATAGAACCATAGAATACGTCTACTTCAGTACCACGTTACTAGATCTGGGGGATTTCAGCGCGATGGCTGGTTGCTACGGAATTTGTGACATGGCAGCAAAGCCTCGATAGGGAGGAGGAGGATGTGGAACACGTTCTGTTCTAAGCCTGGCACAGGAACGACACATCCACGACCCGATTTAGACGCATTGTCCTCGGCTCAAATCTGGAGAACAGGGGTGTTCGAGCCCGCTGGCGAAGAGACACACAAACACGCAGCATTCAGCCACGCATGTACAGCGGTAGATTAAAAACACGCTGCAGTACGTATCTCCGCAGAGCAGCACACACGCGACCCAACACTGAAACCATGCGAGCTGAGAGACTCCACACAGGCCGGTTGGTATTTCAGAGAGACTTCAGCTACACACTCTGGAGAAAGCTGAACCACAACGTTGTTACAGGGTCAAGATGGTGAGTTATCACAAAAACACAATCATCCAGACACAAGAGAGTCGTTCAGTAGCTGCATTTCCATCCCAGCTGTCTAATAAACACCAGGCTCGTGCTCCGTCAGGCTGCGTCGGCCTGCGAGGACTCCTCGTTCTCTCTCCGGGTCGTTAGAATGTTTATCTGTAATTTCTAAGCCTTTAGAAATGAAAGAACGCTCAGAACGACGAAGACATTAAGGTGCAACAATTACAGCACTGGCAAGAAAGACAGCTGTTACTGCACACAGACTGTAAGAACACTCTCTGTCGTAATGAGAGGTAAGAGTAGAGCTTGTCAAAAGCCACGATTAGAGAGACGAACGAGCACAGCTTAATGCTTGAGTATTCTACCAATTCTTTGTTTAAGAAAATGCTTGTTTTACCTCTATTGATATTCATGACACAAAAATTGTGCAGCAGGCTGTTCACTGTGAACACGACAGAAAACACTCAGAGGAACAGTTTCATTGCTCAAAGCTGTGATTCCCAGTTCAGTTCTTATATAGTTTCTCCTAAAACAAGATGAGGCTACTTTGGGTGTAAGTCTGAGCGAGATTCAGCGAGTGCTTGCTAGAGCTCTTTGTTCGCTCTGTCTGAGCTCAGCATGAGATGCACGAATTAGCCTGAGATGAAAACAGATTGACTTGTGATTTATCAGTTCGCTTTTGAAATGTAAAAGGAGGCTGACTTGAATTCGAGTGTGAGTCTGTTTGCTATTGAAAAAACACAAGACAGGTGAAAAAGCCATAGTGTCATTTTGCATTCAAACAGACTTTGTGCTTGTGTGGGAGAGACGCTATCGAGAGCTCTCTCTGAGCTACTTCCTAACTTTCTGTTCCTCTGGGCAACGGCATGAGCACAGCAGAAATGTCAAGCGATGCTCTCAAATTTCCCACACGTACTGTAGATTGTCATTCGCAGTCTCTGAGTTTATTAATGTTGCTTCCTCACCTTTCACATCTTCATCCTCCACGGTGGTGTTGCTGCTGTCTGATGACTCCTGCAGAGCAGATGGAGACAGTCAGACCAGGCACGTGCAGCGTGTGTGTATTGATGCCGGATATGTAAATGAAGACACACAAGAGTGATAAACGTCTTTGATTTACAAGGGCAGGACACAGGCCAGCAGGGGGCAAACGATGTTGTCACATCATGTCGGTTCAGAACCAAACTAAGAGAGAGTGTATCAAGACCAAATTAACGTGGATCCAAACAACCCAGTGTTGTTGAGTTAAATATATACATTTAGTCAGACCATGCCACCAACCCCATCAACCTAGAATCTCAACACGACACCTCCACATTCTTTTACCCTTGGCCCTCGTTTCTTCCTATTTTCTGCTATTCCAGGCAAAGCTCCCTCTGCTGCATCCACCCTGTTCAAGTCTTCTACGCATAAACCGGAGACGTCTTTCCTGCGGGTTGTGCTGTCATTTCTTGTTGAAACTTTGAGCAACTCGATGGGACGTGTTCGGTCTATTCTTCCAATGCAAGCTGGCAAAATACATTCTCATGCTACTGTAATAGCTGTCATGATAAATGATATATCCAACAGATATAATCTATCATACACCTGTCTGTGTCTTTTGCCAGAGGAGAAGTCAGCTTCTGATTTCCAATTAGCAGATTAAATAGGTCTAAATTCCCCTGCACGTAGAGGAGAACGGAGACACTCTGTGACCTCATTAGAAGTCCACACGTGCAGCATCACGAGCACAAAGGAAAAGAAGCACAAAAAAGGTTTCATAGCTTTTTAAAGAGCACCTGAGGAAGGAGAGGAAGACAAAAAGTGAGAAGGTGTGTGTGCGTGTGCTGAGGCAGGCGTCCTTATAAAATAAAATAAAAATATCATCAACCGTGTGATCACACCTGATTATTTTGGTCTGAATCTGTGATATTGCTTAAGACAGTCTGCAACTTTTGTTTCATCCTGACACGTCACAGTAAAGAGAAGATTCGTAAAATAGCACAGACAAAAATGTGATTTACCTTCTAATCTAATCTAATCATTCTCAGCTGATCCTGCTGTATTGGTCAAGCTTCAGAGAGCAATCGAGTGTCATTATGTTCTTAAAAAGACCAATTATCACCTGCACCTAAACTAAGCAGGTCAACTCTACACCAGCTCCGTGTGAACTAAATATTATTCCCCACGGACATTCGTCTGCACAAATCAAACTGGTGTGAAGCGAAACCTCGATGTCTCTTGTCACCAAAGATCATAACTCAGCAAAAACAATTACAGCAAACACACAAAGGTGAAATACCAGCTTGCTTATAACTATGAGGAGGGGATCGAACTGCAAAGTCATGCAGGTTCATGCACATATAAACACACACACACTACAGTAGCTGCAGCAGCTGCATTTGGTAGGAGGAGACACAGTAACAACAGAGGAGCTAACTATTACTACTCAGAGCGCTCTGGAATATATGATACAGGTAAATATCATATCTTTGCACAAACAGGATATATCTGGATCTTCATATTCAGTTTGTGTTTATGTTTTACTTCTTTTCTCTTTCTCTCTCTCTTGCAGTCAAATGTTACTGTGAATTCATCTTCAGCGCAAACTAAAATCTCTGCACCATCTGTCTCTATAACAAAGTGACTGTGTGCTTATTAAGACCATTTTCATACTGTCAATTAGTTCCCCTGTGCTGAAATTTCAATACGCAGCACTTTCTTGTAGTCATCACTGTAATAGCTGTTTGAAGACTACAAACCTATGAATAATCATTTCTATTCTTTCTACATTTTTTTTTCTAATTGGAAACTGAAGAGCTCTGCAGTTACTACGCTTCATTTTCCTACAGCTCACCTCAATTCAGGCTTTTTCTCCGTGCACCGACATAAATTAACATTTCTATCTCCAATAGATAAGATAAGATAAAATGTCAGTTTGTAAAAAAAACTCCTTTCTGGTACACGTCTCTGAGGAATTAAATCTGTAGCAACACACACAGATTTATGCACACACGCCTCGGTAAAAGCCTGCCACAGTGCGCTCACACAGATGCATGATAAAAAGACGGATCAAAGGGCAGGAGAAGATGAGGAAGAGGAGGAGAATGAGAAAGGGGGATGAAGGGCTGGTCGGGACTGGGGAATGATGTATACCTTCGTCCCGTCCACTGGATTATGGATGACGGTTGTCTGAGGCTCCTGGAGGAAAAGGAGGAAAAGGAAGAAAAGAGATGGAGAAGGATGGAATAAACCAGAAAAAGGGGGTAGAGACAGAGACAGAGAGTGAGAAAGAAAGAGAAAAATTTTGACATAAAAGTTGACGGAAATGCACAAGTAAAAGTGTAAAAAAGGCACAAAGTACAGGAAAGAGAGCCATGTGAATGTTGTATGAAGAGAAAGTGCTTGTTAAGGTTGACAGAGGAGAAAGGGAAGAATCCTCCGAGGCGACAGAGTGGGCGGATGAGCTGAAAACTGTAATTTGGAGTCAGTTCTGCTCTCTGCACACGCACAGAGCAACACGCACGCACACAACAAAACAGAGGCAGCGCCGGGAATCGAGGTGAAGTTTCCACCACGTGCACATCTGCACACATCTGTCACACACAGCTACAGCGAGTACGCAGCCCGAGGACAGCTGCGACATAGAGCTGCACTCAGAACTGTTGCATTTTTCAGCCTATCAACTGGGGATTAGCTGAACATCGATGCTCTTTGCTCCCGCTCTGCCCTGCTGTGCATGCATAATCCTGAACGGCCTGCCCACGCCCTCCGCCATGCAAATGTGGTCGGCATCAAGAGAATTGTTAAATGAAAGGGACAAACAAATGAAGAGAAAAATCTGCCGTCTCATACATTATAGATGAAATGTGCTCTGACATAGATAAACACTGGCCTCGATGTCTCACAAGGAGGCATCCGCGAAGAGACGGGAGATGAAAAAAGGACACCCTGTACCGCTGTACCTCCGCGTTCATGTCAGCAGAGAAGTAAGCTGGCATCAGCATCATACAGTGGGGGCAAGTTCATTAAAGCGGCAGGAACTAAAGTTTTTTACACGTACTATGTCCTGTATCTGAGCAGTTTTCTGTTTCATCGATACAGGGCCTTGATGTCCTGGTCCAACAAGCAGGGCAGTGGTTCTGAGGATTTGGAGAAACAGCTACTGCTCAACGTTAACTGACAGAATAGTTTGATTGTTGAAACTTTCAGCACAGTGGCTGCAATCAAACATCTATTTGCCACTCGCTGCAGCTCTGACTGCAGTTATTTAAAGTTTTAGCATGATAAGTGCCTCCTTTTAACATAATATCTTCTAGCCACATAAACAGAATTCACTGATTGCTATATAAATATATATAGAAAGTCTGCAGCTTTTCTCAGCTTTCTAAAAACTTTCTTTTGACTATCTTTCTCTAGTCAGTGAATTAGAAACCACCACTCCCCTTCATTATTGTTTGTAGCATTCTTCTCCCCCCAGGAAACGACACGTCTGTGATGACCAATCATCAGCTATCTCCCTGGTGATGATGGTGATGTTGTCAAGGCAACTGTCGTCCAGAGCAACCGACACCGGTGGCAACTTGTAATGAAGGAGTTAATGTACCAAAATGGCTAAATGGTACAGTAACTAGCTCAAGTCCCTAGCAACAGAGAGATCAGAGCCGCCCTCCCACTCTCGATTCCCTTCAAGGATCAGAACAAGCCTCTTGTGTTCCACGGTTGCGCCCACACTCCCGTGCACATTCTCAAGCAGAAAGGTCCCATCAAAACCTTGCGTAAGTATGTCTGCACTTGTGCTGAGTGGGGTGACGCAAAGCCAGTATCCACTCAAATACACTAAAGGACGACTGTGGGCATCATAAAAATACACCCACAGTGTCTAAGCCAGCGTGCGTAGTTTGACATTTTTAATCTTTTGAGGCAACTAGTTGTGATCTCTCCACAGATGATGCCACTGCTAATAATACACCATCAGCAGGTGATGCCCAAAATACCACAATAACCACTGGGGTATTCACCAACAAGCCTCAGCGTCTGTGGGCAGCCAGTGGTGAAAAACACCTTTGTCTGGAAGGCTTACGTCCAATTAGCAAAACCTCTTCTACTAATGTTAGTGCTTATTACGGTTTAAGAAAGTTAATAAAGTTGAATAAAATAAACAAAAGTGTAAACAGTAATTGTCTCACATGCAAACACGATTCAGTAACAGCAACAACACCCCTGCATGTTAAGAGTGTATGATTGTTTGTGTTTGCAGCTAAAGGCACAGGAAACACTGCACATACTGAACATAGATACACATGAGAATGGATTCTGTTCAAATGTCCTGTAAAGTGCCCAGAACCTGAAACTACACAGAATCTGGCTTCTACAAGGTTAATGGTCCGAACAAGAACAACAACAAATAAAAAACACCCTGAATTACTCTAAAATACTCATACACCCGAACTTACACATTACTGTAATACTGTATGTCAGCAAAATGCCCTAAATGAACAATATTTAATGACAAATATTAAAGAGCTGGCAACAGTCTACTGCATTGGGGTTACTGAACAGGGACTTCATAGACTTCATAGACCCAAACGTCATTACATATCGTTGTTATTGTTTCTGAAGGCTTGTACGTATGTTGTTCACTTTCAAAAACTCCAGATATAGTTTGCACCGCGCTCTTCGCAATATCGCTATATGTTTATACAGAGCTTTGAGTGGTGTGATAATAATGAACATTGGAAAGACAGGTCTGGAAAACGATAGGAAAGTGTCACCTCCTGCAGCCTTTCACCCAGTTTCAACCTCCGCTGACTTCTCCTGTTTTTATCACAAGCCTGAAGGGGATTTCAGCAGCAATGTTTGTGCACAAGTGAAAAAGTTTATCCCCGCAATAACAAGCTATATAATGGAACGGACAAACACCTTAACATGTCTGTATACTAACATACATGTGAGCGCAGTGTTACATGTCAGTAACGTTAGTATTCAGCCCACACACGCTGCCTGTCATGGACCTTGTCCACACAGATTAAGAAGAAAAGTGCTCAATGAGCATAAATAACTTGGAAATCTGGAAATCTTGGAGGCCTGACGCTAAAGAACATGACTGCCTCTGCTTCTGGACTGTCCTCACAGATGTAAACACTCACAAGCCCCCTCTAATAAGCTAATTTATGACTCGTTGCCAGAAGGCCGACAGCACTGAGTTACAGCGAATCAGCTGATTTCCATGAAAGTTTATGAACATAAGAAGAAAATGGTGAACTGCTTCTCTACAGGGGCATAAATAGTAAGGAGGGGGTAAATCACACTGACACCACCCAGCAGGCACTGGCTGTCTGCTCATGTTGGGCAAACTTTTCCTGACAGAGAGACTGACCTGACAATATGAGTACACAGCATCCCCACCTGCCACGTGGAAATGTTACTTGACACCACCTGCTGGTGTAAGAACTTCCTAAGGCTTATCAAACAACAGCCAACAACACGGACAGAGAGGAAAACCAGACAGAGGTGATGGAGCAGGGAAGCGGGTGGAGGGTAGAGCTGCTGAGGGACAGATGGGCGGTGGGGCCGACACACACACAAACAAACAGAGGTGACGGGAGTTTCAGAGGTAAATACCAGAGCAGGTGAAGGGATGTTTCCTTTGGGGCTGGTGACTATGCTGTTTTTGGTGCTGTTTGTCTGGGGCTGTGCAGGAAAGGAAAAGGAAAAGGAAAGGAAAGGAAGGAGACACAAGAGAAAACGGTTAACAAGCGTGACAGGTGGCGTTGAAAGTGTGTGTGTGTCCATGCATGTGTGTAAATGTGCGTTTCTTTTGTTTAAATATCTGATTGATCACTGCACAGCACTGTGGGTGTAGGCCTGAGGGTGGAGCATCCAGTAGGTGGCAGACAGGAGCAGCAGAGAGACCAAAGGGTTACCTGAAGCCTTCATTCACAAGACTGATTTGTAATTGTGAGCGGTGACATGAGGGGGTGAGTGACACCGCATGACATCACCAGCCTGTCACTGCTTACTTCCGCTGCTTTGGATTTCACATCACAACAATCCAACCGCGCCACAATGCGTCACCTTTAAAAGCCTGCGTTAAACGCTCCTTTGAATGACACAAATCAAAGATCGGACTCACCTTTATAGCTTAGTGCTATCGTAATCATATTTGCATTGGATCTGCGTTGCACTATTTATAATGTGGTTTGGTAAATATTAACTTGAAGTTGCTAAATGAGGCTGTGCATGAAGTGAATCATCAAACTGAGTCGCTCTAAAAACACATTAGCCTCCATTTCATAAATCATGTAACACGGTTACTTCTTACTAGTCGGTGATAGAGGTCAGGAGGGACCACAGATCCCTGAACGCCCCATTAATCCCTTATGTGGTGTGAATGTTTTTAAAATGAAAAGAAAGCGATTGAATGAGGTGAGAGTTCGATAATTGACTTTCACTACAGTCCGGTGGTGTCTGTGTTGTGCAGTGATGCTGCCTGTCGGTGTGTTGTAGGACAGAAAGGTCAAGCAAGGTGTGTGTGCATGAGATTGAATGTTCACCAGGATTATTTTAGACAGGAGAGCAGTGACCAGTACACGAAAGTGACATAACACAACACAGAAATACATAGAACAGTCATGAAAATAAAACCTGTTGTAAGCTGACGCAGACATTTTACATGATCGCATGCAGTTAACTCACACAACCGTACCAAACAGACCCCTCGTTAGCTAAAAACCTTGTCAGCCATCACTCTGCCGCCTCCGTGGAAACATATTATCAGAGTAACGATTAGCTGGTGAAGTGATGCAACTCAGGGTCTTAGCTTTCGCATCTGTGGTGAGAAAACTGCTTGCAGGAGTCCTGAGCAGAAGAAGACGTCCAAACCCGTAGGGGAAGCACGACTGTGGTGATATTACAGCAGATCAGAGACAAGATGAGAGTGAACAGCTTCACGATTAATACAGTTTAATGACCAAGAATTAAAAATTGGGGAAAACTATCCACAGGTGGTAACGAGGGCAATTCACAGGTCGATCAAAGGAGGAAGAGGATGCAGAGGAGGAAGAATGTACAGAAGGAAGAAGGAAGGTCATTTCACTGCAATACAAAAATGTGCTCTCCTGATGGTCCCATCGCTTTGACTCTTACTTTTTTGTTTGAACATCATCTTTTGAGTTTGGTATTAAAACCACAAGCACAAGAAGCACCTCCATTCTAAAAAAAAGTGAATCCCTGACAGATCTGGAGCAGCATCCCTAGAGTAACTCTGATGGAAGTGAAACATCCTGCCTCCATTACATTTCCAGAATAATGTCAGGGTTACTCCTGTGGCGGTGCACTTTGCAAGGGGCCAGTTCCACCTGGCATTTAAACGAACAAGGTGCTGCTGCCGTGCATACATGTAAAGTGCTGTTGTGCCCAGCATCGTATCCTAGTGTTGGCAGTGTTACTGCTGTTTGAATTTAAAATGCTTTATAGTGAACCAAAGGAGATTTGTCTCCACCAAGAAGTCAAGGTAGGAAAAGGGAAGGTGGCTAAAACTAATAGAAGCGAAGAGAGAGAGAGAGAGTAACTGGGCAAATGCAGAAATAACATGCTCACCATGTACTGGACAGTGGAGCTGGACTTGCGTTTCTGTCCTCAGGCGATTGGATGGATGGATGTATTGGATGGATGGATGGGAGAAGAAGGCGTAGTGGAATAAAGTAACCAGTGAAAACATGTGAATGCGCTGGTACGAAATCAAAACAGATATTATCTAAAACAGTTGCACACTTTAATGGTAACACAGGTTTCTAACAAGAGCGGGAAGAGATGTTTCCAGGGAGTCTGGATCAAGCAGGAGTCACACAAAGATAAGACTGAGAGGAGTCACTGTGAAAGCAAGGAGGCGGCAGATGAAAAGGGGCAGTGCTTTATGTCGAAGTCGTCAGGACATAAGATCACACAAGAGTTGTGCAGATGGCAAAACTGTGACCTGCTCCTCATCTGTCAAGAGCTTAGGAGCATTTGGGCAACAAGAAAGCGAGAGCAAAACAAGTGAATGCAACATGTATTCTGTCAGAATACTAATGCATCCTCTCCAGTCTCATTTTACATTTAAAATTAAGACTGAGTCAATGCTCGTACATTAATAAAAGATGTGGACACCAGGGTGGGAACAAACCGTACCGTGGCTGGGTTCACTCCACATGAACAAAACACTGAGAAGCTCATCAATGGCGTTTTATTTTAAAGTTTAATATATTCAGGCTGATTCTATTTGGGTCACTCCTCATTTTGTAGCGGTTCATCAGTTTCATTTTCTCTATTTGTATAAAAAAGCGACATGTAAAAAACTGTGGGTTATCAGTATGACAATACTGAGTGAAATGCTGAATGGAGTGGCTTTAATTGGCAGGAGCTGGCAGCACGGGGGGACTGACGCTGGTGTGTAGTTAGTGCCACAGAGAGCAGGTGCTGCAGCTGAACAACGTCAGGTGTCATTACGCATTAATGAACCGAAGGGAGGGAGAATAATCAGGAGGAGAGGAGGTCAGAGTCGTCGCAAGAAGAAAAAGACATGTGGAGCGAGGAGGGAGGAAAAACAGAGGAGAGCAGGGATGGCAGAGAGCGAAGAGGAGGATGCCTTTAGAAATGGTTTGGGGCGAGTGCGGGAGCCTGTTGCTAGGCGATGAGCGCGCTGCAGTGGAAGTAAGCGTCTATTTCTGTCGTCTGAGTTTCCAGGGTCCAGACTGGCAGCTATTCCTGGAACCGGAGTCACATTCCCCACTGAACCGACTGAGCAGTGAGGGGGGGCATTCACACACTCACACACACACCGCTGGACATGAGTGAAACACACATGCACACAGCCACGCGAACGCACACTTTATGTGCAGGCATGCTCACACACCTATTTGAGTGGTTGTTCTCCATTCAAACTGAGAAAACAAGTGCACAACACATGCGCGTTGAAAACACACCTGAATGGCCGCATGCATGCGAGCGAAGCTTGAGTTAACAAAATGTAAAAATGCTGAGAAGCAAACGCGTTTGTTTGCGTGTACACAATGTTCCGCGCTTTGTCGCACTTGAGCTCGCATCGCATGCACGCTGCACACATAGACGCATTAATGGACGCTGTGCGTGGGATGTGTCACTGTGGCGTGCGCATGTGCGTGTGCACAGGCGTGGGATGGTGAGAGATCTTCATTAAAAGGATGAGCAGGAATGTAGGGTTAAAGACCAGATGGGGTGAGCAGGAAATGCAATCGCTGAAAGAGGAGGAAGAGACCGAAAGGAAGGGATGAGAGGGAGAGGAAGCGATGAGGAGATACATGTGAAGGACTGACAGATGGTTACATTTAATAATGGAGATGGAGATGATAATGCCAATTCTAAACAAAGCGTCCTTTCTGGAGGATAGTGCGACGGCAAGCGACGTGCAGCCTGACATGCACTGTACACAAGACAAATCCAGCAGCCATAATACAGACACACAAACTGAAATATCAACACGTAACACGACGTTAGAGTAGAACAGACGCAAATAAAAAAACAATAAAGACAAACGAGCTGCAGAAGATAAAGGTTAAAGACCAAGTAAATAGACTGAGAGAAACAGCAACGAGAGTCTCTGGCTCTGGAAAGTGAAGAAGGGCAAAGGGGAGAGAAACGAGAGAAGGCTGAAGACAGCGCTGACCCTTACCTTGACATCTGCCTTTTTGTTCAGCATGGTCTTAGCTGCTGCAAAGACAAACACAGAAGGAATCAGTCAAACAGAGAAGTGCAAAGACAGTGAGCATACAGTAGGTTACATGTTGGATTAAATCTACAGCGAAGGCTTCACAGAGTCACAGTGAAGCATGTTTATTGACATTTATATAAGTAGATTGCTGAAGTAAAAGATTTCAATACATGTTTTTTTAAAACTGCGGCACAATGACTCATCCAGCGAGACAACCCGGCCACCTCCAGGTTTCACTACACAAACTGACTGACGTATTTGTCATTTGCAGTTTCTCACATCTGGCTACATTAAACTTATCGGGGTGTGTGTGAGGGTTTTGTTTAGCTGCTGGAAGAAACACAGTTATAAAATAATGTGTGAGTCACTATTTCCCTGCTCTAAATACAACCTATGTGTGAAAATCGTACGAATAATGATAACGCTAAGTTACCATAGAGCACACGCGCTTACTTCTCTTTGATGCTGCACAGTCAATAACAATATCAGCAAGTCGCACAGCATCAACTTCCATCTGCAGTTATAAGCTCAACTAAGCAACTGAAGGTCAAACTATGAAGTATATACATCACCATATTCATTTAAAGTCTTTCTTGAGAATAGCTCAGTTGCTGTTTAGACGTTGTTGAAGTCAGTGAAATAAACGTAAAATTCAGTTTATTGTTTCACATCAGTCCATGTGTCAACGCCCCCTTCACAAGCGAGAGGAAGCCAGAGAAGGAATGGCTGCCGCTCACAGCAGCCATGTAAACCCAACAATAAACCCTGCCTTAAAGACTCTGTGGGGGCCTTAGCTGGGGATTAGTCTTCAGTCTGCTCTCTAATGAAGGGTAATGAGGAGGGGGAGAGGAGAGCAGGAGAGGAAGAACGATACTGCAAACACAGTCCACTGATGAGCGTAATACCCATAATCCCAACAGGAGACGGGCACAGGGCTTTGCTCCAAAGACATGGAGAGCAAGGAGGTCTGTTCACCAACCAGGCGCCCCGACGTGTGATGCTGTTGTCTGGACTAAAAACGCTCAAAGCACCACTATGTGCACAAACGTGTATTTGATGTCAAAACGGCACTTGCAGACTGTCCAAGAACGTCTGACAATCAGGCTCTGAGGAACCTATGGTCAACATACGGTACGTTTACGAGTTCTGGAACGTTTGAACATGTCCCATCTGACACTGAATCCAACATAATGAAGCACCAGCGCAGTAAAATAATAATGCTGGTGTCTATGACCCGTAAGTCATTCAAGTCTAATCAGATGCAATCACATCAGCAGCCAGTCGCGTTACATAAAACACCATTTCTGGGAGTGTGGGATGTTTCCTCCTTACGTTTTCTCCCCCTCTTTCTTCTCTCTGTGAACATGAGACATAGGTCTTCTCTGAGTTTCTCACTTACACTTCCAAATACACTCCAAGCTCCAGCTACTCTGAATATGACAGAAGCCTGAATCTCCTGACAGTTTCCATTGGGCAGCGACTTCTTAGTGGGAACAGAGTTGCAATCAAGAGTAGGAAAGTGTAGCAGAGGCCTGACCCAGACCCAGAAAAAAATAAAAAAAGGAACTTTAAGATGTGAGACAGTGATCAGGGGAGAGGCGGCGTATAAAACACACAAACGCCTCCTTTTGTAGTGGGTTCCCTTTTCATTTGCTTGCCTCAGTGTATCTCACGCTTGAAGCAAGGCTTGCATATGTTCAGCAGTCGAGGAAGGAGTAATAGGAAGTGATAAGGAAGCCCTACATAATTCAGAGGGATGTGAGAGTAGCATAAATGTGCATGGTCCACTGTTGTGCGGTTCTTCCTCAGTCTCCTTCCAAAGGCTGGCTGTTACTGAGGAACAGAAACGGGGTCAGAATAGTGTCACGTTCACTCTTTCTTATTCTCTGATGGCTTGGCAGAGGAGGGGAGGGTATGAAAGGAGAACAGAGAAGAAGGGTAAAGGTGATAAGTGTTTCATTGTGCTCTTTCCAAACACAGTTACTGCGTTAAACTGGATGTTGCTGGAAAATCTGAACTAAAAATGACTGTAATTCCATGATGAGGATGAAATAGCTGCGGAAAACCTGGAAATCAAAGGAACCTTAACTCGTACTGAAGGTGAAGAAGCAAGGGACGCTTCCTTACCTTGCCACAAATTACACATGAAGCAAGAAGAGAGAGGAGGAAGAGATTAAAAACAAAAGTACCAGTGTTAAAGCCCCACTATAAACAGGCAAGATGCACCACTGCAAGAGCAAAGCAAGGATGGGCATGGATGCAAATAGGGATATTAACACAAGCCAGAGGTGCCTTTTGGAAATGGAAGAATCTATTTTAAATGACCCACTCAGCTGCAGGAGTGCCTGAAGACCGGTTTCTACACCAGCACATATCGAGATACATTCATCCTCTCCGTGCGTGAGGCCAAGGTGAGGTCTATTACTGCAGATGAGGATTGGATTTGTGCACATGAATATGCTATGTTACAGAGTGATGCCTCCAGTGAGGCAGGATGAGGCTGATTTGGGGAGGCAGCCCACTATAAATATTTGATTGGAGACTGGTGAAGGCTGAGGGACGCAGGGAGGATGGTGGAGTCCCAGCAGGCAACAGAAACAAGGACACTGACACTGCTTCGGCCTCCTTACGCACGATGCTCAAAATACTGAACAGAAACACGTGTCGTGCTAAGCAAGTGTGCAGATTTACATTTAGGACCAGGGCAGACATACTGTCCGACTTCAGGGCATGGCGAAGTCGTTCTACGTTATTCATGTGTAACCTCCCTGTTTTGACTTGGTGCCCCCTGCAACACCAGCTGTGGTGGAAGCCGCTTGTTCTGAGGTCTGACAGCGTGTTCAGAAAGGAAGCTAAGTGCCTTTTGCATTAACTCGACCGCTGGACTGTTTGTGCAGCCTGTGTCGATTCGCCACAAATACAGTTACTACGCTCGAACCAGCCCAGCCTTGCATCTTCCACAGTGGTAACCATGCACCACAGACCACCCCCTCCCCCCATCAACAACCCTCGTGTTGCAGCGCATGCACCACTTCAGTGCCCCATGCAGCATTCACCGACAGCGTCCAGGCAGTTCCATCCTTTAAGTAACAGGGGTGAACTTTCCAGTGTCATTATCAGACAGAGAAAAGAACAGAGAGGAAAAAGAGGGGAGATGGAAAGTAAGATGCCAACGTATGGGAGGAAGAGGGAAAGGAGATGATCATACAATGAAGAGGGTGAAGCGGTGCCAGAGAGGAAGAAATGACCAGATATGAGGAAGGGAATAGAGTGATTACGTGATCATGTAAAAAAGTGAAGTGGGAGAAAAAGAGAGACGAAAAAAGAGAAAAGAGAGACAGGAGAGAAGACTGACTTGGCCCAGGCCATGCTCCGTGGTGAGGATGAAGGAATGAACGTGGGTCAGTGATGGTACTGGAGCAGCAGAGATAGGCCCAGCAGCCAGCCTATCGGATCTGACAGGAGGTGACAGATGTGGTGGCGGTAAAAACAACAGCAGTAGCTGGGCTTCCATCCTTCATATATTTATGAATTATGATGCATCAACGTAAAAAAAAGCAAATGGAACCCGAAGTATTAAATAAAACATCTCATTTACTGCAAAGACGAACAGCACAAACAAGCTCGTTTGAAATTAAAAGAGTGAAGAAGCATCACGGTGGAAACACGCGTCACTTTTTATTTCCTGTATCTGTCAACATAGTTAGGAAACACAGCTAATGCTGCTGGTAAGTTAATGACAGACGCACAGTGGCTTGCAATGTGGGCGGCCATCATGCTCTGAGCTCCCATGCGCAGGAAGGAGGGAGGAGCCAGATAGAAATGGAGGGTAGGGGGTGTCGTAAGTAAGAGTAAGGGTCGATGACAGAGAGGGGTGACATGCCCTGGGTGAGCCACCACGCTACCTTGTTCCACCAGCCCTGCGGTGGTGCCGGCGGCTGCAGCCACCGCAGCTGCGGCCGCAGTGACAGAGGCTGGAGCGGTGGTCTGCCTGCTGCCCACTGTTAGAGAGTCCGATACCCAGTCACACAGGAAGCGAGAGAGAGAGAGAGAGAGAGAGGATCGAGGCACGGAGTGGAGGAAGGAGAGAGAGAGAGAAAGTGAGAGGCGAGTGAGGAAAAGATGTTAAGATGGACAAAGGGTGGAGTGACAGCCAGAGAAAAGGAGGCGGCAGGTGGGGGCAGAGACAGAGGAGATGAGAAACAAAAACGCGGTGGGAGACAAACGGCTGATTAGTTCAGAGGGGAATTCAATCCCTAGTCACAGACATCATTTAGCCTTCACGTATGAAGCCACTGCTCTGACTGAAGGGTCAGCACAGAGGAACGTCAGGGAGACACACCTCAGACTGTGACTGCTGCACATCGTCCCTACTGTACACAAACCTGAAAACAGGCTCACGGTTAGGGTGAGGATGGAGATGACGATACAGGAATTAGTCTGAACGCCTTAAAGGTCGCCAGCTGCTGCACGCAGATGTAAAAGTTATACAACCTTATACAGTATGACTACAAGACATTACATCAACAGAAGCATCTCTGTGTCAGCATGCGGACACCGACCTACTGTATATAGCACATGATTCATAATAGTGTATATAATCTGAAGAAAGTAAGCCATTACATAAAGCCGTGATATTGGCCTTTGTGTTGATGTAACGCTCTGCACCGAGGCTCATTGTTCGTCCTTTTTAGCTATTTCTCATCCTGTGACTCATTCACCTGAGGACCTCACACTTATAATGGAGTAGCGCTTCCTAAAAATAGGAAAGAAAGCAAGGTGATGCGTTTGAGAGCGGTGACACAGCCGGGCCCGTGCACTCTGGTCAGCGCTTGGGAGCTAAACAGCTGAGTGGCTGTTCGCTGGATGTTTCAGACCACTTCATCCGCACAGCGTCCGAGCGGCGGCTGTGAGTCATTCGCTGAAGCGGCATGCTAGCACCCACATACGCACACAAACGTCACTCGGACACACGCACATATACACTGGATATATGCAAAACACACACATACTGCAGGTTAACATGGGTTTTTGTTGTTGAGGAAAAAGTTGCTCAAGTTCAACCATCGTAAGAGACTCTAAATTCTTCCAAGGAATATTTCGCCTTCCAGGGTTGAAGGTGATTAAAGTTTCTTCCACACAGCGTTTAATCGAAGGCTAAGATTGTTCACTGACTCTCATTTCACTGACCACAACAGAGCGGACAAAGCCTTGTTAGGTGAAACTAGTGCACTGTATGACGCCTACTGGGAAATATTGGTTGCTTGGATTTCACTGTGTCCCAGTGGCAGAGATTAACTCTGTCTACAGCAGCTAGGAACGTTAAACCTTAAGGAAAGTGTCATATGTTACACATACAGGTAAGACAAATACACAGACAAAGACATTCTCAGCTCGCTGATCAATTTCAGTGTTTCCCCATGTTTTACTATACAGAAGCAGTTTAAGACTAAATTAGATGTAATCGACAAGCAAGTAAATCGGAATCAGTCTATCTGATGATGTGTGTGATGTGCAGAGCTCACAATTGAAGCAACCAGCACTCAAACAAATACTACACATCAAAGCTTGTGCATTTCAGTTCACAGCGCCAACAAAAGTCATGTCAAGGCCTTTCACAAAGTAAAGACCGTACAGCTTAAAGGGGGCGTTTTGAAATGTTGTGCTTACTGTAGGTGCTGCTGGAAATCATGACATCTGTCTTTTAAAGCATTTCTGTGTAATTTAAATGTGTTTGTATTGGAAAGATGCTAGTAAAAATTTCATTTTCATGTTGCATGCATAAAGCTAATTTATGTCCATATGAAAACAAGCTGAGGTCAAACTGCCTGTATTTGTATTATCATAATAACTGTAGACGTGACCATGAAAAAAGTCATCATCAGATTAAGGCTGATGTGGGAAACACTGAAGTTGCACTGAGATCAAATGAAGATGAAGGTTTTGCTTTTGCATGCTCTATAAACTTTACACTAAAATCTGAGCTATTTCTCTGGGCAGGGCGGATGAAAAGGTCTGTTGATGAAATTCAAAGGTTAGCAGTGTTTGGAGGAGCATGCCACCATGTTACTCCACTAACAGGTCTGCTTATACTGCACTAACATTTCAGTCCCTTCCCCCCAAACTTAACACTAATGCCGTACAACTGTGGCTAATAAGATCTCTGCACTTAACAGGTTTACATAAAGTACATATTGATGCCGCTCCGTAGAGATGAATGGCACATTAATGAGGGATAAAGGACTTAGATGCACTTCACACTTACCAGAGAAATTTCGGGACACCAGCATAGTAGTAAGAATGGCCCCCTGAAAGGAAAACAAAGAAGAAGAGCTGATCACTTCTGAACATTTAAATTGATAACATAATTATGTGTTTCGCCGTTGACTGACAGATGTCTGATATCTAGTTTGCATTCAGAGTTGTGTGAACTATAAACCAATGTCAATGCTCATCAACCGTCTAGAAACACAAAAATGTTCTGAAATTACAATGATGTGGCAAAAATTCCACAAAGCTCATGTAAATAAAGAAATAGAAGGTCATTTTAAGTAGATTTACAAATAACTATAAAGGCTGAGCAAGTTCTACAAGCACCACTGTATTCGGATAAACCCTAGACTAACAATAACCAGTTCAGATTGGTTTTAATATGAAAACATTAGCAGCGGGGTCAGACGGGGACAGAGAACAAATTAAGTTAGAAATGTGGAGTGACTGCAAACTGAGTCAGCAAAGCTGCCTGCAGCGCAGAGACGTGCAGAGCTGTAATGAACTAAACATGGAGAGAAGACAAACGTGAGAGAGACACCGACAAAATTGGAGAAGAAGATTCTCTGGTACAGCGTAACCACAGACATGGTCGAGCTCAGTGTTGTAATAACTCAATAATGTAATATTTATTCATGTGTAATATTTATGTTTTATAAATTTTAAAATCTTGCTAGTGCTTCCAGAAGACTTCTACTGTAATGTAGTGTTTTTTTTATTATTTTCAATCAAATGACTGCATAATTTAAATCCAACAATGTAGGCAGAGGTAATAAACTAAAATTGTGTATGTCTGAATAACCTGTCTATATGCTTTGATGAGATTTTATTTATTCATATTTAATGTCTTTAAAGCACAATATAAAAAAAAGTAAATTGCAGACTTCTAGGAAGGCAAGTGACCCAGAAATAATGGGAACAAAAAATTTTAAGTTGAGGAAAATTAAAGTTTCTCCTGCACAGGATGATATTACAGTGGAAGAGGCAGATTTGTGAGGAAGGGAACTGCCAAACAAACCTTGAGTTTCCTCCTGGCGTTGAATTTCTTCAGGCACTCCACGGTCTCCTGTCTGTGCATCATCGACGCCACTGTGGATCGTTGCTGCCAAGAGGAAGTGGAAAAGGAGGAGCAGGAGGAGGAGAGGAAGAGAATAACAAATAGAGAAGGATTAGCCAAACACTTATTTAACCGAGGTAGATCATTTTTATATTTCTGCACAGAACAACATATGAAAAATAACTGCTGTCTGCTTGTCGGCCTCATGTGGGGGACACTTACGCAGACCCATGGGTGCTTGAGGGCCTCCTGAGCAGTGATCCTCTTGGCTGGGTTGATGGTCAGCATCTGGTTGATCAGGTTTTTGGCCTCTGGGGTGACTGTGTCCCACTCTGGGGAAGGGAACTAAGGCAAGAAACACAACCATATGTTTCAGCAGTCAGTGAGGAGCTGAAATCACTGGCTTATGATATTATATGTCGTTCATGTCAGAGAATCACAATCAGTAGTTGTAAAAGTCTTGATTGGAAGGATCTGTTTCATTGTCTGTTTTAAATAATTAACCACTAACCAAGATGACTCTATGTTTTCTTCACAAATGTAACTCTCTCAGTTTCCCATGATTCCTGCTGGCCCGTCTTTTGACCCGTTTCTCTAGGTGCCGACCGCTACACACTGACAACACCCAACAGAACCGTCTGTTTTGAAGAGGCTCAGACCCAGTCGTCCAACCGTCACCATTTGGCTCTTGTCAAAGTCATTCGAATCCTTGCATTTTCCCATCAATGTCAAACACTCACAGTTCACTTGCTGCCAATTACATCCTGCCCCTTGACAGTTGCCATTGTAACAAGATAATCAATGTTATTCACTTCAGCTGTCAGCGCTGAGAGCCGCCAGCCGCTGCCACTCACACTGTACAACAGCTTTACTGCAGTACTTCATTTAGATTATTTACTTCATCGTCCTTCCCTTTGACATTATGAATATAGTGTCCTGTAGCTTTATACCATTTATAATGTTTACATTAAATTCAAACAGTACAATCTACCTGCATATTTGCTGCATTTGCATGTCTTCCTTTCTAATCATATATATTTAAACCTATATATAAAACCTTTCAACATTCTAGGCATTGTTTTCATTATCAGAAGTTCCAGTCCAACTACAGCCCTGAGCCATTTGTAAAGAAAGTCTAAACCCATCAGGTCCTGTCGTGTTTAGGCATAAATGTCAAGGTCTGTGTCCTGTGAGCCCAGAATCGGTGCCAGAGAGCCAGTCGGACTCTCTCTCCATTTGGCACGGACTTAAATGTGATCTAAGGTGAGGTTCCCTCTCTTGCACCCCCTGAAATATGAATGAGGCGACTGAGTTACGTAACAGCTGCCAAAAAGGAACGAGGGCAGCTGTAGGAGAGGGGAGGGCATTACAGCAGAAGGGGAGAGACACGAGTGAAGGACAGCAGAAGAGAGAAGAGGGGACTCACATCATAAGCTCCGGCCTTGATCTGCTGGTACAGCTTGTGCTGGTCCTCGTCCCAGAAAGGAGGGTAACCCACCAGCAGGATGTAGAGGATCACCCCTGAGACCCGCAAAAACGCATATGGACACACACACACAATATGCTTTCACGCGTTTGTGTGTGCACATTAAAATTAAAAGTGTTTGAATGAGTGTGTTTCTCTGTACAACTCACCGCAGGCCCAGATGTCCACAGGTTTGCCATATGCCTCCTTCCTCAACACCTCAGGGGACAGGTACCCCGGTGTGCCAGCAAACCCTGCAGCAACAGCACAAACACACAACTGACGGACATCCTCCAGGCACCAGATCGTAGCTGTTGTCCTTGGAGAGAAAGCTGACTAGTCTTTAGTGAGCTCAGGTCTTAAAGATCTTAAAGACAGATCCAGCTGATTGAGGATTGGCTTTTGAAGGAAAGCCACAGATGAAACCACTGATACAGCAGGTGCAGCTGCTTGTTGTTGTAGAAGCATCCGAGATGTGAAACGGTGGTAATCTGTCACAAACAGGTTCCCCCTGGTCACGGTTTGTTTTCTATCCACGTATGAATAAAAACCTACAGCACATTTAACCTACACCAGTCACTAGGGAGGGGACTCTTCCTCATCTCTATCGCTTGTGATGAACCTTTACTGAATTACATGTAAATGACTTGAGAATCAACACTAGTCACATGTAGCTGCACTTTTGGACATTCAGCTCATTATTCATCACTAGGAGCAGGATCTTAATTAGACATTAGCCAGTTTAATACAGTGATGATGAAGGGGACGCGGAGCATAAATGCATTACTGTGATAGCTGCCAGATTGATTTTGGTTTACAATTTATTAATAGAAAATATCAAACAGCAAAATTAAACCATGGTTCATTATCTTTCACTGAATAAAAATGCAACCTGCAGTAGCTAGAACCAACCATATCATACGGCAACTTCATAACTTCCCATGGTTTATAATCTGTGTGTGATCAGTCCAGTACTTGTGATTACCTCCTGTATTTGCTGTACCTACCAAACCAGGCCTGCTGATCCCCCTGTACCTCGATGGCCAGGCCAAAGTCGGCCAGCTTCACTGCAGCGTTCTTACATTTGCTTGCCAGGAGCAGGTTTTCTGGCTAAAGTGAGCAAAAGGAGGAAAATAAATGTTATGCAACATTATGAAATGAAGGATTGGGTTCAACAAAACACATTCAGCTCACACACACACAGACACAAAAGGCACAGATAGAGTCTAATCACTTTTACAGACACATCAAAGTGACACAATCAAGGTGAGTCCCCATTAGAGCAGAGTTAAACCCAGTGCGTTTGCAGCGCTTTGTGTTCCAGCGTGCTGTGGTCTATAGGCTCCATCTCTGTGGCCCAGATAATGCAAGTAGCCTCATTATTCTCTGTCAGAAGAGAGCTCTAATAATGAGCCTCTATCCCCACTGGCCCCGGCTCCTTCTCACTCCCTCTACATCGCCTAATCTCACTTAATCATTGCTTTTGTAAAGGAAACTGGCCATCTTACGCACAAAACATATCAAACACAGCGACACCTTTCATTCACATGCACGAATCTCAAGGTGACAGAAACCCATCAGGTTACGTTAGTCAACAATGTGTTAGTAGTAAGCAGACGGGGTAGCATAGGCTTACAACGCAGCTTTTCTACTCTGACCCCATCAGTCTAATATAAAAAATCATTATAAACTCTGTTCCATTTGAACTAATAAAACTGTGAAGAAGTGACTCCTGTCTTTCGGGGAATACGCTGGACTTGATTTCACGTAAACAAGTCCCGTTTCTCTTCTAATTAACTAGTAGCTGTCACCTGAAATGCACCACAAGAGAGAATGAGAACATTATATTTAGGCTGCGTTTCTGTCCCTGCCTCCTCTGCATTGCAGCAGTGGGTCTTCCCATCCTCTGCCTTCCTCCCTCTGCTCTCCCCCTCGGCAAATTTGTTTAGAGGCAAAGGAATAGTGTGTGTTTAAAGTGCAGACACTTAAAAGTGAGATGTAACAGCCTTTGAGCTCATAAGTAAAAGAGAAGGAAATGAGCAAGGCACAGAGACTGGGAGTGAGTGAATCAATAATCCTAAGGTTCAGTGCCTGCCTCGCGTCAGAACACTCTCCCGGCTTGGTTGGGCTTTACTCTTTTGTAAATGGGAGAGTTAGATGTTGCCAACACTGCAGCAATGGGATAATCCGTGAAAACAGATGTGGGTGGAAATTCAGATGGAGCATGTGCTTCCATCAAAACGGTGGCTCAGATGTAACTGCAGCCCTAACCACCACTTTCCGATGCTTCTCCATCCATCTCTTCACGCGCAGCCGAGCAGCGCGCTGATGACTACTAGCTGGTGTGGTTCAGGACGAGAGACGGACGGTGTGCGGAAGACAGAAAAGGCTGCGCTCAAGAGCAGGTCACGAGTGGGTGTTTAAAGCACAGTGATTTCCAGCTTTCTGCCTATTTCTATTCCTCTGTCTGCGGAGAATCAGTATCTGCTGCTGCACTGCTGTCTGATTCCTTCAGAGAAAGAGGCAGAGATGTAGGCCTCCAGGAAAAAGGCCCTGTGATTTAAGAAGACCGCAGTAATTGGTAAAGAGTAACTTGCCCTAACTGATTATAGCCTGACAAAATGGAGCCTGAGGGATGACTTTGTTAAGGTGTCTAGATTAAAGTGAAGGCTAACCAGGGTTAGACTCCTGCAAGACATCTGACAATATAAAAAAAATGACGACGGTGGAAGAAAATACTGTTTATACTGTATGTCCCCACATACAAATGTATCCGTGTGTTGTCATCTCATTTGCCATAACCCAATTCCTAAGTTAAGGGATCTTATCACTCAGGCTGTCCTCAGTCATCACACTATGACCTATTGCATGAAATGCTCACCGACACATGGGTGTGAAACCAGATAGGCGTGTCGGCTAAATAAAGAAAAAGCCACAACTAGTTCTGATAAACACAACACGCCTTTGCTGGAATGCTGGGACTGACATTTGCATAGACTTGACAAAGTACATCAAAACAACGTGCAACATAGAGGCCAGACGTGCACATACGAAAACACTGCTACAAACCAGACATGACAGAAAAATCACGGGACACAGTTTTATTTCATTTTTGATGTTCACACACACAGATGTACAAGCACTGCATTAAGCCAAAAGTAAAAACTCTATGAAAACTGTGTTGCTCATTTGTCTTGTACAGAAAAGGCATCTTAAGCTCAGACAAGATAAATGATATGACATATGCTTAGAAGTCTAAAGAATAAATCTATTAGGAAATCACACTGTTCTAGGAATCCAGTTTAAAATTAGCAACTGACTCTCAGTTTCCAACGCTAACACAGACCAGTCAGCCAATATAACCAACGTAACAAGTTAGATGAAGGACATTTACAAAAAAGATAGGCTGTAGTGATCGCAGCACTGAGAGTCATAAATGATCTATAAACACAAACAAAGTCTGGAAATCTATAGTTAGTGTTTGCCTCTCGCTTGTAACGAAGCCGAGGTCAGATTAAGTGTCCTCTTGGGTCACCTTGGATGCATCACCAATAAAAAATAGCCTTGCTGCACAACAACTAGATGCTCTTTCAAAAAGGCTACAGTCTGCTCAGCCAGCATGACCAGAGCTGCATGCTTAAACTCTTCTCAGACCAGGAAAAGAAGGTGACTGCGGAGAGCTGGAGGCTGTGTATAGCAGAGCGAAGCAAGGGAAAGGTCGGATGTGATATCTGACCACCTCACTGTGATTACTATCAAGCTGTAGGGACTGCAACCATTTCTTTCTAGGTTTGCACTGTATTGTATAGTTAGTAGTATCAAATTTGCATCCCAGACATTCCCAGCGGAAGACACACAAACGATACAAATCAGACACACGTGAACCTCTTACACAAATATAAAAGCACTCAAGGGATATCGATGTTACTCCCATCACTCACCTTCAGGTCCCGGTGCACCACACCCATTTGATGGCAGTGAAGCACCGCCTCCAGGATCTGCTGGATGCAATGACTGCATGCAAACACCAAGGGGGAAGCGCATGTTAGTCTGAGCAGCGCTACAATCCCGTGCACAAGCCAAGAGTGTGTGGGGGCAAAGTTGGGGTAGGCGTGATGGGTAAAACAGGGATAGAAAGGACCCTTCTGTTGCGTCACACGATCACTATTTATCGGCCGATCCAGAGTTACACCCTGAATTTAAAAAACAAATCCAACAAGTTCTTTCTCTTCCATCTTGAGCAACCGGTGACCCAAGGCCTTCATATGTGCACAGAAATGTGATCGCCAGCCTTCATCAGTGAGGTTTGAGGTTGGTGGTAGCTATGGGTTTGACTGGGTCGGCCTGGAAAGGTTTAGCTGACCGTGCTCTGCAACAGAAGTTTACTTTGAATCAACCTATTGTGCAACTAAAGCCTCTATTCTACACTCTTTAGCCTATGTGCTATATGCATTATCGATCGCTACACATTCATCTAATAAACATATTTTGCTGTTCAGGTGGCTGCAGGCGGATTCTAGCTACTCCACCTCTCTTCCATGTTTTAGCCAGCAGGAAGAACGTGTGAAAATGAAGAAGGCATCAACAAGGAGGTCAGGGAAGGAGTGAGTCACTGTGCAGTTAATAACATTCCGTTCAATGCCAGCCTATCTGGCCTCTGATGACACAAACTTTTTGATGCCAGGTTGTCATCAGACACTGAAAATAAAAACCTATAAGTCAGAATCTCTGTGAGGAACGTTAATGGGACATTGAAGTGTCTATGCAGAGTGTAAATGAGCGGAAGAAGACGAGCTACATATATACGATGAGTTTATATATGAAGACACAGACAACATGTACATGTGTACAGACGGCCATGTACATCAGCAAGTACACCACTGACGCACACACACAAACACTCACAAAAGCATCTTGGTGATGGGTGTGGTCCAAGGCTTGACTGGGAATATCAGCTTCCTGTGCACTGGCATGATTGAACACATTGTGTGTTTGAGCGTTCGTTTCCTACATCTTTGGGTTTGTTTTGTTTCTTATCTGCCCTTTTGTGTATTGTTGAGAAATTCGAGAACCAGTACTACTGCTACTACTACTACTACTACTAATAATAATAATAATAATAATAATAATAATCTTCTATTCTGTTTGGTCCACTGCTGTTTCTTGCAATGAGTCTAAAGAAAACTCACACTTGGAAATCTGTTGAATTCACCTTCAGGTGAAGTGTTTTAAAAATAGCGTGTGCCTCATGTTTGTGAGATTGTTCTGTTACCTTTACACAATGTGCCATCGCTCACAAACTGCAGCCACATAGATTCATGTGCTTCTATGTGACTGTGACATTTATTTTTGGGATCATTTCTATTTCACTTGCATAAAATTCATTATCTCGTTCAGTCCTGGCATCAAAAACACAGTAACAAAGATATATTTACGTTATATTGCTGTGTTTTTCTATCTTTACAGGATTTCAAGAATTCACCTCAAGAAAATAAGGATTTCTGCAGTTTGTTTAAACACAATACCAATAATGATATGTAAGGAATAATACTAATACTACTTATTCATACTTTTCTTTTTGTTTTCATTTTATTAATTATAATGAAACAAAAACGTTTTCAGTTTATTGTGATAGTTGAAAAGAAAAGTAATAAATAAGCTGGAAAAGTGAACCTTTTAATAAGAGCTCAGGTTTTTTAAGAACTGCAAAAACCCTGTCAAACTAACAAAACCAAGTGTTAAAAATAGGAGGTGATTGAATCTAACAAACAAAACCTCAAAGGCCAAGTATGTTTCAATAAAGCAGGAGTCCAGGGCAATTTCATAACACAAGTATTAGAAAGAGGCTTTTCAGTGACTATGTCTGAATCCTGTGTCTCGTTTCTAAAGGTCGTCCAATAAATAAATACGAAGCAGGTCACATGTGGCACAAATACTAAAGGCCACCACAAACGTAAGAATGCATGTTATCTGCAAACGTGCAGCTGAAGCTCAAAGGACTTTCATCTATGACATGCGTGTGTGTTCTCCTGCTTCCGCATTCATACATAAGGATGTGCCTGTCTGCACATACATGTATATGTGCCCTTCAGTGAGTCCACGTCCATCCTCCTCCCCTTCGCTGTTGAGCTGTGTAACTCACTGGGTGAGGATCCTGAGTCTGTGCTTGACAGATCAACCCAAACATCTCTGTGCTAGTGTCTTTTAACCAACACATGATTTATTTATTTTAAAGACGCACAGACCACAAGCACACACGTGGTTTTGCTTGTAAATAAAATGAGCTGCTATGAACTTGAAGTTTAACCATGACCTTTTCAAACACTTTAAATTAGTCTACAGATACAATCACTAGCTGGAGAGGCGTGGTTCATGAATGAGAGCAGCACTACTGTACACACTGAGTCACCAGGAAGTGGTCACGGTTTTTGACGGCGTCTGTGGTTAGGAAACAGTATTTCACAGCAGTGTCGTGGTCTCTGATGACCCTGTCTTTCTCAGACCTCATCCTCACGCTGTGGGCGCCTCAGCGAAAACACAGTTTAATAGTGTTGAACTGAATGAAGTACTGCTGTCAGATACAGATGTTTCCGTACAGTTAAGTCTACTTCTTTATGTTTAAAAACTAAGCAATTTAACCTACAGATGTTAATAAAAATGTTAAGAACTAATAAACAATGCCTTATATCTATTATGATTGTCCTCATATAACGTCTAAATCTACAGTGGTACTTTGGTGGTTTTAGTTCAAAACGGTCTCCGTCTGCTGTCGAATGAGGTTGTCAGAAAATAGAATCAATACAAAAAAGGTTCAAAGTGAGAGAGAAGGAGACGTTTAAAAAAATCAATAGAAAAATACGAGTAAATATGAGTGAATTTTAAAAACTATCCCAGTGTGAAATCAACGGTTGCACTAGCGTGTAGAAAAGTGGATATTTATTACACCTACGGAACGTTGTGTGCTCACTGTGGGTGACTCTGAGTGTTAGCGTGTGTGTACTGCATGCGCAAGACTCATTGATCAGGCTGCCAGTCAGTGCAACAGGAGCTTGTATATGAAGTAGTATAAAAGGAAACGAGTGGGAGGGCAGATGGAGCAGGGAGGGGTGGGTGAGGCCGGCCAGCGCTCTCCAAGTTTAAATAATCTTAAATACAATGTCATAAAAAAACAAGAAGAAACGGCACATCAGAAGACAAGTCAGACAAGACGAGACCGAGACCGACACGGACAGACGAGACGGAGGAGCGAAGGGAAGGCAGGAAGGAGGGAGGAAAGGGACAGAGGAAGAGTAGAAAGCAGGCAAAGGCTGGAGGACGGGGAGGGGGAGGTGAGGGATGCAGATGCTCCTCTACATATACTAACCTTCAGGTCCCTGTGCACTATGTCATGTTGGTGAATGTGATGGACACTTTCTAGAATCTGATGGATACAGTGACTGTGAAGACAAAACAGAGAGAGGAGGGACAGTGGAGGTGATGGAGCGAGGGGATGTACAGAGGGGAGCAGGGGAGGAAGGGAGGTGAAGGAGAAGGAAAAAAATCAGGTAAGCAAAGTGAAGGAGGAGAGGCGAGAGTGAGATGATCAGGAGGAAATGAAAGATGAGAATATGGCAGGTTAAAGAAAGGAGGACAGGACAGGAGGAGGAGAGCAGAGATTGATGCAGATAGAGAATGAGTAGAAAGAGGAGGAATAGGTGGGTGTGTAGGTGGAGGGGAGACAAAAACGTTTCGTTTTGCTTTTTAAAACATGACGAGAGACAAGAGCAGCCACAGAGCAACCTGCCAGACAGAAATCTCAAGAGCACCCATAGAGGAGAGGAAGGCAGAAGAGAGGAGAGGAGGAAACCAAAACAATGTGAAGTGACACGTTGTGAAACAGAAGAGAAGCGTTTGAAGAGATGTAACAACACATGAAAGAAATGGAACATTCATGTAGAGGACGAAACTGGCATCTGCCCACTAGTCTTGGTGGGCAGATGCCAGGCTATTTTTCCATCACTGAAAGGAAAACACAGCCCTGTGTGTGTGTGTGTGTGTGCTACATGCACCTTCCTCACTCTAGTGTGTTTGTATTTCAATGTACGTGTGTTTCGGCTTGGTGCAACGTGTCTAATGTGCAGAATATGTGACTAATAGCAGGCGCAAGGAGACGAGCAGCCTGCAGGATCCACACCCACGCGGCGTCTAGTGAGTGGGTGGACCGAGAGAGAATGAGAGATAGATGTGCACACGCGCAAATCTAGGAAAACATGACCGTTACATCTTGCAAAAGGACGTTTCTCTCACAAGACATGTGAGGATTCCCTGCTTTCCTGATCTGACCTTTATGTTTCATAACATAATTTAGATAATACTGTTCCTGCTGGTTTAGCTCCTCACCTCGCTGCTGTTGTGTGGACAGCATCACTGATGAAAACCACCCCTATTAGTGTCCGTGATGAATGACGGGAAGCTGGGCTCAGCTGCTCCTGAAAACGTCTGAGCGCTTTCATGTCTAACTCCAAAAGGTGAGCATGAACAGTTTGAAGTTCACAGATGGTGTCACAGTTTTCTGAAATTCTGATATTCCTCTGTTCCATCTAGATAATATTTAATATAGTATAGTATTTTACAGGCAGTTCAATTAAAGCTACTGTAAAAGCCATCAAAGGCTAGGTTGTGATCTGTGGGCCAAACATTTATGCAAAGCAAGCGCGAGTACGTGTAGTGTAGCTTAGACCTTTAAGGCCAGTAAAATGTTATTTAGACATGAAAACAAGTTAATTTTAAAAGAATTAAGCCTCTAATTCAGGCAAAACATAATTAAACCCCCATTTACAAATTTATTTGTTTACCAATTCAGTTTAGGGCTATAACTACCTTTATTAATGTTATTACTATTACTAACTAAAATCCTTGTGATTTGATTATCAAAACTGAAGGAACAGAGGAAGCTCGAGTCAGACGCTTACACTGAATAAGATGAATTTCTGCAGTATATTCTTTTTTCACGCCTCCTAATCTTTCTGATTGAGTCGACTTACTAACACACTGTGAAGAGAAAAGTCGCATGGACACGTGACTTAACCTGGCGGCGACCTGCTGTGTATGACATTTAGAAACGAGCATCTCCATCCCACTCCTTTGTTTGTCCATTGTGTGTGTCTCTGTTGGACTAACCCGCTGTCCAAAACCATTATGTCATTCTGGAGATGTCTGCTTTTGAACCCTGGTGGGGCAAACAAAATCACACTGGCCAGAAAATGTGACTTGCTCAGCACATTGAGCAACAATTTCCCACTGTTCTCTGCAGGACAGTAAAGCGATACTGGAAGGAAACCCAGACACAGAGTCAGTCTGTGTGTCTCTAAAGGGCAGACGCTTCCTCTCACATGTCTGCTTATGCTCTTAGGACTTGAGTAAACATTGCATTAAAGTAAACTGCACTGGAGTGGGTCATACTCTGGCTTGTTTACTTGCCTATGATGTTTACAGTTCTGTGTAACTGATAAAAAGCTTGAGACAATTTTCACCATGGAAACTGAAGCTCATCCTACTCAGGGCAGTGTATCAGGGAACCTGATCGATGTTTCTGACATTGAGATGATACAGTCTGGTCTCATATGATACATCTGTCTAGTGCTGTGGTGAAATCCAACACTGAACTATGAACAAAACCTCCCTCTTCGATATCTGCAGCAGGACTAACATTAACCATTAACCCCTTAGATCAGCTCTAACACTGTGTGGCTGAGCCTCCCCACTGTAATTAACCCCAACGCACGAAAAGCTAGGCACCACTTCTCATCCCTCCTCCTGCTCTGCACTAAATTGCAGAGAGCATCAGTAAAGCGAGAGCTGGTATATCAAGCCAGTCATCTAGCAGCTGGTACAGTAAGGAGCTGGACCCGCTTCATCAGTGGGTGCTGGATCGGAGTGTGAGGAAAAAATCATTAATTCAGCTTTAGGTGTAATTTACAACCAAGCTGAAGAGAAGTGATGGGGCGACAATGTGATGCAGCAGAGCTCGGGGTTTGTGTTGCTATGTGTGTGGGGGGGCTAATTATCAAAGCTAATTAAAGTCCCACATCTTGCTGGTCTCCAAGGCAGAGAGGGAAGAACTGGCCTGGATCAATGGCACCGAGAAGGGAGGGGAAGTAACGTGAGTGTGCCTCTATATGTAGGTTAGAGGGTGGGTGGGACATAAGCGATCAACACAGTTCAGACAGTTCCAGCTCCCAGATAAAATAGTCTGCCCCTCCCTAACTTCTTCTCTTCCTGTCTTTCATATTAAACAGCTTCACACCTTTACATAAAAGAAAAGAAACTAAACAGTGGAAGTTTACCAGCAGCCAGGATCTGACCAGAACGTTTCCGCAAGAACAAACGACAGATCATTGTGGGATGTGACCTTTCTCCTGTGAGAGACATGCAGGCCTTCTGGACAACCCTTCGTTGGCAACATCCAGCCATTTTGCTAAATATTTTATTAGAAAATGAATCAGAACATAATTCTAGACCCAGTGCAGAGCAGCAATGAAGCGATTTAAATCCATGAGCCAAGACGTGTGAAAAAGACAATAAGGAACAAGCCACGTCAGACTTATTCTAATTAGTGACGGTGTTTACAGGACAATGACGCAAATCAAGACAATTACTTAGTTAAACATTGAGCAAACGAAGGCGTGTGATTGTACATATTTAATAGAACAGACTAATTACACATTAAGGACTTCATTACCCACAAATCCAGTAACGTTCTGCTACAGCTCATCTTTGTGAAGCTGGTCTGGGATCAGATCACATTCTTTGCGTATTACTGTTACACAGTGACTATTAAAGACTCATAAGATATAAGCTGGACCTGAAGCCAGCTCGCATCACTGCTTTGGCCAAACACATACTGTACAGACTCTAACGTTCTGTTCACTGTTGTTCCTACAATATCAGTTTCACTTTTAATGTTGCTGAATGAACACCTACACCACAACTGTCATTTTCAACTATCTCTCTTACTCTTTTCTCAGCCTATTGTCTGTCCGCCCCCCTTCATTTCCTCTTCCGCCACTGCTTAAAGTGAACTGTGTGGATGAGTCAGCAGAGGTGGTGGGAGTGTGATACAAACCAACATGGGTGGTTTTGGTGGTGGGAGCGTGAAAGACAACGTAAAAACAAGAGCCGAGAGAAACTGAGGAGCGTAAAGAGCAGAGAGGAGGTGACTGTCCACATGTGAGTGAGCAGGTCATTGGATCGATTCTGATCCCACGGTTTGACAACGAGAAGGAAGGTACAGACATGGAGGGGTGTAACCTGGACCACCTGCACCAGCGACGCTTTAAAACACAACAACACAAATAAAACTGACAAACACTGGAACCTTCTGTGCCGATTTCATTAGTAGTAGTAGGGCGAGTAGTGAGGCATTTGTCACGTCCTGGTGCTTGGAGCTTCATGTTTTACCTAATTACTGTGGGATCTTTTGAAAACTGTTTGCTAAGTGCTGCTTGCTGTGGTGTGTTTTGCATGATTTGCTCATTTATTACAAACAAAACTCTGTCGCAAGCACAATTTTCACTGCAGGGTATCAGATGCTGTGCTGCACTTTAAAATCAAGCACTTGACATTCATAACTTCTATAAATGTGTAACAGACCCACAACAACTTCTATTAATTGTCCACATTTTACAATGCAGATATTGCAGATATTGGTCAAAGCTCTGGTCATAAAGGTCTAGTGTGAGTGTGAGAAGTGAATTACAGTGACACTGATGTACAGTAAAGGAAGGCAGAAGTAAGAGAAGAATGGTGACATGGGAATAATATCAAAAAGTATATAAAGTTAAAGGAAAGACAAAAAGAAAAACAGGTTGAAGGAGAGAAGAGAAAAAGCAAAAGCAACAAAAGAGAAGAAATAAACTGAGTAAAAAACATGGAGGAGCAGCAAACAAGGAAAAAACAGAGAGCAGAGTAGAAGGGGTAGAGGAAATTCAGGAGGAGAGCGAACAGCAGAAAGTCGAACCACAGAAGAAAAGGAAGAATACAAGAAGAGACATCGACTACTTAAGGACAAGGAGAAGCCATTTAAAACACGCACAGACGAGTGAAGGCTGCGCTCCTACCTGGCATCGGCCTCGCTGTAATACTCTCTGGCTACGATGTCCTCAAACAGCTCACCTCCGGTCACCCTGCACGCACACACACACACACACACACACACACACACACACTACATTATAGTTAGGATGCTTGGACTGGATCCAGGTTGTGTACAGAGGATACCACGCAGGATTTCCTACTTCATTACTTGCTTCTCACAGACTCCCCCCTCCTTCCCCCAATCCCCCCCTCCTTCCCATATTGTAACCATGGAAACTAGAGGGAATTGCTGAGAGATGGATGCAGAAGGCGTGGGTGGTGGTGGTGTTGTGTTGGTTGTGAGGGGGGATAATATGGGAGAGAGTTATGTAATTGTACAAGTAGTGAAGGTTGGGGAGGAGGAAGGAGGGGGAAGGAGAAGAAAGGAGGAGAGGACAAGAAAGGAAGGAGAGGAGGAAAGGAGAAGAGAAGAACTTACAAGTCAAACAGCAGGTAGTGGAAGCCCTCCTCTGATATACTGTCATGAAGACGAACTAAAAGAGAAAAAGACACATTGATTACATACACTTTATATACTGCTTTATTAATAATTCCTTGTATCCATCTGAAACCTAGAATAACTGATGCAATGTAACCATGAGGTTAAAGGAAAGAGAAACAGAGATAACAGTGAAGCAAAAGAGAGCATGTGGGGGTGGAAACCACAGGAGTCGCATTAATTGAGTTTTACATCGTGTATGGAAGGTGCAGTAAGGTGTGGTAAGAAAAGCCTGCCTACTTAATCAACGGGTTTTAGTGGCTTTTAGCCTGCTTGACGTAACATCAATCAAACAGAAGTCGGTGGCACAGTAAGAGGAATAGAACCAGAAAGACGTCCTCACCGATGTTTGGGTGTTTCAGCAAGCGACAGATTCGAGCCTCTCGCTCCAGCTTCTGGTGATCTGAACGGAGACAGAGAGCAAACTGTATGTGAACATGATGAACAATCACACAGAAACGTATTAAAATACCTCATAGACGACCAGGAAGCTGACAAATACGCCTGAGAAATGAAAGGTTATCTCACTAGATCAGACAGTTCAGGTCTAATCTTCAACATGTGAATGTTGAATGAGTTTGATGGCACACACACAAAAAAAACACATAACTCTTTTACACATATTGTCCAAACTTTATGGGTTTGTGTGGACATCAACCCAGACATCACAAAACTGTTCTTTGCTGTCTGCTACATATATATGACGTAAAAAAAAAAGACAAACAGGCTGATTTAGCTTTTTACTTTATCTTTACTCTCTGCTCCGGTATCGTGTTCTAAAAGGAAGTGCATCAGATTATGAAAGCACACATGATAATAATCTAATGATGTGTGAGTCAGAACGCAGGCCTGCTAACAAAGACCGTGTAGATTATGTAGCATGTACACGTACGCCCACACACACAAACACTCACTGGGGGTTGGACCACCCCGTACACTGCCTGCAGAGCAAAGCAGAAAGCGTAAACATGAACGCATTCACCCACCAACGACTCGCACAGACCTAAAAGGCGCACATGTACGGTACATGCAGGCACACAAAGACAAGCGCGCACGCTCACGCTGGCATTGAGGAGTGACAGTGAAGTGTAAGCCCCGTGATTAGAGCCTCAGAAGATGAGAGGAGCGAGGCGGAGAAGGCAGCGGAGGAGTGTTGAAGGGAGGACAGAGGAGGAGGAACCAGGGAGAAACGTGATGATGTGCACCAAGCTTGCTCTTACTACTTGTTTTTCCTATGCATTTGTTCCCTAATGTCATTTTGGTTTTGCAGACAAAAAGTGCATGTTTTTGTTTATATTTGTTTGTGTTCCTTCGTTACAACCAGTGTTTGACAAATGGTTATTGGTATAGCTTTTTAAAAATAGCTGCCTCGTTGTGAACCACGTCTTCCTCGTGATGAACTGCTTACTAGGCTCCCCCTGACTGGCTTGATCAGCTGTCCACTTGTGTTGAACACTCCTAGATATGTTATCCGTCATACTACAATGTCAAATGCTGGAAAACATGTCATAAGCACAGGCGTCGCATTTCATTCTGTCTGTGGCATCTGCTGACATTACTCTGCAAGTACACAATTGGCTGTGAGCGAACCGTGCCTCATTTGAGCAGATGGCCAGTCTGAGCCTTTGTTGTCTACATGTCTTCAAGGGACTGGGCGACTAAAACTACAAATTGTACCAATAGATATAAGGTTAATTGTAGCAAATATATCTGAACACTGACAGTCAAAGGTTTCATCAAATCCTCTCATCACTGCAGTTACAACTAAGGTATGTGTGAGTGTTTTGTAGAAGAGAATACAGCACAGCGACACCTCCTCACTCTAGAGAATCCCAATCCCATTATTCTAGCTGCTTTCCCTATGAAGGGTCATAGACGTGGAGCCGATCCCAGCCGCCACTGGGTGAGGGCAGGGCTCACTCTCATCACAGGGCCAGAGACAGACAACCTTTCACACATGTTTACACCTAAGGGTAATTTAGTCTTTAATTAACCTAACCTGCGCTTGGAAGAACCCACAGAGACGTGGCTCAGGTTGGCTGGATCACTGGGACATACGCCTTCAGTCCACACTGTAACTGACTGTAGACTTTTCATACAACTCCCTATAAATGACGGCAATAAGGGGCAGTAATAGCAGTGGATGAATGACTAAGGTGGTCTGGGGTCTTGGTAGTTCTTCCCATTATTATTATTATTTATCTTTGTCCTGAATACAGATTATCACACAAGGCCAGTGCTTGCTCTGGATTTGAAACAGGGGACATGGGTTGGTAGTTGAATGTCTGAGCAGGGTGGGCAGACAGAACAAACGGCTGGATGGACAAAGACTTAGTAGACGTGTTATGTGTCTGCTGATGACGTTCAAATCACATTTACATCAAAGTTTGTAAAAGCACCGTATGTTCTCTAAACACACAGCAAGGACCCTTATGGCTCCAGCATCATTCAGGTTTAATCACTTGATCAAACAACACTTTGATCCAGATCTACAATGTCTTTACAAGGTATTTACTCATATTTAACCAAGGCAACAACCAATATGCTGCTGCCTGAACAAGAAGGCAGGGAAGCAGCGCAGAGGCAAACTCTGATCTCTGATGTGACAGTTGAGCATTTTTTTTTTGTACCTGACATCCACCAGACCCACCTCTCGATGACTCAGCTGCCGTTCATACATGAAGTGCTTCATTTCACTAAACGTTACCGGAGTTTCAAGCTGCATCTGTAATTAGCTGAGCACCTCTATGCAAACATGCAGCAATATACAGAGTTCTAAATTAAAGAGTAAACATAATTAAAATGATCCCTCAAGGTTAGAAATAAGCTGCTTCTTTTTCACCAGCGCAATCAGGATCAAAACAAAACCTCCTTGGTGTTTTTCTTTAATTGGTTTACCGTCTGCTACTGAGGCCACATAGCGGCGATAACGCAGTCTGCTTCAGAGCAGTAAGCCGTTCAAATATTCGTTTAGCCAGACAGTTGTCTCCAAATCCGGTTCTTCTGAAGCAGCAGGGTAAATAAGAAATGAGAGAATAGAGCGGGGGAAGTAAAGCGGCCGATCCTGATGGGAATTAGAAGAACCTAGAGGAAGTGGAGAAACCAGGACAAGCAGGAGCAGATAGGTGACAGAGATGAACATTTACGCGCTGCTCAACCCAAGGACAGCGCTCAGCGAGGTCTGTGGGAATGTGAAGTGCTCACTGACGGAGGAGCAGAATAAATTTGGGTTAATCACCACCAGTGAGGACGTCGGTCTCTAGAGGGGAGTAGATGTAAAAAGGCAGCAAGGAAGACATCCAGATATAACCGTTGCTCCGAACATCTGACTGGAGACGTTAGCATGAGTCCTGCCAGTTGGGAAATGTTGAGGGTGAACTGATTTGTCAGGGAGGTCGGGAGACAGCAACGACGAAGCCATGAGCAGACATGCAGAACTCGGTGTCCTAGGAACGACAGGACAGACGGACACGCTGCCACAGCGTGAGGCAGCTGTGCCACAGAGTTCAAATATACAGGTTGACTGTGCAGTGGTTGCAAACACCCACTAGCTTTAAAACGCATTTGACTGCAGCGACGACATGCGTCCTGGTTTTGTGACTTTCACACTAAGAGAATCCAGGTCAGTCCACTGCTGCTGCATTGCAGGTAAGTCTCCAGCACCTGAATATATACACAAACACAACTACTCTTCCTCTGGATGAAGGCTGTACACAAACCTCTGGCAACCTCTGTCCAGACAGCGCTGCCAAAAATCAAGCTCTGTGATTGGCTGGACATCCTGCCCTCATTCCCTGTTAACATGAGCTGGATTGGCATTAACCATTAGACGGCTGTATAATATGTCCAATCTCGTGCTTCTTCTGCATTTGGTTCTTTTTCTAGTACAATAATAAGTCCTTCGTCTCTTCTTTTTTCCTGTCCTTATTCTCAGCTCCTGTGTGAATTCGTGTCAGTGTTTGTGTGTCAGAAAGCAAGAGACAGAGTCAGATGAGAGTCCCGTGCTAAAGGCATGTAGGCGTCCAGGCGCATGGCCCTCAGCTGCCAAGTGCCTGGGGTGCCTTCTCCTGCATGACCCCTCCCTCCCATGAGCGACCGTCTCCATCTGCCAGTCCTAAACAAACGCTCCTCTTAAGTTGCTGCTGTATGCTCAGCCACCTCACCTGCTGTCTGAGAGCGCACAGCAACAACTCGAGCCAAATCCCACCTCTCAAGTGTAGCTGCAAATCATGGCGATTGCCACAAACCCGTCCGTGGCAGCCCATATCAGATAGGTCACAGAGCTATTAATAGGACCCAGAGGAGCTGCCTCTAACATTGCTGTGCTGTTTCACAGAACATGGCACACCCATTAGGAAGGAGCGCGGCGCGAGCCTCTCGCACCTCCCAGTCGGGTCAGATCAGTCCTCCTATCAAATGTTGAAGCGGGCAGATTATGCTGCGCTGCAGAAATGTGGCGGAGAGCTGCAAACAGCTGCACTGCCCCATAAAGCAGCTGGAGCGAAGCATACAGTCATGCCCGAAATTATTCCTACCCCTGGCAAATTGTGACTCAAAGTTACTTTTATTCAACCAGCAATTTTTGTCTTGATTAGAAATGACACAGGTGTCTCCCAGAGGATAATAAGACGTACAAGAGGCATCACTGTGGAAAAAATACCACTTTATCTACATTTGAACAAAAAGTGGCAAGTCAGAATTTGTCAGGGTATGAATAATTTCAGGCTTGACTGTATATGTCCAGGCAAAGAACAACCTATAGTACATGAATGATTTACTGTGTGTGTGTTTTACTGTAGGTCTCATCAAGCCAATCACTGGGATTAACGGGCAGCCTCCTGCTAATAGCAGCGGATAATCTAGGATGGCTTTAATCTCATTAAGACGCCTGTTGCACTGACATATCCTCAGACATGAGGCTGTCACACAACTGCTGTCTGGGATGAACAGTGTAAATAGTTTCATGTTTACACAAAGTAAAGCAATTGTGGAAAAGTGGAAGCAGTGACGTGAAACCCACGGTAAAGAGCTGCATTACAGCTTCATGGACAAACGGAGCAGCAGGCTGACGGATCAAACAGACACATCTGTCATCACAACACACACTGTGCAACTTCATAAACGCTGCTCAGATATTTAGCTAATTATTTTATGAGCGAGGACAAACACAGAAAGATTCACTGACAAATCCTCGGCCAAGAGACACAAACGGGTGCTGACGACAGATTTCAGACGGATGCCCTCAGTCAATGCCAGTTCCAACACATCCACTTCCACAGTGGCCCTGTGTGTGTGGTCATCAAAGAGCCAGTGCGGTGCCACCTGGCAGGGGCGGCAGGAGCTTTCTGGTGTGTTGGTGTGAAGAGACGCATCAGTCTTTATGGCACTGAGCCTTGGCTTTAGCTATAAAGCATGTGGCACCAATTAATCTGCATTATTTATTTATTAAAATACGACTATATAATAAACACTATACTACATTGGAAGAATTTAATGATTTACCAGTGAAGAAGCCAAACGTCTTCCAGCAATCAATATGGGACAACTAAATGGTTTCCCTCCCTTCATTAGACGATCATTTCATGATTTACAAGAAAATTGCTTCCGTCTTATGTACGACTGCGACTAGCAATTATTTTCAGTGTTGATTAATCGTAGTTATTAATTTTCACTATTAATGTAAAAAAATATGCTTCTGCAAAGGCCATTATAATTTATTGATTAGCAGCATCTGTTTTATTAACTGTGGCTCTTTCAGCCTTTACATCCTGTGCTTGTTGGTTCTTGCTGGTTTTCCAGGTCTCACGCAGACCGGAGGGCTCAGTTCCGTCTACGCTGCAGCACTGAAAGCTGACTGAAGCTCTTCACAGGCAGAGGTGTCACTGCTGTTAGTTCCACCAGACACCACTCAAACTGTGCTGCCTCTGTGACGCGCGTCTTGTCACCAGCCATGAGCTCATCTGGAAGGAACACGGCAGGAGTCTGCCTCGACCAGTTCCACCACACGCAGAGCAGCCACTTGGTGCGATCTGTCACATTAAAGGGGGGAGGAGGGAGGGGAGGAGCAGCCGGTGACAATAAAACCCAAGACGGGTCCGAAACTTACACAAGTGTCACAGAAGCCATCCCTGGACCAGGTGAGAATTAAAGCCACCGAAGCCATTAGTCACAATGAATAATACAACACAGGGCAGCACCTGGTGTAGGCACATCACAGGGATGCTGCCGCTTTTTGTGTAACCGATGTCCTGCTTTTATCACACAAGACCCCAGTGTAGTCGCATCTATGTCCTACGCATCAGGATCTGAGACGGTAATTGCTGGTGGATACTGCTTATGTAATCGTCTACACTGTAGGTGGAGAGCTGACCGCTGGGACTGAAAGCCGAACACATTAGTCATTCCTGGTGCACTCTGTGCTGGGTGGAAGTCAAATAATGTTGTGCTTACCTCTTGCAGACAACTTTTTGGTGTTGATTATTTTGGCTGCGTACTCCTGTCCTGTGCACAGCTTCACACACCTGCGCACCACGGAAAAGGCTCCTCTGTGAAACACACAAAAGATGTTGGTTAAGTCGCACAGGTTTACATCATTCCCGTCGTCCTCTAATTGCTTCATTCGCTACCGTTCGACGAAGCCGTGTCAATACATCTCCAGCTGTTTGACTAGTGGGCTTAACGACTCTGCTGGAGGACAGTTTTTGCACACTTGGCATTTTTTCTCCCTAAGCTCGAAACTCGCAAAACAAGGCCTGATGTCACAGGCTCACGTTAGCAGCGGCGCTACATTAATAGACCCCACTGCCGGCATTTGTCTGCTTAATAGGCTCTCATGAGGTTCCTCATACTCAGTCAGCGTTTTCGAAATGACACGTCCACATGTGGCTAAAATAGAAGCCAGCCTGGAGGAACCCGCCCCGAACGTTGACACGGCTGTCAGGATGTGTAAACAAATAGCAGCGCAAATGTATAAACACATCCAGATTCACACAGATACAGACACGTCTACATGTGATCAAACTACCCCCTACTGATCAGGTCTTATTATTATAGATTCCCACCAGTTGTGAAAAGTCCAGTGTAATTTGTACTGGTCTGTACAAAAAGTCCTATGCAAATGTTGACTGACTGATTTATTGAGCAGCCTCAATATAAACAGGATCAATAATGTCATTAAGCAAACCAGCGGCCACGCTGGAGAGAAACGCCTACACAGCTTTGATCAGTTCTACTTGTTTTAATTGGACCTAGCCTTGGTGCCACTGGTCTGGCTCCACGCTGAGACAGTAACAGACGACCAACAAGGTCGAGTCAAAGGGTGAAAGTTGCAAGGCCAGTCGACCTGAGGAGAAATTATTACTGTATGTTGTCATAAGCCCCACTGATTCTGGATCAGCGTCTAAAAAAAACAAGACAAAAAGGTCTGAATGAGGCTGCTGCAAAAAGGAGCATTGACAAAGTGATGAAACAAGACCCAAAAGCAACAAACACACACGCCACTGGGTGCAAGTACGCATCCTGCAGCCACACAAACAAACAAACAAACAAACACTAAACTCCACAGGTGTGCCTGGAAAGTTGACCCTTCATAAGGTGCGTCTTCATGAGAACACACGTCCACAGTAAACACTTAAATCATAGTTTTTCACGGTGTGGTTGAAAAGCCAGGGGGGAGCACAATTTTAACAGAACGCAGGTTATTTTAGAGAACTACTGGTGCCTTCAGGAGTCAAGGTCTTTGTAACGAGATCTGAGCTCCTGCTGCACCGTTACAGCCTCACAAGGTGCCGGTGCCGTCGGATTTTTACATTTATCTTCTAAAGCCTCGAGTTTAACTGAGACAGACAGACGCGATATCAAACATGTAGAAGGTAGGAGCTGAATTTTTATAAGCTCTTTGTCTTTTTCGCAGCTGTACGACAGAACGAAAGATTTTTAAGAGGTGTCTTTTGAATGTGTTTCTCAGTGAGTAACTGTGAAATTCAAGGCTGTGCGACTGATCACATTACTGTTCCCAGACAGGAAGACTGAGTGTGGTTCACTGGGTGTTTGGGATCTTATCAGTTAGAATAAAAGCTTCCTTTATGAAAGGATATGAACAATATCAACAAACAACAAAGTTGATTTTGATTTGTGTTCTCTGGTAAATATATATAATAAGCAATTTAATCACATGTGAGCCAACAAACACTGACATCATTTTAAAGGGCCTGGAGTTTGTAGTAACGTAAGAGCTAAACCAAACCAAAGTAAAAGGTGCGATGCCTAAATGTCACAATTCCTGCTAAGAAAGGGACACCAGCAGAGAGTGAGCGCACAACAATTAGCGCTTCTCAGATGTTGGATTAGTATTACAAAGTCGCACATGGTGTTATCATGAGGATGTCGAGTCATTCCCAGCTGTGCTCGCTCCTCCAAGCTTTATGTGACGGGGTGAAAAGTAAGATCCGTTCACGTTAGACGTCTGCAGTGAAGTTGTGCAGATTAGCCTCTCGTGCAGAGATCTTCAAAGCCTTTATACAAAAGCAAGAACCACTTGATCTCTCACTGGGTTTGAGATAGTCGACGTAGACGAGCAAAGCCTCCACAGCGAACGGTATTTATTACCTACAGGATGAAACAGGAATGTTGGCGATGTAGGGTTATAAATTAGCCTGATCCCTGTGGCTACCGCAGAAGTCACTGTGGCGGACGAGCAGCGCTGTTAAAGGACCAACCCACCAAAAACAACAAACGCTCACATCCTGCAGGCCTGAAAAAAGCTGGAGGTGGAGCCTCACCCAAACATTTCTTCTTTTTCTATTTGTGAAAACTCTAACACCAAACCAGCACAAATTCTATAGACTGCGTTTAATCACTGAACATATTTTAGATTTAAACGTTTAAACGAAACAAACTCTAATTCATTGTGTATCAAATGAAGCGTTTCATGTGTGAGAGCTGAAGTGGCTGGTGTCCAAGTAAAAAAGCAAGGACAAGCTAACAGCTCTCAAGGAAAACCTGAGCCACAAAAGATACAGAATGAATTAAATATGACCTCTGCACTGATTCAGTATCAGGTTCATACATGTACTGTATATGAGTAATTTATGAGGCGCTGCCCTGCAAAGCGTTTGGCTTGGACAGATTTAATATGCGTCGTCTGGATCCACGGACAGAACGTACCGTACGCCAGCTTCTCATCCCAGCGGTGGACGACGAAACGACGTGGGCCCAATCAAGCTATCAGCAAATAACCAGTGATGTGCGTGATAATCAAAGCAGTGAGATGCATGACACTCTGCAGCAGCCACGCAAACAAAGGCGCCTGATGAGCAGTGATTTCTCAATTGTTCCTCTTTACTCCTCCACTCTGGCCTAATAATAGATTAACTATCACGTTGAAATATAGCGACCCAACGTCTCCAGCGCTCGGCGCTGACCCCACTGACCCTTATATTCATTTTTATCTCCACTGCAATTGCTATAATTATCCCACAGTGTCAGGCTGTGCTCAACATTACTTTAAAATGACATTTTTGAACCTCAGTACAAGACACAAGTACGAATTAAAACCAATTGGAAAAAGTTTGTTTTTAATGTGAAAAGGACTAAGGCAGCTTCTTATTTGAACATACAGTGGCTCTTCAATTCTGCACGATACAGTTATCATCTGGAGAAAAACTGTAACTTAAAGATATGAGCGCGTACAGTTTGCAGACTGCACATAGGAAATATTTTGCCCTGTAATCGCGTCTTATCTTGTGTTATCTGCCACCACTGTGCTGCAAACAGCCTCTGAAGGAAGACAGAGCTGTGACATCTTCACCTAATCTGCACTAAAGCTGTAAAAGTGTTAGCGCAAGAAGTGCACATGCAAACGGCTTCATTCAGTCCGGATGGATCACGCAGAGAGAGACAGAGAGGTCAGAGATAAAAACATATAAGACGAAACAACACCACAAAGAGAGCGGACGCACTTATCTTTGAGCTTTGCACAACATATTTATTGTTGCATCTGTCATGTGCAACTAGAAAAAACGTAATTACGTAATGCACCGTCACTGCATTCGCCACATGTATGTGGACATGCACATGGGCCCGACGTGCAGAGGAACTCATTTGCAGCGCCAAACATTCCTGACGCTTCCGTTGCGCTTTAACGCGTGACAAACGGCGGTTGCGTTAAAATGTTGCCTTTTGGCTCGTGCGCGTGATAGAGAGAGTTGCAGAGCGCGAGAGAGAGCGCGAGCGAGAGAGCAGCGTATTTTGAGAGCTGTCATCCCGAAAAAGCAACACACACAGACGTACGTACACGCGCGCAGCACTGCTGGCCTGCAGAGCTGTTCAGCTCGGCACCGCCTGGACCCCAGCAGCGTGCACCGAACCCGACCCGAACCCAGAGACCCAGCTCATACTCACTTCCCCAGCTCCTCGTACAGCTGATACTCGTCTGTGAATCGCGTACAGGTTGTCGTAGCCATGTCTCTCGCTTCACGTCCCGCTTCTACCCCAAAGTGAACCGCTGTAATCTGGAGCTAGTGTTGCGACTGGAAGGCAGGTCCGTCCGGCAGCTAGACGGCCTTTAAGGAGGCGCCGAGACACGGAGGGGTCGGTTCAGAAACACGAAGCGCGCAGGGTGGATGTCCGCTCGCTGTCTCTCTCTGCGCTATCTGACAGCAGATAGTGCGCTGGGGCGACCCGCGAACAAGCTGGATTACATGGGGAGGAACACTTCCTAAGGAGACTTTCACAATAAAACCCGGCTGGACGTAGTAGTGGGGTCGAAAGTATTATGAACTACAAGAATCATATTTATTAGAAACATACAAGTCCTACAAACGAGCAAAGTGAACAAAAGCCTCCTCTCTCTATCTGTATGCAAAGTTTATTCAGTTTGTCTAACTACTGCAGAAGTACGTCGCTGTTTTTAACCGAGCCAAATGTGTACTTTACGTTGAAAGGTGGAATCTCACATTTTCCGGTTTTGTGCTGCCAGGCTCGATTAACTTGACACTGTCCCTTCGCTTTGCTTGCGGCTTTGCCACCGAGCGGCCGGGGAGGACGCGCTGTTCTGCCGCCCCCTGGTGGACACTGCGCGGAAGGGCGACGCGCGGCAGCGTAATCGAACACACCTCCCGGCTGCACGGTGCGTATTTCCAAATAGGGGCAAATATGAGAGCACTGGTTTGTGCCTTTAAAACGTGCCGCCCCACGTGTAGTAAATAACCACACAACCAGCCTTAGAGGCAGAAATGCCGAGAAGGGATAGGGTTACGCAACATACTAGTTGTGTTGGGCTGCACACACAGCTCTGCAGAGTGTTCACACGAATCCCTTTAACGATGCTGAAGACACACAAGCATCTGACAGGTTATGCTCATCACGATGCAAAGTTCAGCTTTCGTTAGTTTAAATGTCCTTCTTAGTAGCTACTGACTCCACTGCCTTGATCTGGTGTCACGCCATCAATCATCTGATGAATTTTAACCTTAAAATACACTTAAAAACACAGCCGTAACATTTATCTTTATCTCCAACAACCCACATCCTGTCAGTTAGTGTGACCCCAATGGGTTCTTAACGGTGCCACATCCAACACGCTTGAGGATACACATTTCCAGAGCAGGACAGCCTACACACTGACACACACACACCTTAACAAAGTGGCAAATAGATTTTCAAAGACTCACTGGTGTCGCAGAGCATTTAACTTTTTAATAGAAATATAAATTAAATTAAAAGCTTTGTGATCAAAGTTTAGAGAGTAGAAATTAAGATCAGACATTGCTTAATTGTATTCATCTACTACTTGCTGGAAAAAAAATCTTACAGCACTGATTGATCTCACCTCTGTCTAATCAAAGTTATCTGCTGTGACAATAAGCTTAGCAGTCGGACTAGGAAATATTAACGCAACACTTGAAGTTTGCATAATAATATTTGCTGATTGTTGATTGCAAGTAGGCAGCGTGAAACAGGATAAAAGGGCTATGGACACCCCAGCTCACCAGCCAGCTCCACCCCTGCTTCAGCCACATGCTCACAGCAACATAATTGCTGCCAATTAGTTTTATTAGCTGCTTGGACTCATTAGAGATTTGCTCATTTTCATCTGCAATTACATAATGACACGTAAGGCACAACTTCACTGCTATTCCACTATTACATAACTCTGAGGTCAAAAGAGTAACTGAGCTGAAACGCAGCAACGAAAAAATCATGAGAAACTTTCAACTAGGGTTAATTAAAGCTTTAATTTATTTATAGATTATGCACACATCCAGCTGTGTACACCACACACACTCACACAGAATTCCCAAGAAGGGATTAAAGATCTGCCATGATGCAAGAATAAATTATCATAAACACATTTTTCAAAACACACACAGTATGTCACAGCACTCATTACTAATAATAAAAACGATATGTTTCCTTAAAAGTCAGCTTTTAGATAAATATGCTACAATAGTCAATGATGCAGCCAGAGATCCAGACGTGTGTGTTGGGTCACTGCAGCATCCGTACAGAGTTGACATGAAGGTGGTAGAGGAAGTCGGCGTAGGACGCTCCTCCATTGGGACTCTTGTCCTCCACCAGGTGACGCTGCAAGGCCTCCTCACAGGCGTCGCCCTGCTTCACCACCCACAGCTGAGACAGTAAGATCATCAGTAGCTACAGTTTTGTAGCTGTTAACATGCACTGACAGTCATGATGCCTGTTTTCTAATTTATATACAGCTACCTCGCGAGCCCAGGGAGCCTCAGAGTTCAGCGTGTCGATGAAGGATCGAATTCTGACAGACAGGGGGTTGTCCAGAATCGGCAGCTTGGTCTGAATCGACACAGACAGAATCGGATACAGACAGCAAACAGCGCAGTGATACCGACCAATTCATAGCCACTTAGAAATGCAATGTTTCCACCGAGCTGTTTGGATTGGCACGGCTAAGAACGAGCGTAGTAACAACAGCCTGGAGCTACGCACCCTCAGGACAGTAGAGTTGATTATAGGCTTCAGGAGAGACAGGCAGTGCTGATCCAGTTCTACAGTGCTATGCTGGAGTCTGGAGGTACAGTGCAACCGACTCAGCACATCCTCCTCCACTTATCAACTGCTTTCCTCCCAAGCCGAAACTGAAAACAAGGTCATCTCTGACCCATCCCACTCCAGACCCTCCGTCCTTCAACTACGTTTTCTAGACTTATGTGTTAGATGGTTTATTATTTTTATTATACGACACATGTTGCATTTAGCGAAGCCTGTTTTTGTGTGTGTGTCTCTTACCTCTCCAGACGACAGGGAGGAGAAGCAGCTGGTGTTGAAGAGCTCAACCAGGGTGTTTATTGGAACTTGGGTGCCCACCCAGAGCAGCAGGGTGAGGGGGGTTTGGACTAAATACAGGTTTCTGGGCTCCAGGCTGGCACTACAGCAGCGCAGCACCTCCTCTGGGTTTGGAGGGTTGGAGCAGTCAGCCGACAGGGGCTGCAGGTGACGAAAGAGCAAACCTTTAACTAAACCCTCTGGAGCACTGCTGCATCATATGCACAAAATAAATAAATAAATATATATAAAAATACAATTTTGGTAATATGCTCAGAATGTGCTGCTGGGAGTTAAGACAAATGATCCATAGATCAGTGAATAGAAACGTAGGAACTAGAAATCATGACCAAAGCCTTTCACATTACTTGCCCTGACCAGAGGCAGCAGACGAGGGTAGAAGTGTGTGGTGGTGCTGCAGGTGTCCAAGCTGAGCACCTGGCAGCGCTGCTGCAGGCGCTGGTGGACAGAGCTCCTGAGACCCGGCAGCAGCACCTCACTCTTCCTCAGACTGTTGATGTAAACAGGAAGAGCTCGCAGGTACTGAGGCAGGACCAACTACAGGGCACACAATAAAAGCAACATTTCAAAAATATTTGATTTGTTCTGTTCCTGCCCTGGTAAGATTTGGCACAATACACACAAAGCATTAGATCTAACAAAAATATAAATACAAACTTCAGACAAACCCACCACACATACAAACGTATCCGTTTTACATTGTAAAGCTCACCTGTCCAGCTGACACAGAGGCAGAGCAGCAGTGTTTGCGGTACGACGCCAGCGCCTCCGTTACGTCCGTCTGCAGCTCCTCCCTCAGTTCCTGCAGGGGACGCTCCAACGCTGCACAGTACACTGGACAACCACATCAGCATTACTTAAGGTCCAAAGTATCATTTTAAAATAAATAAATTACTGTCACTTGCTTTGAGATGTTGATGTTCATTGGTTATGTGTCACACGTGAAATTCACAGGGCTAATCTCTTACTCTTCTTGCAGTAGAAGGTGAGCAGCGTTTGAGCCTGAAAAAGCCTGAACGTGTCCTGGAGCTGATGTGAGCAACGCAGAGTCAGAGTGTGAACCCTGGTCCTCACGTCACCTCTCTGACTGCTGTAAGATAGCACGACCTGAGATACAGGAGAAGGCGCAAAGGGATGCGAGTCAGAAAACGTTAGTCGCACATGGACAACATAAATGCTGTAGGAAGGTCATGTTAGTAAACACCTGTATGGCTACACCTCTCGTCTCGTCCAGAGCACGGCTGTGCGCAAGCTCCACAGCCAGTGTTGTCCGCCCATCAAGGGTTGCCATGGCAACTCGACTGGGACTAGAGCCGGGGACAAATAGTCCGTAAGAGCCGGACACGCGTAGATCTGACGAGAGGGTACAAATAGTTGGAATCTTTGGTATGTTTACTGTAGGTTGACAGAGTCTGTAGCTGCGTAGTCACACTAAACACTTGTCACCTTTGCTGACAAAAATCCGGATCTGAGCCTTGAATCCTGTATCAGTTTCTATGGTCCTCTTCACGTCAGTGCTGAAACGCTCCCGGTCCAGCTCTCCCTGTAACGGAACCAGAAACAAAACACGTGTTCAGTGTGTTCCTGATGCCCATATCTTCACTTCTATGTCAGTGACTGAATAAAGGATGTAGTGATATTATGGGAAAAGTATGATCACAACATGAAGAAAATTGATCACAAACAGTTTTCTTCCCTTCGAGCATCAGAGGCCGACTCTTTCCATTTTGAGCTTTCTAATTGGATTTTATTGCTTCCAACATTTTAGGACACATGCTTATTCAGATTCATTCCAAGAATCAAACGAGGAGCCAGTTTGGTGAAATCAAACGTCTGGCACTTATAGAAATCACCATTTACCACTTGCTAATTTAATCAGTGCTAGAAGCAGCCTGAACAGATCACATCCTGCTCTGTTTCCTTATTGGCAAGAATTTCAGAGCTGAGAGCCAAGAAAATATGTAACACATAAGCCCCATAAAATGTGTGAAATGACATAATTCATTAAATTAGTTTGGTTAATTTCTTAACTTTATAGTTGGTTGAAGGTAGATTTGAATTAGACTATAGTAAACTGAAGTAGATTTAAATTTGGCAGACGGGTATGAAACTGTTAGCAGTGTTCAGCAGTTCAGATGATAAGAGCATGTTTTCTAGAATGTGCAACTTTTACTACTGTACCTAAAAAACTCGGGCACTGCTGACGTACCTGTAAATGGCTGTACATGTGCAGCGCGCCACCTGTTAGATACGGGATGTCCCCCGGCCACGCGCCCCCCACATCTTGCTGGGAGAGGACAAACAGGTGAACGCCACAGCCCTGCTGGATGCAGTCCTTGGCCAGAGAGACGGCGAACTCTGACGGCTGAAAGATAGACTGGGGAAAACAAAAGGTCGCAAATTAGTGCAACTACTCCTGCTGCCTGTCATGACTGTCTGGAGAGCGGAGTGGACACCGTGTGCTTTTTACGTACCTTCGGTTTGTGGGAGCCAAAGAAGCCTGAGGACGTGTTTGTGTGTCCCATCTCCATTAGAGGGGCAGTGTGGAAGATCAGCAGCTTGCCCGGACAATTCAGAGTCTACAAACAAAAAACATATGAAGACCTGAACAACTTTTTGTTTGTAGCATGTAAGAAACAGGAAAAACCTTTAAGATGTAAAGTATGTGCCTCTACTACCAACCTGTAACACAGCTAACCCTGCTTTAACAGGCAGCTCCATGGGGACACCCCTCGAGTCATCACTCTGTGGGCTGAACTGAGGAATTAACTGCAACACACTAAACATACAGAGATAAACAGACAAGGATTAAAGACATAAAAATAGAATCATGACAGAACAATCAGTCAAGATGTCTGGTACCTGTCGATACCATCCATGCAGTCTTTGAGGGAGACCAGAAGCCCCTCCCTCACAGGAAGCTGCAGGTCTTCTGTCTCTGTAATGACCAACATGTGTGGGCGCGTCAGGATGGGGCTGAGGTCGTACAGGTGGATCCTGCTGTCGTACGTCATCAAACCAACTCGAACGCCTGACAAGTCATCACCATCCTCTCTGTGTGAACGAATGAAACATTAACGACATTCAGTATTCGCTTATGGATACTACTGAGCCAACTGTGAATTGTGTGTTTACCTGTTCAGAGACGTAAGCAGAGTGTGTATTTGTTGAGTCACAAACTCCAAATGTCCTCCTCTCAGTGCTGCGGCTGACACATCGATGGCTAGAAGCAGTGCAGCAGGTTCAGCCTGAGAGATGTTTGGTGGTTATTGTGTTGGAGAAACATCCCAGTGTTTTTCTGTTTTGGGTGATTTACCTTTGAGGTGTTGAGAAATTATAACTGAAATAGAAAAAGGGTGAAACTAACATTTTGAGAGTTGAGCGTTTCATATGAGCCCAGACTGAGCTCAGGCCGCTTGTCTTTATCGACTCGATCCCCGTTCGCCCCTTTGGTCGGCTGGTAGTGTTGCCACGGCACTGAGGCATGAAAAAGAGAACATATAACCATGTTAACTGATTGTTACCTTTGCTCTGTGTAGGTTTAGCTACATATTCCTTAGGAGCACAAACCAGGCTTTTCTAACTCAAACAACGATCACTGTCAGCAGACTGAAGATGATGATGCTAAATTATAGGCGTGAGCATTACCTCAGCTCTCAGTTACTCATAATCAAGTCTTACCTTCAGTGAGTTTACCACAGAAGGGGCAGTAAAACCTCTGACCACAGTCCTGCCAGTCCATCGCTGTGCACATGGAGGCTCCGCACCAACGACAACCAGCAATACATTCTGACTCATTGCACACAGGGAGGAGCTTCTACAGCAAACAAACACATTAAAACATATTTATGCATGATGAAAAACAACAATAAAGAACAGATGCATCCACTTTGTTGACCAACAGCTATTTGCATCTTCAGAATCTGTGTATTTAAATAACAATATGTTGCACAAACCTCTCCAGCATTTGGTTTTGCCAGAGGGGTGACGAGAGCTCCCAGCGGCAAACGGCTGAGCAAGGCAGCCTGTCCTTCACAGGGGACACAGTAAGAGGTGGAGCGGATGGCAAAGGGACTTGCATTACCTACAGGTCAACAGAGACGAGGTCGTAACAGCTCACACTGCTTTAATAGTCTAGAATGACTTTGCCTTTAGACAGTCAGTGTGTGTTTACCATTGTCTTCTATGATACAGGAAGTAGTTGCTAGAGGAGGAAGACTGGAAAAAGGCTCAGAGACGAAGACCTTGCCCTCCCACTCTGCTCGGTCCTCTGCCATCACCTTCACCTGAGACAGAGCAGAAACCTTGTGAATGCTTTGTGATGTCCCCGTTGACTTTAAAACTAGGAAATATACTTCAAGAATACATGGTAAAGGTAGAGTGGAAACCGACCACACTGGGCAGCAGCTCAGGGTCCAGGCCATAACGAGACTCAGCGATAGGAGACTGCAAACGTTTTGGTGAGATTTGTTATGTATTAAGTATGAGCCTAACACCTCAGTGAATCTCTTACAGCAGAAACAATCAACAGATTTCCTGCTTCTGATCCTTTTCATAGTGTTATACCTGTGGTGTGATAATTCTGTCCTGTGCAGCATTGGAGATAAAGTCACTTATGGTTCCTGAGGAGAAAACACACATTTTAGGTTTAATGTAACACACTATTTTATGAAACAACCACTTTAAGTAAAACCTGCGTGAAAGAAGACGTACTTAGTATAGTGGTGGTATACATCATACTGAGGACTAACCTGTGGTACTCAGCTGAACTGCCTGTGGCGACGAACTTTCTCCATTTCCACATGGTCCAAAAGACGAAGAGCCAACAGGCAGATGTTTCTGAACTGGGGACTGAGGCCCGGACTGGTGGATAAGTGGAGGTTGGAAAGGGACAGATATTGCTTGGTAGGGGCTATGAGGGGAGTAGAGAGGCATTTGTGTCCCTGCATTTGTTACAGGGAGAGAACATGGAGGTATATGTTTCCCTTGGCTTGCAGGCAGGACCATAGTTGAAACACAAGCATCAGGAACTGTTTGTTGTACACTCCCATTATTATTGCTGTAGATCATGATGTGGTGAGTGTTGAGGTCTCTCCGGAAGCTCTGGTTGGACTGTGGGTTGATGTAGCAGGGTGTCTGGTCAGAAGCAGAGCCCAGGCTGAGCCGCTGGAAGCTGGACAGAGGGTCATAGCTGGACCCTGGAGGGGAGGCTGTGACCTCGGCGGGAGTATGGCTCTGATTGGGTCGTTGAACGTCCATCACTCTCCAAACTCATCCTTAATAGGCTTATATCCTCTTGGAGGCGGGATCTAGACAGGCAACACAAACGAGCACAAATTACAACACTGCTTAGATCGTGATGAGATTCTGCTCGACCGAAAATAAAAAATGACAGCTACTAATGCAGCTACATGTCTGTGGAAACACCGCGAGACAAAGCGTAGCTTTCTGCGAGCTTTCATTGCATAAATGTCCTGCTAACATGAGCCGTGGCGGCCACATCAGAGCAGCTTTAACAGGGAGCTGACCTGAACTACGTGAAAATTCACCATCAGAAGAGAAAATCACGCGAAACCATCACGTCGAGCATTTTCTCCAACGCCTCGTCTGCACCGTTAGCTAGTTTGCTAGTACTGAGCCAGGACGTGCTGTTAACGGCGAAGCTACACATAGGATGGAGCAGAAAGGCCGATCTGAGTAAAACAACCGTATTCTAATTAATATTAAATTAACCGGATACCTTTACATTTCAACCAACGGGTCAGTGTCAATGTTAGCGTCTTCATTTCTGCAGCGACGGAAGCGAAACTCCTTCAGTGGAAACGAGACCTTTCGTTCTATTACTATATTAATCATATACTAATCACTCTGTGCTCTTTATAAAACTATTTACACTAACGCCACATCTTTACCGGTTCCGTTATTTTCCGGAGACCTGCGGTTACGGTGTCTTCACCTTAGCCTGAGTCACGCGAATCAACTTCCGCTTCTTCCCATCAAAGTAAAGGCGGTGAAAGAAAAGCGCGCAGCCGCATAACTTTCATCCTAAACAATGTTACACACTTTAAATGTTTAATCACAAAAATACACGAGGAACTGTTCAGCTGTTGCCTCATTATTTGCTTCCTGGAAAGTTCTGTTTTTACATTATTATAATGTTTAATTTGTGACCTTTGTAGTTAATAATAAAAATAATAATAATATCATCATCATTATTATCATTGGTAATAATAATAATAGTGTCACTGTCTGCATCATTCTCACTCATACTGACCAGCAGACACACATCAGTTCTAACAAGGTGGCACAGCTCACTTCACTACATGTGGAATACAAATATAAATCCCGCCGTCTTCACAAGTAAACAGTAATAACTGTGGCATTTTATTATTCGTAAACCGTACAAAATGCCATACGCCAATAAAACTAACTGCTGGATACCAGTTAACTTGGTCTCATACATGAACAGTTTCAGCTTAAAACTAAAATTTGTTATACGACTCCATTTGTATTAAAGGACCATTTATGAATGACTTGAATACAAATAAGTAAAACATCAGTGAAACGTATTGTTGAATATAATGTTACAAACAGTGTTGACAGAACAGCAGCAAATAATAAAAAATAACCAGCTTCTTCCTGGTAATCCTGTTCCACAGAAATGTTCTCACAAAAGATAGAAATTGAGGAAAGTGGAAATGTGAAAATCTGAAACTAAATGAATTCAACGGAATAAAGGTTTTCCAGTTGTTGTCATATCTACCACTGCTGCTGATAATGTACGGTGCTGTGATGTGGTTCTGCTTGTTCGGATGTGTAACTGTTTGTGTATGAAGCCCAAGAAGACCCGCTCTGTCTCTTCAGTGATGTGATCCGGTTCCTGACGTAGTCCTTCACACCTCTCCACGTACGTGTCCTCAGCGCGTCCGGCTCAGCTGAAAGACACTTTAAGCAGTCGTCTTTCTGAGGCACCTTGTGTCCTCGAATGAAACGCATCATGTGTCTTTCTACGGCTTGAACCTCGGCTTCTCCCCATTTATGTTTGTCCTTATTGTTGGGGCCTGTGAGAATGAAAAGACAAACAAATTATGTATTTCAAATTCCATTTAGAAGGAATCCCAGTAGTATAAATAGTCTCAGCTACTATAAATAGTCTTTATTTATAGTAGCTGAGTAGCTTCTGAGAAGGTTTTCCCTAAACCTCCCTCTACTGACGTCCATGAATGACACACACTATAGTTATTATCTATGTAACATTTGTCCACAATAAATCAGCCAGAGGCGAACATTTACAAGAGCACAGTCGACCTTATTCACCTTTATCCTTGGATGTGACAGATCTTGACGGTGCAGAGACGTTGGCTTCTCTTGTTTGTGGCGTCTTAAGTGCATGTTTCGCTTTCTGAAGCCTGTTAGTGTTTGTAGGTAAACTCATGGGAGAGCTGCCAATTCTCTGTAGGGCGATGATCCTGTTCCTGACGTAGTCCTTCACACCCTTCCACGTACGCGTCCTCAGTGGGTCCGGCTCAGCTGAAAGACACTTTAAGCAGTCGTCTTTCTGAGGCACCTTGTGTCCTCGAATGAAACGCATCATGTGTCTTTCCACGGCTTGAACCTCAGCTTCCCCCCATTTATGTTTGTCCTTTTTTTTGGCGCCTGTGAGAACGAAAAGAGAAACAAATCAAGTTATCACAAATTCTGGCAAATACTAAATAATTTAACGAAATCCTGTGGTAAACAAAAACTGTGAACAGAAGATGGAAGTGTAAACATGCAGCTTTGTGTCACTGATAGATGAGATACTGGCAAACACCAAATGATCCCCATCAGAACCTTTTTCCTTTGATTTGGCAGATCTTGAAGTTGTGGTCTTCTGGGTCTCTGTTGTACGCCTGGTTTCACGGGTTTCCTTCTGAGGCCTGTTGCTGTGTGTAGATGAAGCCATTGGAGAGCTGCCTTGCCTTCGTAAGGTGATGATTCTGTTTCTCACATAGTCTTTTACACCTCTCCACGTACGTTTCTTTAGTGGGCCCGGCTCAGCCAAGAGACACTCCAAGCAGTCATTTTTCTGAGGCACCTTGTGTCCTTGGATGAAACGCATCAAGTGTCTTTCCACAGCTCGTACTTCTGCCTCCCCCCATTTACGTTTGTCCTTAATTTGTGAGCCTGTGAAGCAAAGACAACAGAACGACAGCTCTTTCTATATATACAGATTAACAAAGAAATGCATCAAAACATAGTTAATGGTCACCACTGCTACCTTTGCTCTGGGATTTGACAGATTTTAGATGGACTGTCTCGAACTGGTTACTGGACAATTGCTTATGCATATTTTGGGAGCCTGTAAGGGGGAAAATTCAACAAGTTTTGAGAATAATGAAACATTTCTGGGGGATAAAAAAATTCCTTAACATGAGTCGTTTCCATCATAAGGAAAAGGTTTAACAAATGCTAACATTTTAAAACCTTGTACCTCTACCATCAACTTCCAATACATTTTATTTTTGTCTTCGTTTAAGTTCATTTTAGACATTTGTCGCGGCCTGAAGCAAATTTACAATACGGCTGCTTTTTATTAGTAAAAAACTGAGTACTTTGTATTTTGACACTTAAAATCAGAAATACTTAGAATTCACCTTCAGAGGTCATTTCATCATCGAGCCGCATGCTGCTGTTCTGCCGCAAAGCTTGGACTTGATTGTTGGGGCCTAAAATCTGGTGGGCCTCATCTTCATTCAGGGTCATTATCTGCAGCATTATTCCATAATGCTTCTGTATCTTTCGCAGCGACAGTGATTTGGAGTTTTTAAGTCCACATTCCTTGACATAGGTTTGGATGCATCCTGTCCCGCTGTAAGCAGACAGTGTATGTGGGCGTCCAAAGAGGTACTGATTCTCACTGGGGACCCCACATTTCTCACGAACTTTGACGAGAAGCTCCAAGGCGGACACAAATGATGGCTTTAGTAAAATAGGGACAACTCTTCCAGAGGTCGCTCGTATGTCAACTCTACTAAAGAAGCTACACATGGTTCTCTCCAAATCCGAGACGGTTATATCCATGTCGTCAACGATGTCAGACTTTTTGCGTGAAGCAAACTGTGCTAACTTTATTGAGGACACCTCTAATCCTTTTCTCCTGTTGAAAAGAATTGTTCGAGCAAGTATTACTTTCGCCAGAGCAGAGTAGTTTTCCGCAGAAGGCGTCTCACTGAGGTTTTTCTTAATGAAAAAAACGACATTTTCAATGTGAAAAAATAGTCTCTTTACATCTTGGACATTGGGAATATTCTCATATTCCGTGATCATCTTTGTTTCCCTTAAAGATGTTAGTGCCCCGACAGAAACAAGCTTATTCCACTTCTTCTCGTACGCAGAGAGGAACCTCTGCGCAGACTCTGCCATACTGTCATCACCACACTTCACAGCGTTATCCTGAACAATACCACAGGCCTTCTGCAGGTGGTAGCCAAGCTTAAGGGCCAGGGAAGGAACTTTGTATGTTTTGCTTTCTGGGTCATAGCCTGCCAGGACGTTCACTGTGGACACCACGTGTCGGAAGCTCGAGAGGCAGAAGAATTCCTCCAGGTTCTTCAGCGGGGTTGTTTTTGCAGCTTCGAGCACAAGTCTTCCTAAAAGACGAAGGTTCTGTTTCAAGTAGCCATTCTTCTTTGCATCAGAGCTGTAGTGACTAAACATTTGTTCTCCAAACTGCAAAATAATCTTGTCATTTATGATAGTCTGAGTGACGTCGTCATACAACATCCCACAGAGAATCTTCCTCAGACCATCGCTCATTTCAATGTGTCCTGAAGCCTCTAGCACACACCGCAGCGCTACAGACTGTCTTCCTATCCGTGGTTCATTTTCATTCTTATTTTTCTCTGGGCAATTCTTCATATGTCTGAACATACATTTTTTCGCATAAAGACCACGACAGTAAAGACAGTGAATATAGTCTGTGACTTTTAAAGCACGTTTTGGTCCTTTTCGAACAGCGAGTTTTCCCTTCCCCATTTTCAGCACTTCTTTGTTATGCACAAAGTTCCCTTCATTTCTAAGCTTGTTCCATATCTTCTTTCTTTCTTTCGATTTTTTTGGATACTGAAATGCAGCTGCAACCTCTGCTCTGTCACTGTGAACTCTCTCTAAATGCCGTGCCATTTTGGTTACTAGCTGAGAGCAGAACAAACAGTAATTCCTCTTGCTGTAGCGACTTTCTGAAGGCAACACAACAATCCCAGAGGGCGTCTGATCAGTCTCACACGTTTCTTTTACAGAAGTGGCATTTTTGTCCTCATCTGAAGACCTTCCAGGTTTTGGTTGTTTCTTGCCTGACTGAGGAGGGGTTTCGCCCTCGAAGTTGGAGCAACTGCTGTTACTGGATTCATCCGACGAGTCTCTGTCACTGTCAGATGGGAAATCACCATCACCAGTAGGTCCGTAATCAGAGTCAAAGTCATTATCTGAGGCACTTTCCTGCCAGAAAGAACAAAACCATACAAACAAAAAAGATTAACAACCAGAGAAAATGACAATACAATGCTGTTAAAATGTGCATTTAACTTCAGGTTAAAGGCACAATGGTTAATAGTTCCAAAAACTATTGTTGGTGTTTTAATTAGACAAGTCAGGTGACACCAACTGATCTGCAACTGAAGCTGTAATTAGTTTCCAAAGACCTTCACTTCATAAAGCAAGTAGATGCTGAAAACCAAGATGATCCAAGTCAGTAATCAGTTAATCTGAAAGTTGAGTCATTGCAACTGGACGACTTCTACAAAATAGAAGAAGTCCAGTTGCTGTTGCTCAAGCTGTTAAATTATCTTTTTTTTTTATACTGAAATACATGACATGAAATAACAAGCTCTGAGTCGTGTGTTTACCATAGAAAAGTGCCAGCGCTAAAACGTCTTAATCCAAAAAGCTACACTGTACTATTTGATAAGAAGTAAATGAAAAAAGCAAACCCAGTAATACTGATAACTACCTGTGATTCCCCTGAGAACGACTGATCGTCTGGCACATCAGAGGTCTCCTCCTGTTCTTGTTCATCGCAGGACTCAGGTGATGAACAATCTTCTACAGGAAGTGACTGTGACTGAAGAACAAAATCAATTAAGAAGAATCACAAAACGTACACAAAAAGTAAAAACTAAAATATTAGCCAGTGACATATAGGCAGTTATTCCGTTGGGTGCTATAACTGTACCTCTTCTTCAGACTGAACCTGCTGTGCATCACTGGTCTCAGTTAGTTCACATGGAAGTGAATCGGCCATAGATGGAGACTAAAAGTGTAGAAAAGTCTGTTTGCTATTTTTCCATGAATTGCCGAACTTGATGTACGAATCAATCTACATCTACGAACATACCTGAACAGCTGAATAAGGTGGAGACTCCTCAGCACTGCTGTCATCTTGAGGTATTTTCTCCAGCTTTAAGAGGATAAAATTATTTATAGTAACTGTATCAGACTACAGTAGCTACAGTCATCTGTATATGAGGTATTAAAGTAGAAATAATACTTTAAAACACTTACAAGTTTATCCATCTCAGCCAGCTGTTTAAGTAGCTGTGCACGCTGATGCAAAATTGCTGAACGGCGTTTCTCACTGTCCACCTTAAGGGAAGTAAAAATTAAATTAAGTTAATAATCTCTAATGGAACCCTCTACTTCAGGAGTAACATACACCTTTTTTGTTTTTGCTGATAGGAAATATTCACTGAAGACTGGTTCAAAGAATTTAAACAACATCCTTTGTTTGAGTTATGTAGATATGTAAAAAACTAGAGCAGTGAACAACAACACATTCTTCCATAATAGATTTTAATGTTCATTTCCTCACCTGCAGAGTGACAGTGACCTTTTGCTTTTTGTTAACATGAGTGGCTGTATCAGGAACAGACATATCGCCAGCTCCTGAGAACAAGACAAGTAATGTTGCATAAAAAGAGGAAGGTGAAGACAACATCCTGTATTGAAGAGAACCGTAATATCAATGTATAAACAGTATGTTATAGTTTGTGTCACTATGAAATCAAAATGGTCTAATTGCTTACACTGGCCTGGTCCAGTTCATATAGGAATATCAGATGATAAGCAACAAACAACATTAAATATTAAATTAAACGCAATATGTTTAACCACAATATGAAGGCCTTTCATCCTCCAGCACATGGCGACAAATATAACTGACCCCTACTGTGAGATGTAGGCATCCACCGAGGCTGCTCCTCAGAGGAAGATAAGGAATTCCCAAAAGTACAGCCAGAAAAAACAGCAGAGTCCACATTTGCTCCTTCAAAAGAAGCTTGGGACGTACTAAGACGCTGTCCGCATGACGGCAGGCTTGTGGAGAGACCTTGAAGTCCAAGAGGTAAATTCTGATTTGTTACTGGAGGTTGAAACGATGCTTTATAGGGGTTGTGGGCTGAAAGAAAGGGTAGATGTTGGGGCTGTAGTCCATGGTTTTGTTGGGGATGACATTTGGGGGGTAGAGTTTTTCCTTTACTTGTGGCTGGCAGCATCGATGAAGTGTGTTGATCAAACGACATAATGTTGGAGGTACTCGGGACAGTAGTGTTATTAAACAGTGTGGTGGACGATGGGTCGCTAATGTGAGAAGCTTTGTATGGGTTCGATTGATGAGGGTTGTTTCCTGATAATAAGGAGTTGAGGTCGTTGACACAGCCCTGATTTGACACCTGGAGGTGGTCGTAGAAGGATGTCTGAGCAGAAGACATGCCGGCGCTGAGGTGCTGCGAGTTGGAGGGTGTGTTGAGAAAGGCTCCCTGAGCAGGAGCTGTGGACCAGACGTTCTGGTTCACCCATGACTCGCAGGGTTGGTGACTCTTATTTGCTGTCCGGTTGTCCATCACGGCCCATTAACATCACACAGGTCCTGGATGAGCAAACATCCCAGCAAATCATTAGGATCATGGTACAGTTACACTTTAACCAAAACACGAGAACCGTACAAACACCCGAACGGAACAAAAACATTACGACTCTGATGTGAGCAGTTTGAAACATAAGACAACGATATTAAAATCATTTTGAGTACAACAACATACATCTTCCTTGCGAATCATTAATGTATTTACGTTTTGATTATTTATTCTTCTTCTTAAAGTTTCCCTCGGACTATTCTTTGTTTACGTAAAGCATCGCTCCGTGTTTGTGCTAACTAGCATTACACGATGCGGACCCCTGGCAGCTCGTTGGCTTCATAGAAATCCCGTTTGATAATGAATTATTGCAGCTGTAATTAAGTTGTTACTACGGTTTACACACACGTACAATGGCGCATTAGTTCACCTCATTCTCATGTGTTTAACTATTTAGCTAACAACTATCAAGTAGCTTGCTAACATAGATTTGATGTTCTCTTAATATTAGCTATTAGCATGTTAGGCCATGAATATAAAACGAGTCATTTGACGACAGCTTCAAAGTAACCAACCTCAACTAATAAACGCATCTGGACGAACCAGACTTCTCGTCTACACATGAGAATCTTACCTGCTGAGACCGCGGACATGTTGACCTCTTCCGCTGTTCCGGCGGCGCTAACACAGCACTTCCGCTTTGGGTTTCAAAAATAAAAGGTCATTTAAAAGACTAGTAAGTTAGAGAGAATAGAAGGGAAGTTAAAGATAAAAGACACCAAATACATAAAAATGCTGATTTCTAGACTATGTCCCACATGGCTTCTGTTAAATGTGTGGTTTGGTTAGTTGCTCTTTGCTGTGCTTTTATTTTTAAGTGAGACCAGCCGAGACGCTTTAAGGTAAACCAAGTTCAAATCATATTAGACCATATGTTTATAATACTTAGTCCGTTACAAATTGACTATGTAATTATTACCATTAACTCCATTCTCCAAATATAAATGAGGCAAAAGATGGATTCACATTAAGAGAGAAAACATTTATTGACAAATATTTGATTAAATAAATACAGTTGGAAAAAAACTCTATCACATTATTGAAGAATGACGTCATCACTTCTTAAAGATTAAAGTTGTAAAATGTGAATGTGTCAAAGTATCTTTAGTTTGTGTTATTTCAGTAACACTACGTTTTATTTAGAGACACTATCCTGTAACAAACATCACTGAACTGTGTTTACGTAAGACTAAAATTACTGCAGAGAATAATCACAAAACATTGTAACACATATTTGCATAAATTGGCCTGTAAATAGATTAGAGAAGAAGAACCAAACTGCAAACTGATAACAAGTCACAAACACAACAAAAGTGAATGATCCTCACATTAAACCTGATCCTGACTAATTTTGATTTCAGTGGTTTTGGCATCAGCAGCTTTTCCAACATCAAGGAATGGGAAGAGTTTCTCAGTGAAAGTGTCTCTGTGAGTGTAGATGAGAGTCTTGTCTTCAGCGTCATAGAAGGACACCTCCCCACTGTTATAGTCCAGCTGGACTCTGATCCTCTGGAGACTCTGCCTCACTGTCAGAGTTTTACCATCACCATTAGTGTATTTTCCACTGCATTGTGATAAACACCAGAATCCATATTCAGGTGAAGCAGTACACTCTCCTCTCCTGTCAGTTGATTCTTTAGCCAAACCTACAATCCAATGAGGATGATCTCCCACCTCCACCTCCCAACTGTGTTTCCCTGAGATGAAGCCCTCAGAGCCTAGAACAGTGGTATAGTTAGTGAATCTCTCTGGATTATCAGGAAGCTCCAGGTCTATGTTTCCACGTCTCACGCTGGTCAGATCATCAGACAGATGCAGACGAGGATGTGCTGTGTTTGGGTCCAGAATGACGGGACTGAAGTGGGTCCTGTCCTTCATCTTGCTCCAGACTCTGAAGGACAGGTTGCCCAGGTGCTTGGCCTCATCTATCAGGGCTCCTGAGAGCAGCTGTGGGTCTGACAGTGAGCTCTGGGCTCTGGCTCTGGTCTGAGTGGCTTTATAACTGCTGAGGAACGGCACGTTGTGTTTGTGCAGCTCTGCTTCAACAGCAGAGATACTGTCTGACAGAGAGGAGATCTGCTCCTGAATCCTCTCCATCTCTCTGCTGACAGTCTTCCCCTTCTGCTCCTCTTCCTCCCTCAGAGCTGCCAGTCTGGACTCCTCTTCCTCTTCCAGGAACTGGTGGAGCTGCTTGAACTCTGCTCTGATCTGCTTCTCTGTGGACAACAGCTGCTTCTTGGAGTGTTGGATCATGTCATTGTATGTTTGCTCCACTTGTTTGTATTTGTTCCTCTTGTCCTGTAGAGACTTTAAGTCTTTTTTCAGCTGCTCCTTCAGGTCACTGGCTGCTTGTTCTACAGGAACCACCTGGTGACTGTGGTGCAGAGAAAACTCACAGACAGGACACACAGCTCTGTCTTCATCCTTACAGAACCAATGAGGGACGTCTGGATGTTGATCACACACAACCTCCTCCTTCTTGAACTTCTCTTTTTCCTTCCCTCCCTCTGGTAGATCACTGTTCTTCCTCTTAGCAAACACGTCAGCTAGTTCTTTGAGAGAAAGGTTGATAGATGGATTTTCCTCTAAACATTTTCTTTTACATATGGGACAGTTCTTGTTTTTAGCTTGTTCCCAGAAATGTTGCAGGCAGTTTGAACAGAAGCTGTGGTTGCAGCTCAGAGACACAGGATCTCTGAAAGTCTCTGAACACACATGGCAGCTCAGGAAACTTTCAGTAGCAGAACATGCTTCAGACATTTCTGCTGATTTCTACTTTAAGTTGTCTATTAACTGGTCAACTCACCAAGGTAACAAATCTTTTCAGTTGATAAAATACTTCAGATACTGTAAATGTGTCGTTTTCAGTAGAAATCCTGCATTAAAGTCGTCTCAGCTCAGTTCAACGATCCCAAATGCTCACTTTCACTTTCTTTTCCTGAATCACGGGTTAAATTCTTACTAAAGTTGTCATGTTGTGTTTTTGCCAGCAGGTGGCGGCACCAAATTGATTTATTGTCAAATTTACTGAGCACCACACAAGTAAAATGTGTAGAAGGTTTTGAGTAATAAAAGCGAACCTGCAACATTAGTTAAGTTAAGGATCTATAAAGAAAAACGTGGAAGACTCAATAGATATGAAAATACAGATTTTGTAATGGGACTAATTATCAATCAGCCTTTATTTAGTAAAAAAGTCTTATTCATTCTCATCTCATATCTAATTGTTTAAAATGTGTTTATTTACAGCTTATATTTGATTACTGGTATTTTTGTTATTGTTTATAGAGTATGTACAATTGTTTCCTTCATGAGTCTTTTTAGAAAGAAAGTCTCCTGAGAAACATGGACCCAAGTGGCCTCAGGAACGGTTCTGTAGAGCTTAGGGAACATCAGGAGTCACTTCAGTGACACTTTGCTGGTAGACAGCAGATAATTAGCAGCTCACTGAGTTACAGCTGTTTGTCATCCTGAACCTTGTTACAACATTTACACTACATCTCAGTCATGATCCAACTTTCCTTTAAAATCTGTCTAATTCCTGTAAATGTGCCTGATCCAGGAGAGAAAGACAACATTAAAGCAACACAGACAGAAGAACGTCTGCAGAAACACACACTGATGTTTCACTAACGGTGGATTTAAAGAGTTGATGCTACATGTGTCTACACCACTCACTCACTTTCATGACAGGATGCTGCTATTAGTTCATTAGACAGATAAAAACTCAACTCTGGAAGATTTTAATTGTTCTGTTGATTAAAGTGATGATTGATGGCATGAGTGGCCTCACTACAGATAGTCCAGCACCTCTAATGAGCAACATTCATGTCAGACGTACCTTTAATGAAGCTGAGCTGCAGCCGTTCTGTCAGAAAACTTGGCTCAATGTTCCTCCTGGATGTTCTGCAGATTTAATCTCACAGCAGGAACTTGGTGGAGAAAACACTTTATGTTCAATAAAGACATTTATGATTATAAATGTTTGTGTTTCATGAGCTTGAAATGTTGTTTTACTTCATATGGAAGATTTAGGTTTTCTTCCAGTGAACATCACTGAGTTAAAACAAAGAATGAAAGTATAAGAAATAAAAAGTGGTGACTTGTGATTTATTGCTGTGTTTTATTTGTAGAAATAACACAAATCACAGAGAGTAAAGGTCACATGAAAAGGAAAACATTAAACACAATTAGACTGAGGAACAAAATCAACTCTTAAGTCTTGAAAGTGGACATTTCAGGTTATGAACTGATAATAGAAAAATATAAACAAAAAACCCAACACATGATAGATGTTATTGACACAGAGATGATTGATGATGATGATGATGAGTTCAGATCACAATAAACAATAACAATAAACACGTTTGTTATTCACATCACAGAGAAATATTAGTTTGAAAGATTTTGATTTCAGTGGTTTTGGCATCAGCAGCTTTTCCAATACTAAAATATGGGAAGAGTTTCTCAGTGAAAGTGTCTCTGTGAGTGTAGATGTGAGTCTTGTCTTCAGCGTCATAGAAGGACACCTCCCCCCTGTTATAGTCCAGCTGGACTCTAATCCTCTGGAGACTCTTCCTCACTGTCACAGTTTTACCACAACCATTAGTGTATTTTCCATCACGCTGCCATAAACACCAGATTCCATATTTTGGTGAAACTAAACGTTCTCCCTTCCTGTCAACTGATTCTTTAGCCAAACCCACAATCCAGTCAGGATGATCTCCCACCTCCACCTCCCAGCTGTGATTCCCTGAGATGAAGCCCTCAGAGCCAAGAACAGAGGTATACTCATTGTTTCTCTCTGGATTATCAGGAAGCTGCTGCTTTGTGTCTCCACGTCTCACACTGGTCAGATCATCAGACACATGGAGACATCTATTTGCAGTGTTTGGGTCCAGGATGACGGGACTGAAGTGGGTCCTGTCCTTCATCTTGCTCCAGACTCTGAAGGACAGGTTGCCCAGGTGCTTGGCCTCATCTATCACGGCTCCTGAGAGCAGCTGTGGGTCTGACAGTGAGCTCTGGGCTCTGGCTCTGGTCTGAGTGGCTTTATAACTGCTGAGGAACGGCACGTTGTGTTTGTGCAGCTCTGCTTCAACAGCAGAGATACTGTCTGACAGAGAGGAGATCTGCTCCTGAATCCTCTCCATCTCTCTGCTGACAGTCTTCCCCTTCTGCTCCTCTTCCTCCCTCAGAGCTGCCAGTCTGGACTCCTCTTCCTCTTCCAGGAACTGGTGGAGCTGCTTGAACTCTGCTCTGATCTGCTTCTCTGTGGACAACAGCTGCTTCTTGCAGTGTTGGATCATGTCATTGTATGTTTGCTCCACTTGTTTGTATTTGTTCCTCTTGTCCTGTAGAGACTTTAAGTCTTTTTTCAGCTGCTCCTTCAGGTCACTGGCTGCTTGTTCTACAGGAACCACCTGGTGACTGTGGTGCAGAGAAAACTCACAGACAGGACACACAGCTCTGTCTTCATCCTTACAGAACCAATGAGGGACGTCTGGATGTTGATCACACACAACCTCCTCTTTCTTGAACTTCTCTTTTTCCTTCTCTCCCTCTTGCAGACCAGACTTTCGCTTAGCAAACACGTCAGCTAGTTCTTTGAGAGAAAGGTTGATAGATGGATTTTCCTCTAAACATTTTCTTTTACATATGGGACAGTTGTTGTTTTTAGCTTGTTCCCAGAATTGTTGCAGGCAGTTTGAACAGAAGCTGTGGTTGCAGTTCAGAGACACAGGATCTCTGAAAGTCTCTGAACACACATGGCAGCTCAGGAAACTTTCTAACAGATCTCTCTCAGCCATTTCTTCTGTTTCTGATAGTATTTAATCAGAAAACTCACCAGTTCAACATTCCTCCATCTTGTCTCTGTGTCTCCTCTGAGTGTTTTCCAGTCAGTTCTTCTCTGTAATGGCTCCGTGTCTCTGTTCAACAAGGTCAGAAACTGATTTCAGTGTCTTTTATTAGTTAATCATTGATTATAGTCTCTGCTATTTGGTTTTAACTATAAACAGTTTGTGTCTAAAACTAAAAAATGTCTGTTATCGTGAATGGAATGATGAAGATAATGATTAAAGGATTAGTTTTACTACATCGGCATTGTAAAATAAACTGGAGGCAAATAAACTGTAGAGAATCTTCTGTTATATACTGATGCTGATGCTCCATGTTTGTGTAATGTTGACTGACGTAACCAGTGGTTGTGTGTTTGTACTCGGGTTTCATTGTGGTTTGTCACCTTAATGTTTTATTTAAACAATTTGAAAAATAGACTTTCAGCATTTTCAATGTTAAAATTTAACTTTGTCAACGATTAACTGCTTTGCAAGAAGCAACATGCACTTTTCAGAAATGACCAGTCATGGCCAGCGTTAACACACAGGAAGTGGTTGTGTTTCATAAATTTGTAATAGTCACAGTTCAATAATGTCTTAACTTTATATGGCAGATTTTATTACTCTGCATTTTCTACTCTACTGATACATTGTCATAAACATGCATGTTATTAATAATGTATTGTTTTGAACAGTAGATTCTAAAGTCAGGTTTTCATTTTATGGTACAAATATAATTTTTTTCTTGTGAACACACAAGTTGAACACAGTAAAATCCTAAATGTTTTTAATTCAAAAGATGTGTGGTAACTATTTGCAGTTTCCTATTTATTTATTTTTTGCATAAACTGAATTATGTCATTTGTAATGTTTTGTCTTGTTATGAACCAAATAACAGACGTGTTGCAGAGCTTTGCCATAAACTGAACCTACAGCGTCTCCTAGAAAAATGTTGATGACACCACTGCAGTGTCAGCATCTCTGTGTGAGCTGGAAACAGGAAACAGGAAACTAACACGTTTCAGTAGTTGAACACTCACCAAGTTATCGTCCTTTCACTCTTTAAAATCCTCTTATTACGTGTTTTTCACCAGAGTCTTCTCTCCCTGTAATGGCGGCTCAACTGTGTCCAACACTGACACAAACTTCTTTCACTTTCTCTTGAGACACGGGTTAAACTTTTACCAACAAATTCAATTGTTATTTTTCACCAGCAGGTGGCGGTAGCGTGTGGTTCAAATGTTCAAATTCCTTTTCTCTTAGTTTTTGCTAAGAACCTTTTGCTTCATGCTGTTGACCCAATCTTTAATAAAAGTGGAAAATGTTTAAAACGTATGCTCATTTCTTTTGTTTCACTACATAAGGAGTGAAATGACACAGGCAGACAGACAGAGCTCAGTGTCACCGCCGTCTGTTAAACCAGTTTAATGCATAAATATGTTGTTTAAATCTAGAAGGTGTTACAGTGGATTCAACTGTCAAACATAGTAACAAACATGGGACTGAAGTGAGTCCTGTCCTTCATCTTGCTCCAGACTCTGAAGGACAGGTTGCCCAGGTGCTTGGCCTCATCTATCAGGGCTCCTGAGAGCAGCTGTGGGTCTGACAGTGAGCTCTGGGCTCTGGCTCTGGTCTGAGTGGCTTTATAACTGCTGAGGAACGGCACGTTGTGTTTGTGCAGCTCTGCTTCAACAGCAGAGATACTGTCTGACAGTAATAATAATAATTAACATCACAGAGAAATCTCACTTTGACAGATTTTGATTTCAGTGATTTTGACATCAGCAGTTTTTCCAATACTAATAAATGAGAAGAGTTTCTCAGTGAATGTGTCTCTGTGAGTGTAGATGAGAGTCGTGTCTTCAGCATCATAGAAGGACACCTCCCCCCTGTTATAGTCCAGCTGGACTCTGATCCTCTGGAGACTCTTCCTCACTGTCACAGTTTTACCACAACCATTAGTGTATTTTCCATCACGATGCCATAAACACCAGATTCCATATTTTGGTGAAACTAAACGTTTTCCCTTCCTGTCAACTGATTCTTTAGCCAAACCCACAATCCAGTCAGGATGATCTCCCACCTCCACCTCCCAGCTGTGATTCCCTGAGATGAAGCCCTCAGAGCCCAGAACATCAACATATTTAATGTTTCTCTCTGGATTATCAGGAAGCTGCTGCTTTGTGTCTCCACGTCTCACACTGGTCAGATCATCAGACACATGGAGACATCTATTTGCAGTGTTTGGGTCCAGGATGACGGGACTGAAGTGGGTCCTGTCCTTCATCTTGCTCCAGACTCTGAAGGACAGGTTGCCCAGGTGCTTGGCCTCATCTATCAGGGCTCCTGAGAGCAGCTGTGGGTCTGACAGTGAGCTCTGGGCTCTGGCTCTGGTCTGAGTGGCTTTATAACTGCTGAGGAACGGCACGTTGTGTTTGTGCAGCTCTGCTTCAACAGCAGAGATACTGTCTGACAGAGAGGAGATCTGCTCCTGAATCCTCTCCATCTCTCTGCTGACAGTCTTCCCCTTCTGCTCCTCTTCCTCCCTCAGAGCTGCCAGTCTGGACTCCTCTTCCTCTTCCAGGAACTGGTGGAGCTGCTTGAACTCTGCTCTGATCTGCTTCTCTGTGGACAACAGCTGCTTCTTGGAGTGTTGGATCATGTCATTGTACGTTTGCTCCACTTGTTTGTATTTGTTCCTCTTGTCCTGTAGAGACTTTAAGTCTTTTTTCAGCTGCTCCTTCAGGTCACTGGCTGCTTGTTCTACAGGAACCACCTGGTGACTGTGGTGCAGAGAAAACTCACAGACAGGACACACAGCTCTGTCTTCATCCTTACAGAACAGTTTAGGTTCTTCTTGGTGTTTACTACACACAAGCTCTGGTTTCTCCTCTTTTGCTGCTTCAGGTTCTTTCGTTGTCAGTCTTCCAGCAAATGAATCAGACAGTTCCTTCAGAGTAAAGTTCACTCCTGTTTTATCCTTTGATGATTTTCTTTTACATATGGGACAGTTCTTGTTTTTAGCTTGTTCCCAGAATTTGTTCAGGCAGTTTGAACAGAAGCTGTGGTTGCAGCTCAGAGACACGGGATCTCTGAAAGTCTCTGAACACACGTGGCAGCTCAGGAAACTTTCTAAAAGTTTTCTCTCAGCCATTTTTTCAATTCAGTAGTTGAACACTCACCAAGTTATCGTCCTTTCACTCTTTAAACTCCTCTTATTACGTGTTTTTCAGCAGATTCCTCTCTCCCTGTAATGGCGGCTCAACCGTGTCCAACACTGAGACAAACTTCTTTCACTTTCTTTTGCACCAGTCATGAGCTAAAGTTTTACCAGCAAGACAATCAGTTCCATCTATTGACCAGCAGGTGGCGGTAATGTGCGATTCAAACGTAAATTACTTTTTTTTTCCTCTTAGGTTAGAGCAAAACGTCTTTGCTGGTTCTTGTTGACTAAATCGTTAATTAAAGGCCAAATGTTTAAAACAACAACATGAGACTTTACTATGAAACATTCATTTAGATGCAGTATTGGGTTTTAATGACTTTTCTGTTTCTCTCAGTCAAGTCAAATAAATTATATGTTTCAAATGTTTTTTACATTTATAATCATAAAAGCATAATTGTGTTGTTTAATTCAAGGTCTTACAGTTGACTCAACCGTCAAACATAGTAACAGCCACAAACATCAGGTTTTTGGATTTAGGAAATAAATAAATGAATGAAAGCCCTGCGACAGACTGGCAATCTCTCCAGGGTGAACCCTGCCTCTCGCCCATAGCCAGCTGGGATAGGCTCCAGCACGGCCGCGACCCCTGATGAATGAATGAATGAATGAAACTCCACAAATACAACAGCACAAAGGTGGAGCTGCAGCAGCAGAGAGAGAACCAGAGACCAACCTAAACACACGGAGTCTCATAAGAAACACACACTCCTCCTGAAAATATCCATGGTCTACATGTTTTAAAATGCTGTTTCAGATGTAACATCACATGTAAAAATGAAATAATCAGTCAGTGTCTGTACAGATGAGAACTGAAATATCTCTGCTGAAATAAATTCCATCACAGCGTGTGGCCTCCATCCTACAGGCTGCAGGTGAGTTTGTAGGAGCCAGTGGTTGGTGGATGGAACCAATGCTGAACCAATCAGCCGTGAGGATGAGGTGTAGGTGGAGTCGACCAGGTAGTGAAGCCAACCAATCAGAGGCGGTGGTGGGTGTGTGTTCCATCTCTGGGCCTCCCATCCAGGAAGGGGAAAACACAACCTTCACCCAGAGAACAGTGATCAGAGCAGCAGGAGGAGAAAAGGCCCAGAGCTGCAACAGCAGCTAATGTAGGAGCAGCTGCTGCTGGTGTTTCCTCTTCAGGTCGATCCATCGTCACGTGACTGAACATACGTCCAGTAAAACACAACTAACATCTGACGTGTTGCGTTTGAGGAGATGTTGCTGTAGAAACTGCATCTATTTTCTATAACAACAGATTCAGACGAAATACAAGACAAAATATTTATGAAGCAACAGCAGCAGGTGCTGAATGAAAGAGGGCATCAAAAAGCATCAATACATTACTATTAAAGTCAATATGACAAAACTTCCTTCACAGCAGAATCACACAGTAAACAACAACAACACCAGCAGTTTCCCAGCAATAAAAGAAAATAAAAACAACTTCACAGAACTTAGTGTCAAACCTTGACCACTGACAATACAACTGATTAAAATATTAGGGTCTAGGAAACAATAACATGTTGAGCCTCTGTCAAATGATTTAATATTAGTGATGGAGAATGAAAAACTATCAAAAGTGAATAATGTGTCAAAATCTAGTAATGACTCAAACTAGACAGTAACGTAGTGAGGATCAGAACCAGCAGCTGCTGAGTCAGAATGAGGAAAACATCAGATTTACCAACTGTGTGTGTCTGTCGCACTGAGCAGTAGTAGAACAGATGAAGAGCTCGTTGGTCGTCATCACTAGGATCCTGTGCATTAGATGAACTGACTGAACTGACGCAGTAACGAGTAAACATCACGTCTGCTGTGTCTCATCAGCTCGTTGTGACTGAAGGTCGTTCACACAGTGATCACGTCTCAGCAGCAAACAAACAAATAATAACAATCATCATCATCATATGTGTCAGTATTAGTTAACTGGATAGTTAAAAACTAAATTCTGGAAAAAATAATTACATTTTGTCTCTTGATTAAAGTGATGATTGATGGCATGAGTGGCCTCACTACAGATAGTCCAGCACCTCTAATGAGCAACATTCATGTCAGACGTACCTTTAATGAAGCTGAGCTGCAGCCGTTCTGTCAGAAAACTTGGCTCAATGTTCCTCCTGGATGTTCTGCAGATTTAATCTCACAGCAGGAACTTGGTGGAGAAAACACTTTATGTTCAATAAAGACATTAATGATTATAAATGTTTGTGTTTCATCAGATTTAACTATCGTTTTAGTTCATATGGAAGGTTTAGGTTTTCTTCCAGTGAACATCACTGAGTTAAAACAAAGATTGAACGAGTTTCAATAAGAAATAAAAAGTGGTGACTTGTGATTTGTTCCTGTGTTTTATTTGTAAAAATGACACAAATCACAGAGAGTAAAGGTCACATGAAAAGGAAAACATTAAACACAATTAGCCTGAAAAAACTAAATCAACTCTTAAGTCTTGAAAGTGGACATTTCAGGTTATGAACTGATCATAGAAAAATATAAACAAAAAACCCAACACATGATAGATATTATTGACACAGAGATGATTGATGATGATGATGATGATGATGAGTTCAGATCACAATAAGCTTCAAACACGTTTATTATTCACATCCCTGAACATCACAGAGAAATATTAGTTTGACAGATTTTGATTTCTGTGGTTTTCGCATCAGCAGCTTTTCCAACACCAAAATATGGGAAGAGTTTCTCAGTGAAAGTGTCTCTGTGAGTGTAGATGAGAGTCTTGTCTTCAGCGTCATAGAAGGACACCTCCCCCCTGTTATAGTCCAGCTGGACCCTGATCCTCTGGAGACTCTTCCTCACTGTCAGAGTTTTACCATCAGCACCATTAGTGTATTTTCCATCACGGTGCCATAAACACCAGATTCCATATTTTGGTGAAGCAAGAAGTTCTCCCTTCCTGTCAACTGATTCTTTAGCCAAACCCACAATCCAGTTAGGATGATCTCCCACCTCCACCTCCCAGCTGTGTTTCCCTGAGATGAAGCCCTCAGAGCCCAGAACATGAACATATTTAATGTTTCTCTCTGGATTATCAGGAAGCTGCTGCTTTGTGTCTCCATGTCTCACACTGGTCAGATCATCAGACAGATGGATCCATTCATTTGCAGTGTTTGGGTCCAGGATGACGGGACTGAAGTGGGTCCTGTCCTTCATCTTGCTCCAGACTCTGAAGGACAGGTTGCCCAGGTGCTTGGCCTCATCTATCAGGGCTCCTGAGAGCAGCTGTGGGTCTGACAGTGAGCTCTGGGCTCTGGCTCTGGTCTGAGTGGCTTTATAACTGCTGAGGAACGGCACGTTGTGTTTGTGCAGCTCTGCTTCAACAGCAGAGATACTGTCTGACAGAGAGGAGATCTGCTCCTGAATCCTCTCCATCGCTCTGCTGACAGTCTTCCCCTTCTGCTCCTCTTCCTCCCTCAGAGCTGCCAGTCTGGACTCCTCTTCCTCTTCCAGGAACTGGTGGAGCTGCTTGAACTCTGCTCTGATCTGCTTCTCTGCGGACAACAGCTGCTTCTTGGAGTGTTGGATCATGTCATTGTATGTTTGCTCCACTTGTTTGTATTTGTTCCTCTTGTCCTGTAGAGACTTTAAGTCTTTTTTCAGCTGCTCCTTCAGGTCACTGGCTGCTTGTTCTACAGGAACCACCTGGTGACTGTGGTGCAGAGAAAACTCACAGACAGGACACACAGCTCTGTCATCATCCTTACAGAACAGTTTAGGTTCTTCTTGGTGTTTACTACACACAAGCTCTGGTTTCTCCTCTTTTGCTGCCTCAGATTCTTTTGTTGTCAGTCTTCCAGCAAATGAATCAGACAGTTCCTTCAGAGTAAAGTTCACTCCTACTTGTTCCTTTGATGATTTTCTTTTACAGATTGGACAGTTCTTGTTTTTAGCTTGTTCCCAGAATTGTTGCAGGCAGTTTGAACAGAAGCTGTGGTTGCAGCTCAGAGACACAGGATCTCTGAAAGTCTCTGAACACACATGGCAGCTCAGGTAACTTTCTAACAGATCTCTCTTCTCAGCCATTTCTTCTGTTTCTGATAGTATTTAATCAGAAAACTCACCAGTTCAACTCTCCTCCATCTTGTCTCTGTGTCTCCTCTGAGTGTTTTCCAGTCAGTTCTTCTCTGTAATGGCTCCGTGTCTCTGTTCAACAAGGTCAGAAGCTGCTTTGAGTGTCTTTCATTAGTTAATCATTGATTTTAGTCTCTGCTCTCTGGTTTTATTACCTATGTGTTTGTACTCGTGTTTGACTGTGGTTTGTCAACTTTATGTTTTATTTTGAAACTAGACCTTCTGTATTTTCAATGATAAATTTTATGATGAACTGCTTTGCAAGAAGCAAGATGCACTTTTCAGAAATGACCAGTCACAGCCAGCGTTAACATGGAGTAACTACACTAATACAGTAGAGACAGTTTCAGTAACGTTTGGACTTTATACGGTAGATTTTATTACTCTGCCCTTTCGACTCCACTGATACATTGTCATAAACATGTGCATGTTGTTCATAATCATTTCTTGTTATCAGCAGTAGATGCTATGGTCAGGTTTTCATTTTACTGTAAATATATATTTTTCTTGTGAACACACATGTTGAACACAGTAAAAAAGTTAATTAAATTAAACTATTTGCAGTTTCCTGTTTTGTTGCATAAACTGAATTATGTCATCTGTAATGTTTTGTCTTGTTATGAACCAAATAACAGAAGTGTTACAGAGCTTTGCCATAAACTGAACCTACAGAGGCTCCTAGAAAAATGTTGATGGCACCACTGCAGTGTCAGCATCTCAGTGTGAGCTGGAAACAGCAAAAACAACACACAACAAAACACACCAGGCAGAGCTCAATGTTTCCTGTTAAACCAGTTTAACAGGAAACATGCTTTTATAATACATCAGTGTGACTGTGATCACTTCATCCAGACTAAATGTAGATCACAGCATGTAGGTACAAGCTTAGTTTTTCAAAGATTCCCTGTTTGGTGATAATGTAAAGAAACTTTTATTATTTTTCCAAGTTGTTTCATTTTTTCATTCCTTTGACTTAGTTGTTCTTTTTATCCTTGAATTTAAATTAGTCACAAGGCTGAAGGCTGATCATGTACATTCACTGTTATAAGACCAACAGCTACAACAAACCACAACAGAAACAACAGATTTTGAGGTTCCCACATTGACGCTGTAATGATCTGATTGTCTTGGTTATGACTGTGATTCTAACTCTCTGACTTCCTGTCTGCTGCTGTTTTCATTGGTGGAGCTTGACTCATCGTTACCTTGACTGTCTGTACCTGTGCTCACCTGCTTCCTCTCAGCTCTCTGTCTGCTACCAGAGCATCAGGACTTATTGCAGCCAGAGTTTCTCGTTTAGTCGTCCTGTCAGTGACTCTGCCTGCTGTCTACCCTGCCTCACCTCTGTTCCTTGGTCTTCTGGGTTATATCTGACTCCTGTGGTGAGATCCTGGATGATCTCTCTGCCTCAGAACCTTTGTTTGTGAAAATCTCTTTTCTATGTTTGTTCAGATTTGGATTTTCTTGTTCTCTGTGTATTTGTAGCTGAATAATCTTGGCCTTAGTTTCTGATTCTCTCTTCAGCTGAAGTGTGTTTGCATCTGATCAAATCTAAATTCAGATTATCTCACGTGTTTCTAATTTGATATTATTGGACTTCAGTGATTATATCAGGTTAGTGGACACCTGAGCTTCTTCTGTGGCTTTCGACTGTGTTGTAAATTCTGTGAATGGTGTGTGATTATGAACTGACTGATTCCCCGTCGTTCCTGTGTGGTTTGCTGTTAACTATACTTGTCTGCTCTGTAATCTGCTCCATGTGTTCACCCTTCAATTTATTACTCCTGTCACCAGACGTCTCCCTCACCTGTCTCCAGATGTGGAGGCTTCTCCAGCTGCACACTCAACTCACCACAATCAGTCCAAGCCCAGTCAGTGTTAGTTATTAAGTCTGACGCTCATGTTCGTGGTTGACTCTGAGTAGTTGATGTTTTCTATGGTCTTTACTCCACTGAACCTTTAACTAAGACCTGACCTGCAGGGTCTGACTGTTCCAGCTTGTAGTGTAACTTTAAAACTGTTGGTTTGTGTTAAAATGTTGCAAATTGGCTTTAAACATGGTTGTTAGCTACAAAACTGTTTCACTATGTTGGATGATCATTTTGGATTCTTTTGTAGATATTTAACAGCTGGTTCAAATAAAGGAAAGTGTTTCTCTCCATTCTGAGAACAGCTGAGGTGACGTCTCATCAGAAGAAGAAATAGAAACAAAGTATCAGATGATGTCAATCCAGTGTTTATGCACAATTCAGGTTCATTTGTGACAATGAAAGTTAATGATTTTCATTGAGAGGCAAACTGACTGATTTACTGTACAACCAATTTTATCAATCTATGATCAACATCACAGAGAAAAAGTTTGACAGATTTTGATTTCAGTGGTTTTGGCATCAGCAGCGTCTCCAACGCTGAAATATGGGAAGAGTTTCTCAGTGAAAGTGTCTCTGTGAGTGTAGATGAGAGTCTTGTCTTCAGCGTCATAGAAGGACACCTCCCCCCTGTTATAGTCCAGCTGGACTCTGATCCTCTGGAGACTCTGCCTCACTGACACAGTGTCGCCAACACAACCTGTGTATTTTCCACTGTTATGCCCAAAACACCAGATTCCATATTTTGGCGAGAGAAATATCTCTCCCTTCCTGTCAAATGACTTTTTGACAAATCCTATACTCCAGCTGGGATGATCTCCCACCTCCACCTCCCAGCTGTGTTTCCCTGAGATGAAGCCCTCAGAGCCCAGAACATGAGAATATTTCCTGTTTCTCTCTGGATTATCAGGAAACCGTTGGTCTTTGCCTCCTTTTCTCACACTGGTCAGATCATCAGACAGATGGAGCCAAGGGTTTGAGGTGTTTGGGTCCAGAATGACGGGACTGAAGTGGGTCCTGTCCTTCATCTTGCTCCAGACTCTGAAGGACAGGTTGCCCAGGTGCTTGGCCTCATCTATCAGGGCTCCTGAGAGCAGCTGTGGGTCTGACAGTGAGCTCTGGGCTCTGGCTCTGGTCTGAGTGGCTTTATAACTGCTGAGGAACGGCACGTTGTGTTTGTGCAGCTCTGCTTCAACAGCAGAGATACTGTCTGACAGAGAGGAGATCTGCTCCTGAATCCTCTCCATCTCTCTGCTGACAGTCTTCCCCTTCTGCTCCTCTTCCTCCCTCAGAGCTGCCAGTCTGGACTCCTCTTCGTCTTCCAGGAACTGGTGGAGCTGCTTGAACTCTGCTCTGATCTGCTTCTCTGCGGACAACAGCTGCTTCTTGGAGTGTTGGATCATGTCATTGTATGTTTGCTCCACTTGTTTGTATTTGTTCCTCTTGTCCTGTAGAGACTTTAAGTCTTTTTTCAGCTGCTCCTTCAGGTCACTGGCTGCTTGTTCTACAGGAACCACCTGGTGACTGTGGTGCAGAGAAAACTCACAGACAGGACACACAGCTCTGTCTTCATCCTTACAGAACAAATGAGGGACGTCTGGATGTTGATCACACACAACCTCCTCCTTCTTGTCTTTCTCTTTTTCCTTCTCTCCCTCTTGCAGACCAGGCTTTCGCTTAGCAAACGCGTCAGCTAGTTCTTTGAGAGAAAGGTTGATAGATGGATTTTCCTCTAAACATTTTCTTTTACAGATGGGACAGTTCTTGTTATTAGATTGTTCCCAGACTTCTTTCAGGCAGTTTGAACAGAAGCTGTGGTTGCAGCTCAGAGACACAGGATCTCTGAAAGTCTCTGAACACACATGGCAGCTCAGGAAACTTTCTAGAACAGAACCATTCTTCTCCATTTGTTTATCTATTTATCCCTTCGCTAGCGAGAACTCACCAAGTCACTTTTCCTTCTTCGGTTCTTTAAAAATCTCCAGATATGTGTTTCGAACTCTAACAGCCCGTAACGGTTACTTGGGTTTGTTCAATGAGGCAAAATCCTTTCGTTTTCATTTCCTTTGTCAGCATCTGAATTAATGTCGGTCATGTCATTGAGTCACCAGCAGATGGTGATGTCACACCGTGTGTTTGGATTTTTATTGTGGCTCCACTCATTGTTCTGAGGAGCTTTATCCTCATAAAGGTCAGGCTGTTCAGATTCTCCACTTTCCTGAACCAGACACAGGAACAACCCAGGTCCTTGCTGTGAACCCAGCGCTAACCTCTACACCCACGTGGTGCCAGTCTGCATTCGGTGCTGTTTGAATGAACTGTTCATGCAATAAAAATTAAATGACAAAGCATCTTAATTAAACAAACACATTTCATAAGCAAATTCTATGTGAATTTGTGTAATTGCTGTCCTGTACTCTCTCAGTTTGGCCCCTGACTCCTCATGTTTACGTTAACACACGTGTGAATCCTCTATTGTGAACAGGTCGGGTTGAGTCTTATTGGACAGGATCAGAGAGGAGGGTAGACGGATGAATATTTGATCAGCTCTATAATATTGATGTGGTCCAGAGGCCTTGAGGCTGCTTCTCTCCAGCTTCCAGGTACATTCACACACTACAGACACACCTGAGCTCCCAGCAGTTGACCTTTATCTGGGGGTTTCCTGCAGCATTTAAACGCCTCATGGAAAGTACCCTGTTCCTGTGTTGTTACTATGAGGTCCTGAATATGTAAATGACTGCATTAGAAACGTTTCCCTAAACGCATCCAGCAGAGTCTGACATAAGGTTTTTGTTATTCTAAATTTTTGTTTCCTTAGTTTGGAGCATAATGTAAAACTTTTATTTAATAAATGAAAATGTAAATTTACATTGAAATGTAAAGTGAAGCTGCTGTAAGATGGACTGAGGGAGGTTTATTTTGCAATAACTTAATTTTTTAATTCCCAAAGTGCTGCTGTTGTGCTCCAAGCGATTCAAATGTATTCATATATTTTCTTCTTTCACGTTTGAGCTCAAACTTAAATCAGGTTTAAAGCGCATACACAAAAATGCCTGTTTCCACTAATCCACGACGGAAGCTGCAGCTCTGCTCCACATGTAAACGTGATTTACAGTCTGTGACTCACATACGACTGAATGTGAAGATGAAGAAAAGCGTGTTTAAGCCTGTAGTCGATAATTAACAGTCACACACTGAGCTGGTCCATCTGCAGATGAACTTTGCTTAGACGGTGAGTTTATCATTTAATGTTCAACAGTGTTTGAACTGGTTTAACTCAAAAGACTCAAAGATGTTTGAATTGTGGTATCTGCAACAATGTGTCTTTTCAGACTGTGTCAACTGGGATTGTAGGACCCTGTGAGCATGTCATTCCTCTCAGTTGTCTATAGGGGGCGTCCTTTAGTCTAATTAGCATCAAATTGGAAGGAAGGAAGGAAGGAAGGGAGGGAGGAAGGAAGGAAGGAAGGAAGGAAGGAAAGAAAGAAAGAAAGAAAGAAAGTCAAACAGAGAGGACCTTCACTCATCATCATGGAGGATCATTCTTATTTTTAAACATGGTGATTTAATATTCAACATCTTTTGCTTTAGCCTTTCTTTCCTTTTATAACTAAAACCCAAGGCCACAGGCATCTCACTGTCAGGTTTAGCGCCGTAACTAAGAATAAAGAGGTTCACTCTAATGCAAACTATGTTTTCTCACACACAGAGTGAATAGAATCGCATGTGGCATCTTAGACCTCTACGCAGCAGCCAGAGGAAAGTCTAATGAACAACAAACAGATTTCTGCCTTTGAAAGCGATGTGAGTTTGTTGGTGTGTGCGGTGGTTGTGCGTCACACAGACAATGGATAATATTCCTTCACAGAACAAGTGATGGATCAGAAGGATCTCTGTGAGCATTTTCATAGTCGAGCATCATTTTACTGTATATCTAGTAACACACACAACCACTACAGGTGTCAGACGCAGTAAAAGCTTCTCTTGCAGCGTAATGAGTATGTGACTGTGCTGCTGATTTCACATCAGACCTTTTATTCCTCTGTTTACTTTCTAAATTGACAAAAGTGAGGTCTATCATTTAAATTAGCCGTGGAGACGTTTGACTCATTCGTGTCGTGCTCTGGGAGCAGCTTTAAATAAGACGCATTCACACACCTGCACATGCAAACACTCACCTCCTCCTCTCATTATCATTAAGCCTAGAGATGCTGAAGATCTGTTGTCCCAGCTGATGTCAGCACTGAAAATGATGTTGTTCTTTCTCTTCCATCCCACACACACACACACACACACACACACACACAACCATTCCTTGCTCCAACTGTGTGTGAGTGTCCGGAGGCGTCGGGACGGACAGATCCTCTGGACGTCTGGGTTTGTGTCACCAGCTGTCTTGGATGCATCAGGGTCCCCGGCTGTAATGGCCGCCTTGCTTCGGTCCCCTGGCGCGTCACGCGTCATTAGCTGCCATCTTGGTCCGGACGCTGCGGACAGGCTGCGTGGAGGTGCGCTGCTGTGATTTACGTCCTTGTGAGTTTGGGAATGAAGCAGAAGCGAGTCCGACTGTCATTACTTTTGTTCCGCCTGTTTAGCTTGGAGTGAAATTTGAAACTTGGTGAATATTTGTAAATAAACACACAAATGGACACAAATGCATTCACTGTGTATTCGGTTGATGAAACTTGTCTCCATTTGCAAAATCAACCATTTGTTAGCAATAAACAGAAAATGGATAATGAACACGGCAACGGGCATCACTTGGTTCACAACATTGGTACAAACTGAGAAATGAACAATTATTCAATGTATTTCTGAGAAGTTTGGTGCCATTCATGGTCCCCAGAGGATGAATCCTTTTACCTGACAAACAAGAAAGTGAACATGTTCAGAACACTTTCATATAGTTCTCATAATACACATTACTTAACCAAGTTTTGAAATGTCACATTTATGATATAACAATTGAATGTTTTTTAAATCACAAAAACTCAAGGAAACGTCACTTTTAAAAGCATCTCTTTTATTCTACAACTCTGCGATGACGTGCCAGAGCTGTTCACCGGGTCAGAAACATGTCTCTTCTGATGCCTGGGAGAGTTTCACGCAGCCTCTGGTAACGTTGTTATGACAGAGCTAATGCTCCATCCTGTCATGTTGTTGTGTTGCTGCCTCCCTCAGGGACGCGTGTGTGATGAGCACCTCATCGATGAGGAGGAAGGAAGAGCTTTATTACGGTACATTAAGAGAGGGATTACACTGACCATGCTGACATCAACATGCAGCTAATTGACGCGGGGCATACGCATGCTGTTCACCAAATCCTCTCCAGGCTCAGCCAGAGTTAAACACTGAGTAGTGAGCAAATGTCCACAAACTGATAAACACGTGCATGTAAGCAACTGGTTGAGTGGAAGCGTAAATTAGCTGGAGACACTTTCTAGATCTGAATGAAGCTGTTTAATTGTTGTGCAGCTTCATGATCATGAGTCATTTGGAGACAATGGACTCATGGGCTTGTGTTAAAGGTCGTCTACCTCTTCCTCATTAAAAGATTTGTCTACTTCAAGAAACTTTGCTGTGTCTTTGGTGCAAATGTGTTTGCAGTTGCAGTAATGTTCACTGTGCAACATCCATTGAAAATGTTATGGAAGGTCTTTCTGCCTGTTCGGTCTCCTAACCCGTAACATCAAAGGACAAGAAGTGTTTCCATCCTTGACTGAACGAGCTCTAAAACCCTACACATCCTGTAAAACGCCGTCAGCTGAGCGTCGCTAAAGCTCCAGGTGACAACTGAGAATCCTTGGAAGACGTGGCCGAGCTTCCCTCAGTGAAGCCTAATGAGGCCGAGACCTCGGCTGAAGAGGCGGCGCTTCGGCCTCGGCGGGTGTAACAGCAGCCTTCACCTGGATGCAGCTCTATAAATAACTCTGATGGGTGATTTGTGCTCCAGCTTCACGAGGCAACAAGTTGAGTCGATCTGCGGGTCACACACTCGAGGCCAAGGTTCGTTTCTGCTGTTACGATATTACTCATGTAAAATTCACACATGATGTCAAGTCCAACTAACAACCTCCTCCACCGTCCTGCTCATGGCTATTTCTGTCCTTCTGATCCAGTTGTCATTCCTCCTCTATTTATTGGTCTTTTTCCTTTTCTCATCTCTGTGTTTTCTTCCCTCCTTTCTTTCCTCCTCTCTCATTTTTAATCCCCCATCTCCTGTTTCATCTCCTCTCTCTTCCCATCATTTCCTCTTTCCTTCCCTCCATTCCTCTCCTCTTTCCTTCCCTCCCCTCTGGTCTCAAATGCTCAGAGGAGCGTCATAGTGGAGCATCTCTAAGCTCAGGGCTCCAGACACAACACACCACATTCTCCCTGTGCCCCAGTGTGATAGTCAGAGAATTGCCAATGAGCAACACTATTAACAATAACAGATGCGTCTGTGCTGAAGCGGGCGAAGTCCAGGCTTGACTTTAATGAGCTGCTCAGAGAAGCGGCTCTGCTTACGCAATACCACCATGCAGATGTATTTACCTTGTTCTTAGAGTTTATTTGAAACTACTGGTTTAGGTATCAGGGTGCAGACCATCACCACCACCACCCGATCCAGGTGTTATTAGGGAAATGCTCACTTAAAGCTCATTAGTGAAGCAGGTCTTCGGTGTTTGATTAAACACTGGAGCAACAGAAGCTCCTCAGTGAAAAACAAGCGGTGAGCAGCTGTTCAGCCTATAAACTCAGTCGGTTTCTGTCGGATGCCAGGGCCACGGCTCCAGGTTTCATCCCAGGAGGACGTCGCACAACATCTTCTCATCTGTCATTTCCCGAACGACTTCCGGATGGAATCAAACTATTTAGGACGCATGTGCTGAAAATCCACAGGCGTCACGAACGTGCGGCTCAGAGTTCAGTGTAATTTTGAGGACAGCGAGGAAGCAGCTAGAGAAGAACTCCAGCAAAGAATAATCATCCTTTTAGAGGCCATGTGGGAAAAGCTGCTCGAGTCTTTGTTTATGAAAAAGTCCTTAATTCCTCTGTGTGTTGGTTCAAAGAAAATATTACAGGAACGAAATGCACACGGCAACAAGACTTTGACTTTGTAATAGAACAGAATGTTATTGGAAGGATGAAAGTAATTCACACTCACCAGTTACTGGACTTAACCTGAAAGCTGTAAACAAACATTAACTGAGCTGGTGTTTTACAGATGAACACAACATTTAGAGTAAATGAATGAAGCAGGAAATGATGATTCAAATGATCACACTCACAATAACCTCTGTTACCTCAGATAAAGTAAAGAGGTGCAAGTTGCAACACACACCTTCGTCTTCATCGACTCGTTGGTCGTCTTCTGGCAGCGACTCAGCAAAAGCTCTGAACTGCAGGAAAACACCAACCTGAGAATCAACAGTGCTGCCTTGTTATGTAATAACTATAGATCACAATTCATCAAGCTGTGTTTTTTTATTAAGACAAACATGGACTTTTAAACACAAGTTTCCTTGAGGTGTCTCAGCGTGGCCCCACGTTGTTTACATAACAAAAGCAATCGTTCACAGCTGATTAAGGGTATTAGCCTAAAGGCTTCGGGCCGATCGGCCCGCCGGCGGGTTTTATAGGTAGAAAGGCCAAATGGCCCATCTCTGGGACTTCTAGTGTTAATCTGATTAAATGATAAGGAGTCATCTGTTCTTTGCTGAGCTGTGGAAAATAATCTGATGCATCAAGGACAAAACAAGAGAAGAAGAGTTCTGAGTATGGACAGATGAGATTATCTGAATACGAGGAGCAGACACGAATGTGTTCAGGTCTGCTGTTAAAGTTAGCGGAGCCAGAACAAACCGTCGCTGCTCACAGACAGAAATAAAAGTTGATGGACCAACATGTCAGGTGGTTAAAGCCGTTTGCACTTTTACTGCAAGGACAAGTTAGTAATGCTTCAAACCTAATGACGAGCCAGTCGGGTTAGGATCAGGGCAGAACTGAGTCAAGAACATAGTGAAGATGAAGATTTTTATTCAAGTGAGCTAAGGCTCAATTTGAAAAATATAGTGAAATAAGACAAATGTCATCGCAGACTCTCCAAATCTGTGAACATGGGCCGTGGAGCCGTTTCCTTGAACGGACAGTTTAACATTGAAGGAGACAGGTTTGGTTAAACAGCTTCCACTGCATTACAGTTAGAATCATATCTAGAAGTTAGATTGGCACAGAAAACAGACAGAAACATGTACAAAACAGTAAGAGCTTCACATTTAACCCTCAGAGAAAAAAAACCTGCTTCCTCTGGAAGGAAAAGACAGGCGATAAAAAAAAAAAGCTATGTAATGACGTTCACAGTGCAACGCTGTTCTCCTCTCTGCTACTATGCTGAGGCTGAACACAGACATTTACCACAAACCAAGCAGCAGTGATTTTCTTCTAATGGACCATGTTTCCAATCAACATCTTCATTTATTCACAAGCCGCCACCATTACTCTTCTCCTGCGGCTCATTTTTATTGCTACACAGATGTTGCTGCTTCCTGTTTGTCACTGAGTTATGAGAATGTCATTTATTCCACAATTCAACGAATCTCCGCAGTTAAAAGACAGAACCGGGCCAACGGGACCACGTCTGACCGGCACTGTCATCTGAACCCTTCATGTGGGCCACGCTTTGATTTCAGATTTTACTACACTGCCCTCATCTTCAGTGATTATGTCTCCACGTTGATGCCATTTTAAAACAGCTCTTTAACGCTCGGCTGGTTTAGGGAACACGTACATTTTTTAATTGTCTTTTTTGATCTACCACAGATATTGTTTCATGTTTGGTTGAATGGGGTCGTGATGCAGTAAAGCCTCAGTAGTAAAACTGAGACAGTTGAATTGAGTCGACTGGGCAACACTAACAACAGCGTGTTTATCACAGCTCCAGTTTGCCAGTATATCACTTTTCTCATCTGACTTCTGGTTCACCCATTTTACATTTTTAATTTTGAAAACTGAGCCTTTATCAAAAAACTGGACAGAGACACTTAGAGAAAGACCAAAGACCAGTCAAACCAAACTCTTTCTACTGGTGCTGGTGACTGATGGGAAGCAGGTGCGTTGGCAACTAAGGCGACAACGAGTGGGATTAGTAAAATGTGAAATGAGCAGAGAAATGAGGTTGAAACACAAGAGCAGGAGGCTCAGAAAGAGGATTTTATCTCATGAGCATTTATTCACCAGCGAGCGGAGTTTGTCGTCTCTTACCTCTTTCTCCTCTGTCTCCACTTCTGTGTTGCCTTATTCTGCTCCCGTTAACCCATATCCTCCCTGACAACCTGCCAGAATCCAGCCTGTGATGTGTGCGTCTGTTTTTGTGTGAGCGGCTGCAGTCACACCGCAGGCCTTCATGCTTCGCTCCGAATCGCTGCGTGGATCTCGGTTTTTGGGGAGGTGACAGTTTTTATCTATTCTAGGATGTAGCACATATCCTGTACCACCATGCAGTGACACGAAGCCAACACGCGTGTGTGTGTGTGTGTAACAACAGTTGTCATGCCTGATTTTGTACCTACACTTCCTTTTCTTTTCATGCCTATTTTTAGTTGAGGTGGAAAACACGCTTCCAAGTCTTGACTCCACTGAGGCGTCGCAGCAAACACAACTCCATACAACACCAGTCATCGGTGATTTGTGCGACGCCTCCGTTGACCGACAGCTGTCCGCTAAGTGTCAGCACAGAGAACTTCAGCAGGTGAAACTGTATTTGCTACTGACAGTGTCTTCTTTCAGTCCCAGTGAACAGTTTGCATCACACTCACATGACAGGTCATTAGTGTCACACTCACATCGACCTGCTGAGGAATTTTATTAAAAATTTAAAATTCTGGTTTAAACCTTCCACGTGTGCTGATTTCTGTCTTCTTTCAAGGCAACATCATTAAAATAGAACTTATTACTGACGAAGTAAAGATGTGAAAGTTTGAAATGAAAGCTCATTTGTTGCATTTTTATCACTTGTGAGGATTGAGAGTTAAAGCAGATTAACCAGAACAGAGACGTGACTTCATCATTTTGTCACCAGTGAATCAGTGAATTATTTATATGTGACAGGGCACATTAATTAACTTTAAGCAGGTTTAGCTCAGAAGCTCATTTTCACCTCAAAAATAATAATTAAATACGTTTCACAAACACCTAACACTTGAAACAGGGTGTTCCATTAAGACATCACATCATCGGTGACTAAACATCTGAGCACATGTAACCATGCTAATTACGATAGGACTGATCCTGCAGCCATCACTGAGACCAGCCAGCTGAATACACACTATAGCAGCAGAGATGCTTGGATGCAGGATGAACACCAAACATAAAGAGAAGAAGGTTAGACATCCAAGAAAGAGCAGCAGGCCCTGGCATGATCCACGTCGACTGGCTAGAGAAGCGAACGGCTTCCATGACAGGAGGGATGGATGGGACCCAGCCTGGAAGGTTAACAGACGTCCGGACGCTCAGAATAGAGAGAAACACCAGCTACTGGTGGACAGAGCTGCTCGAGACCAGACAGACCTGGACTGAGCTGCACTGGCTGAAAGAAGGACCTGGATCCATGCCTGGAACCATAAAAGATCAACAGCCCTTTGACAATTAACATAACATCACGTGACACGAAGGGGCAAAACAAAACATCTGCCAACAGAGAAAGATCACAGCGTAAAACTCTGGACTTTAACATGGGAAAATACTCGTTTCCTGCAACAAAACGACCACCAGCACATTTTTCCAATACGCTCACTAATCTTCTCCATATGTTCGTTACACAGAACAGTTTCAAAGACCTTAATTTGACCTAAAATCCCAGTCATGAAATGGTGTTTGCTGATTTTCTTTTCTTTTAACTCTTATTTATTTATTTTTTTAAAATATAATTAGTTTTTTGCATAATACTATAATAAAAATATATTGCGGTGCAGCGTCTTCCTGACAGAATGAAGGCCTCACTTCCTCAGTGAGGAGCTATGTGAGGTAGACCAGGATGTTTTCGCCGTGTGAGTAAACCACAGAGCTGAGTTTGTTAAGATGTGAGCTTGGGTTCAGGTTTAGAGGACGGACTGTGGTTTCGATTAAATGTTAATATACTGTAGCTGATCGTTCTCTTTTGAAGCTGCCCACAGTCTGTCCCTCACTCTAACCCGGTGAGTGGACTCTTCCTCTGTCACACCTGACGGAAAGCCGGGACCTGAGTTTCATCATAACCGATCCTGGGACTGGACAGAATCACGGAGCTCTCTCTTTCTCAGCCAAGACACGCTGACACCACAAATTAAGCGCGCTGCAGTTTGACGTCCCAGCTGGCCACTGGTGGTTATTAGCTCCTCTCCTGCGTTTGGCCTTTTGCAGATACAGAGCACATTTCATCAGCAGATAATGAACCGTCCTGCAGCCTCGGTTTGGAGCAGAGAGTCGTGATGGACGGCTCAGTGGGTGACCAGCCACAAAGGCTTTCCTGCACAAAGAGTGAACAGCTGTTTATCTCAGGGCTTCGCAAAAACAGCTGTAAATATACAGATAATTAAAATAAATAAACTGTGATTAAACAGTCAGAAAATGTGTTTAAAACTTTTTCTTTAGCGTGAAATCAAACTTTTACCCCTGCTGAAAATGGCACCATCTGTCTGCTGATCCACTGCTTTAATCCACACTGAAATATCTGCATGAGTGGATGTTTTGGCCATGAATTATTACTCACACATCCTCCGAGGATTAATCCTGACCACGACGATGCTCTGGCTTTTTCTGCAGCACCAATAGTTGGTTGATGGTTTTACTATAAATTTCCTACGCAGCAGCTGCAAACATCTGTCAGTGTGAAAACTGGATCTGTTCTGTGATTGAGTCAGATGAAGTACGTGTACAAATACACAGTTACACAAGTCTGACATATTTTGATGAGAATCTGACTTGTGAGACTAAACCACCCTGAGCTGAACTCATGAACATTCTCACAGAGCAACCGTGAGGAACAGAACCAGCGTCTTCCAGATGGTAAAACACAGAAAACCGATGTAGAGGACGCGTCGCTGCTGGAGAACAGATGTTACGGCTGAGAACCGCAGATAACAGTCTTGAATTTTAGATTAGTTTTTTCACTTTATACCCACAAAATATAAAACTAACTAGAAAAAGCATTTCCATAAGAAAATGCACTGTGAATGCTTTATGCTGAATGTATTCCCAATAACTGCTGACTGTAGCTCGAGAGTTTAAAACGTTCTTAAAAGTAGTTTAAGAAAAATAGAAGTGGATAGAATAGGCTTGTACAGGTCCAGAAGAAGTTAAAAGTCTTAAATTTCAAAATAAAGCATAATGAAAAAATATTAAGTAAGTATTAATAATTCAATAATTTAATAAAACACAGGTGAGTTGATCTACACAGTAAAAGTATAGATAACCCCTAAGATATGTTGATTGAATTTTGCAAGATTTTCCTGATATTGCTGAAGCTTAAAAAGCTTTGTTACAACAAGCAGAACATCCAGATTCAATGTGCTGGTAACAAACATCAGTCTGAAGACAGTTGCCTGGACTGGGGTTCGAACCCGGATCTCCCGCTTCGCAGTGCAGCAGATTAACCGCTCGGCCATTTAAGAAACTGAAATCGGCCGCGTCCGAAGGTGTATTAGACCCTCAGCTTGGTACTAAACATCAGTGTAAAATTAGTTGACTCGACCGGGGATTGAACCCATGGCCTCTGGGTCCGGAGCTCACCACACTATCCACTCAGCCACAGGGCTACTTGAAATTTTTGTACGCGAAGGTCTATAAGAGGATGCAGCAGCTGTGGCTATGGAACGATAGAAACGAAGCCCGCTAAACGGGTTCGTAGCGGCGAAACAGTAACAGTAATCACAAAGACCACCACATCAAATGAAAGCCGAGACTTTAATCTACAATCTTTCATGTCGAAAGATTGACAATTGTTGAATTTACAGCGAGTTCAAAACGATCAATCTGCCTGCTAATCAGGCGGGCAGACGACGCAGAGGCGGCCGCTACGAGACAAATACGGCGAAATTTGTCGGTCGTTCGGTTTTGCCATGTGCCCAGTTAGCAAGTACACAAGTGTCTCTACATTAGAGTGAAAGAATCTTTTAAAAAGAGCGAAAATTGCGGCCGTGGCGACAATTTACAAGTGAAAGTTTATAGAGAAATCGCGGTTTATATGTACTTCATTCTACAACCTGAGTGAGTTTTATGTCGGAAAACTCACAATTGTTGAATCGTCAGCGAATTCAAACCGCTGTAACTGTCAACATACACTGTTTACGGGATCAACGCCAAACAGCTTAACAGGGTTGAATTTTAAAACACCTATAATGCAATTCTTAGGAACAACCAGAAAACGGCGCTGTAAGTACACGAAGCTTTCAAAGCATTGTTACAACAAGCAGAACATAGATGCCTTGAGCGGGATTTGAACAGGGGTCTCCTGCGGGTGAGTCCAGTTGCCCTATACAGATTCCCATTCATTTTCAATGGGGCAAAAAATGTGAAAATAGCTTAATATTTCAAAAAGTATAATATATATCAAAAAGTTGTATAGAAGCAGTCGATTCCTAGAATAGCTGCACATTTTGATATTTGAATGGTTCCTATAGCTCAAATAGTGCAAGTAGAGTTAGATGCCAAAAAACGGATGGAATAATAAATATAATAATAATAAAGATTAGGAAAACAATACTGTGAATGCTTTAAAGCATTCACAGTGATTAGGAAAACAATACTGTGAATGCTTTAAAGCATTCACAGTGATAAACTGTTTCAGAAAATATTAAACAGATCACTGTTCACAGCACAGGCCTCACGGCGCTGCAGGCTTGGTTTGACTCTGGCTGAGACCTGTGGTTGAATGTGATGGAGACTTTTGGCTCTGCCTATGAATGAAAGTCTCATTTACACAGGGATTCGCTCCATCCCACACCTGGATGGGAGGAGTCTGATCTGTGGTTCTCACCCAAAGCTGCAGCAGAGCCTTCCTGTTCAGGGCTTTAGTCCCTTCTAGAAAATCTAGAAATACTTCTTCAACTGCTAAGTGATTCAGTCCAGTGCTGCCTTCTGCTTTTCAGCTCCTGCGTAGTCCTCCAAATTAATTGAGCAATAATTATTTCCAAGAAAACATTTTCTGAACACCCGTTCATTCAAGACAGACCTGCTCTTAGGAACACGACGTCAAAACTTTGACGAGGGCGACTGAATGGCACAGAAGCGGTAGCAGAATACTGATTACGGCTGCAGAAAGCTCCTAGAAAGCGTATTTACCAAACATGATAGTAATGAATAATGATAGGAGTCATTTCTGCAAAAATCTCCATTTATAGACTGGACCAAAACAACGAGTAGCAACTATTAAATGGAGTTTTCTTTTCAGCAGCACAGGCTCACACAGCAGAGCAAATGTCAGTCTCTCATCATTACAAAACACATTTACATAGAAAATTATTTTGTTCAAAATGAGCCAGGAGGGCGTCTGAGACGGCTTCTAGTCTGCTATCAACCGCCAACATTGCCTGTTTACCTAAACTGACACTAACCAGACGCGCGTTTTACAAAGCGCAGACATGCTTCACAGTCTGACTCTGGGAACTGAGCAGAACAGAACTGACATGTTTTTTTGCTACAATACAAGGTTTAAGTAAAGGACAGAACTGTCTTCACCAAACTCCGTGCAGAGAGTCACACACACACACTGGACCCTCATTACAGAGAACTGAAGGCCTAATGCTCTATACTGAACCTATAACTATGGCAACTCTGCTAAAAACTGCAAGAAAATAAAATAGTAAGTAAAAACAAAGATTCACATTGGAACAAAAACAACAGCTGTTAACGATGAAGCAAAATTAACTCGTTCAGTTCCTGCAGTTGAATAATCAGTAATAACACATTAGTAGATTTGCTAATGAGTCCAAGAATAAAAGTATTTCCCTTATAATGTACAAAAATAAAATTAAGCAGAATAACTGCATGTGGAGCCCACATAAACCATATTTAAGCAGAGAAGCTGTTTGTAGTTATTCTCTTTTCATTATCTACTCTCATGTTAAAATAACAAAATTTCAACATATTTCAGATTTTCCAAAGTCAAAACTACATGGATAGAATCGGAAAATTCTACGGATAGAAGCATCAGACACACTGTACGTTTCTTCACAGTAACTATTCCCAGTTCACGCTCACTGTTTTATTTAGGTTTCATTCTGTTTTGGCAGCTTTTCCTCCCCTGCACTCACCTCTGCAGGTTCCCTCTCAGCCTGTCAGGTGGAGCAGCATGGGGGGGGGGGCGGACGTGCAGCCCCGCATAGCTTTGTAGTAGGAGGGGCTGCCTCCTGTCCTGCATTATTAATACCTGATGTTTACAGTCGACTTGCTGCTAACGTCTCTCAGCAGACCATGAATGGAGGCGTGCGGAGCAGAGAAGCGGTTTAAACTCGGGCCACAACCTACGGGGCGACGCGTCCAGCTCATAAACGGCTTAATCCTCATTAGCTCCATAAGTGCTGCTGCTAATAGCTGTTGGTTCTTTGTGACGGTCGTCTGCCTCAGTTCAGCCAGAGCCGGTGCTTCATTTCTCCCTTAATGAGGCCAGTTTTATCCAAATACTCAGCCACTGGAAATTACAGCCCGGAATGTAATACAGATAATTTGCCTTGAGAAGAAATAGACGGAGGGGAGCGGCGCTGAGCGATCTGTCACAAAGCCCTGTGAGAAAACTTCCCTGACAACCATATAATGACCCTGTGTGAGCATCTCCCACCACTTTATTGTGTCTTTATCTTCCCTCTTGAAACTGGGAGGGTGAGAAATAGAAAAAAATAAGTGACTGCCAGTTCAGAGCAAATTACCCATGCTTATTTATTCAGAGATGTTGCCTCATGGAGCGGCCGAACCACTGAGCGAGTCAGCGCCAAATCATTTTGCTGCATGAAAGGAGAGGAAAATGGCCAAGAATTCAAAACCGGGAGAAGAGAGGTGAGGTAGAAAAATGTGTTTCCCAACAAGTTGTAAAAAGAAGAGTCGACAGATAAAAGGAGGGAGAGCAGAGGTTGGGGTTAGGGAGGAAGACGGGAGAGAGACGAGAGACAGGCGATGAAGACCTGAGCAATGAGATGATGAAAAGCAGAGGAAAATAGTTTTTTGGGCAGAAAAGTGATCACAGCAGTAGATCAGAGCGATAGTTAACTCGAGCCTCAGAGGGAGAGAAATGAAAGAGGAAAGTCGAGGGAGGGGGCGATGGAAGCCAGCAAGGGAGAAGGAGAGGCAGGGTGGGGAGGGGCTGGCTGAGACTCTCCCAGGGGTCTCGGAGGGAGAGGAAGACGGCTCAGTGAGTGCACCCCCTGCAGAGACACTCAACAGGGGGTTCGCTTTTTGTTTTGAAGAGCAAGAAGAGAAAGCTCGTCAACACCCTCGACAGTAACGTGACGATAACAGAGGCTCTTACTTCATACATCAGCTGCTGGAGGAGCTTTGTTCAGAAAGACGAGCGGCTCCATCTGAATGGGTCACTAATCTCCCACCCTCACACACCCAGGCCAGCTCACACTGAGCCTCCAAGAATCTGGATGGAAGAAAGAGTCAAAATGGATGTGACTGAAGATGGGACGAACTCGTCTGAGCCACAAATTAAAACATGAGCGGAAAAGCGGCATTTTTACTATGTGTCTCTATATATTTATGTTCTGGACCAGGCTCATGGTGGGCGACCACCTGCCTCAGCCGGCTGAGGATGGAGGAGAGAGAAAAGAAGCAAACAAAACACAGAGTCAGACGATGGAAAGAAAGAGGAGACAAAGGCAACGACATGTAGATTTAATGTGAAATACATTAAAAGCTAAAAGGAGGAGGTTTGGATTAATGCTCACATCATAGTTGTAGTTAAAGTCTAAGATGTGATGCTCACATTTTCAAGATTTAACCAACACATTGAGGATCAGCTGTGCTGCACTGGATGTTCTTTTTATTGAAACCTTACACAAACTAAACCGTTCGCAGACACACTGGTTAAAGGTTCGTTCCTTTCCACCCCGTCAGTATGAATGGAATTATTAGGAAAGCAGTTGAAAGTGAGGTTTAAGCATTAATTTCGAGCTTTGAGGGCGTTTGAGCTCGTTTACATGCACATTTGTGGAACAAGACTCGTGTCCTTGCTTATCCTTCAGGCTGTTATGCATAGAAAGACAAAAACAATACCAGTATGTAAATAATGTCAACTGAAATACGGCTGCTTCACTCCAGGACACGGAGATTTACTGTACATCCATGCACCCCCACAACCCTCCTCCAGCCTCCTCCTGCTGCTCCTGAGCCTCCCGAGGAGCTGTTTAATGTGGATCTAGAGCAGATTAGCAGGATGGATCTAAATTCTGTAATCGCCGAGATGGGCTTAAATATAACTGAGTAAGGGTCTCTCCAAGGTTAAACTGATCGCTGTCCTTTTCAATTACCTGCCGGTGCTCAGTCAGGCGGCCAGCTCCTCTCTGCTACCATGTGTTTAGCTGCTGGGTGTTCAGGTGCTAATTCAAATGGCAAATTTGGCAAATTGTGCTGAAAAATGTCAGTTTGCTGAGCAGTTTTTAACTCTTACTTGAATATTTTATAACAAGGACGAAGCTGTTTTTAAAGAGCTTGTCTGGAATACAACACAAAATAGTTTCATATTGATTTTCTTGATTATAGTGCAGCAAACAGGCCTGTTGAGGTAGATTTCTACTGACAACGCTGGGCAAGAATCTCACTTTTTAATAACACAGAGTTTAAAGATTTTATCATAGGCACCATTCACTGAAAAACCTGCACAAAACAAGTACTGTGAGTTCATTTATTATCATATTACTGAACAGAAACTGCAGCCAAGTGAGGCTACGACACACTCAGCAGCCATCATTAAGTGGTTTGTCCCTGAAATGATGTGAAAAGTAAAACGATTTTTCTTTCCACCTTCTGCTCATCGGTTCAATTAAACATCTGTGTAGAATCAGAAGAAGGAAACACACAGATTAAATATTATTATAGCCTTAAATAAATGTGCACAGAGAGGAGCCCATCAGCGATATTTGGCTTGTTTTGTTGCCTCCGTGTTGTTGTGTGCCAGCGCTGTGTGATTTATTTATGATTCAGGGGACTCGCAACAGCACGAGGAGGAAAGACAACAAAAGAGAAGGTTAAAAACCTAGAATCCAGCCCGAGTCAAGTGGGAGCAGAGAGGGAGGAAATGTTTGCTCCATGAATCTTTCAAAGTCATCAAATAAAGAACCGATGTGAGAAAAACAAAAAAAGACACGAAGGAAAGAAAGGGAGGAAGCAAGAGAGGGAGAGGGGTGTTTCCCTGAGGTGGAGATGTGTCTGTGTGTGAACTAATCTCGCTCGCCCGCTCGCTCTCTCTCTCACACACACTCCCTCCCTCTCTTAGTCTCTCAGTCAGTTGCAGCAACACGCTCAGTGAGGTCGGCAGCACAAAGCAGAGCCGCTCTCTGCTACCCTGCGCTGTCAACCACTCACATGCTCAGACGCCCAACACACACACACACACACGCATCAGCTGCACACCAGGAGCTGAAGCCAATTTAACAAGCGGGAGAAGAAAAGGAAGACGAGACAGGAGAAGTAGTGAAAGAAGGAGGAGGAGCAGTGGATTTCTTCACAGTGAAGACCTCTGTCAGGTAAGACTGGGTTTATCTCAGCTTATCTGCAAAATGAATCTGAACCTGGGAGTTTCCAGACTCCACTTGGCCGTAAACTTCATCCGTTGTGATTGGCTGCGGAGAAGCTGGAGTGAGCTTCAACTTGCACAGACAGATCACACGCTGGCAGGTGTGGGGACACCTTGGGTTCGTTCACCCGTGAGTGACACCGCTGAAAAGGTGTGTGTGTGACGTGGGCTGGGTTAATGATCAGGCAAACAATGGGAGAAAGTCGATCTAAAGGAAACAGTATCAGGGGGAAGTTTTAACTGGGATAAACTCAAAGACGCACTTGGTTGGGTTTTGCTGGCTGATGCCTGCTGGAGAGTAGCTGCTCATGATCATGTGCCTGCACTTTGAGCCTCCAGCGTTTGTGCCTAGATTTAAGTGAATGATTCGTTTCAGCTTAATGTCAAATCATTTGTTTAGAGTTAATGAACAAAGAGCTGGAGTGTAGCTGTGGGATGGAGACATTTTTGTGAAATGTGTGGTCAGACTGGTTGGACATGTCAACACAACTGTACCAGAGTAGGCCCGAGTTTGTTTTAAAGAGCCGTCAACTGTCGACAGTAAACAATGGACTCGATCCTTCCCTTCCCTCACCCATGTGGGTCTGATCCTAACCATGAGGTCTTCGTTTCAACCCAAACCAGCACGTTCCCTTCTCCTAAACTATATAATTCTGCGCCTCAACGCCTGAGAACCAGCACAGACAAAGCGGTGAAGTGCCCCGTGAAAAGAAGAAGTGAAAGTGGCCACAGGTGAGAGAGGCAGCAGGAAAGGGAAGCGACGGAGCGAAGGCATGAATGGAGCCAGTGTCTCGTGTGTGCGTGAGTGTTCTCACTGGGCGGAGCCGTTTGTGTGTCCCAAAACAAACCGTGGGTGATCTTTGTCACATGAGAAGTTAATGTCACACTAGGATGAGGGGCATTGTGTAAACATACGTGGCACCCAGCGGTAATCTGACGTTCACCTCTCGGCTGCAGGTCCGGAGAAGCCGTGACACAGACAACGTTTGTCTATAAAGATAACCTGGATCATTAGCGGTTGACGCACGAGATCGAAAAGTTACCATTTAATACTGATAGAATGTAAAAACTAACAGCAACTACTTTTGTTAGTGAACCACAGCAGTGCTGGTTGTAACCGAAGTGGAAACACAGGTGCTGTTCCACATGAGGGACCAGAGGCATTTTCTATTCAGCTAGAATCCACACGGAGAGATTTTAAGGTCATTAGTCCCTCTGCTACTTCAGAGGGAGTCTTGTGACGTGCTTAGCTGTGTGTACCGGCTCCGAGTCGTCCTTTGCTGCTGAGAACAGTCAAAACAACAATAAAAAAAAACTGTGAGAATGAAGTTATGGTCCAGAAAAGCAGAACAATGAGCTGAGGCGAGCTGCAGAGTCAGCTCTTCGTGGCTCATCACTGCAAGCAACCTCTTCAACACACAATGTTATCTATTATTTAGAGCAGCTTTAACCCGCTCATGAGAAGCTACAGGCATTTTATATGAGCACAAAACAACAAAAAACAAAAACCATGAAGTCTGTCCTGTGGTTTACGTTCAGTGATTCAGCTCCCAATTAATAAAACAAACATCTAGTCCTGCAGAATCGTCCTTAGACGCTAAACGTGATTTATGCCACACTTCTAAAAAGTTAAAGTGCTTCACAAAGACCAAAATTAAACACAATCACAAAGCAGCAAAGCAATTAAAACCACAGACAGTAAACCAGGGGAATCAATTACAGAGTGATTAGATCATAAAGCACCTTCAGTAAAATGCAGACAAACAAAGCAGCAGCGATAAACACGCCACCTTAAAGGCACTTTATAGTTTTTAGTTGTTCTTTTTTTCCTTTTACATCTGTTTCCTGTTTACTTCTCAGTGGAATCAATTTAATTTCCCCCCAGATGTGAATAAGATTCTGAACTTCGGAGCGTCACCGTTTCAAATCCTTGTTTAGACAAAAATCCCAGTTCTGCAGCGAGCCGGCGCCTCGGGGCCCACGCAGAGCGGAGGAGCAGGAGGTTTACATTTCGTGTTTAAAACAAAGAGACAGAGATGGCGAGGAGAAGTGAGGGGGAGGAGTGGGAGACGGAGGCGATGGAGAATTAGTGACAAATCGTGCAAAGTTCAACGGGAATGTGGCGGGACGGCACGAGAAAGAGAGAGAGAGAGAGAGAGAGAGATTGGGATCAGACGGAAGAGGGATTTTTGGGTGGAGATTGGGAACACGGGACAATTTGAGAGCCTGGTGAGAGCCTGATACGCTGACACTGACGAAGACACTGTGTCAAATATAGGGCTGACATCCACATGCGTGGGGGGGGGGGTCTCTGCCACCTTGGTAGCTGACTACATTATGGCTGTTTGGGCACATTAAGGGGCATTAGCTGGAGGAGCATCCCTGAATAATGCATGGCCTTTATTTATGAGCAGAGTGCATACGTCTGCTGAAACGCACTGAACCGGGTCACACACACATAAATTCCTCCCTTTTTTCACTCAACCTCTCACACGCTCATAAAAATCCCACAATCATGCGAGCAGTGAGCATCCGATCAGTGGCACTGAGCATATGCAGATATTTGTGCGTGGAAAATGCATCACTGTGTGCAAATGCACACCTGGGGAGGAGTAATTCATCACACTTGTGTGACTAACAACGTCGTCAACACCTCCAAATTGTATCGCAACACTGGAAAAAGTGAGCAGGAGCAGGTTCGGAGTCTAACGAAGCAGCCGGTGAGCCCGCAAATGTCTCACACGCACACACAGACACACAAAAGAGTCATATTCAGATCATTTTCAAAATCAAAACATCTAAGTGTCATTTTTACGAGAGCGTCTTCTCTGAGTTTTATCACTGCCGTCACATCTGCTCCAGAGTCACGGTCTGTTCTTCTGTTCACAAAAGTGACTGAAAGAACATCAACATCAAACACATCATCAGCGCTAAAAGACTCTTTGCTACAAATTATGCAGAGTTTTCTGCGTTACTGTCGACAGGTGGAGTTTTAGAAGATGTAAATGGCTGCTCTGTTTTTTATGGTTCATGTTTTATAGAGAACTGGGAAGAAGGAATCATTTAATTACAGTTAATCATGTTGTGACGTTTCAAGTCAATGCAGGTTCGTCTTTAAAGTGCAGCTGAAAGGTCGCAGATGAGTTTTACTTATTTATGGTATGTTCTTCAGAGTCGTCACCGACAGTTGATTTAGGGAAGCGGTGGTGTTTAAAGCAGACCGTGCACTCGGGGGGTCAGTGTTAATAGTGTTTGTAAAACCTTGAGGCAGGAGTTCATCAACCTGGCAGCCTGTGGGGAAACGCACACACACACAAAGACAGTCACAGATCAGCAGCTGAGGGCGACAAGAACTCCTGGTGACAGGCAGATGGAGAAGCCAGCGAGAGCCCACCTCAGTCCACAGCGCACCTGCTTGGTTCAGCCTGTTTTGTGCGTCATGTTTTAGTCCTATGTTCACTCTTCAGACATTTAACCCCACTAAGAACGAGAGAATCTGGAATCATTCACCTTTGGACTCTCAGTTTTGGTTTGTGTGCACAACACTCAGCTCTGTCAAATTTTAATTACTGCATTGATCCCCGGAGGGAATTTTCCTTTTGCTTGTGCTCCTGCTCACAGAGGTCAGAGGTCAGAGGTCGGCAGCAGAGCCGTCGTCCTGAGGTTATCAGGGTTTCAGTGCCTGGCTCAAAGGCTCATCGGCAGGATGAACACTGGACTTTGGCCAAAGGATAAACTTCCCCCTCACTATGAGCGGCCTCATCTCCACTTGACTAGAATACAGATACTGGTAAACGTCAGAGGTCAAATCAGAGAACAGTAATAGTATTTTACTGCTAGTCACTCACAAATGACATGAAAAGAAATTGTTGTTTTAGAAAGTGAAAGTGAAAGGTTTCCCCCTTTTTAACCTAGTTCCGTTGTGTGAATATCTTATTGGATTTTGTCAATTGTTAGAGCTGCACTAGAGGTGAAAAATCAAAAACTCTCCAACTGTTGTCACCATGACAGAGGTCACAGTTGATCAGTAGCAGCCTTTAACCGCTGACATCCGATGAATCACTGTCCCACTCTGCCCATAGACCACATCTCCATCATCCTCCGACCTCCTGGTGCCCTGCCAATTAAAATCAATCAAGCCAATCTCCCACACATTGACCTGCCCTGTACAGTAACAATGTTATTAGGCTCAAATACTGGCTCGCTCCCAAAATTAAGCACAAAAAGTATCACATCAAGGTCATGGGAGGCGAACAGAAGGACTCCAACGGGAGGAACGACGGCTTAGATTTGTGGGGTGACCTTGATGAAATCCAGACAACAGGCGGGAGCTCGAATCACAAGCTGTGGGTGGGAGTGAGTGTGTGAGCGGTTAGGGATGGATCTCATTAATTTCCAGTAGCAGAGATGGCTTAAGGACCGCGCGTGTGTTGTGGTGCGATAGGAAGGAAGGTGGGTGGCGTGTGGGGGTTAAATAGGAAAGCAGTAAAGCCATTTAGAAGCCATAAAGTGCTTGGTCAATCAAAACCACTCCCTGCTAGGCAGCCTCATGCCACCGTGTGCGCACATGTCACGTACAGAGTGACAGAGGGCTCCCACACGCTTCTGTGCGTGTGGGAGAATGCGCTGTGCACTCGTGTGTGTCTACATGTGTATTTGTGTGATGAGGGGATCAGTGAGCCAGTCTGGACAGTCAGTGGGACGCTTGGCTCAAACAGGGAAGGATGGGGAGGACGGAGGCTTGCTCCACCAGAGGAGCTCTGTGAAAATAGCAACAGAGCAGATGCAGCGATTAGAGCGAAATTTGTCCTGCAAGAGTTTTATACTCCTCCTTATATTCCAACCCCCAAACCAGCAGAACTTCACCAGCTGCTATAAGCTCAGTAATTAACACGCGTCTCTATAACTGTACAGCAGCTTCACTAAGTAGGTTCAGAGTGACCTGGACTCAGACTAAAGGCTTTATCAACGTGTGAAGCTTAGTCTGTTTGCCTCCTGGAGCTGGGATGGATCCTTAGAAGAGGAGCCAGAGAGCTTAAATATGACCAGAACTCACAGTCCGGGATCAAACCTCTCACCGCTACAGTAAAACACACTTTTGTGTTCTCTGCTGGTTGTAGGCTGGGAGTGACAGGCTCCTCGCTGCATTAGTGTAGGATTTGTCACTTAGGGCCAAAAGCTGAGCCAGCACATTAGCAGTGTTCTCATACGATTTAACCTACGGTATTTGTATTTTCCTCATACAGGCACTTTAATGTTCACACAGCTTGTGAATTAGCTTTGAGCCTGAACTTAGCTGTCAGCCAGCACGTCCGTCGGTCTGTGTCTCTGTCTTCACTTCAGGGCAGAACATTTGAGACACCGATCAGACTAATCGTCCATTTTGGACAACAAAGCCACCGGCAGCCGGTTTGGTTTATTTCTGTCGCTGTAGGGCACCGTTTGGCCCCAACACCACCCCAACTGTGGCATCATCTGTAACCACCACCCTCCCTCTGTCCCTTGATTCTCCCGTCACAGCTTTGCTCCCTACCGCCGTCTCTTTCCATCCTTTAATAAAGCCCAGTCCCTGGGGTAGACAGCCCAGGTGAGACAAATACAGCTGTTACCATGGCAAGCAAACAGCTGGAGCCCAAACACACCTGATGCTGCTGGTACATCATCTTTTTTCTTTTCCTTTGCTACTCACGCTCATCATCTTCATTCAATCTTCAAATCAAGTTTTTACATAAGCGCTTGTCGTTTGTCCTTTACTTTCTTTTAATGATCCTTGTGAATGTGTCACCCAGAAACAACATAATATTTGCGCTCGCTGGTCCGTGATGATATTGACCAGACACAACTTGCCCGCCTCCATCTGTCAGCTCACCCTCGCTCCAGACGCCCATATGTACACAAGCGTGACACACACATACAGTAAATGACACTAAATTCACCTGAAAAAAAACAGCTGATGGCGTCTGTTGCCTCAGAGCCGCTGACCTCCCCAGTCTGCCCTGAGGGACGCACCCAAACCTCTCACCCCCCCATAAGCATCCTGTTTTGCCTCAGCGTCAGTGGGGTTAAATCCACTTGGACAGGTCAGGCTCGTCTCTGACAGGACAAGCTGTCGGGGCTGCTTTCGCTGTGACTGAGCCCACATATGTTGTGTGCACATGCAGACTCACAAAGCTGGGAGAGTGACAGCTGCTATTTATTGGGAACGAGACCTGCATTTGCAGCCTGCCCCCCGCTGAGCTCAACAGATCCAAAAAACTAACAGCTCAAAAAAAAAAAAAATTACAGCTCAATTTTATGCAAATATTCTCTGAGGCAGCTCAATCGCCTTGGATCCAGTGGAAACCAGATCACACGGTTGTTTACTACTCGAATACACTGTGCTGAGGAACTTTTTAAATTTTAAACTAAATAGAGGAAAGCCGATCAGCGGGGTTTCCAGTTTTTACTTCTCTACATCTCTTCACCAAGTTACTGAGCGATAGACCAGCATGAGTCTCCTTCACTGCAAGTCTGGATCAGCTGACAGAGTTAAAAACTGACGCGACCCTCAGCGGCGGCTTTATTAAATACACCGGCATCTAATGCAAATGTACTCATTTGCCATGAATTCTGCTCCCCAAGTTTTCCTTACAACTTGTCTATATTACACAAATGAGTATCAACCACCTTATATAAACAACGATTACGTACGCGCTCGTCAGGTCGGTCACGCGGACGCCCCACACTGGCGACTCTGCAGAAGCGTCAGCTCCCCGGGGCAGTTTCATCCAGCAGTGTCAGGTCCACGGAGTCCATGTGAGTGCACTAACCGCACCCCGACTCCAGCTCTGCACCTACAACACAGACCACAGCAGAAACAAGCTGAATGTGCTTAACGAGCTGTTAAGACACTTCAACACCCACGTGCTCATATGCAAAAACGTTGGATAACGGAGAATGTGACACAGCAGGACAGAGAACTTTAAAACGTTTGTTGTGTGTCACTGTGACCCAGCAACACAATGCATAAAACATTTTATTTCCCAATCACTGCCCCCCCCCCCTCCACACACGTTCAACAAAATTCATGCTCTGTGTGTTTGAAGCAAACACTCGAGAGAGGAAAAGGAGGCAAAGGCGTTTTGGAGTCTGGTACAGTTGACCCACATCTCGGCGCGTGCACGGTCGAGGAAGCAAAGCGAGGGGGTAGAGGGGTGTTATCTCTGTATGAGCGAACAAGATGATGAGAGGGTGAAAGGGCAGAGGGTGCAGCCTTTTTTTTGTCAAACAGTCTAATTTGAAAACCAGCAGGAGACTGATGGGTAAAAGATGGCAGACATCAGACTGAGCCAGTTATAAACAGCCTGTCAGCATTTGAAACTCACTACATCAGTGTCTCAGTGGGACTGAAAGGACACGGTTAGCGTCGCAGGCTGCTTCTAAGCGAGCGCTGATCTAACCGCTCATAATATGCTCGGAGTCGCGGCAGCGGGTTTACAATCTGTGTCATCATTCTTTGGTAGAAAAGGTCACCCCACAAATAGAAACGGAGAAATGCGTTTGTGCAGCAACATCCCAAGTCCATGTAACTGGTTGTCTATTTCTAGGGGAACCCTGCAGTGCAAACCTCAATGCACCCAAATAAAAAATAAAAAAGTAGCACATCATCATATCGCATCCAGCTTCACCTGCTTCTTCTTGTGATTGGTCCACAGCTTCAGTTTGAATGAGAGCATAGCTGCTGCAAGTATGAACACACTGATTATTCAGAAAGCCCACACATGCAATAAACACGTGTGGAGGAGGTTGCGTGCAGTGTTGCACAGGAAGCATGTTTGACCATTAGGCTTAGTGGTTGTAAAAGCCACATAATGGAGCCAGCATGTATTAAGTGCCCTTTGTTGCTGACACATAAGATGAATGTAGGTCAGTCCGAGCGCCGGTGCAGCTTCAGACCACTTTAGTTCCAGTGCTGGGAGGCAGATGTGAGAAGTAAAGACAAACAACCTGCGTAATCGTTTAATTTGGAGGCTGCAGCCTCTCTGCATGCGTGCTACCATTGCTACCATTGCTCCTGTGCACCTGATGCTGATACAAGTTCTGAGAGAGAGATAAAAAGATTCAGCTCAAGAGGGAGGAAGAGGCTCTTGTCAGGAGCTGCTTGGGCAGTTCAGTCTTTACCAAGAAACTCTCTGAGGAGCAGATCAAATCATTGCACTTATACACGCAACATAAGCATCTCCCTCCTCAGGCTCAGCGCCCGGTGCACAATTCCCCAACCCACGAGCACAGAGAGATGAGAAACACCTCGACTTCAATGGAGGCAGAGAGTGAATCTCTCACGCTCGTCTCATGTTTCTTTCATTACACCTATGACCTTTTGAAAGACCTGGCAACAGATTTAACATGTTAGATAATAGAAAAGGGGACATCAGTTGAGAATAGTTCATCCATTATCGTCGCTGTTCATTGTCCTGTGTCTTTTTTGTGCAAGAAGCGAGAAACACAGGTTTGTGGTCGGTCCAATCCGAAAGCGTGACTGATTCCCGTCTTCCTCAGATGGCTTCATCTTTTTTGATTATAAACCCCCCAGAGAGCGTTGGCCATCTCCTCTCCAGGAGGGTAATGAGAACGGGATGGAAGCAGGACCAGCCTTGTTACATTGCCTCTGTTATTCTACAAGGCAATCACCTCGACGGCGGTAACGAGCGAACGCGGGCTGATCACAAACAGAAAACTCAAGAAGTGCAGCAAGGTGAAAGGTAAATAAAGAACGAGGAAGGAGTGTGAAATAAAAAAAAAAGATGGGTGGGGGGCTGAATACAGGAAAGAGGACAGAGTTTTATCTGACTCTCACAGCCCTGGCGATATGACAGGCCTGGCAATGCAAAGCGTTTCGCCATACCACCCCCTACCAGGGACAATCTTCCTTGCTGCCGTCACGCACACACACACCAACTGTACCTCAGGCCTCCCTCCCCCCAACGCCCGTCTCCTCCCTCCCTGCCACCCTGCATCTCATCGTACGGGATAATCCTTCCACCACCCCACCCCAAATACCATCGCTCAGTGGAGAGACATTTGTAAGGGCCCGGATCGCAGGCAGTCGCACGCTGTGTTCTCGCACAAAAGGCAAAGGCACTGCACACATGCAGATGAGACAAGATGCACACACAAACTTATAAGACACAGACACTGTCTCCCAGAACGCAGATGACAGCAGCTGCCTTTCACACATAATTACCCTCCACCCTCCCCCTGATGCTGCTTCTGCCTCCATCTCCATCTTCTTCAGCTTGTCTAGATACTTGTGTTCAAGCGCATCATTGAGAGCTCACGCATCATTGACAATCCCAGTATTGTTGTTGTTGTCGGCCCTCCCTGACCACGCTGGCTAATGTGAATCATGCCAAGTTGCGATGAGCAGGAAAAGACAAGGACTTGCAACGACTCATTGAGCCTCACTGAGCCGAGCTAAGAGGCTAACTCAGAGCCCATACGGAGCAGATACGAAGAGCTGTCCCTCCATTAAATGCTGCTAATGAACTCTGCCATTTTGTGCCATTTACACCAGACGAGTGTGGCTGTTACGGCTTCAGTGTTCAGGCATCATGTAGAAACGTTGTAAAGTGACTTACAGAGTAAAACAACGATAAAAAGTACGTGTAAACCTCAGGAATAGACAGACAGCGAGCTGTTTCTCATTTCTAAATCAATCCTGTCTCATTTCCTATTCGTCAAGATTAAAAGTTCATTGACTCAAAAATATTTCAGGGCAGAAAGGTGCACTTGTGTTTTATTTATGAGCAGCTAAGAGGCTGCTGGAGGGCATCCCTATTAGCATGGTGCTGGGATGTGCTAGCAGCTGCACATAAACAGGCAGGGATGTGCTCAGACAGAGGTAGGACCGGGCCGAGGAAGCTGAGAAAAACAGGTGGGGTGGATAAAAAGGACCAGGGAAGATGAGAAGAAGGGTAGAACGAGGAGGAGGAGGCTGATGAAGGTCATGAGGTGAGGTGGAAGTGAAGCAACTTGACAGCAGGGGAATACACCGGCTTACAAGGAAGTCACAAGGGACTCACGCAACCACTTAACACAAGGCATGTGTCTCGCTGTGCAGCACACACACATCCCAGAAAACATCTCTCCTTTTGTCTCAGCTGCTGTCACACACACACATACACTCCACACCGTGATTGGCATCAGCCCACAGTTTGCCACTTCACATCAAAATGATGACTGTAGGTGCTCTGAACACGGCGTTCACCCTGCCAGCAGCCAAGAACACGAGGAGCGGTTCATATGTAGGACAGCTGAGTGGTTGGATTCACTGAGAAGCGTTGAAATCACAACGATCACACCGTTGTCCTCCGACAGAGGTCGGCATAAATCATGCAAAGCTCAGCTTTCTCTCAGTCGCGAGGCACAGTCAAAACTAGTTGTGGTCAAAAATGTCATGACTCTGCAGTCAGGAGGAAGAGAGCACAGGCAGGAGGAGGTATGATGAGCTGCTGTAATGTCTGATAACATATCTGTGCTGCAGTTTGTCGCCTAGTGCAACAACAGGACAAGACATGAATAAAAACACAGACTCAAACAACACAACAATGTTTCTAATGGCACTAACTATGCAAATTAGCAAATCAAAGAAAGCAAATAATGACGTTTCAGAATAAATCTGATCCAGATGAACTACGACACTTAAGTCGCCACAACTCACCGCAACCATCACACCTACACCAACAAGCATCACACACACGGGGACTCCACCGCCAGCGAGGGGCGGCGAGAGTTGAAGATCGATGACGCCAGTGTCACCAAGCCAGGGGTTAGCACAGAAGGCTGGAGGAGCAGCGCTGCTCCCTGAAGGTGCAATTAGTGCTGCGCTACAGGAACAATGCAGACAGGGTTCCTCCTCTGAAGCAGAACACTGTTACACTAATTAATAACTCAGTCGCAGCAGTCGCTCCAGCACAACAACAACAAAAACAGGGAGCATAGAGTCCAACAAGAAACAGGAGGAAACACGGTTTTATTAACCAATGTGTGTTTTTAAAAAACTAATCGTTGTTCAACAGAACAACAAACGTTTTCATGTTGGTGCGGCAAGAACAACTAAATATTGCAGCTCTTAATCAAAAGAAAGTTTTATTATTGGTTTCTATGTCTGTCATTCCTTAAACCAAGCAAGAGCATCTTATGTGTCATTAAAAGGAGTGTTTACTCACCTTCTCTTCTGATGATGACTTGACACGTTTCCAGCCGAGCATCCCCTCTTGATTTTGCAGCATATTCTGAATAATTCCCTCAGTCAATGTCCCACTAGAGCCAGAGCTTACTGAACTTTGTTGCCCGCTAACAGGTGCAATCACCGCCTGACCTCTGAGGCGTCCTCAGCTGTGCCTGAATGGAAAAATCAGACAAACATCAGAACTTGCAGCTGATCAGTTCTGTTCTAACACACGGCCTCTGTGTCTGGCTTAAGGGCAGCACGTTGTTAAACGAGAAGAAAGCGCTTCATTATTCACTGTGTCTGAATAAATGTAATGTATTTAAAAATTTTGTGGCGCGTGAACATTCCATGAGGTCACGTTGGCTGATCATCAATCTGATCGAACAACCCGCCACTTGGAGACATAGTTATTCAGACGTTGAGAAGCAACTATACCATCAAAGTGGTGCAGGAGAACTCAGAGAGGTGCTAAACCTCATAACGATGAATATTTCAGTATTTCTGGCCATTATCACATATATTCTGGGTTTGATCCATCCCAGCTGGGATTGGGCCTTGTAAAATGGCATATTTCAGCATATGGGATTATGTCAGTGGAGCCAGCGTGTGTCCGTGGAGCGACTGCTGCTGTTATATGATATGAAAAGACGCGCGTATAATCTGAGCAGTGCATCCTCCCACTCTGCAAGGCAGGTTTCACACTTTAAGGCTTTTTGAGCAAAAGGTTTGTTTCTCTTTGCTTTTGGTTTGGACCTTGTTGAGCTCTGAACAAATCAGACTCGGCCATGGTTTCATTTCACATATGAATGTGTTGATTCCAAATACTTTGCTATGACCTTTGTTTAAGAGCTGCATTAAATCCATGCAACTACCATTGAACTTCTCGGTTTTAATCCAGTTTAATTTCATGACTTGGATCTAATTGAATTGAATCTAATTGATTTACAGTAAACAGGGGCATATGCTTCTTGTTTGGTTTGGTTCACCACAGGTTTAGCTCTGGTGAGAGTGAGACAGTACAACTGGCTCTTTATTTTGTAACCTTTCTGTTTTTCGTGGCGCACAGGTCTCCCTGTTGCAGAGCTCCCAGCTGAGGCCCCCTGCTGAGTGGTTACAGCACAGCGCTGTCCTGGTCTGGGTGTTTCATGACTGTGTACACATAACCTGCAGCTGTTCGTGTGTGTGAGTGGGAGCGTGGTTGTGTGTTTGTGTGCGGCACCATGCTGTGGACAGTGCTACTAGCGCTCCTGCTGCTCCTACTGCTGCAGACTCAGCTGTCTGTGTGCTTAAGGGAATTGCGCACCGGGGGTTCCAGCTCCTCTGCCTACTCCTCTTCATCTTCCTCTTCATCCTCCTCCTCCTCCTACAATACCACTCACCAGCGGCTGCCCGGGGCTATAATAATTGGTGTACGGAAAGGCGGCACCAGGGCCCTGCTGGAGATGCTCAACCTGCACCCAGATGTGGAAGTCGCAAAAGCTGAGGTAAGAAAAGTTCACCCGATCGTTACAGTGACGAGAGGAACTGAGTACATTTACTCCAGTAAAGGTGTTTCTGTTTTTGGATTAATCAATCAGATTAATCTGGTTGTTCCCAAACGTCAACCCGATCACGTCTTCTTTTCAAATATCACTGTAGAAGATCGTTGCTGCTGATTCAAGAATATGATTAGTCGTTGGCAGAAAGCTGATAAAACGTTATCTCAAAGCTTCTCAGGTCTGAGATCGAGCTGCTTTTCATTGTTACAGGTGACACAACTGTCGAACTTGGTCAAAGAAATGACATTAAATGCATGTGATGGTAGGAGTTGTAATGTGCAGATTATCACTTCACCTTGAGACTCATAAAACATAAAGAATTGCTGAAACTCCTCATCAGTGAATGAAGAAGTTAGACCCAATGTTTTTACATTAAAATGCTGCTTGAAGGTTATCACATTAATAATTCACAGCATAACAGATGATTCTTTGAATAGACGGCTCGCAGTTTTAAATGTGGTCGCTTTTCTTCACCTACTTGTGTATTTAATGTGGGTTGTTGACTTTGATGTGTTAATCCAACAAACCCTCAGCATTCAAGTAGACAAAGTGAAGTCAACGCATCAGCTTTTTATTCCATGTGTACGTAAAGCCATCAAGCCCAAGTTGCTCATGTAGGTCTACCTGCTCACACACACACACACACAGATAGAAGTTAAAACAAAGTCAGGTCGACCTACAACGTGCACTGCTGTCATGTCCTTATGTGGTTATGGATGAAGACAGGTCTGTCCCAGTGAAGCTGCACGGAAAGAAATCCTAATCAGGCTCGTCTGACATGACGACTGCAAAGCTGGAAAGCCTGCGTTAGAGAGGAGATTGGTTTGGACAAAATGAGGACAAAATGAAATGAGTTGAACATCTTTGAGACGGTAAAAGAAATGACTTGTCTCTACAAATTCTTTCAGAACCGTTAGAGAAAAGTTTTCACGGCATGAAGAAGAGAAAATGTATAAAAGTCCCTTGATTAACAGCCCTCTGTCCCTCTGTCAGGTGCACTACTTCAACGTGGAGGAGCACTACCGCCGAGGCCTGGCCTGGTACCGAGCCCAGATGCCCTTCACGCTTCCTGGTCAGCTGACGGTGGAGAAGACCCCCGGCTACTTCGCAGCTCCTCAGGCTCCTGCACGTATCTGGGACATGAATCCCGCTATTCGCTTATTACTCATCGTCCGGGACCCAGCCGAGAGGCTGGTGTCTGACTACACCCAGGTCCTCCACAACCGCCTGACCCGCCACAAGCCCTACCAGCCACTAGAGGAGCTTCTGCTCCGCAAGGGCCACATCGACCCCGGGTACAAGGCGCTGCAGAGGAGCCTGTATCACCAGCACCTGGCTCGCTGGCTGGAGGTCTTCCCCAGGGAGCAGATCCATGTGGTGGATGGGGATGCGCTCATTCGGGATCCTTTCCCTGAGCTGAGGAAGGCAGAGAGGTTTCTGGAATTGCCGCCCAGGATCAGCCCCAACAACTTCTACTATAACACCACCAAGGGCTTCTACTGCCTCCTGTCTGCCGGCCACGACAAGTGCCTGGACGAGTCTAAAGGAAGGCCGCACGCGCCCCTGAGCACCCAGGCCTTTAAGAAGCTTTGTCACTACTTCCAGAAGCCCAACAAGTTGTTCTTTGAAATGGTGGGGAAGTCGTTTTCCTGGTGCTGATGCTCCTGAGCAGCACAACGCGTTCAGGGACTGACCGGCAGGAAGTAAACTGTTGTAAGTGTGTTTGTAGGCAGATACATGGAAAGATTTTAATTCGATTAAAGTCTTGAACATTTCTTGTTGCTGATACCTGCTCAGGTATAAAAGTGGCCAGAAAGAATTCGAACTGCTCGCAGTGAACACGTGGCCAAAGCAAACCTTTACCGTGACCAAGCTGGTGCCTCCCGGTGGAAAACCTGACTTGAAGCAGCTACGACAACGGTGCCATACATAAGCTGGAGTGAACAGCCTGTCAGTGCTTATGTGTGCGGTGTTAAAAGACAAAGCGATGTAGAAATAGAAGAAGATGGCTGAAGTGATTGCACTATGAACTCTCGTCGTATAACAATCGATCGAGGTTTGATGTAGAAAACAGAAAACGTCCTTTCTTGGAAGCTTCTCAACAGCCGTAACATGTACGTGTGTTAGGAAAACTATTTGAGTTGACTAGTCTGTTTGGTTCATGCTTTTGATCTTTATTAGAAATACTTTCAGATGCCGAGAGACAATACAGAATGGATTTTTTAAAAGTACAGCACTAGAACGTAGCCTTTGTGTCGTTTTCCTTTCAAGGCTGATGTATTGCTCTCATTTCTCTGTTTTTTAAAGATGTCCTTCTAATAAATGTGTTTTGTCCCACAGTCTCTTGTCTGCACTCGACATTGAGGTTTAAAGGTTTGAGACGTCAAACATAAAGACACAGACATGGAGCGTCTCTTAAAGCTCCTCTCTCTCAGTGTACAGAGATGTTCTTTGTCAGTCTCCATTTAACATGTTCTTTACATCAAAGACCAAAGTGAGCCTGCGTCATTTTTCACCATGACGCTACACCTGTCAGGGGATTATCCGGAGTGTCAGCATAACGCTGTAGCAAATCCCACCTGCAGGTCACCTGAAGGGCTGCACGTGTCTGAAGCCTGACTTTATTTAGTCAAAGCCAGAACGGATTTCTTACTTTGAGTCATTTCACATAGACTGACTACATCAGACAGACGTCACAGTGTCAGGGCCCAAACTAAAAACCTACATATTGCTTTAGTCTTGAGTCTCACATAATCCACAATAAACTTGCTTCACTTTGCGACACTACAAAATAAACTTAATGATAAAACAGAATTCATTCTAATCTTCCTTTCTCAGAAGGATACATTGTAAAATGTATATGAAATCAACAGTCTCAGGCCCAGAGAGTCCTGGGCTTTTGCTAGTTCTAGTTTGAAAGCTTCAAATTGTACAGATGGTAAGAGACACAGAACAACTACAAACAGGCATAAAAGGACAAAAAGCCAATAAAGACATGTGAAATAGACGCCTATCGACATCTTTTATAGAAAGACCTGGTGCTTTGGGTGCATCATCTGTCCCTGGTTGAATCCTAACTAAAGTTAACACTTACCTTAAGTGCATCTCAGGCCCCTCCTGCTCTCACCAGATGAGAATAGGAGCTGAAGGCTGACCTGTGGCTGCCAGCCTCCCACTGTCCTCAGGAGAAAACCGTAAAGACAGAAGAAGAGAGAGACGTAAGAATAAACAAATGAACCTCGCTCTTTGAAGATGTGACGCGTCTTTCATGTGCTCCCACAGAGACTCTCGTTCTGGACAAAACATCTGACAAACCAATCTGGTGTCACATTTGATCATATGGAAAAATTTGCTTCCTGTGCCGAGCTCCAGAGTTTCCTGCAGCTTCATAACTTTGTCCTGACCTCGGAGTGATTCTCAGCATCAGCTTAGGTTTAGAAGATGATCTGGTAAAGTGGTAATCTGCAGGATTAAATCTTCTATTTTGGTCTCATATTTGATGCTAATCAAATACTTGTCCTTGTGCGTCTGCTCTGCTGTTTCCGGAGAGAGATTAAAACGTTCAAAGATGAATCCCAATGACTTCATGATCCCCTGACTCATTAGAGACCTTGGTGGTTAATAACACAACAAATCTGTTCAGTCTAATGTCAGTTATTTGGTTTATGATTAAATGTCTGCAAACTAATGTCTCTATCAACCTCAGTCCTAATGATGGAACAGTGCTCTACGGACTTTCAGAGTAAATATGTGCTGTATGCCAGGCACTTGTAATCAAGTCGCTGCTTCAGATGCTGTTGTTTGTTTTATCCAATAGACACATCTCTTTGTTTTTTGTGACTGTGATGTACATATTAAATCAGTGTGACTCAGGTCTGAGGTGCTTTTACGTAATAAAAAAGTCCAGCCACTTTGTTTCTGTTCCTCTAGCAAAGGTCAGTCGTGTTCGTGTCATTGTCGGCGCTGAACAACAACACACACACACCCAAAACACTCCATTTATCATCTGAGAGTCATTAAGCCTCTGAGTCAGACTTCAGTAAACAAAACTTCTGAAGTGGCCGTGAACTTTTTTTCCTTTTCTCCGTCAGAGCTGCTTATTCTTGTGCAAGCTCATCTCTCATTTCAGCAGCAGGAAACACTAAATGAATACTGAGATGATAGCACTGGAAACAGGTGGAACAACAGCTACCCTGGCTGTTGTGTGACAAATTGTGTGACTTATTGGTCTCTTATAATCATAAGGAAGTTATTACACTGACCCATGAGACCAGAACCTTCCAGTTCCCAGTCTCCGACAACAAGCAGCAGACGAAGAGAGGAAGAAGTACAAGTACATGAAAAAGAGACACAAAGGATAGAATGTCAATAAAGACATCTCGACATAAGGGACTAGACTCTATCATGAAACACATCTACTAGGGCCTATGAAGTCTCGATGGGGAGCAGAGGGTGTTAATGTACAAGCCATGAATCCTGTCCCACTGTCTACTGTCATACAGACCAGCAGAGGGCATGTGATGCCTTATTAAATTATTGGATATAATGTTCTCAATGCTCATTGTTGGGTGTTTTCGCCTAAGTGTTCAATTATGAATTGTTGTTCTTATGCTGAGCTCCAGCCTTTTTCTTAAGGCTGTAATGTCACAACCAACGTGACATCTTTCAAAACTGAAGCTCATTGTGTCCATAAACACTTGAAAGCAGCAACAGCATCACTGCCCTTCAGAAAAAAATCCCTCTCAGCCGCGCAGATGTAGCTAATGTATTTCAACCTTGGGTCGCATGCATTAGACATTTTTATAAAGTATATCACGTGAGTGTCAACAAAAGCGGAGCTGTCCTTGCTCGTGTTGGTGAAATGGCTACAGGACATTATGCGGATGTGCAGTTTGTTCGGATGAGTGCAGTGCGAGAGCTCGGTGCAGCTTTACATCACTCCATGTAGACTCTTTTCATCTTGTGGAGGAAAGGCAAGATGCTTTGTGCACTCGGAAATCAGCAGCTGCCCACGCAACATCACCCACTTACTCACCATGGCACAGTTTGTCACAGCCTGTGTCAAACTCAGAAGGTCACCATTAACTTTGTGTGAGTGTGTGCTAGTGTGGAGCTCAGAGGAAGTGACACATTTTAGATGTCCTAACTGGTAAATAGCGGAAAAGTTTACAGTCGGCTCAGTTTTCCTGGATGATTATGTCTGGGCTTTTACTTTTGCACAGACATCCGCAGCCTCAATAAACTACTGGAAAAACACCATATTCGTTTTTCAGTAAGTGCTGTTGTCTCCTTGTTAATTCCACCACTGCTTGCAAATCTCATATGAATGAGTAAATACATTTTCCTTCACAGCTTTTCATCAAAACCAAACCCCCAATCTGACATTTTGCACAGATCTTATTATTAATCCCAGTTATCCCCCTTTCTCTATATTATATCAAAATAAAATGTGTTTACTTGCACAAATATGTTTATATGTGTCTATACTATCGCTTGATTTCATCTGTAGCAAACAACAAACACTAACCGTATGAGATCAAAGTATGGGATCATGTTTTTGTCTCCATAGCCATCTATACAAAAGTTTTAGGCAGGTGTGAAAAATGCTGTAAACAAAGAATGCCTTCAAAAAATAGAAGTGTTAAACAAAATGCAGTGAATGAACAAAAGAGAAATGTACATCACATCAATATTTGGTGCGATCACCCTTCTCCTTTAAAACAGCAGCAGTTCTTCTAGGTTCACTTGCTCACAGTTGTTAAAGGAACTCGGCTGTAGTTTGTTCCAAACATCGTGGAGAACCAACCACAGATCTTCTGTGGCTGTAGGGTTTCTCACATCCTTCTGTCTCTTCATGTTATAATCCCAGACACACTGATGATGTTGAGATCAGGGCTCTGTGGGGGCCAAGCCATCACTTCCAGTACCGACAGTACTGACGTAGTAACCAAATATTGATTTGATTTAGATGTTTCTTTTGTTTACTCACTTTGTATTTTGTAAATGAATAAATCATTATTAAAATTTCTGAAAGCATTCTTTGGTTACAGCATTTTTTCCACACCTGCCTAAAACCTTTGCACAGTACTGTATATATTTTTCAAGTTCAATAAAACTAGAGGACTGTAGGAAGTCTACTATAAGCACATGTCACTTTGTTGTGTATGTCAGTGGCTCCCCCTGCTGAGCTGCAAACCTGCAGCACTCGCCCTGTGGTGGCTGTTGGAAATGCCAACATTGTAAACAAAGCCATATGTTGCTTAGTAAAATCAACATGAAAATGGAACATCTACATGTTATTTCCTAAAACGTTAACATTAGGGAAATTGTACTAGAATTTAAATGCAGCAACTCAATTGGTGCAACTTGAAAATATAAAAACAAAATGGTTCAATATGGTTCATATTTAATATCTAAAAATGTAAATATTTGAAAAATGAAACATATGGCAGCTTTGTTCATGTATTGTTAGACAGTCATTACAAGTCTTACACAGGCATTTACAAAATTAAAAACTGCAAGTTTCAAGTACTGGTTGCAAACCATATTAAAGATAACATGCCAGGTGTTTATTCATAGACAAATTTCCCTGAACACACAACCTTCGAATAAGGCTCCAACTTCTTTAGGTAAAAAATATAAAATGGTCCAATTTCAGCAATTGTTCAGCAGTGTTTACAGTGCTGCAGGTGAATGTTTGAAGCAATTATGTCCAATCTGATAAGATTTTAAATCTTTTCCATCTATCAGGGCACTGACTATTCTCTGGTAAAATCAAAATAAAACACTGGAGCAGACAGATGCAATAGGCTTGTTTCAAATATTTTTCATTTAGATGTAGAAAAAACACCTAAACTTTCAATACATTACTATACTTGTGCAGTTCATTACAGTAAGTCAAAAGGAATAAAGCACCATCTCACAATTAGTTGTCTTAACTAATTTCCTGTCCAAAAACTCTGTAAAAACATATAGTAAACATTAACTTCAAGAAAATAACCACAAAACAAGTTTTCCTTTTATATAAAAAATGGTTTAACAATTTCTTTTTTTCAGTATAAAACATTACAGAATCCCAGGCCAATCAAACAAATTCACCTTCACCATCTGAAATAATCATTAACTCCCCAGTCAAACATTCTACAACAACATACAAAGGGATTTTGACGTTAAGGGGGTTTCTGTACTTTTTTCTAGTTATGGGAAAATATAACAACACAAATTCTAACAATCACTCTTCGTTTGCTATAATATTAATAATAAAAAAGAACAAATGTGAACTCCTGGTCCGATCAAAGTTCAAGCCCCAAAATTTCTGTTCAACATGGCATCTATGCAGTCTTCTGCTGGCCCTTCTTCCCAATGAGGGATTTGTGGATGTGAGGAATGACACCTAAAATCAACGGAAGAAAAGAAAAAAAAAAACTCAATGAGATTAATTTTTACATGTAAAAGCAGCTGCAATATGCAGAAATGTGTCGTACACAAGTAGTTATACAACAACACATATTCAATCAAGACAAAAAAGCTTGTTAAATTAAAGCTTAAGCTGAAAACGGTGCACTCACCTCCTCCAGCAATTGTTGCCTTGATAAGGGAGTCCAACTCCTCGTCACCACGGATGGCAAGTTGCAAGTGACGTGGGGTAATACGCTTCACCTTCAAATCTTTGGAGGCATTGCCTGCCAACTCAAGTACCTGAGAACAAAAAAATGACCCTTACTACACAATTAAATATCTGTAGGTCAACGTGAAACCATGCAACATTGCTTGAAGATTAATTCCAGTGTAAAATAAACATGTACAGTGAGGGTGTATTTACTTCAGCGGTGAGGTACTCAAGGATAGCTGCACTATACACAGCTGCTGTGGCTCCTACACGACCGTGGCTGGTTGTGCGAGTCTTCAAGTGTCTGTGGATACGACCCACTGGGAACTGACAGGAAACAGATAGGTGACAGATGTTTAGGTAGAACACAGAAGGTCCTCTGATGCACACACGCTGTCGAAGAAAGACTGAAAGATTTACCTGCAACCCAGCTCTCTGGGAACGTGACACTGCTTTTGCCTTGGCTTTGCCACTGTCTTTGCCTGCCTTGCCACCAGCCTGCATGAAGACCATTTCAGGAGAAAAACCAAAGAAAACTGTTTGAAGGTAGTATACATGTGTTATGATGTTTCTAAATGTGTGCAAGGCTTAAGCACTACAACAACATTTCACGTTTTAAGTTAATGAACTGTGTATTTCCAGAGTTAGAAGTTAGCTCATAGGTTACATTTTGGTAGAACAACACAACAGCCACTAAATAAACGTGGGAGCGGGTGAATGTGTAACGGTACAGGTGTCCGGCTAAGCTGTTGACTTTCCCGCCAAATAAACACAAACCCAAACAGACCAATGGAGGCGACGGCGACAGTCACGGTGATGGTTACATGGATACAACTTCAAAATAATTTAGAAAACTAACGTAGAGCAACTCGAGGAGAGACGTGGGGAGCTGTCAGAGCAGCGCTGCCTCTCAGCCCGCGACTAACTCCAAGCAGACGCGCCGCGTCGACACGCTCAGCGTTTAAGTTTTCATTCACGGGTTTCAAAACAAAGAAGTTTCCCTCAGAGCCACATGAACCCAGTGAGCAGAGATCACACAGCCTGATTTAGTGAACCGCGCTAATTTACAGACCTGCAGCAAAAGTGCCCGTGGTCAAACTAACTTACAGAAAGGAACCGTTGAGCAAAAAAAAACTGTCCTACGTAGCTTGCTAATGGTTGCTTTAAAAAAAACACTTTCAAATTAAACAAACTCCCAACTGACGGCTCCGCATGCTACCCACAAACTATCCGTAAAACACACCGCACTGAGCCTTATATTCCATGTCCACAAAACTGACTTAAAACGAGAACCTTGCCGCTAACATGTTAGCTGACAGTTAGCGCTTTAGCCAGCTTTTAAACCACACATCTTCTACTCGAATTTCCTCAGTCCGAATGAAAACCAGTACTTTCTACAGAGAAGCATTAACTACGTTACAAATGCACCGACAGCCCGGTTAATACGTTCAATAACAGCTCAAGAGAACGTACCATTTTCCGTCTCCTTATAATACCGTGGAACTGAGCGGATAGCAAATAATTTCGGTTACCGAAGGAAAGAAACAATAAACCCCTTCGCAAATCTTTTGCATGCGACCCCTCGTGGGAGTGTACGTAGCCAATCGGGGTGCGTGTTGTTACTTCGAATATCTGTCTGGACCAATCGTCGCGCGTCTTGCACCACATTCGCCCATCCCCCACTCTTCGTGCCTGCCTTTGCGCACGAAACCAACAAGTAGGCGGGAGTGTCCTTCCAGGGGCATCCGTCCCGAAAATGGACAAAATACATGATCAGGAGGCCGCTTTTTGACTCAACCATTGCATTTGTCATCTTTCATAATTAAATGTTTTTGTGCTAACTGCATTAGAAAACTAGTTACGGCAACAGTACTGGGTTACAAAAGGACATTCGCCGATGTAAATGCAATTAATGAGTAAAATACTGACAAGACGCGATGTTATGGATCGCAAATACACCATCCACTCGAATGTCATCCACTAGGCGGTTGCGTTTCATTGACAGACGGGAGATGTGGCGAATGAAGACGTAAGGTCATTGTCCGATTGCATAATTGGCAGCACCAGGGGCAAATCAGAGTACAGAAACGAGTGCCCTGTTTCCTCCGCGAGCTCAGCAAGCAAGGGGGGTGGGGTGGGGGTCAAAGATACGCAGAGAAACGGGCTGCTGGTGGCGAAGATGGCGGATGGGGACAGTGGCAGTGAGCGCGGAGGCAGCAGCAGCGGCGGCGGAGGGGGAGGAGGAGGCGGCGGCGGTGGTTTCCAGCATTACCAACGGGAACCGGAGACACAGGAGCTGGCGTCGAAGCGATTGGACATTCAGAACAAACGCTTCTACCTTGACGTCAAGCAGAACGCCAAAGGCCGGTTCATCAAAATAGCCGAGGTCGGCGCGGGGGGCTCGAAAAGTCGACTGACTCTGTCCATGTCAGTTGCGGCAGAGTTCCGCGACTACCTGGGGGATTTCATAGAGCACTACGCCCAGCTCGGGCCTAGCACCCCGGAGCAGATCGCGCAGTCATCCGGCGGGGATGACACCGGGCCTAGACGGGCCTTAAAGAGCGAGTTCCTGGTGCGGGAGAACCGAAAATACTACCTCGACCTGAAGGAGAACCAGAGGGGTCGGTTTCTCCGGATCCGGCAGACCGTCAACCGAGGCCCCGGCTTCGGAGTGGGAGTAGGTGGCATCCCTGGTGCTGGCCTGCAGGCCGGACAGACCATCGCGCTCCCGGCTCAAGGCTTAATAGAGTTCCGTGACGCCTTGGCCAAGTTGATAGACGACTACGGAGCTGATGAGGAGGAACTGGCCGGCGGCGGAGGGGCCGGGGGCTACAGCGAGCTTCCGGAGGGCACCTCCATCATGGTGGACTCCAAGCGCTTCTTCTTTGACGTGGGATCCAACAAGTACGGAGTTTTCCTACGGGTGAGCGAAGTGAAGCCCAGTTATAGAAACTCTATAACAATCCCCTTCAAGGCGTGGAGCAAGTTCGGGGGAGCGTTCAGCCGCTACGCCGAGGAAATGAAAGAGATCCAGGAGCGGCACCGGGATAAGATGTACGAGAGGAGAGCCGGAGAGGAGTCTGAGGGCGACGACGTGGACGACGATTGATGGGAGAGGTGGCCGCTTGCGATGAAGCTGACAACACGACGCCAAGCCTGGAGATAAACGGAGAAAGCGAGACAGAAGAACGACCTAGCTATTCTGTGCATGACGAATCGAACTTACAAATGCTAAAACAACGGAGAAAAATAAAACGTATATTTGACTGAGAAATTACTGTCTATATAAGAGAATCATGTTCTAAAGTTTAGGTGGATGTTATAGCTAAACGAGTGCGGGCTGCAGAAGTCAGCCCCTGTATGAGATTCCCCATTGACAAAAAATATATAAATATATAGCTCTATATATCTATATATATTGATTGTCCATTTGATAACCTCATGTAGCCCAGCAAATTAAGTTTGACAGTGCTCAAGATGCAGCAGTAGGTTACCAGTCCCACCCTGTTTGCTATCCTGTGGTAAGAGCCTGACCTCCAGCTGACCTTCTAGTCTGTGTGATGATAATGAGGAAGTGTGAAACGTGTGACATACTCAAACCAGCAGGTGCGGAGTGGGAGTGAGCCAGAGCCCCGGCATCGCTGACTGTGGCAGTTAGTGTGTTTTATGTCTGAGGAACGTCATGCCCAGACTGAGCCACGGTCTCCGCTATCACTGGGCATCCTTGGCATCGCAGGACATCCTCTCAGCCCAGTGGGGGGTCCCGTTAGGTGATCTGTTACAAGCACATGGCTCATTTGGATTTCCTGGACAATCCAAATGAGTTCTAATGACCTCGTCCTCCTACCACCTTGCTTCTCCTTTCCCATCCTGTCGCTCTCCCTCCTGGGCATTCCTCAGGTGCTGACCTCCTGCTCCGATTAGCTGATGTGTGGGGAGGCCTGCTCACGCGTGGCTTGTTTTGTCTCAGGGCTGGCAAGTCTCTTGTGCATTCTGTGGGTTGTATCAGCATAACCTGTGCCTGTGAATCATCTGATCTGCCAGTTGCTGGCAGCTGAGACGTCTGTGGCAACTGACGGCGTCTTGTGTGATGCAGGGCCACTTTTGACTGCTGTGACCTTTTTTTTTTTTTTGTCAAAGTGGATGTAGTGAGCTCAGGCCTCTTGCACTGGTCACTATGTTTTGAGTTAAAGCTTAATATTGCCGGGCTTGAACTATGGTCTCAAGGGATTTGACCTTGCTGACTTATCTAGGGTGCATCATTTGGATCCTTTAATCTTGAATTCAGACCATTAACGACTGAAGCATTTTCAGTCTGATTGTAAGAAAAATTAGGTGCTTTTGGAAAACAAAAACCCACAATGGGGTGCTGTACCTAAAGGAAAAAAGAAACTATATATATATATACATATATATATATATATATATATAGATATACTGGAAGAGATTTACTTACTAAAAAAAAGCAAGTATAGATAGAATTATTTTTCAAAAGAGATGTATTGAAATATGTCTTAGAAATATGAGATGTTTATTAGATAATGCTGCCTAAAGTGGCTTATTTAAAACACTAAACTTGGATGCAACTGTCCAGGGGGATATTTAATACCTGCTTTTTTCCTAACATTTCTTTTATTCCTTAGAGGAAATTTAAAGAGTACAACAAATTGATAGAGAACATTATGTTATAGCAATTTCTAGAAACAACTTCTTTGAAGTAGTTTTTCAGCGAACACTCAGCACTCATCACTTTACAGAGCATCAAGTTGTCCCCTTTTTCAGTCCACCTGATTTTTTTTTACCATGGTTTGTCACAGATTGGCTTTCCATCAGTCACCGTACGACGCAAACGAACACTCCCAAACATCAGCATTTTGTCTTTAGTGCTCCTTTTTTAAAATATGATCTTTTATGCATGCCTGCTCTCACGAGGAGCTGCCTTGTGTTTTTTTCTTTTGCATACTCCGATTGCTGTATGATGGTATTTATCCATTTTTGAGAGAAGTTTTAAGTTTCATTTAGGTATTGCAATGGAAAAAGTTCACTTTTCGGACTAATGACAAAAAAAGCCACAAAGTACCCGTGCTTTGGGGAATGTCACTTTCATTGTCCCACTTCCTTGAGTGTGTAAACCTCTCGTTGAATTTTACTTTACCCACTTCAACACAGCAGTGAAATGCCATATGAAAAAACAGAAACACCTGGGAGCAATAGTTTTTTTTTCTTTTGATATAAATATACTATATATAATATTACACATGAGATTGAACTACATCCTTCTTCCTGTACTGTGTTACGTGAAATGGCAGCTGTTTCAGTCATGTGTGTTCTGCTGTAATATTCTACCAAGTTCCTTTCAACGAGAAATAAAAAAAAAAAAAGAAAAAAAAAAAGGTTTTTGCTCAGGAGAGGTGCGATCTTTTTATACTTACAAAACCATTTAATCTCAGATGCCATGATTGTGTTTGTATTTAAACATTTATATTAATGAGGGGCTGTGGCATTGGAACCACATCTTAATCTTATTCATTCTGTTGATGGACCAGTAACTTAAACTGATGATTAATGATCTGATAATGCTCTTTGAATATCCAATCTAGATCATTTATTGATCTCCAAGGGGGAAAGAATCACCTGTTACAGCTGCAACTGTGCTGCTATAATGAGCATATTTTCCCCTTGGGATCAATAAAGTGTGATGTATCAGCCAGGATCTGCGTCATGGTAGCTCAGCTTCAACACAAATACACTGTAGCAGCGTCCTCTTTAACATAGAAGAGAAAAAAAAAGAAATGTCCTTCAAGTACTAGAACAACAATAAAACTTGAATAAAAGCATCAAGTCTTAATAAAATGTAGTATTACACAAATACAAGTACGACAAGTACTAAATATATTTAATGTATTCTATGATCGCTAATACTCATAGTTGTCTACACTGCCTTTAACTGCTACTTTGGGTGGAGCTATTTGACTACTGTGTGGGATGTTGCGATAAAAAACAAGGAACTAGAAAAGGATTTATTAGAGACAAAAAAAGCTGCTTTAGTAATGAAATCACATTGTATTAGTCTCAGACAACATCATTTAATTGAATTAATCTACAATGTAAATAAAACCTGCAAGATGTGAATCACTGCTGATGTTTAAAAGCTTTTCATAAGTTTAATCATATAGATATTACAATCCTAATTTGAAACGGGACAGACTTTTAGGAGGTTTAAGATTTTCTAAGAAGATGAATGAAATGACTTTAAAACAACAAAATAAGAAATCTTCTTCCAAAACTGACTGAATTAAAACAACATCATGCAGGGATAATGTTTTTGGCTGATCTCAGTGGACACGCGCACCCCCCCCCCCAATGGGGTTTTACCAGAAATGAATACAATCGACGATAAAACATGTTGACCGGAAAGATTGCAAAGGAATGACTTGTTGCCTTTCATCAGCAGAGCAGTAACAAAGCATTTCAACCATTTTATGACGTGATGAACCTCATCCCATCGCGGTTCCCTGGGGTTGCTGTTGTAATGATTACAAGCAACGACACACACATCACACACCCACCTTTTATTTGGAATTTTATCTACAGTACATTTGTAAAAAATATAAATTTCTATAATACATAATCTTTTTGAACGCTCCTCTGTCATTCAATTCAATTCAATTCAACTTTATTTATATAGCGCCAATTCACAACATCAGTTATCTCAAGGCAAGTAAGGTTTTAAGACCTTACACAACTAAACCCAACAATTCCCACATAGAGCAGCTTTTAATTGTAGCCAATCGATAAATTGTACATTTAAATAGCAACAGTGGAGGAAAAACTCCCTCTCTAACGAGGAAGAAACCTCCAGCAGACCCAGGCTCAGTGTGGGCGGCCATCTGCCTTGACCGGTTGGGGTGAGGGGATAGAGAAGAGAGAAAAGGACACAACAACAACAACAAAACAAGCAGCAACAGAACACAGGCGGGATGGTTGGACCAGCAACTGAACACTGGAGACACACGACTCTGAGTCTGATGATACCTGTAGATGAGGATAGAGAGAGACAGAAGGGGAGAAGCACAACTAGGAGAGAAAAGGGACAAAGTTAGTCACATGTGGAAATGGAGGCATGTTGGCGGATAGAAGAAAAAGAGAAAATTCTTTCGCACCTTACTAATTGTTTGTAGCTGTGGGAGCAATTGAATTTCCCCACTGTGGGTTTACTGGGTCTTAACTTATCCAAAATATGTTGATAGTAACCAGCTGCGCTACTGCAACAGCCAACCACACGCTGAGCAAGGGATCAGCTCATTAGGACGGTTGGCTCGCACGCGTTCTCATCTTCCTTTCACCAAAACCTCATCAGTTCTCTACAGACTAAAGGTTTGGCTGGACGAACAGAGGGAACCTAAGGAGGTGCAGGGTAGTAGGCAGGTGTAGTTGGTCCTTTGACTCAGTAGATGGCGTAGAACTCACAGGAGATTAGCCCTCTGGCTTCTATGGGGCTTTATTTACCATTTCACTTTTTGAGCATTTCAGCTGTGTTAATGCATATGGAATGAAATTACACAAGAGTGTGGGCTTTTATCAGATTGTTCAATTCTCATCTTAACACTTGAAAAAATGGTTTTTAATGTTTTGAACAAAATTACATATTTTTCCCAATTTTGGCCAAGGGAGCAATACATTATAGTATTCGTAGTTTCTAATGGGGAGTTTAAGGGCTTACTGCACTTCAATGGAGCCAACAAATGACTCTATTTTGTGTCTGTGATCAGATGCCGGATAAACATTTGTGTTTGTGCATGAAAATTTGTCTTCAGTGTGTGAAATTGCACAAATATGATGTTCAAGTTTCAGTGAATTTATGTTGCTTTTTTGTTGCGGTTTGAGTTTCCCAGGCAAACTTTCCCATTTGATACAGATGTTGAAACCAGCTGTAGCTTTGTTGGTTTCATGAACAACGTCAGATACAACTACACTAAAGCCCTCACACACCTCAGTGTGTACTCAAGGACCTACAGTACAGCCCTCCAACAAAAAGAAAAAGATGTTATCTATGCTCCAGAGGAGAAGAACAACAACCACTCACTCGAGCGGTGGGAAGTTTGTCTGTAAAGGCCATTCTACATCCTGCTGCTCTTGAAAAGCCCAGTAAATGGCCGTTTCCTGCAAGTGGAAGTTGCATATCAGAAGTCCTTGATATTTGTTATTATTCTTGGTCCTTGTTCAAAAATTAAAAGAATAATGTACAGGAAGAGGGATTTCAAAATAAAGGCATGAGAAGGAAAGTAAAGACCACGGTACACTCACTACACCTAAAGCGTTACCCTTTAGGTCCTATCATACCCTCAGGTGATGCTGTCTGCAGCTGCCAGACTGACAGTGTTTGAAATGCTTCCTCACAGTGGCATCTGGGAGACTATACAGGCAAACGCACAGATCACCTCAGTCTGCCTGCGTAGCTTGACGTCAAGCTAAAAAGTGTGTAAGGGTGGAAAAGCAGTAAAAGATGACAAGAACCCTGCTGCGTTGCTGATTCAGCCATTATTTTCAGTAAAACACACAATAATTTAGTACAACTGTACAAAATGTTTGGAGTCTGTATGTAGTTTTAATTTGATGCTGCTTTGGCTTTGATCATTTGTAACATCTGAGAAAAGATTTATTTTGAATATGTAGGTTTGAGCGCAGGTAAAATGACGCTGTTAAGGTGTAAAACAGAAAGAAAAATTATACAGGACAGTTGAAACATCCGCAGTTTCCTAACAGCGTTGCATAATCTTCGAAGCTTGGGGGTCCGTGTGTGTGTGACTCAGAGGGAGAGGGCAGATCAAGGACATGTAATACTATGCTGAGCTGTGTGCCAGTAAAAGGGGATTATTTCATGTGGCCCTGGCTTCCTGATGGCCCGAGCCAGAGAGATGAGCCTCACTAAGCCGCCGATCATTCAGATCCTTCAGATCCTTCAGAGCAAGGAGAAATCAAAGTGTTGGACGGTTGCATACGCCTCGCGCTTAATTTCCTGTCTCTTCTCAGCTAAATGAATGCACGTCATCCATTATACCATGGTGGTAGGCTGGTACATAAGCATAGAAGTGGGAGTGTAGAAAATAGAAACAATAGAAACAGAAAAATAGAAAAAGAAATGCGATACCTGGGAGAGCTCTGAAGTGCAGCTCGATACCAGCTCCTTGTATGGAAGCAGCATATTGACAGGAATTTTAGTTTTATGCGTGGTTGTTTTTTGAATTAAATGTTCTTTTTATCTTAATTTCAGTTCAGACTTTTTCAGCCTTGGCTTCGATCATTTGTAACATCTGAGAAATGATTTATGTTTAATATGTAGATATGAGCACAGGTAAAATGACAGTTTGAAGGCTGATGAAGGTTAATTCCTTAATCACACAATAATTCAGAAAACTTGGAAGTAGTATAATATAGCTTCACAAGCAAAAGGAACAGTAGTGAAGGCTTCCCTGCTGAGCAAGTCCAACAAATTCTATCAGCGACTGGTTTGAAAACTCTAATAAGAGAAGTCAGAAAAAACGCCAGGTAACCAGGGAGACTGGATACATCAAATATGGACCAGAGCGTCCGAGGATGCCACGCATGCAGAGCAATTATGCCTAATATAGTGGAGAGTCGGGGGTTTCGGAGCTATTTTTAGTCAGTGTTGCCATGAGGAGTATCCCCTGCTGCACACTCAAAAGAAATCTTCCCTCTGTTGCCGTTTCAGCATAAGGCAGAGAGCAAGAAATGATCCACTCAACTTGACTGAGAGATGCAGCACGTGATGCGCACTTACCACCTTCTAGCTGGAGGCTGAAACAACGCTTCACCTGTAACTAATTTAGCAAAACAAAAATCGGCTACCTTCTTCAATCCATACGAGGAAATCCATTTTTATTTTTTTATTACTTTATAGTTTTTGTCCGTCCATATATTCCATGACAACAAACTAAAACACAATGGCAATAACACAGCAAAGCCACATGTCAGAAGCAGAGATCAAGCAGCTCCGTGGTAAACGCCGCCTTGCATCAAGAAACAAACCTGAATAAAACTTTGACCACCTAAACTTTCAAGTTTAGGTGGTCAAAAAAAAAAAAAATTATTTACTCGCAGTTACATTTGTAACTTAGATCTAAAACGCTGCCACATTACACCTAAGGAGTTTCCTGCTTACAGTCCCACAATCAATCTGCGTATTTGTGTGCTTTTCTCAACATTTGTGCATCTACGTCTTGCATCACCAACTTGCGCCATCCAGTCCGGAAACTTAAATGACGTGTTCATTTCACACACAGCAGACGTGAGATTGTAAATGCACCACCTGCACTTACGGCTAGAAACGGTTTCGCGTCTTTACAGTGATGTCGCTGTCCCACCTCTGTAGGTGTCACGTTTGACAGGTGAGCCACCAGATTTTTTAAAATACTGCAGGAATTTACACCTGGTATAATGAACCGTTGGCACTGTTCTTTGGGTTGTGCTCTGAAAAGGCATTAGAGCAGCGCCGGAAAAACCCTCAGTGTCGACTCATCTGCTTGATATAACTTGATGAGTCGTGATAATGAAGTAATGTTTGTAGTGGAAAAAGTCCATGCATATTTGTAGTGGAATATATATTTAGCACATAAACATTTAGTTCAGGCTAAAGGGTTTAGAATAGAGTAGAACAGGTCCTGTCTAGGCTGTGCAGGCTTGCTGGCCTTGGGTCTGAGGACAATCTGGCCTTTAGACAAAACAGTCTAAGCTGTTCAACAAACGAATTTGGACAAACAATTCTTGGTATGAAATCTTCACATTCTGACGCTTGTTCAGGGTTTAAAATCCAACTCTCTAAAATGAGACGGGGGAGAAGTGAGCCGTGTGTGTGGGCTGGGAGAGAGCGTCTCCCAGCCTGGGCTCCGTCCTTCCCCACGGGCCTGTGAGCGTCTCCCGCAGGAGACAGAGGTGACTTTGTTTGCCTGTCTTTGCATATTTCTCATCTCACCACTGAAAATAAATTCATGTTTGATTATTTGAACCTAATGCTGCCTCGGCTTGAATTCTTCTGAGTTGGGACATCTCTGACCACTACATGCTTGACTCTTCTAATTAAACACCAGCAGCAACAAACCCTTGGAGCTAATCCACAGATAACAGGAAGCCCTTGGCTGCTACTGTGTAACCACCAACCAGCACATTCCACTCTGTTAAAAGCAATAAAGCCAAGCTCCGCATTTATCCAGGCAACCTTTACTTGACACAAATAGCTGTGGCTTCGCATTAAAGGAGCACAAGAGCGAGGGTTTTGCAGCCAGTGTGGGTTAATGTGCACATCACAGAGGAGAAGGAGAAGCTATGACGTTTCAAAACCACAGAGGTGGATTGAGCTCATTTCATAAGCCGCTGCCAAATCTGCGTACGGTATTTAGACGTGTGTGGCAGATCTCTGAGGTGCAGCAAGTTGCCAATATCAGGGTGAATGTAATCGCTTTAAATTGAATGAATCAGGGATTTCATCACAGCTACTTGCGAAATCAGAATGTGTTTGTCAGATGTTTAGACTACATGTTGTATAAACTACAACTCTCATTATCTTATTATCTTCAGTAAATAATTTACCTGTTAAGGTTTACAGCTGGTCCCTCCAGTTAGAGTCAGAGAGATTATCTAGTTTACAGTCCATATAAAACCCACACTCTTAGTCAGCGTGAGACTGGGTGCACACAAGGGATGCTGAGTTTATCCTGAAAACAATTAAAAAAATCAAAACAAATAGATCAGAACATAACATGAATACAATTGAAATATGAAATATCTAGCATAGCATAGATTTCATGTTTTCTATGGGCAGAATTAACGTTGACCTGAATTTTTACGAGTCTAAAGAACTAGACATATATTGTCAGTGTAGGAGCCGGAAACGGTTCAGTGGCTTCACTGTGTATATTAAAGTTAAAGCAATAAAGCATAAATGCTTCCTGTGTGGGTTGGGCAGGCCCTGCAGTTTCTAATGTCCTTCCGTGTAAATTACTTATTGACCAATATGTGACCTGAATATGTTTGAGTCATTTGTGACGAATTGCAAGCCATGCTTTCATAATGGCCGTAAATGGTTGCTCTCTGTAGGGCTTCAATGTCTGGATCTTATTTTGTAAATTCTGTTGAAAATGTTGCAAAGTGACATGTAAGCGCTTTCACATGTGTCTGTGTCTTTAACTGCTCTTTTTTATCTCTGTGTCAGGTCAGAACGCAGAGGCTTGCGTTCACTGAACCTTAGTCACAGGGATTTGGAAAACAGGCGTCCATCATCCCGGCATACGTCCATCCATCTCCCTGGCACAGTTACAGCCGCGAGATGCAAACAAAAGAGCAGTAAACTATGAAAAATATGAAAATGTCTCGTATTTAAATGCTGAAAATATGCACTAATGCATCTTAAGCATTAAAATGCCTTGAAGCACTGAAGAAGTAATTTGACTACACACACAGAGGGAACAATTTGAACTTGGCTGGATGCATGTCTCCTGTTTCCTGTTTCTGTTGAAACACTCTCCTGATTTGCGTCAGTCTGAATTGTCCCGAGCTGGAATTTGTTTGGTTCAACTAGTTCACCTCAAATAGTCAATTTTCAGGGGAGCTTTCACTTTGCTTTCAGTCACACTTTACAGTCAGCTTTCTCTGTAATTGTTTCTTATCATTACTATCACTATGAAACAACGCATTTAGCTCTCATGCTCGTGCCTCTCTACACCCTCCTACACACTCCTTGCACGTGGTGAGGACTGGAATTGCATACTTTTGTCTGTTAATATATGAAAGTAGTCAAATAAATCAGCATGTCATACTCTAGTGAGACACCAGCAGTCATCAGCAGTAACAAACATAAAAAGATGATGGTGATGTCCATTCGTCATCCACTAAGCTACTACTACTCCTAAAGGATTACTTTATGTGTTTAATCTGTTTTTAATAGTTTGTCATACATTACAACAGCCACTTCAAACCTGTGTAATGGGGGCGTTGTGCAAGAGAAGAGTCAAGTAGTAACAGTGTCTGACAAAATAGTATTTTGATAGTGATCACACATGTCAGACAATATTTTATGATAATAATTTCACAGGCAGACATTTAGGATTGAATCACTCTGTCTAAACAAGTGATCTTTTGCATTTCAAAGTTCACATTCACTGTGACTTCACATCTGGAATTTAATTTCATTTGCCACAAACGTTCACTTTCTAACATACTTAACCAAATAGCTGACAGAAGCGATAAAAGCATGAAAACTTAGTTCGAATCAGTGTCAAGGTGGCTCACAAGGAAGGCGATTGTGTTTGTGTGAAGAAGAAGAACAACAAAATATCTGTGTGCCTTTCTCTTATTTAAAGACTCCAGTGCAAGAGTCATAGAACAAAGGAATGAAGACAAACTGCACCATATAATTAGTTGACGCTCATGGAGCGATTGACAGGACAGATAATGTGGTGCAGGTTTGTCACAACGGCACCTGAGGGCAAGCTGATGCAAGTCCTCTTCTTATCAGTCAAGTTTATGGCCGCTTTCTCTTCTTTGAAGTTTTGTAGGTCGACCCCACTGTGAAAGTGCGAACATTTTTATGTATGTACAGGAATTTTCACACAAATAAACATGTATGAAAGAAAAGCAAGGTGTGGCAGCAGAAGCATGACTCTGAGGTTGCTGGAGAGCATTTCATTGCACAATTGCGGACTGACCTCTCGTGTTCTTAGGTCTTGTAAAGGTCAGGACAATGGCGATTTGGGGAACTGAAGCAGTGAAGTCGGATGGAGGACAACACACACACTGTGTGAAAGCAGGCCTCATGTCAAAGTCATCCAAATCCCATTCACAACCCTGGCACACGACCAGGCGTACAGGACCATTTCTTAACCTGACTGGTCTAAGTGGGTCCCTCACACCACTAGCAACGCATTTATGCAGCTGCCTCAGTCTGTCACAAACATTTCAAACAAGACAAACCTAAGGGGCTAGTTGTTGGTCATGTAAGTTTGTAAAGTCCGGAACCACCAGGGGCCCATTAAAACCTCTACTTTAGTGCCACACCTAGACAAATAGGCAGGGCAGCGTCAGGACGGGCGTCTGGACTAATCAGACGCTAAACAGTATGTGACTCATCAACAAAAGGTTTTCAGACTAAATGTTTTAAGAGCTTCACTGCCATCCAGTTGACAGGTGTCCCAAGACAGAAACAGTTTGTCTGTCTGCTTAGACATTACGATAATAAGAGCCCAGATGCGTTTCTGGTCAGAGATGTCCCCTTTCATTCTAGGGAGTTGGTTTTCAAACCCCGAACAAGCGTCAGAATGTGAAGATTTCACATTACAACCTCACCTGCATGAGAATCTTCACCGACATTTCACAGGCAATGGTTTTCTGAGTACCTACGATCTTATTAGCTTCCCATTACAGTGCATGAATATTGTGCTGTTAAAACCTAAACACAACATGTGAGTAAAGGTATTGTCAGTATGAACCCGTGCTCCACATTTCCTCATGTGCTTTGTCTCCATGACCTACCTAAGAAAACCTTCCATCTTCATGTTTATATGCTGGTGTAAGATAATAGTACACTCATCTCTTTATGAGTCTGTCTAGACTATAATAGGTAAATAATAGTAAAATGATATTATTCTATTGACATAGTATTATTATTATAAAGTATGATATAGTAGTTACTCTCCCTTCTTTCTCCTTCAGACTGATTGAGAGATGTGATTTATTCTCACACGAATACTGTTACAACACAATTAATTATGACAATCTGGTAATGTAAATAAATTCAGCGGTAGCTCTAAAGGAAAGGACAGTGTTGACATGACTGGGAGGGCACCGTGTTTTCGTTCTGTGACCGAGCCGCCGCCGCCGTGTTGTGTGAGTCCTTGTTCTTGTTGTGTGTAATGCGGCAGTTCATGTTAAACCAAGTTTTGAAATATGCTCCAGTTCTTGTCAAGTTCAGCCAAGTCTTGAAATATGACATCAATGACAAACATTCAAAGAATAATTTATTTGCGCAGCAAGAATTTTATCTGTAACAAAAACTCAGGAAGGAAGTTCAAAGTGTCAGTGGAAACAGTTAGCTGGACCAGATATGGCGGATTATTAAAATCTAATTAAGCACCCATTAAATCACAATTGGAGGAACTACATGTTGAAAGAAAACCTGCACCAACAAACCATAACACAATCTTGACGACAGTTGACGAATACCCCTGCTCAGTACAAAAACATTTCACACGTCAACCTTGAGTGTACGTGACTTTCAAAGAACCAAATGCTGCTCACTGATCTGAAATTCAGAACGTTGTGGGTTGTGCATGTCAAAGTTTCAGATGAACTTGCAGGATTTAGGTAAAGAAAAACAACAAATAAACATACAAAAATTACATATACATCAGTGTTGCTGCCATGAAGGATAAAATTAGTGTTATGGACGGTGAACATTAAAACTGATTCAGTGTAACAGTAAACAATCTGCTTCTGATGCAAACAGTGGCCACGTAGACGTGACATAACATTCAGGAAATAGCACCTCCACCACTTGTAGAACACATCACATTAAAGTACATTTTTGTAGTAAGGCTCAAAAATCATGGCCCAACAACGTTTGAGGCTCTGAAACAAAGTGGTCATGAAGTTTGTTTAACAAAGCAACAAGCCAGTAAAATAGAGGCAAAAAGAAATCAAACTCCTTTCAGGATGTAAGGATACTGGATGTGTGGGATTAAAAGCACAACTTAACTCAGCTTCTGACACCGAAAACATTTTTTTTTGTCTTTCACAAGTTTCTGACAAAACTTTATTTAACAGAAGATGCTCTGAAATGCAGCTTAAAGTGTTGAACCTTGACGAGCCAAGAATGAAACATGATGCTAGTAACTCCACTGTGCGCTTGGTCCAGAAGTGCAAAAGGGCAAATGTGAAATTATGTGGAGGAAGGTGAAGGTGAAGCTGAAGCTGAAGGTGAAGGTGAAGCTGAAGCTTACACGCCAGGTATCTGAAAACACGGCACAGGAAGGGAGCGTAAGGAACAGTGTCTGAGCTGATGACCGATACAAAGACTTCACCTAATGACAACATACTGTACCTCTAGTGTCAGCCGAGAACATGGCAGATTCTCACTGATGACTATTTCATTCTCTATTACGTCGATGTATTTTCCAGGTGGTTCCACAGTAGCCAGGCCAGAAAATGTAAAATTTCCCATTTCTACCCACTTGAAACAGAAATGATGATCTGGGGGGTCTTTTTCAGACTCCAAGAACTGTGAAAAAAAATAAAGATTTGAGTAGGAAACCTACATCGTTATAGCATAAGAATAAAAATGAAACAAACCAGCTGTTGGTGATGGTGCGAGAGGGACGACTTTACCTAATTCTTTTAAACAGCATGTGAAATTTTTCAATATGGCAAAAAACGTAATTAATTAAAAATGTTTTTAATTAATTATTCAATTATTCAAAACTGATTTCTTATTTTGATTATGTCACTCAAACAAGCTCATCAAATCCACTTGAGAAACATTCAAACTTGCTATCAATGACCTGTTTTTTAATAATAAATTTAATAACGAGTCAACATTAGATATAGATTTATATATGATTTATCTATTAGATATAGATTTACTTATATACTAATGTGTATGTTTTATTAAAGATGTACATTTACCTGAAGGCAGAGTTTCCCCTCTTGAATTAATAGAACATAATGTTCGGACTCCGTGATGAAAACGATCGCCATCTTGTTTGTTGGGTCCTTGTATACTTTAACTGTTGGTGTTAAAAGCCCAAAGAAAAACAACAAAATATTTGTGTTGGCATCAAATTCAATGTGATTAATAATTAGATTGAAATTCAACTGAACCACTCCTTCAGATTCCTCTGCTAAACGTTTCCTGCATAACATCTGTTTGTGTGTTGTGTTGTGTTGTGTTTAATAGACTAGAAAACAGCCGTACCATTGCGTTCCTTTGCTTCCTTAGTGTCGTTTTGGATTTCAACAGCACACAGCACCTTTTCATCAAAGACCTTCCTGACCACAATCATTTCCCCATTTTCAGTCTTCAGGTGAAACTTGCCTAAAGGTTCCATGTTGTATCCTCAGCGGTGTCCTAACAGTGGGGACAGAAAAGCTGTGAATGTCCGACACACAATCTGCATAAACCTGAGGATACGCTTTACAGTAGCTGTCAATCTAAGTTTAGCTTTTCCGCATGTCTCTACTGACGTCTTTCATACGAAACAGAACTGCAGACACTTTCTACGAATGTCTGCAAAACTACTCTAAACTATGCACGGAACGACTACAGGGGTCATGAAGCCACATTAAACATATAACGTGCATGACTTGGTTTTCTCACAGGATCTAAAAAACCCCACAAAACAATAAATGGTAATGTGCCAGTTTCTTTCCCAATAAATTTTGGCAGAGTGGAGCCCAAGGCAGTGTGCAGGCTGCCAGACCACTGGGAGACAGAAAACACTGGGTTGGAATGTGTCCTTCCTGCAGAGACAGAGTTTCTGTAAGTGTTGATTCATGTAGAACTGATACTCCTTTCGATTTTAAAAAGCCTGCTTTATTGTGGTTTATATTCTGTGGATCCAGACACCAACAGCTTTGCCATTATTAGAATATTATTACACCTACTACAAAGTTTGCCTCAACTGAAGGTAGTTTATCTTTGCAGAACCTGCCAAGTCAGTAAAAATACAGTTTTTAAAAACTACATATAAAATGATGGTGTTTATTTAAGCAGCGCATTATCACTGAAATACTGTGAAATCAAAGGCAAGTTTAAAGGTCGGTTTTCATGCCATTACATTACACGTCTAACAAGTTTATTTAAACTAAGCTTAACAACGTAAACATCCATCTGCGGGTCCTAGACTAGAAAGAAACAGACGTAGACACTGAGCTGAAGGTTTAAACACATTGTTAAACATTATTTAACATGAACTGTTAAATATGGAAACGCAGTAAAATTCCCAACGTGCTTCAAAACGTATAAAAACTACATCAAACATCTTCACACGTTCATCGAATCCTGATAAACACGTAGCTGCACTAATGTAACCTCGCTCCATAACGGTAACACAGCAGCCAGGCGGAGAAAACATGGAAGCGCAATGGAAAACTCTTGGATATTTCGCAGTGCGCAGCAAAAGCATGTGCGCACGTTTCGCATACGACAAGTGTCACTTACCCTCACAGGAGAAAGGCTTGAACGGCTGGAAACAGCAGCGACAGTCTCAGCTTGGCGCAAACCAGGCAAGTCAAGAAGAGCGTGCGGAGAAATCTTTAAGTAGCCCTGGCTGCTGACAACCGTGACGTAGGCGCCTTGGACATGGTTTGCGCCAGAATGCGCCATAAGACGCAACAATGGGCCGGAGCCAAAGGTATTCACACATTCGACGCCCAATAATGACATGACGTAGAGAAGGCACGTAACCGGTGTGATGTGATGAGGATGCACACGTAGCTTCAGACTCACTGGGACACATGACTGTCTAACAAAACGAAGACTAGTCTCAGTCTGACATCAAATAAACGTCCACACATTTAGGTTTAGGGGGGGGGGGGGTCTAAATAGAATGGAATAGAAATAAAACAGATCTGTAGCTTCAGAGAATCCAGACGGGATCCGTGTGGATGCTGTGCCCATAAGATGACTGTCCTCATCCTACATCTCCACCTGTTGGCCGGGGACAAACAGAAAGGTTCATGTGACTAATCCCATTTATCAGAGAAGAGAATTCCAGACACCCATCTGATTTGAATTCAGTCATTAAGGGTGAGACTTTCTTAAAGTTTACGTTCGTCATGTTTCTATTTCTCTATTTACTCTCAATGATGTAATGAGTGATGCAACGGCCACTACTATTTATATATTGAAATATTTATTAAAATAGAAGAAGTCCAGTTGCCATGACTCAACTTTCAGATGACTGAGAATCTCCACAGCCATACGACCCAAAGCACAGACGTGAAACAACAGAATGGCTTCAACAGTGGAAAAAGATTAGACCATATGACTTAGATGAAGATAAAAACGTAATCTATGCAGAAATGCATGTAACCCCAGAGGGCTCACATACTTTTTCGTGCAGCTGTGCAGGTAACACGAGTCTGCAGTGCTCTGTGTTCACAGTCAGGACAAGTCAGAACTTCTTTCAATCCAACACTTTCTGCTCTGCCCCTAAGATATTTGTCTTCAGTAAAAACAAATAAATGTACAGGGCACATTTGTGCTTCTGTTGCTGCAGATAAGGGCAGGATAAAAAAACAAATCTTATCATAAACAACATATGAACATTTCTCTTGTATGTTATCATGAACATCACGTGAAGATTAACCGTGTTTATTCATGAGAAATAATCTTGGCAGAATTTTACTTCTATTTACTAGGAGGACGTCAACTAAAAGACACTGTCTGAGCCTTTAATAGAATAAGCTGCCATATTCTAAATTATGTGAAAAATATTTCCAATTAAACTGATGACAACAAACTGAAAAAGTGAAGCTGGTGACGGGTCTGTGAGTTTGAGGTAAAGGTGGCCAAGATCATTAGGGACAAATTCCAAACCAACCGGAAACAAAACCAGAGACGGTAAATCTAGGATTTATTTTCAAAACAAACAAAAGGCCACTTTTCCTTGTTGTATTTAAATTGTATTACATCACCACAAGATATTTCTGCAACTGCTGTAATGATTTCTCACAAATCCCAGAGGCTGATGTAAAAACAATGATTCATATTTGTTTTAAATACATAAACTTTTATTATAAAGAGGTATGTTTCTAACAAATTAACAAAAAATAAACTTGTATCAACATAGTATTCAGGATCCACCTGCAGATTCCTGCTTCATTTAACCATTTGATACTAGTGCCAACAAGAAAAAACGTCTCAGGGCTGGTATGAAGACATTTTTAAACCCTGAACAGTTTCCTGTCATCATTTTCTCCACTACTGATGTATGTTAACCCGTAAGAACCCACTGTGACACAGGCGTCACAAAATACAACACATTTATTCAGGGCCATGGTGCATGGTATATTTAGTTTGGTGAATATCACACATATATTTTCTTTAAGTAGAAATGGGCCAAATACGAACGCCATCGTCAATACAATGGCAGGAAATTGAACCTGGCATAATCAGGATTTTTTCAGAACCATGTTTTTCCCCATATGACTGTGTGGGATTTTCTTATATTGTCATTACACTACAGGCAGCTCATTTACTGCCAGGATGACTCAATAGACTTCGCTAATTGTATAGTATATGACTCACGAGTCATATTCTGCCTGTACTGTGATGGAGTTGATGCAATCTTTCAGCGGATACATCACACCATAAAAATATTTGCACTTCAAACCTTCATATAGTGACAAAACGGTTGATTAAGCGCCTTTTTACACAAGCTCCTGAACCCAGGGTGGTGCTGAGTCCCTGAGGTGGAGGTGGAGCAGGAGGAGAAATGAATCTGAGAACAGTGTAGGTGTGTTTGTTTTTTTAATGCTTGTAGACCACATGCTAGGTAAGAAAAAACAAAGAACATTTGTTTTGTAGATGGGTTTTAGTAATTTATTATTAAATTACTATACAACACAAGTCCTGGAACCTGGAGATAATACACTTACAACATTAAAGCAAAACCTTCACAACCAAGTGTGACAAAATACTTAAAAAAAGAAGCTCAATGGCTAAAATCGCAGGTTCTATGTTTACACTGGAAAGAGTAAAGCACGTATACACATCAAGTTCCCCCCCAGTGCGATGTAAACCTCTTGATGTAGTACGTGATGTGTATGTGATGTGCACTTCTAGGACTAGATGACTTCATCGTAGACTAACTGGATAAACACCTTGTCTTTCAGTGCTTCATTCTGTCTGTAAATGTACATGGGTGTGTTATCAACGGACGGGCTAGTTTCGCCAACATTCTGCTGCTCGCTGCTCTCTTTCTCCTCAGAGATCAGGTCGTTGTAGGAGGTCACACAGAGATCGTGATCCTGGAGGGACGCAGGGTATTGCAACGAGGCCTTCTCGATTCTCACGGAGCGTCTAACGGGGGTGAAGAAGCGAATCTCCTGCCCGTTGACTCGTACTGGTTCTCTTGGTCGGTTCAATGGACCACTGAAAGCAAAGAAAGCATAAAAAAAAAACAACAATAATTAAATAACAATAAAAACAATCATTATTACCTTAAAAACTAATGAGAATAATACACATTAGTTCATAGTAATTGCCATTTAATAAGCTGACGGTTCAGTTCTAGGCATGTTTCCATTCTTGACTGGTCACCTTGTTTTTGTCATCTTACTATTAAACTTTATAAAAATGTAAATATATTTAATATCTTTCATTAGCTACACATAAAATGACATTATGTCAGAAAGAAAGTGATGTCTACCTGGATACCATCTAGGAAATCCTTTAATATGGAGTTTAAAAAATGACTTCACACTTTGTTTTAAGTCAAATAACTCAAAGTCATGAGGTGAACAGAGGAAACAAAGGCAAACCTTGTGGCTCAGTCTTATCTGGATTTGTGGTTCCAAGACATTTTGGCTCAAATGCTCAACAATAAAGTTATTAGCTTGTATGTAGCATTTTCTCTCTTTCTGCTAAAGACTAGGTCAGTCTGCCAAGCAGTTTAGCTGACACGCAACCCGGACACGTGCTTGGTTGTGAACAAAATGGCATTTGTGTGGAATAAATATATAACCAGTAAATTCATTTTCTTCCACATGCTTATAATGTAAATTCAGCAATTTGTGTAGTGATTGTTGCAAAACGCAAACCAGCAGATAGTGAAACAGCTACTTAAAGACCTGGTAATAATTTTAGCCTCTGCATTTGGCAAACGAAGGGAGACCCACTGGCAGGTTGAGTAGGAGCTAAAATAAATCGTTTCAGGTAGCAGTGCATAAAAACTATACATTCCATTCCAACATAGCGCAAATGTAGGCAGCAGAGTGAGGCTTCAAAAATAGATCAGTCTCATCTTAAAAAACAAAACTATGCCAATACACATCGTACTACACGCAACTATGATCAGTAAACTAAAAGCTTTAGACGAGCTTTGATGTGGTGGCAACTGGCTTTGACAGGCCATGGATCTATTTTAGCAGAGAGACTGGCGAGGAGGATTTAAAGGCAAGATAATTAAAGAAATATTTTTATTTGACTCTTAGTAATTAGGTACTAATGTATGAAAGTTAGACCTTATTGCTGCTTGACATACCCAGGAGTTGCTGTGATCTTGAATTTCACAACAGAGGAGTCACCTTTCTCCCCATTGATCAGGGCTCTCACAGGTTCAGGCGTTGTGCTAGGGTTGTTAGAGCTCCCATCTGGTCTGTCATATGCTGGCATCTGATCCAGATCGTCCTTTTTTTCTTCAGATGCTAAAACAAAAAACAAAACAAAAAAAACCAAACCCAGATGCAGGAGATAAAACTAAACTGAAATATATTATTTTAAATGGAAAGGTCTTTGGCAATACTGTAAACATCTGGAAAGCAGGACTGTCAACTTCGTTTTATGCAGCTTGCAGAAATGTGTCTGCCTGCCAAGGCAGCTCTCAACTATTGTGCAGCCTCAATAACCACATATTGAATTGCATATCTCACATTTCTTTCGCTCTGTAAACACTCAACACAAGAGTGAAGGCTCATAGAAAAGGTGACAAAAAGTCAAAGCAGGGTGGTCAATTTGAAACTGACACACATTAACACGTGAAAGTCAAAATAAGTCAGTTCAGCTGTAAAGGATCTCCACTGTGCCGCTTGAGTGAATAGCACGCAATAACAAGCTTACAATCTGGTCCAGTCTGGAGCAAGCGAACGTGATGAGGCACAGCAATACCTTGAATCTCATCCCTTTTCTTCAGAATCTCAAACACCACAGCTCGCAGCTCGTCTACTGGCTACAAACAAAACAAGAACACAGAAATGTCACGAACGTCATGCACTGCTTGTTGTCATACAATGCTGATTTTGACTACATAGCAACAAACAACACAAACACCAAAATAACAATGCTGATGTTAGCATCTAAGTTAGCACTCTGTGACTAATAGAGCTGCTTTCTCTGTAAGGCATAGCAGACATTGCACAATGAGGCTGCTGCATCACCATAACACACATCAGGTTCAACTGCAGTTACACATTCCCACAGCATTTCACACGTGATGTGGAAAATACAGGAAGAAAATACTGATCACATTGAATTTGATTGTACGGATGCACATCAACCTACCGACAGTGAAAACTCTCTGCACGGTACTTGTTTTAGCAGATCCTGATTTAGAACTTGCATGGTAATTTAGGATCGGCTGGTGGTGACACCAAGAAAAGCTTCTGAGCTCAGCTGAGACATGACTTATAAAAACAGGTCAATCAAATGACACGTTCATATTAAAAATCCCAATGTCATCTCATCGTCATGCATTAGTGTTGTGGCATCATGTCTGTAAACTCCTTCATTTTCAACATGGTGGAAGTCTGAGATTTAACAGGCAGACATGCAGCTGCAGTTTGCCTTCATTTGGAACAGGCAACTCACTGACACTGAGGAGCTTAACTCTTCTGCAACGGCTGCCAGTCCTCTGTAACCAATCAACACACACGCCTGCCTGCACTACTGAATTGGGCATCGCTGGCACGTGTCCTGGACATACGGTACTGTGCAAACGCTTTAGGCAGGTGTGAAAAAAAGAGAATGTTTTCAAAAATGGGAGTGAATGAACAAAAGAACCTAAATCAAACCAATATTTGGTGTGGCCACCCTTTTGCCTTCAAAACAGCAGCAATTCTTCCAGGTTCACTTGCTCAGTTGTTGGAACTCGGAACTCGTCTGTAGTTTGGTCCAAACATCGTGGAGAACTAACCACAGATCTTTTATGGATGTAGGGTTTCTCACATCCTTCTGTCTCTTCATCTAATCCCAGATACACCGATGATGTTGAGATCAGGGCTCTGTGGGGGCCAAGTCATCACTTCCAGTACTGACGTAGTAACCAAATGTTGATTTGATTCAGATTTTTCCCTTGTTCGCTCACTTTGTAAATTTTGTAAATTAACAAAAATAAACAACCATTATTTATATTTCTGAAAGCATTCTTGGTTTATCTTTCACACCTGCCTAACACTTTTGCACAGCACTGTATTTGGCCAGCTTGGCAGAGGTTCTCACTGTGCTGCAGGACACTGGTCTCAACACTCGTCTCCACTTATACTATACCCCTAGACTCTTAACTGCTGACATGGTCTTTCATATTATTGCAATGCTGATAGCAGTCATTTTATTTCCCCGCAGGATAACCTTAATATCTTATTACACATTTCTCCCTGAGATTTTAAGATAAAAGTTCTGGTCTTACAGCCCAGCATCAACTCTTGGTCTTCATCATCACCAGAAATATCAGACCCGTACCCGTATTATACTGCCAGCGCCAGTAAAAGCTCAAACAATTCCTTTAAGATCTTTACCAAACCCTGATGTACCATGTTGTGTGTGCATGTAAACACAGTGATTGACGTGTGGACAGAAATCAAGTTGGCTGCTAATTAAATGTATTTGATACAGATGCCTGGAAAACGCCTGAAGCTCTTTCTTTATACTTCTGCAGGGCATTACTTTTTTATTGGTCAGAAAAAGTGCAGACATAATTATGCTGTCAATCACTAGTAAACGTCTGTTGTGTGAATGATGTCGTACCTCCAACACAACATGAACAGCCTCTTTAAACATGGGCAAGACATCAAGGTTACCCTCCTGCTCCATGAGACGGGCCTGACAGATCCAGTATTTGGCAAATTTCTGGGACACTGCTGGAAGCCGAGTGAGAACCTTCTTTACCTGCTCTGGAGGGCAGCCCTGTTGGTGCAAGGCAGGGTCAAAACAGAACAACAGAGATGTCTCTAACACAATAAATGCCAGATCAGCTGACACAGTAGTTTCTTTAGTTTTGTAAAGTGAAAATCCAATTAAACCCACTTCTTTACAGTGTCATGTTTAAGTACATAACTACAAATTCCTTCTCTCACTTTCCTCTGAGAACTGTGGCAGGATTAAAAAAAGTCATTTAAAAACATTTACCTCTTTGAGCAATTTGATGCAGTCGGCCAGGGCCCTGTCCACAGCCTGAATAAGAGAGTGGGCCTCGTCTTCCTCCTTCATGGCAGTCCAGAAAGGCTGGGGCACTGCCATAGTGCGCCTGACCTGAGGTTTCACTGGCATAGCGGGACGTTTGTAAGAAATCCCCTTCGCTTCTCGCCATTCTTGCAGTTTCTTCCTAAAGAAAAACAAAAAGTTGCCATTGTTCTACTAATATATTTATTATTGAGTAAAACCAATCGCTGTACTGGATTCAATTATGCGCACAGGTATACGTAGCCACAAAGTGGCCAGTGCATAACTGTTATTCAGTATTTAGACTACAAAGACCTAAAACAAAAGAAACACAATATAATATGAGCAACATATAATTAACTTAGTTTATATTTTATTATTAATGTGTGTGAGTCACACACAGGTGTCATCTGTAATTATACTTACATTCTCTCCTCCTGAGCAGCAGTCACTTTCTTTCCTTCAGTCTGTGGCGCGGCCCTGACTGGGGCCTTCTGTGTCTTTAGTTCTGTGGGCTTTCCTGTGAGGCTGACGGTCCTGGTTGGCTGTGGCAGCGTCTTTGACATCATTTTACCGGCACCTTTTTTACTTATTTGTTGTGAAAGCACACTTGCAGAACTACGTCCGCTTTTACACACAACGGTTTTAGCAGCCGTCTCAGTCACAGCTGCCCCACTGACTACTGTGGAACAGCAGCTTGTTGATGGCCCCAAAGGTGTGTGAGATGTCATTTTGGATATCCTCTCGTTTTTCTTACATTTATCTTCAGATATTTGCTTTGTGGACCTGCCTGTGTTCTGACTGGCTGGAGTAGTTTTGGACTTTCCTGCTTTCCACTGTGGCTTAACAGTTGCTGCGTCGCATCTGGAGGACAGAGGTGCTGATTTCAGCTCTCTTGATATTTGACTCTTACAAGTTGGCTGAAAAGGTTTTACCAAAAGTGGCTTCAGGTTCGATTTGCTCAGATCTTCAACTTTTCTACATCTTGCAGACATGGAAACAGTTCTCACACTGACCATGCTGGTCCCAGCAGTGGTAGAAATTATTTTCTTTTGTGTCGTGGAGGTCCTCTGGGAAACGGATAAGGGGCGGGATGTTACCTTCTTAGCAACAGAATTAGTGGTGTTTAAATCATCAGGAGCTCTTGCAGAAATGTGCATTAAGTGTGAATTTGTGTTTCTTGGCTGCGTAACTGCTGGAATCAGTCCTGTTTTTGTTTTGACAAGAGGTCCAAGGCTCATTCTGACATTCACTGGGCCTGACAAAGCCACATTTGACCTACTGGTAAATCTGCTGTTTGATGGCGGTACAGCTGTACAGCCTACATTTGACACTTTGGCTGTAAATGGCCGACTGGTATTTGCCTGCTTTTTGACACATGCAGGTGCATTTGGATTAGGCTTGAGGGTAATTACACTGTAGGTGCTTCTAAGCACAGAATTCTGTTTTTCGTTTTTCTGCTGATCTTGGATCTTGGATGGATGGATCTTTACATTCCCTTTGTTTGGGTCCCTGAACACTCCTCTGGTTGGACGTTGTGTGCAGTGAACAGGCAGAGGTTTGACTTTAGACGCCTCAGATCCGAATCTCTGAGGAGGAACCTTATTCTCTTTTCCCAAAACAGCCTGTGAAAAGAACAACCTGGTAAAAATATAGTAGCTTCAGTACTGAATCATAAGTTAAGACTCAATTTCACATATTTTGCCAGTTTAAATAAGAAGATGACAAAGAATGAAACCCGTGAAAAACAAAGACTTACTGCTTTCACAGGCTTCTTAACAGGACAGTCAACTTGAAGACTTGCGCTGCGGAGAACAAAATATGATGCCGTATCTCCATAGACACGTAAAACAAAACATCAACACACTTATTTTTAGGCATAATAAAGATTCGTTACTTACTTTGGGTGGAGTAGTTTCTGCTGTCCCTTTGTTATCAAATACTCCATTAACTTCTGCTTACGCAGCTCTGAAAAATTTGGAGACAAGGACTCATCACAGGGTGACTTCTTTTATCTTCAACTGCCATCTTCACAAACATCATAACTAATGCATGAATAACATTACGCGAGGCGTTTCCAGGCATATACAATTTCCTTTGAATTAATGAGTCACAGTATTACAACTGTGTAAAGTCGTTAATAGACTTAATTAAAGTGACTGTAGTACTAACCTCCTGCACTGTATTATCATTTCATAGCTATTCAACATCAAAATCATGAAAACCATCACCATCCTGCCTGTTTGTCTCACTGTTAGAGGACCAACACACGTACGAGAAACTGAAGAGAGACCCCACCAGCAGCTACAAAAAGAAAAATCATAGTTCATCTCAAAGAGCTGGAAACAGAGCAGACCATCGACAGGATGACATACCACCGCCTGTATCCTGGAGAGGTCACTCCCTGCAATTACGGACTTCCTAAGATTCACAAAAAGGGAGCCCGGCTCAGACCCACAATAGAAAAAGACTGGAAGAGGACAGCAGCCTCAGCACCAGAAGCAACCGGGTCAGATATGTTCACTCCTGGACTTAACACCATATATTTCAGCAACAGAGGGGACTTCTACAGACAGAGGCATGGCTGCGCTGTGGGCTTTCCTGTGTCACCTATTGTGGCCAACCTGTATATGGAAGAAGTGGAGAAGAAAGCTCTCGACTCTTTCTCAGGAACAGCCCCAAAGCTGTTTCGCCCGCGTCCTTCTATTGGCCTCGATGAATTCCAGTGGGCAGCCCAGGACAGAGCCAGCTTTCTTAACCAGTTTGTTCAGTCTCTTTCTGTCTCTGTCCGTGCTGCCGCCCACCCAGCACAAAGAGCCGTAGAGGACTGCCGATGCCACTACTGTGTCACAGAAAGTCCGTAGGAGTGCCCTGCTCACCCCGAAGGACCTCAGTGGCCTCAGCAGGTGGAGGCGACTCTGGCCCCTCCTGTACAGGGCATCAGAGTTGTCGGTCCAGTCCAGGTTTTTGTTGAGGTGGACACCCAGATATTTGTAAGTGGTTCAGATATGTGAATGATACCTGGGTGAAGATCAAGATCCAGGAGGTACAGACATTCACAGACCACATAAATGCAGTGGACGGTAACATCAGGTTCACCAGAGAACAACAACAGACTGGCCTTTCTGGACTGCGCAGTCATCAGAGGGAATGACGGTGGTTTAGAAATAGAAATCTACAGGAAACCCACCCACACTGACCAGTACCTTCTGTTTGACTCTCATCACTTTCTGCAGCACAAACTAGGAGGCATCAGGACCCTGAACCGCAGAGCGGAAAACATTCCCATTTCCACTGTAGCCAAGAAGAAGGAGAACATGCATCTAAAGGCAGCTCTCAGGACCTGTGGCCCCAGATGGGCCTTCAACAAGGCTGCGTCTCAACCCAGAACAAGGACAACGGAACGGCCTGACACCCAGAGCCAACGGAAGAATCTGGTCATTCCTTACATGGACGGAGTGTCTGAAAAGCTTAAAAGGATCTTTGGAAACTACAACATACCCGTCTACTTCAACCCCACCAACACTCTCAGACAGAAGCTTGTGCATCCAAAGGACCCGGCACCGAAACACAAGAGGAGCAACATAGTATATGCAGTTCAATGCAGTGAAGAGTGCTCGGAACTATACATTGGTGAAACCAAACAACCAGTATCTGCCGTGTATCTCCACTTAAAAGACAAAGGCCACTCATTTGAAGACAACAACGTTCACATTCTGGACAGAGAAGACAGGTGGTTTGAACGAGGCGTCAGAGAAGCTTTACATGTCCAGGTAAACAGCCCCTCTCTCAACAGAGGTGGAGGCCTCAGACAAAACGTGTGTCCCATCTACCCGCTGCCCTTTCGACTATGCCCAGGAAGATCAAGACCACTTCAGGCGTCCCCCACAAAGATGGTTGGAGGAGGAGTCAAGGTAGTTGAGGGTCCTCACCCTCACCCCCCTTTGTTCGCATAATGAACACATTCTTCACAGGTGTAAGGTGAAACCAAAACTGGAGGATAAATCCGTGGTCCACACCAACTTCCCACAGACTGAAGCAGCCACCTGCATAGGCGGTGAAACGATTCTACGAACTAGAAGAAGTCCAGTTGCCATGACTCAACCTTCAGACATTATTGTTTGCGCTGTTTTATTCTGAAATCCTCTTTTGCACAGTAATTCATAGTCTGCATTGTAATTTAGCCCGTTTGCACAAACTCCATCAACATTTTAATTTAACCCTTTGGATCAATAAGGTATCTCTCGACCTGGCTGACGACGGGCGTCCTACTAACGAGGCGTGGTAAATAGAAACATGCTGCTCCCTGGTGACAGAAAACCCGTGTATTGAAACAATTCACTGCAGACAACGGACACGGTTAAATAGACAGTTGTCAGCGTCATAGCCAGTGAAAACAAGGTCTCCAGGTCAAAACCACATTTTATTCACAAACACATGTAAAAACTTTATTTATATCCGCGATAATTTCACGCCCGTAGCCATGATAAATTAACATGCTAATTCTAACGTTTACAATACACGTTAGTGTGTTAGCATGTTAGCTAACCGAACGCCATCACTCATCTCGAAGGGAAATATCGCTAGATCAACTCGCTAACCTTTCCTGGAAAGCATCGGTACTGACTCTTCTTCTTCCATGTTCGTCAAATTGGGCGTCTTCTTCAACTTTGTAACAAACTTGTCGCTGTGAAATGTTTTTCGCAGAATTTGTTGCTGGTGTTACGTTTAACCTCGTAACAACAGCGCTCGCGTATCCGGGTTTGAATTTGCCGGGAGTCAACGCCTTCTCTTCGCTGATTGGACGATTTCAAATTTTAAACATTCAGCGCGCATGCTCACCACGTCTGCTCTGATTGGAACGATGTAAACCAAAACGTGCGAGTAGACCCGTAAACACATCATCCAAAATCTACTCTAGGTGTGTGTAGAAATACTGTGCAAACCTAAGATCAGGTTGTGTATATAACATGCCCGCTGTGAACAGGGATCACAATGGGATCAACATTACAAACAACCATTTGATCTGTCGTTTGTAATGTTGCTGAAATTCAGGATGTGAGAATATGCTGAGATCTATTGCGTCTGCTTGAAATGTGCCAAATAAGGTGATAATAATCAGTTCATATTAGTTATTAAAAACATTTTTATTAGATTTTCACTCCGATGTGTGCAATGTATAATTAGAAAAGGCCTTGTATATACATACAAAATCATTATATTTAAGCATCATTTTAAATGGCGCATAAATATATAAATAAATAAATATTTAAGTGACGTGAGAAACCAATGTCTTTTAAGACAATACAAAAGTCCCACCTAGTGGCGATACCTGGTTAATTCAATCCATCAATCATTTCACTCTTGTACTTGGTACATACAGTAGAAAAATAGTAAAAAATTGTCTTTAAAAAAGTATTGTAAAATACATACAGAATAGATTTTTGTTAACAATATTCAAACGCATATCACTGTTTTAACTCTGATGCTGGATGGTGAAGGTTCTGTAGCGCTGCGCAGCCTCCTGGCACATCTCTACTGGATCGCTGTCGCTCTGTCCGGTGCTGATGTACCAGTCAGGAAAGTGGGCAGACATGAGGGTGCTGATGTTCAGCCCGGTGTCATGTTTGTAGAACAGGAACCGCATCATCTCGCTACCAGAGCGGATGGTGGACAGACTACTCTTGTCCTCCACAAGCTGAGGTGGAAAAAAAACAAAACGTCAAAAGGTCTGATCATCACACTCAACTAAATCATCAGCTCCTAACAAATGTACATTTGTCTGTAATAGCAATGAGTAAGATGGGACTCTAACATTACAACAAGCTGTGGTCTAGTGTCTTTAGGTGAGAATCATGTAGGAGTTTTACCTCCAGGTGCAGAGTTGGATCAGCGCCATCCTTGTGGCACGACAGGTACAGATCTGTGTCTTTGATGCGGAGAGTCACAGGTCTGGCCTCTCTGCTGGGTGAAGGGTGGATGTACGTCGACATGTTGAGGAAAACTGAGGAGAAAACAGAGGACACAGAGTCATGCTAATGAACGTTAAAATGCTCATGACAGAATTAAAATGAGACAATAGTGTCTTTAGCGCCTTAAAGGAAACCTTTATAACTCAAACAGGCTAAAATTCAACTTTTCATCTGCTCCAGTTCAATATTGACTGAACTGGTCCCTCAACCTTCTGACTGTCTCACCTTTGCGGTGCTCATTGCCGCCCTGCAGCATAATTGCGTAGAGCTTCATGGTATCTTGGTACAGAACCAGGCTCCTCTTCTTAGTGTCAGTAACGCTGCACTGGTACTCGACCCCACTGCTGAACTCATCCGTGGAAGCAGACTCACACTCGTTCACCAAATGTTCTGAGGGAAAAACAGGAGGACTTGGTTAGTTGTGCTGTTGTCTTTCGCCATCTGAGCTTTTCCAACTTGATAACTGTCCTCACTAGAACAAAATATGTGGGTTGATTTAACAGAGTCGACTGGGCTGAACAGTGTTGTGATTACCTTCCACGATGCTCTCCATCACCATGTTGAGCAGGCTTTCGTCCCTGAACTCGGTGCTCAGCACAGACCGTGAGCTGCTGCTCTTCAGCTTCTCTAAGGCAATGACGATGTTGACCAAGCATTTCATATTCAGTGGATGATGGGAGACCTCCAACTCTATTCCGTTGGGCATCCTGTTGCTCCACTTCATGCTCGCGCTGGATCTCATCTTGCATTCCATCTCCAAAGCTGAGAAAGTCCTGTAGAAAGACATAATCAGTCTCTAAAGTTCACTGAAGCGGTGAGAGCCAAAGCTGTATCATCCTTCAGTTTACTTCTTTACTGTCTGCAACTAAACACAGGAATAAAAATGTTGACAGTGAAAGTCAGCTCACCTGTTAAAGTCTGTGGATTGGAAGTTGAAGTTGTATCACTGTGCTTGGTCAGACTCCAGTAGTTGTCCTGTCTTTGCTGTCTGTTTGCTTTTATAAGTGCCTCAGCCACAGGGAAATTCCTTGTGGGAGGATCTACGATGAAGATGATGAAAGACTGTAATAGCACACCGCCGTCGTGAAGCTGCTTTAGTGATTGTGACATTTTAAAAAAATACGTCATTGTCTATGAAAGTTTCCTGAAGGTGTGAAAACAATCCTTTTCAAATCATTCCTTCTTTATTTTTTTTACGCATCTTAAAAACAGCTATTATGAAACCTATAACGTTTTTCTTCCATGTTATCACAACCCTTACCAGTTAAATTTCAATACAACGACATGCTAGAAATAAGTTGAACAGTTTTGGTACCAACAAGCCACATTTAAAAGAGTATTTTAAGTACTCAGCAATAAGAACATGAATCCTCCTTCAAAGAGGTGAACAGGACGTACTCGACATGTGGCCCCAGAGTCCGGTTGTCACTAATCACAGGTTTATTTCTTCATTCATTAGAACTTGCTGATGGCTTTTCCACAAACAGTGCTAATAGAAGCAACGTATAACACTGAGAAAATCTTCAAAGATTTAAAAAATCTTATCTTTTTTTTAAAATCACTAAGTACTATAATGGTAATATCTACACATGATAAGAATCTCTCCAGAACTACTTCAAAGTGTTGCATCCAGGATGTTTTAGTTTTGTTAAATACAACATGTAGAGTTCTATAACTTTTTTTATTGTTGCAGCTGTGTCATGTCTTAGTAAACAGGGAGTGGTAATAATCCTCAGCCCTAAATAATCATCTCTTGAGCAAGCCAACAAGCACAAACCCTGCTGAGAACCAGCTGTAAACAAGCTTATTTTTACAACCTCCGGTCCAGTCAACTAAATTCAGAAAAAAGATTAGGTTTTACAGCACGAAACTGCAGCTGGATTCAACTTGGGTTTTTACTACACGACTTGCTTGTTACATAACTACTGAGTTTTACGTTGTCTCTGATGCAAGCAGTCGCTGCGTCATTCCAAGGCTGGATTCAGCCGGAAGCCACTTAACACTGACTGGAAAAGTGTAGTTCTAGTCCGGTGGGTTCTTACACGCAAGCGGATGTTATAGACTAGACATAACCGGTATCACATAAACATATCACACCTACACTGTGAGTTTAGCCAGATGCCATGCTCTCATTTACACCTGCTAATATTGAGTTGACTTGTTTTTTCAATTACTGCAAGTTTAATTAATGGCATGGAACAATTAACAAACCATCCTTAACCAGTTTGCTCAACAGAGACACAAGACAGTTATTTTATATTTATTAATGTTACGTTTGGCAAAGTGGGATGAAAGATCGGAATTTTCTTCATCTCTGCTCCGTTCATCCAGAATGTGATGGCTTGCGTGCTATGAGTGGAGCTGCAGTGCGCGCACGTCTCTCTGAACCAGTGTGTGTTGCAATGGTCCTCGTCTGCCGTTGCTGACTCATGTTATTGTCCTATTCAGGAAATTCTCTCCGTGTGGCAGCACTTTTACTTCCCTTTCAACTTCCTTAATCTTTTAATGAATAGTGGAAGTAAGAGAGAGGGACTTCAAACCACGTAATATGTCGTGTTTTGGCTAAAATTCCAAACTACACAGTTGTTCACAACTTGGAATTTTCCTGCTGTGGAACAAATCTAAATATTCATCAGTTGGGGGGAGCATTTAAAAACGAACGTAGGCAGGACGAGCCTGATGAGTCCTACCCCAGTCACTCCTCATCCACCACGAGTCAGTTAGATGTGTGTTAGGTGCGAGGTGAGACGTTCAGTGACCATACAGAGAGTAGGTCATTGATGTTTTGGATTCACTAAAAGCTGATTTGTGTATATCAGTCACAGAAACCATTAATTCAGCTGCTCTTCAGCCTGAAACATTTGAAATAAAACATTTTTGCTGTGTGATCTACGGGAGAACGAATTTCAGGTTACACCAGACAGATATGAAAATGTCAATGACATGAGGCAAAAGGAAATATAAGCAATACAACAAGGACCAGATTTAGAGTAGCAGTACTCCAGTATAAAGCAGAGCTACTGGCTTTAGTAGCGTTTGCAATGCAGTAACAATTTGTTCATTCCTGTTGCAATACCTGCGTCGTCAAATGAGGACATGTTAAGAATTATTACAAAAATGATGCCATTGTGGTTGTGGTTGTCTGCCTCTGTGACCGCACCGAGGCATAATGAGAGCGCAGACAGAAACGTGTACAAACAGGGTTGAATGTGATTATACTCGTCCTAGTTTGTCTCTATAGGTTTAAATCTCACCAGCGATCTTCTCTGCCAGTAGTGTGAACTTGTTTGACCAATAAAATTCCCAGTGATGCAAAAACAACAGGAACAGCAGCTTTGGGAGTTTCCGTAAAGATTACAATTCAACTCACTGACCAAAACTCAACAAAGGCACTTCCTTGTCCACACCTGCCAGCCCGTAATCCCTGGGTGGGTCTGTGTGTCATGCATGGTACTTGACTTTCAAGTAGATAATGTTACCTGATTGTTAGGACTCGTATAAATGCTGCACAACAACAGGGAAAGAGGATGGAAAATGAAAACGATGGCTCAGACTCTCGAATGTCAAATTGTTTGGTACAAATACAGAACATTTCCCTTTTTCTCACACCACATTTGTAATTTTTCTTCTGCTTCCTCTGTGTTTCCTATGGGACACAACCTGACTTCTAGAAATGATATAAGGTCAAAATAAGGTCTGAAACTTTAATGACAAACTAAAAGGAGAACGTCAGCTTTGATTCAAGGGTTTGGTCAAAAAATTTAATGAAAACTGTGCAGAAATGACGTTTTTTATTTACATAACAAGCACATTATACTTACATCTAGAGAAAAAGCCAGGCCAAGCACAAAAGGTCCATAGAGAAATATATCTCGTGTTTATTAATAACTTGCTTCATGTTCAAAACTCATTAAGACAGAAATTATAAAACAATATTTACAAGTCGTTTCTGCGTTGTTGAGTTAAACCACACCCGAGGGAACGAATGCTGGGCGCCCCAGTTGCCCAGTTCCCAAATGAAAAATCATGGCAAATAAAAAAAACAAAAACAAATGTTGACTGACTGTTGTCTTGAGGTACAAACAAACAAACAGACCTGCTGCTCAGACACCCACACAAACATCCTGAAGCCAAACCCAGTACAATTTAAAGCAGGGGGAGGTAATCGAGCACAGGCATAAACAAAAACTGCACATCTGAAGAACAACCAAAGCAAGAACAGTCTCTCGTCACGGGGATCATCAAAGCACAGCGAAGGCAACACAACGGTGAATCTGTGAGTCCCTTAAGCGTCTGCATTTCTGTACAACATGAAGCGTCACACGAGGAAGCTCAATTTCAAAATTCTGGCCACTAACGTTATTGCAAAAGGGCTACTGAACCAGAAACTTTGGCAAATCTGCGGCCTTGGGCAACACTGCTCACCTCGTTAAGGTGCTTCTATTTTTAACCACGACTTTGGGCTGTTTATCCTTTCTTCACGCCCAAAAATAGAGAACAATGGTTAAAAACACGAGCATTTCTCAGAAACAGAAGAATTCTCAGAAGAGATAAACAGTGAAATAAAGCTTTAAACTCCCTTTTACCAAGATTCTGTTTTCTAGTTTTCTGACTCACCAGAGTAGATGGTAGAGTTTAACGTTATAATATATGTGTCAAACTGTATTTACTTCACAGGTTGCAATACTATGTAATATCTTATTCTAGTATCTGTGGAGGTTTCGAACTACGACCTCCTATATTGTTACCTAACGGAAATGCTGGACGCAGACGAGCATTAACCAAAATCTGATGGTGGGCGACAGATTTTATTCAACAATAATCTGGTTTCTCCTCCAGTTTCTGTGCAAGATGACAAATGACAGAACCACATGCAAAGTGCTGAGGGCTGACCGTTGTACTGTGTGCTGATACTGCTGCAGCTGTCGACAGTAGACACAGTTTCATAGAGAACATATGAATATTGACACAAAACAAAGAATGTTGCTGCATCACAAAAATAAAACAAATCCTCTATAAAACTTTTTTCAGCTTTCTTTCGGAGCCGCTCGTTTATTTGCTGCTCAGCTAACTAGTTGATAGCGAGCTGATGTTCTACGCTGGCTTCCTGAGATTTAAATATTGATTACTGTGGCATGTAAGGAGCAATTTGCTGCTAAAACCACCACAATAAATTTAATTACAACACATTTAACGAAACGTGATTTTTCATTGACTATCATGTAAGACAGCGTACAGAACAAAACCTTTTTCTATGTCACCATATGCTGCGTCAGACAAAATAACTAAGAACTACCATCGAATGGCTCATTTTATTTACAGCACATTTGCTAAAAAGTTCTGACTTTATGTCTTTGGTTTATCTCAGTCAATGACAGGACTAAAAATCGGACTAAACTGTTGTATAACAAAATTAGACGCTAAACTCGCATTCAAGTGTTTTTAAGAAGTTTGGTGAAACATGTTTGGAAGCTCCCACAGCCTCTATGACTGTTTTAACATCTAGGTTAAAGGAACTGACTAAAAAATATGTAAAAGATAAATGTTTATGTTAAGCTGTTCGCAACTTGCAGATACAACCGTCATGTCATTAAAAAAAGTTCAGCCCCATTGTACATAAAACATTTCGCAATAATATTTATAATAGTATTTTGTTATTTGGTAGAATTGAATTTCATAATCAGTCAAACCAAATGAAAAACAAATCAACTCTCTTTGACATGTTTTAAATTTCACAACCAGACAAATTGAATAAATAAATTTTGACATGCTGCATTAAATTTACTAACCATGTGTTCATTTTCTTGTGACATCATCTTTATCATGTGATAAATAAATAATCACATTTGTGTGATCTAAGGGTTCGTCACAAAACAAATGAATTAAAGTGAGTCGTTGTGATGCGGAAAGCACGTAAATAAAAGCCCACTGAAATACCCAAATGTGTGTGGGATACACTTCGCCTTTAAAATGTTCTCTAGTGTAGTAAAATGTAATAGGAGTATGTTATGGTGTCTAATAATAATAGTCACAAAAATGCGGTTTCTTTTCTGTAAAAATCACAAATCTGGTTGATGCTGGAGCTAAACAGTGTTTTTGGCTGCACAAATACAAATAAGTTTAAACTGCGTCTCAGTGCGAATGACCTCAACCCCTCAGATGTGATTATTAAAAGTCCAAAGAGAACCACTGAATGCAAAAGAACATTTAACACTTTAAATCTTTCAATAAGGCAAAATAAAACATCTTGCCCACCATCAGCAAAATATATATATGTATGTACATACACAATCACTGAACTAAATAAATAATGTTTCTGATTTTCTAGGAGCTGATCAAGCGTCCCTCTTTTGGTTTCTGTTCTCACCAAGTCAGGTGATGGCCATTTGGTCACATACACACTTGAAAACAGTCACACACACTCAACCACCCTGTCTAATAAAGTAGGAAGGCTCAGTGCGCTCAAACAGCTTCACTTCAGTGATTCCCACATGAGCAGGTGCACCTGAAGCCTCCCGTCGTGGCTCCTCGTCGAGGCGTAGGGAGACGCGCTCTGAACATTTCATGGAACACATTCGTTATAATCACGTTGATTGTCTTAATCAGGATACAGACTACAGGCTGCCTGTCGGCGCTGAATCTCATAACAACGGTGGGATAAAAGCTCTGAGCTACTTTCTGCGTCTAACCAAGAAACAAGGAAAAGTGTATATTTACAGAAACACACTCCAAACCCTCCAGACCCCACCACAAAAAAAAAAAAAAAGAAATGAAAAAGACACAGGAAGAGTTTGTGTGTCCGTCTCACACCGAATTCACCAATAAATATCACATATATTACTTTGTTTGAACTCTGCTGACATGCTGGGGTCGTCTTTGTCTTCCAGCTGTATGGATGATGGGGGAGAGGACGTAGGATGCTACACATGTGGCACAGGGCCGGTTGGTTGGGTTTGCAGGTTTTCATGTACACACAGGATGTTGAGGGAGTGGATGGGGTGGAGGGTGGAGTCTCCCTGAGTCTGATGAGGGACAGTGAACTGGATACACACAGAGGAAGGCAGTGAACGTTGACAGGTGAGAGAGAGGAGCTTCCTGGTCTGACGAGCAGGTCCTTCAGATCGCGGCCATTAGGTAAGTGAGGAGCACGTGCGCACACACACAAACACGCACATTCAGATCTTCTTTGCTTGCAATGAACTAGTGTCGAGTCTGTTTACAGTGAAAACTGGACAAGGCAAATGTCCACAATACACTTTGGTATGTTTGTGTGTGTGTGTCTGTGTCTGTGTATGAGTTTGGTTTAATTCTTGCATATTTGCACAATATGCATGCACATGGCTTCTCTTTGGGCTGACACACACAGACACACACACACACACACTCATTTACTTAGCTCACACCTGAGTGTCTCTGCACGTGTGTTCGTCATATGCTGTTTTCTAGCTGATTGTGGTGGTTCGCAGTGTGTGGCGAGTTCTGCTCGTTGAGGAGAAGCGTCGTCTCGTCCGGTCCGTTTTCTGTTGGGGTGGAGTCCGTGCCCTGGTCCATGGGGATGGGAGAGGTGGCGGTGGGGTTGCTGTGATCCAGGCGAACCGTGCTGTGGCCACTCTCCGGTGACTGAGGCGTGCTGTCCAGGCGAGACGCCATCAGGCCGTTCTGGTACTGAGCCCGTGTGATCTGAAGGGGAATAAAGCCATGACAGGCGGTTAAAAGTGAAATATCTACTCTCTTTTAGCTCTGTGTTCGGACTCCACCACTTCTTGCTCCACCATCTTCCAGGAGCAGAAGCAGAAAGCAAAGCATAAAACCACAACTACAAAACAATAAAGTAGAGGAGGAGTAGAGGGGAGAATCCTTCCCTTGAACCACATGTAAATGAATGAAATGCAAGTTTGTCCCTTCTATGGATTGGGTGGATGTAACAGACAGAGACCAGTGTACTTTTCTGACAGTTGTGCATCTGATTTTGTGTGTGTCTGTTGTTAATCTGCAGAGTAATGGCTTAAATGACGTTCCAGAACACCAGCTGTATCTGTTTATATACCCACAGTAAATTTATAACCAACCTTGGCAAACTGCAAGTCGCTGAGGGCTCGCACGTAGAAGTCTGGCGTGTACTGATGCACCGGGTTGCTGTTGTTGAGCTGGCTGTTGCTGCCGCTGACGGAGAGAGATTCGGTGCGGTCGGCTCCACTCAGAGATGTCGTTCGGTTCAACCCGCTGAGGTGGGACGGAGAGCGAAACTCTGCGCACACAAACAGAAAATGTCATTACTAGCACCTGTTAGCAGCTGGAAAAACAGAACTGAAGGCTACAGAGCTACAAGACACAAAAGTATGTGCAGTGGGCTTTACAAAGGTTTCAAAGCTGTTCAGACTGACTCCATGATGCAAACATAGATCAGTGGAAGGCTCAAGGTGCAGTACAGCTACAAAAGGTGTTATTAATGAATGAAGACTACGATGTGACATAATGAATGCAGAAAACAACACCTTAAATCAAAGAGAAAGTCAGAGAGGCCTCAAACATGAGCCAGTCATGAGTTTATCATTCATCCAACTACACAACTCATGACCACTGTACTGTTCACACACCCTGTTTCACTATTACAGAAGCACAAATGTCACTGAAAAGAGAAATTCTAAACAAGCAGGGATTCAAACTGCACATCTGAGAAAATCATACATCAAACAAGTCATCGTCAAATTAGGCAAAACACATTAGCAGGTATTTATATTAAAACGTTAGTGCAGAGGCGAAAACACTCAAAACCTATTGCTCAGTATTAAGTCCACATATTCTGGTCATTTCATGTCCGTATCTGATGACATTCATGAGTAAAATGAACAATGTCTTCATAAGGTTTATAGTTGTTGACAAATACTTCTCAACATTCACCAATTAATCATACATTTCTAAGCAAGAGTAGAAGCTAAACATGAATCATTAACGTCACAACCTTTGTCTTCACTTGCAAATGAAAACATGTAAAAAAAATGAAAACACTGTCAAACACAACAGGAAGTGCCTACAAACAAACAAGCTGCACTTTCCCCCCACGTCAATACGTGAAAAGACCAAAGTGAAAAAAAGTGAAGATTCTAGTTTTATTCTCATCAACAGTCCAAACGAAGTGAACTCATAATGGTTAAAAAAAAGTTCAAAACCAACTACATACAGTAACGGTTTCAGCTTTAGAGCATATTAATGATACTTTAATGACCATGATCAAATATTCAAGTGTTAAAGACACCAATAACAAAATATTACCGTTTATAATGCAATAGCTAAGGGAACGTTTTATAATTGCATGTACAACATTTTAATTGCTTTAAGTAGGTCACATCCTGTTGTTCCTGTTTATTAGTGAGAGTGAGCCTCTAATATGTCATTTTTCCACCTCTGCTCCACCTTAGATAGAAACTATGAAGAGATTGGTTTAGTGCCGTTTTTTGCACCATGTCATTTTATCTAAACAACAGCCCAGCTCTCATACGTGTGTCACACACATGTGCAGGCTTGTTTGTAATTTGTGTTTTATTACCAGAGCCAGAGGGCGGGAGCGTTCCAGCTGGCGGCCTCAGGGAGTCATAGGAAACGGTTTTACCTGCACATGTCAACGGCATTAGCTTTCAAATATTAATCTAGATGGTTAATCAGTACATCTACATGTATGCTATTAGTTAGTGGTTAGATTTAACATCATAAAACTATATTTAATATGTTGTAATGTTAGAAATTCAGTAGGGAACTTGTGCAAACGTTTACCTACAGCCTCGCCAAGGCCTAAGTAAAGCAATCAGCAGTTAGTTCTTGTTCAGCTTCACGTCACCATTTTAGGTTCTGTTGTACAGCGTCACATAAACTTTGGGATTTGTCATCTTCAGTGACAGCTCAGCCAGATACACATTCTTTCACACATCTGCAGTGCTTTCATACACCAAATATTTAGATTGTGGCAGGGGCAGTATAGCTCTTTGTCATTTCCTGGTATTCTGCTTAGAGAGGTCATGAAATGTCAAAGACACAGTTTGAAGAAACTGAAATTTTGTTCTTTGTTTCCCTTTTCTTGCCACTGCAGGTTGTCTGTGGTGTAATCTGATAACGTTAAAAGCACAGAAGTCACGTGATGGGGCCCACTCCTATATTTTACAATTCAAATACTCAAGTCTATGATGTAGATCTAGTTAGTGACCTCTTCACAACTATCTATTTATAACTACGCTGTCACGGGACAACATTCAACCTAAATCTGAGTGTCTCTTGATGATTTCTCCATTTTATCATAGAGTTGCTTGAGATCAGCCCTGCCAGTGTAACAGCCTCGCTGACATTTAAGGATAAACTCTTTGATCAACATCGAAACCAATCAGTCCTTATTTTACCTCTCTGGTCAAATAAACACACACCGGTTTAATTATTTCATACATACGCCACCTGTAAACAATTCACAGCTCACATAAAACAAGTCACCAGGTTCAGAGATGAATTTGGCCTTTGAGGTCAATGTTAAAGTTACAAAACACTGTAAACTTCCAAAACAAAACCAAATTTGAGAAACTGAAAGCAGTGAGTTTAAGTATTTCCACATAAAGAACAATTCACATGATCATCAATCTTTTCGTTGGTAAGTGGGGATTAACAGTACTCACAGAGTGTGACATACTCAGAAGTAGACAAGCAGAATTGTTTGTCTGCTGACTTGCAGCCAGAGACACTCAATGAAACTGTGTAAAATCTCGCTTTACATTTGTTTGCGTTGAGCAAAGAGTTTATCTTGTGACTCTTAGAAGTCCTTAAGGGTAAATGTACACTGCATCACATGAAATCGGGAAAAGCTGCAGTGGCAGCTCATGGACATCACTAAGCAGATCAGACCTGTCCTATATTAGCAGGCGTCGATTTACCCTTTAACAGGTGCAACTTTTCCAAAACCCCCTGACAAATCAACACCCGAGCCCACCCCCAAGCCCCACCCATGTTTGGTGTTAAAGGACCCAGACATGCCGAAGTTTACCTGGCAACCGAGAGAACAGAGAAAACCTCTTAAAGGAGAGGTGGCGAGGACGAGGTGCAGCCACTGAGAGGAGACAATGCAGGAAGGAAGAAGTGTTTGATGGGAATGGGTGGGGGGAGGAAGGGAGAGTCAGACGGTGAGAAAGGGGGAGATGGGGAGACAGATTTGATTCCAGACAGGAGGAGGACATGCAAAACCATGAAGCAACTCTGCTCCACTCCAGCAACACCATGTCAGATGACTTTGATTGTTATCAATTTGCTTCTTAATCTTCACACGCATCTCCCTGTATCCGAAGCACCTGAAACTGAAAGCTGCTCGGTGCTCGTCTCATATGACCATGAAACTTCATCCTATTACTTCTGTCTTGGTCAAGAGCCTCTCAGTTCACAGTGATGCAAATCTGACTGGGATGTTTCCTTGTGGTTGATAGTGACAGTTTGGATCTTCATCCCTAATTTACCCTATGTACAACTGAACTGACTTTCTCAGAGCACTGGATTTTATTGGGTTGCTCAGTCCAACGAATCATTTTAATGTTACCACAATGGCGACATCAGCTGTAGTCAATTGAAAGGAATCTATGACTTGACAAATGAAGATATTTTGGAACTTCTGAGCATGAAGTCACTGGGAGTAATAATCCTCTGGTATATCTGGATTGTGCAGGTATGGGCCTGGCCCGTCCTGGGGCTGATTTTGGACCAGTTGAGACATATTCTGCACACCTATACCCATCTGTGACATCAGACCGTTATCACTGCAGTAGCAGGAAACATTTTAAAAACAGATAAAACCTGACCTGACTAAAAAAAAAGAAGGGGAAGAAAGTTAGAGAACTGAAAACCCTTATTCACTGTTGACACACGTCATCTCACTGTACATGGGACGTGAATGCAATCATGTAACGTACTAAACGTCTCTTGAGCGGCGCAATATTTAAAAGTTTGTCATACAGTGCCACATACCTGCCAAATAGTCAAACTACAGCATTAATCTGCATTTTTAGATTATTTTATACCACCTGCAGTTAAACACATTGCAGGACATGTGGAACGAAGCTGGGCAGACCTCAAGCTGCTCAACAGAACTCTCACGTGTTGTGTGTAGATGTCTACGTAATGACAGACACATAAAGACAGATCCAGTGAATTGATAAATTACACTATATTGCCAAAAGTATTAGCTCACCCATCCAAATAACGGGAATCAGTGCACAAAGCAAGATCCATAAGGACATGGATGACAGGGTCTGGTGTGGATGAACTTGACTGGCCTGCACAGAGTCCTGACCTCAACCCGATAGATCACCTTTGGGATCAATTAAAGCAAAGACTGAGAGCCAGGCCTTCTCATCCAACATCAGTGTGTGACCTCACAAATGCGCTTCTGAAAGAATGGTCAACAATTCCCATAAACACACTCCTAAAGCTTGTGAACAGCCTTTCCAGAAGAGCTGAAGCTGTTTGAGCTGCACAGGGTGGACGGACGATATTGAATCCTATGGATGAGGAATGAGATGTCACTAAGTTCATATGCGAGTCAGGGCAGGTGAGCCAATACTTTTGGTAGTGTAGGGTATTTGGAGCAAAGGAAGTGCAAACATAAAAGGTGAAGTCATAAGCCAGTCATCTGTTTATTTGCTATGAATGCAGCAGATGACACATGGCATGTTTCCATTTCCCCACAAGATGTCAGCAAGAACCTGATTATTTAAAAACGCAAGCTCACAGTTTATTCAACAGAACAAGGAGAAGACGGAGGTTGTAGACTCACCCAGTGTGGGAGCACTTAAAGCCATGATGCCATAGTAAGAGAAGGGCCCGGTCTCAAACTTCATGTTCTCATTGCCAGCCTCCACTTCCACTCGGCCCTGACGGAAAACAAAACACATAATATGCCAAAGGGTACAGCTACTGTATGTCAGCAAAACACAAGCAAAATACACTCATTAGTGTTTACAACTAATCAACTGTCATCTTCACAATAAACCCAATCAGTTTTTAATGAAATTCAGGGCAATAGTGAAATGTGTTAACAATAATGTGCCATAGTGTTTTTCAAGTTCCAGTGAATCAATCATCAAATTTAATCATGTTTACCTGAAGACATTTGGAATTTTGCTGCAGAAAATTTGTAAAACAATCATTAATTTACCAAAATATGTTCCCACTCTACTGCTATTCATTTTATAACAAAGAAAAATGTGCAACCAACGTATACTTGGTCACTTCAGAAACTCAAAATGCTCTGAGTTCCACTGGACTGGACAATTTCTCAGTGACATACTCATTGCACGACACTGAGCCTGCAGAGGGCAGTACAAGCCCAGGTCGAAGCCAGCGTGTTGTGAGTTTGTTATTCACTGTCCACTGCAGAGTCTCTGCATCATCACTAAGGAGGAAACATGTTTACTTTGGCTCTGCATAAACAACGGTAAAGAGATGAAGTCTGTCTGCAGAGTGAAGATGTGATGCAAATGAAGTCCAAGGCATTTATTGAGCTTCTCTGGAAAAAGGAACTTAAAGGTGCATCCGGCGCATGGAGAAATTACGCATGCAGCCAGAGAGGACGACGGAAGGGGGTTAAGGACGCCTCCGTGTTGTTGCAGAGGCCGGGCCCGAATCGGCCCGTTGGAATGTGTGAACTGCAGCAACAACACAGAACAGTTAATCCAGTGTCCTTTCCCACATCCCGCCATCCTGCCGACATGTACGCACACACACGGACAGCAGATGAAAGCAGAACAGGTAGTAACACAAAACGCAGACAAAGAAACGGGCAAACAGTTTAAAGACAAGCCTGATAGGTCTGCAAAGGTTTCACGTGTAGGAATGGGCCAACAGCTTGGTCCGGTCCCGCCGAGATGTTTCAGTGAAAAAAAGAAAAGGTTCAACAGCTCATACAACGACGTGACATAATCTTCCCTCATGCTACTGTTGGTATAGGCTGCGAGCCAAGTGTAGCCATCTGTGCTGAAGGCTGCTCCTCTAACAAACTGCTCACAACATCTCGCTGCAGAACGAACATCATCACAAGCTCACTAGTCTGCTGAAGGTATTTCTCCCCCCACAGTGAATCCAGAGCAGGTTTTTCAGATGACTGGCTGTAACCTTGAAAAATCAGTGTTGAAACCGGTTGATAATTACTCAACTAACAAAACTAAACTTAACACTGATGGTAACTTAATGGAAACCTGTGTCCAACTATGTCAGACTAAAAAAAAGACCTACTCAACTACTCTTCTAATTACTAAACATTCCCAAAAGATGATGGAGAAACACCAATTAAGTAGCAAATACAAAGGTCTGACGAACTGCACTGACAAATGTTTGCCATGATAAAACATTTAAACAACAGCTAACATTCACAAAATCTGGAGAGTCACGTATTCTCCAATAAGCCACAAATCGTTTCCTGATTCCTTTCTGACAGGGGACTGAACCGGCGTCTTTCAAATCACAAGCTCCAACACTTCCACAACCAATGGACGCATACCTGAAACCAAATGTTTGTGTTCCTGACTCATTTAGCATTTGTTTTTCCAGTCAGTGGTGTTTTCCATAATGAAGCCTCGAATTATAGTTCTATCATTTGTTGATGCAGAAACAAGGCGGCATCTACTCTGATGCAGTGTCTTCTTCAGTATAAACATGAGGATTCCCTGATTGTAAAGTTGTCTGGGTTTAGACTGAGATTTAAAAGCCACTCGTGGACTAGTGCAGCTTTACCGCTTTGTGATTTCAAATGTAAATTCACTGGACATGAATAAATTTGCTGCACCGCACTGGCCCAAAGTTGTGACTCACACACACCTGCTCAGTGCAACTATAGATGTCTACCTTTCACTGCTGAGGAAGGTCAAATGCCTTGCTCAAGGACGACTAACTGCTGAAAGCCTTTGAAAATCTATCACCGCGCCTGGGAAGATGTTAATCGGCACGTAGCATAAGCTGAAGCCTAGGTGTGCGGTAGCATCTGCTGCTGTCACATATGCACGCATGTAGAAAAACAGCCACACACGCCTTGTGAGCATGCGGAGGGCTGACTCCAGGCGGTCCAAAGCCATCTGCGCCCCTGCTCAGCTGGTTCAATTTAAAGGGAGGCATGGGGGTGGCAGAAGAGAAAGAAGAGAAACGGGGGAGGCGGAGGTCAGGAGTGAGAGGTGTAAAGCCTGCCGAGCTCCAGTCAGACCTGCTTTTCCAGATTTCAACTAACAGTACAGTCTGTCGGTACAGCAACACGCTGTACCAACACTGGACTGGGTGACGGTTAGAACAAACAACTGGAGTGTGCGGCAGAGTTCTGCTGAGTTTGTTCTGATATTACATAGTTTGCTCTGAGGCCCCTTTGGTCCAAACTCAAGGCAAAAGACAGGAGCACAGCATGTGAGCAATACACATGTAGCATCGGATAACATTACAGCTCCGTTTTATTTTGTTTTACAATTATTTCATGATCTATTAAGGCAGATATTACTAAGATGTTGATGTTTAGCAGAGAGCAGCTTGTAAAGAAACTGGAGTTAAGCCTTAAAGGCCCTCAGTAGGGGAGATATTACACACAGCAGAGGCAGCAGGCCTCACCCTGAGTGTAGGAAAAGGCCAAGTCAGTGTGTCACACACAGTCCAGAGGCTAAACAAGTTAATAGAAACCAACACTGTCTGAGGAGTCTGCCCACTCGTGTGTGTTGCTTTAGATATGTGTGAAACTGTGATGAGCCCCTGCAGAGGTCTGTCACAGGTCGTTAATAACTTATAGCGACACCACTAGGGGGCTGAAACCAAACACACACTGTGTGTGTGTGTTATAGTAATAAACTGAACCGTTGACTCAGGTTAATGGTTGTCAATGAGTTTCTGCAAAGTTACTGAGTCACTCTTTAGCACTCATTCACCCACACAACCTAGATATGTTCAGTGGGATGCAACCACCAGAGTCAGTGTCACTGTATGTAAAAGCTAAACCCTGGCCTGACGCTCAAATGTCAATCGTGTGAAGTCACACACTCATTAAGTCTCGGGGAATATCTGTCTCAGGACGGATATAATCCCTGCTCGTGTTCTCAGACGCAATTATCCTGGAATGTGGCTACAACAACAGGGTGTAAACCATCACACAGCAGATACACAGACAATCCATTAGTGACAATGTTGTTACAAATATTTGTTTGGGTGGAAACAAAATCAACATACTAAAGCCTTTTATTTTGATATGATAAACAATTCAGCAAACAATATCACTCAAACTAAGTCCAATTTTAATGATCTCTACCACCTCCTGAAGGAAATATCTTACTACTCAACGGATAAATCTCTCCCTCTCTCCTACTGAGAGCTGAACGTGCAGCCTAAAAGCTGGACTAAGAGCTCTTTGTTCTACAACATGAATTCTTACAGAGCTGCCGGTTGATATCAGTCAACATCCTTTAGAGGTGCACATTATATTATAAAGGAATTTTCCTGTTTTCAGTTGGATGCAGACATTTATCATTTGGAAACAGGCAAAGAAATAAGTGAGATTCCACTATCAAGCCAGTGAAATTACCAATAATTTAGTTATTTAAATATTATATACAGGCTTAACATTATTTAATTTTATCCAGACTTGATTTCATCAAATGTTGAAACGCTTTCAACAACAACAACAACAGTCTAAATGTAGCTCTGTGCAGCGCGGCTCCCAGAGCATCTTCACAGACACATGAATCACGCTGCCCATAAACAAACAGCCAGTCTGCAGACAGGACACCGAGACGCTGAATTATCTGCAACTGAGGGTTTAAGTTCTCATGACTTCACCAAACTCCCACACATCAGATGTACACAGACAGATAATGCTACGACTACAAGCTGGCGGGTGACCTAAGCTACACACACTGGTGTTCGGCTCCGTTCTGGTTCTGACTGCACAGGAAGCCCAGGTCGTACCTGGGAAAGGCCCTGTGTTACTGAAACCATACTCTGAGCACAGGCCTCTAGCCTCAGGCAGACGTCCGCTCTTCGCTACTTCACTTCATAAGTTTAGTATAACTTCTAAATGTCATCGGCTCACGAGATTGCGAGGACATTAATTAGCGTTCACATACTGGCGCCGCCTGCTCTGTTGTTGTGTAAAACCAGTGGCTGACTTAGGCAGATCACAAAACTCATGTCACGCTGATCCCACAGTAAAGCATAAGCGTATGAAATCACCAAGCGCCAACAAATCAAGCGTCCGCCTTACATCACATATGCATTCGGGAGAAAGCGGACGGTGGCATTTACGGAAGGTGGATACACCCTCCACCATACTCCCAACCAGTAGGCGAGCCCATGGAATCACTGAATGCTGTTAAACCTCCACCCAGCTGAAATGGTGTGGGCTGAACGTTCTGCTTTTAATCTGTATACAGTAATAATATTCCATGACAAACCTGTCTGACACACACTAACTGGCCACTTTATTAGATACACCTGTTGTTTTAGGGTTGAGGCTGCGATAATAACCATGAGGTCACAGTGGGCGCTGGAGTCGTCCTGGAGTGGACTCATTTCGTAGGTGGTTGTAATGTTTTGGCCAACTTATATATGTGAAATATGGTGGCATTCAAAAAGTGCCTTGAATTAAAACAGCATTTCTCCATCGCGCTCAGTTTCTCCTCTACCTCTTCGTCAAAACAAGCCTGTTCCTGGAACGCGAAGGTAAAATTTTGTTTACAGGACAAATATAAGCAGCTCAGAGTTTACAGTTTGTCTGCACACAGCTATACCTAAGACTCTGAGTGGCCTTCGCTGTATCTGTGACTGCTAAACTGCAATATTTTTCAGCACAACCTGAAACAACCTGTGTCTTGCCATTAAATATTTGCCCAAGTGCTTAAACGTAGGAGAATTAGACATCATCTGATACTCCAGCACTGACAGGAAGCAAAGCATGTTTTGGGTAAAGGACTTTTAAAGCCTTTACCACACAGTAACATTCATTTTACAAGTATTGGCTCCAGGGTTGAGTGGTGGGTTGTTTTTTTTTACCAAAGCAACAGTGGAAAATTCCCATCGTGGCATAGTGACACCAAATGCCTTCCCCTCCAAAAAGGTCTCAGCAGATTACACCACATGTGAGGTCTAAACAACAGCCTCAGTGCTCGGCCTCCCATGGCGAAAATCTCACCGAGATGATTGGAGAGAAAGGCCAAATACATCCAGAGATTACTGAAGCCGGGTAATGGCTGTTTAGGGAAACGTGTGTGAAAGAGATTAAGACAATGAGGCATGATTTTCCCACCCTGTAGGATTTGGGCACACATGTACATGTACACAGAGAGGCTACAACAGACATGCAAACGTGGTGATAGTGACTGACTGCGTGCCAACATTCAAAGCGAGGCAGAAATTCTCAGCTCGAGGTGAGGATTATGTGCTTTTGGCTACTCTGGATCTACTCCACATCGCTACAAATCAATAACCTGGCTCATGTGCGATTATCGCTACTACAAGCAATGTTCACTGCAGGTGAACGTCCTGGTAAACGCCAGCTCTCTAAATACAGACGGATGTGTAGGAGCCAAAGGTTTAGAGAAAGAAAGAAATTAAAAAAACTAATCCCTGAACATTAATGAGTGTCTGAACTGTGGAAAATATCTATTTGCATTTACTATGTCTTCATTCAATGTTGATGTCAAGTTAGTTATATATTATGATCCTCTGGTGATGCAAATATTCCATTCAGATCGCCGGCTGATTTCATAGTTTCTAATTTTAGCACCAATAAAACACAGACTACTATTTTTTCACAATATCTGAATATATTTTTCCCACAGTCACATTATGACCTGAATTTATATCTGTATGAGTATCTGCCTTCAGTAGTAGAACAAGATGTGCTTGTGTCTAATTGCTGTACAGTCTGTATGAGAGTAATTCATTAACCTATTTTACTGTAAGTGTCCTGCATGAACAACACTTACAGTTCAAGTCTAGAAACAGTCAGTGTGTCAGCCTGGAACCTCGGCCTTTCTTATCATAGAGCTGATCGACTTCGTATCGGCTGCGAGTTTTTAGAACAACACAGAAAATTGTTGTTGTCGGTTCGTTTGTATTTCTCTCAACAGACCACGTGACTCTCTCAGTATATTGTACAACAATACTGTGACAAACATGTTGTAGGTGAGTTTACAACCCAAACTTTACTTTTGACAGTTTAAATCACAAATAAAGACCAAAATCTAGCTCCCAACTCAATTACTAAATCAGTGGTGCTAGTGTGTGTCTTTTCTAGAGTTGGTGTCTATGGTCAAACTGAGGTGTATGTGGGTGGCGAAGTGACATGTTCTTTCGTCGTGAGGTGGCGTTAGGCAGGAATGAGTCACAGATGCCCGTTCTTGTTCGATAACATCTTAGCAGACTGAGTAGTAAACACTGCAGCCGATTTATTATCATGTATCCTTTAGTGTCAACAGACCAAACTCACCACACTGACCAGTGAAGAGAAACATTAAAGAAAAGTAAAACTACACAAACAACAAACAAAGACAGTAGCTGGGATTGAATTAGATCTGATGAATTCTAGGAGGTTATTAATCATAACTGCTTCAGAAATGCTATAAAATTGTTTTTTTTCTGAGACCCCTAAAATTTGAACATTTGTGTTTTCATTGGCACAAAGGTTTTTTTTATAGGAGACATAAAACATTGTGTTTATTTCTGAGCAATTTCTAGATATTTATTTAAGGCTGTGTGAAATAATTATGTTGTAGGTACATTTTTGGTGATTTCAGTGCTTTTAAACACCCATGAAGGCAGAACAAAGTAAAGCGTAAAGCTACGCTCTGCTTTATCATCAGTTCCTGGACCCCTGTCATGTCGCCTACTGCCATCTGTCACAGCCTGCAGGTTAAAGCCACAGCTAACCGCTCAATCCCTCTAAGCTCCACATACACTACGAGACGATGACTTGACGGGAGCAGGAGAAAAGAAGAAGAGGAGGAGACGAGGGTAAAGGAAACACATACAGAAAAGTGTGTGGAAGGCCAGTCTCATAATCCTGGCTGAAGCCATGGGAGGGTGACATTTAGAGAGTGGCATGTGCTCATCACAGTGGGCCATAGGGCTGCTGGAACTGGTTTTTAAAAAGCATGCAAGTGCTATATATACCTCATTGCTGGTGGTCAGTAAAAGCATTTTTGGATTTTGTCTGATCACCTAAATGACAGTGACAAACGTAATGAGTTTGAAGGTCATGTCACAGTTGGAGAACTGCTACTCCATCCATAAAAGTTAATCATCAGCTGGAGAAACAGTACTGTAACAATACAAGGGTTATGTTCTGTTGTTTGTGTCCCGTGTTGATGTTTATAGCTGCGTAAGTAAAACGTGGCAGTTGATCTGTTGGTGTAAGTGAATAAAGACCAGGTTAAACATTTCTGTCTGAACCATATCTGCTTCTGACAGCAGCCGATCCTGGGTTGTCGTCCTCCTGGAAGACTAACCAAGCTAAACCACGGTATCACGCTTTACCTGCAGGATGAGGACGAAGTAGTCGACGGGTTTGCCCCTCTGGTAGATGTAGTGTTGGGGCGAGCGCTTGTCTCCGTCGTTGAACTTGATTTCCTGGATGACATCTGGATGGCGCAGGATTCGCAGAAGCACCTTATCAGAGATCTGAGACGGACTGAACAAGTTCACCTCTGCAGGACAAGACAGAGAGAGACTGAAAATCTTTGAAAAACGGTGATACTTGATCAGAGCTCAATATAGATTTTACATCAATTTAGATTATAATAATTTCCTCTTTGTACTGTAGTGCTTGTTCTTTTATTAACCACTTTTTTATAAAGATGTGATAATTATATTTGCATAACAACTCATCAATAGCACAAGCCTTCATTAAGTTAAGCCTTTAAAGTGTATTGGGTACTGTGCTGTATATTCACTTTTATTAGACTGTTGGATTACTTTTCTGGCTCAAGCATATTTACACTGACATATTTACAGAGTTGCTGATTAATGTGAATGTTTCCTGGTTAAACATGGTTCCTTTACATGTATTTCGCAACTGTTGCAGCTTGCTGTTGCTGTTGCAATCACTGCTCAACCATAAACGCCTGATCCCCACCCAAACCGAAAACAAAGAAACTATCCAGCCCGCAATAAAACTCTATGCAATCTGTAGTGACAGCTGAACCGGACACATATGACTAATGCTGCAATTCATCATGTAAAACACAAACAAACTACTGTCACTGTTTCGTGGTACGTGAACATGTTCACCACCTTCGTTATAACAACAACTGTAACTGCTGTGGCATTTTCCAAAGCTACATACAAAGGCTTTACTCCTCAAACATATGCAGCGGCACTGCTTGCTGCTTCTGCCACAGCATTTCCACTAACCCTTATTAACCAGGCAGATTTGATTTGTGGAAATGATGGCATCACATCCAGCTGCCAGAAACCCAGAGTTGCACAGATTTTAGAAACACCTTCAAGTTGAATAAACACATTTCATTTCTTCATTGCAAGTACAGAGCTCCCTCGCTTGTCAGCTTCCAAAGGGAGAGGATAAATCACTTACCAACATCCTGAGGATAATCATGTAGCTACATAACAACCACATGTTTATATGTAAACACTCAGGCTTACAGCTCCACTAGCTGTGTGTACAGTACTGTGAGTAGTATTGGGATAAGTGACTGCTGTGTGTGGGTCTGTGTGTACAGTACATGCCTTCATCAGTCTGTTTCCTACCTGTAGCCAGGAAGCGATGGGCTGCCAGCAGCAGCTGCGGAGAGATCTTCACTTTAGATTCACTCTCATGCTTGAAGGCTGAGAAGTCTCGCTTGTTTTTATTAGGTGCTACTCTTCTCCTGGTGCGATTATCGGCTGAGGAGAGATAAATATTATACACAACACAGCAAACATTGAAAACCACCTTTGATACGAAGCAGGAAAAACCTACTGTAAAGGTCCGATTCATCCAGAATCTCAGATTTAATTATCTCCTCGATCACATCCTCAAGCGTGACCAACCCTAACACTTCGTAGAAAGGGTCTCCCTCCCCCTCGTTGTTCACCTTCTGTACAATGGCCAGGTGGGATTTACCTGAGGGGAAACAAGGAGAAGGGTCAGCTCAAAGTGGTGAAGTGGTGCTCTACAAATGCTTTACCCTGTGATGTTATTCCATTTGATCCCCACCTCTCCATAACATGGGCTTAGACAGGGGCCAGCGTAAGCAATAGCAACACATACGATATTGAACAACAATCACATCCCAATGGATCAATGGATAAGAGCTTTGAGTTGACAGTAACCCGTCTGCCCTCTGCTTGTATCAGAAATAACACCTTAATGTGGTCACTATGGCCATTAGAGTTGAGTCAGAAGATGATCCAGCAGGTGCCGATTCTGGATTATTAATGAAGCTGTCAGATGGAAACATTGTGACGAGATCTAGGGGTTTGCTTTGAACCATTTCCTCCCTCTCACAATCAACATGTGGAGATGACACGACATACTGATGCACAGACAGCATTACGAGTACAACTGCATGGGTCAGGGCAAGCAAGGTGCAATAAGAGTCGTCCCCACCGTCAGCATTTTAATAATAGAAATATATTTGTCATTTATTGTCTGCACAATCACATACCATTAGGTTGTAAAGGATAAAAGGCGAGAGGTCCATCAAATGTGTTTGTGTCCAAAAGATCAATGGGATTTACAAAGAGCTCGTATGACAATTAATTATAGAAGACCAAAGGCTGGGAGTGTTTTATTCTGTGTGTGTGTGTGTGTGTGTGTGTGTGTGTGTGTGTGTGCCCTTGAAGTCTGCCAGCGTGTCCTGGCAAACTAGGCTCTGCTGGCACGATGACACGAACACACTCCACACATTCTCAGCTCAGTTCATATAGAGCAAGAATCCTTTCTCCAGCTGTGTGTTCAGTCTGGACACTTTCGTTAGATTTACAGTTGTTGCCCTGGCTTGAGGGCTGACACATTATTCTTATACCACAATCAGTGCTAGGGGACGATTAATGTCTTGGGATCCTCAAGGTGGAATTTTAAAAGAATGGAACACATTTGTCAATAGTGTCCCACAACATGAATTCCTGAGAGCAGACTCATTAGTTGCTGTCTGTGTGTCACTGTCTCTGTTTGTATGTGTGTGGCCTCTCCTGAGTCAATGTTTCCAGAGGAAGTGGAACCCCGGGGGACACACTTACTCCCAGTTACTGGAGAGTGCATTGAGAGTCAACTGACTTTAGAGCATACCACTAACACACACGCAGCGCAAGGAGGCTCAGCAAAGTACAAGCTGATTCGTGTATTTGGTGTCAGAGACCCACAACGTCACTCAGATCTTGTGCATCCTAGCGTCTCATATTCAGAAGAGATGTGAGTTTGTTACAAAACATGAGATAAGCTGACCAAATGGGTGCAGGGCGCTCACCTCAGGCTCAGGCAGAAATACACACAGCTGTCTTTTACCAAACTGTGAATGTGACATGACAGGGAAAAAAACATCCCTCCACGCATTGCTCACATTGCTCATCCTTGTGAGGAGGTGACAGGAAAGGCCAGCAGCGATCCTTGACTTTGTAAAACTGGTGATCACTTTATTTCGTTTGCTTTTAACCATATGCATGTTTTCGAGCTTTAACATGACTTGAGATGAATCTGAAAGACACAATAAGGCCAAAGTACTGTGACTTATCATCTGCAAGCCCCATATCTTTGAAATTGAAAAAAATCGAAATAGGAACCAAGTCGCTGGCATTATTTGCACCACATAAGTCCTTGCATTGTGCACACGCAACCATTCTGTGCAGATCTGATGGCCTTCTGGTCTGATTCTCTGCCCCCGGGTCACCAGCATGCAAGCCCGTCTGTTTGTCACAGTGAAACACTGGCGACAAAAGGATTGGGAGGTAGATTGATGAGTCTGTATGGAAAAGGAATGCTACACACCACACACCAAACAACCCGCCGCATAGCTGCTGGAAGCAAAACACACAGACTGTGTTGGGATGAAACAAGGACACATGGTCTGGATATTAATGTGCATATTCATACATTTATCCCAAATTCTTGCAGAATGGAGTGAGCTGATCAGACAGTGGAGCCCCATGCAGTTCATCTACTCAGATATTAAGAGGATGTGAGTCACTTGTGTGATATGAAATGATGATCCTGGGTCTTACTTTAAGGACACCTGGACTCAATCCAGGTCTGGGGTGGATCTATTGCAACATGGTTCCACGTCATCATAAGGATTCCTTGAGCAAATACAAAGCCAGGTTGTGAAACTTGATAACAAATATGAGTAGGATGCTCCGCAGCAGTTAAAACGCAGCTGCAGGACAGGTTATGAAGAAGAAAGACTCCTGCTTCCACTAAAAGAAGGTGCAGTGCCCACGGCTGAACAGTGAAACCAAGCATCTATCACTACACAGCGCCACACACACAAAACAGTGCAGGAAGGAGCTCACCAAACAAGACCAAAAGAGGCAGTGAAAACAAGCTTGGCCTGACCCCGCACAACCACAGTGACTACACCACACAGTCATGAGGTTAGTCAGTATAAAAAATAATAGTTAGCAGTTCTTTTTTGGATGATTGTCAGTCTAAGTGTAGACATATGGCCAATTATGGCTGGGAGGCTAAGTATCAACTGTCCCATGCTCATTAAGCTGATGCCTAGCACGAAGGGCCCCACATAGACTTGTGCATGACTCACACTCACTCACTCAAGTATTGGACAAACTGTGTTTAGTTGAGTAAAACCCTGGAAAAGGGAAATCTATCATTTTACTCCTTTTAAAACAACAATGGTGTAGACAGTTTATATTTGTAGAGCACTTTACACGTATACTGGGAAAAAATACTTTTTGGGGGCATCCAACGTCTGAACATTGCACCTGGAGATATACAGTAGCTTGAACTTGTTTATCTTAAGAAAATGAAATATTTAGTCCAAATGAAAAGTTTGCTCCACTATAATATACATTTTGATGCCTCCAAACACATCTAAGAAATTCCACCAGTATGTTTATATTATGGAACATGACCTGAAGCAAAATCTCAGTAGACATGGACAGAGCTGTGTGTGTGTACCACCACAGTAAGTCATTTCTGCTGAGCTGTTCTTTCTTCATGCTGACTGATATCATTACAGTCACAGTGTGGAAGTGTTGACACGCACACACACCATGAAGTTGCACTGTCAGCACTTTGAGCTGCATTGACACAACAGGAAAAGGGAGAAAAGCAGCAGGAGGCCGATAAGGAGATGAAGAGAATCAGAAAATCACTGCTACTGATTTTAAGAGTGTTAACGTGAGCAGAGCAGGTTTGTCAGATTTGTTACAGATCAGTGGCATGAAATCATAAATCCACAACTCTATAAAAGCAATTCAAACCCTCTGCTCTAGAGAAATGGTGACAGTGCTTAGATAACCTCACAAAGCATTGGTGGTGAGCTCTGGCTATTCACACACCCAGCAGCTGGGACAATAACATTCATTCAGAATCATGTTTCTGCGCATCTGGAAAATCTACGTCCAGTATTTACTTTACTTTTGCTCTATTCAAAGCCTCTACTAAGTTCTGAGGGAAACATCTGGCTCTTTAGCTGTTACATCCTTCTTAATGTTCACCAGTGACAGCGGTGGGTAGTGACAGTTGGCTTTTAGAGCTTCTACTCTGAAAACAGCTGCCTGCTGTAGCCAGAAATAATGCTCTGAGAGCAGCGGGAGCAAACTACAGTAAAAGACGCAGCAGGTCAGGAGCTAAACACTGAGCATTAGAAACCCACAGAGCAGAGCTGCAGATGCAGGTGATACTGTACGGGCAACTCTTTCCATAGTGAAGCTGTAAATCAGTGTTTGTCTATGAGGGGTTCTTGCAGCAGTTGGGTTTGCACGAGGGACACGTCATAATAGTTTTAAGTTAAGTTCATTTCCATTTTAAACCTGCTGCTGTTGTTAACTGTCAATATGAGGTCCAAAGCGCTGTCACTGCCAGCAAACAAGTCATTATTAGGCTAAAGACCACACAAAATCCATCCAGAGAGCGAAAACGTTGTGTGGTTAAATCGACTTTTTGATACAATCCTTAAAGGAGAGAGCACTAGATGAAGAATGGTCACCAGAAGATCGGTGGGTCGGAGTAAATCTGTGCAGAATGCAAACTATTGGTAAAGCTCAAAAACAAGAAGGCCAAATTAGGTAACGTGTTGGCAATAATGTGCTGAGGAAAGATGGAAGCAAGACTGACTAACTATGAAATGTAACTAATTACAGGGACTATGATCTAAAAGCTGGACGGTTCCTTTTGGTTAAGGATACACATGCATAACAGTCAGAGTGAATTAAACAGCCCCTTTGTTTCTGCAGATGCCCATCTCTGTGCCTGATAGTTAGATCTAGTTGTGTCTTGTGCTTGTTCTTGTTGCATAAACACTGACTTCACACTACAGACTCAATATGAAGCAAGAAGCTTAAAGAGCTTCAGCTGCAACTGCATGGCCTATTTTCTGCTTAAATATATTCATAAACAGCTTTTACTGAATAATTTAGAGATTTGAAAATGTCATCCCAGTGCTCAGTTATCTGAAGCCCTCGCGAGTCTGCCGTGTTTTCATCGTACTGAAAGCCTTCCAGCTCTGCGGTGAACAGTGTAGTTCTTGTTGCATACTCCGGTAACTGCTGTCTACAAAACCACACCACAAACACACTATTAGTATTTTAGCCCATTCAAAGTGACTGAAACTGTTCTTCCTTGGGCAGTGACAACAACCCCCCCCCCCCCAAAAAAACAAAACAAAACAAAACAAAAACAAGGACAGATGGGCAAAGACAGAACCAGGAGAATTAAGGGTAAAGACAGAGGATATTGTGAGAGAAGGAACGGAGGACTGGATATTAATGTCAGCAGGGTGACAAGTATATTTGATTTGGGGTAATCTTTCACTCAACAGTCGTCTTTGTTGTTTTGATTATTAAAAACGAAGCTGGTCCTCAACGTCCTAATGAGTCAGGCTCATCAGCAGAATCTGCGTTTAAACCTGGCATTAGATATAAAAATAAAAATCGGGTTCTCTTGAGGGAGATGCACAACACAACTTTCTGACAAGAGATCGTTAATCTGTACAGAAAGGTCCTAAAGACTGGATGGAGGCTAAATAACATTCACAACAGTAAAGACAAAGTAAGAATATAGACTAAGTGAAACACAGAATGACCTGAGCTTTTAATTGAGAAGGAAGGAATGCAGCAAAATATATAAAGCTGCCTGATGAGAACCTGCTCCAGAGTGCTCGTGATCTGGACTGAGGCAATACGTCAACACGTCACCTTTTAGAAAGAGAAAGAGCAGAACAGCCAAGACAACATGAGAGCGGCTTCAGGGCGAGTCTGACTGTCCTTAAGTGGCCCAGCTGAAACCATATAAAATATCTGTGGAGAGATTCATGCACCGGTGACTATCAAATGACTACTGGGATGAGCGTTATGATAGTCACATGAGCAAAGACCACAACACAAAAACTCATCCACTGCCTGTCGGTTCAGATCCAAATCTGATTAAAGCCAGCTTTTCCTTGCTTAGTTCTATACTTTCTTTTTCTTTGACATCTCTCTGTTACTTTGGCAGCATGGCATTAAAATTTAATATCATTAGGCCATTAGGAAGATCACATCACATCAACTCAGGTTGGCTGCTGAGGGCACATCCAGAAGGACAAATGTCTACACTGTTTTGTTACTGGTCTGTCTTTTTACTACAAACTCAAACTTCTGCCTTAAAAGTCTGGTTTGACTGTATAGAGAGCACAACCTGAAGACAGTTGCTGTATGTATACACACTGGCGCTGCAGGATGCGATCACCGTGGTAACTGATGCCAAGCAGCGAGTGAGAGGAACTTGAGATGTAAGCGGGGAGTCAGGTCAGTCCACAGGCAGGGGGCCAGCAAACAAACAAGCCTGAGCTTCACTGCATTCAGCGCGTCCACCAACGCCACGGGCTGCACCGTCAACGATGGCCAGCGTGGTACAAAAGATATGTCGAGCGATTTAGAGAAAGTTGTTAGAGACGTGTTTCTACATTGTTTACTAGACCATCTATTAGTCCAACTGCATCTGGAAGCAATTCCTGTGTCTTTATGTTGGATTTCCAGTAAGCTAATTTGAAGTTTTTGTGCTTGGTCCTTTTTTTAAATCTGTCTGTTTACAGTTGTCGTATGTCAGATGATTTCTTGAGTGAAATTCTAGCAGATGCTTGATGAAAATACAGATAACAATTGCCCGGAACTAGTGTAGATAAGATCTGCTGTTGCATGCAACCAGCTCAAAAATCCTTCACGATTACAAAACGACAGATCACCCCCGTAGCTCTAAATAAAGCCATGGTGCAGTCTCTCCTGTGTGTATGAAAGACGATTCAAATTCAAAGAAGTCTTCTTGTTGCATTTTTTTCTAATGTTCAGATTATGGACTTTTGCCTTCCTTCTTAACTGTCGTAGTCATATGACCACACCCAGTAATTAACTCCCTGATAGAATTAGATCCTTGTTATTTAAGATATTTAAGTTAAAGGTTGTCTTCATTCAGAAACGCAAAAGGTAAAGTTTAATAAACTGGCAGTAAACAGAATTGGTATTTCTGAGATCACCAAGAGTGACGCCAGGTTTTGCACAGGATAATAAACCCCAGGACTATTCAACACAGTATCAGCCTTACCACAAAAAAAAATTATAGCTTGAATGCTTTGTCAGATTCGAAGCCAAGCAACTGTCCCAAATTAAGCTTCATTACATCGCAGTAGTTTGTAAATGTGTGCTGCTTGTTTTGAAAATCAGAGAGTGTTCAGAGTAAGAGTCTAGTCAAAGTGAACCGATTTCACGTTAAGCTGCCAACAGCAGCACAAAGACAGCATTTATTCTTTAACTGTGTCATCTTGGACTCGCGAGACTCAAGGATCGGAGCAGCAGATGTTGGCCCTGACGACACTGGACTATTTTCTACACAACTGCTCGTTTCAGAGGTTTAAGCTTTGAGATCATCCATCCAATTTTAGGGACAAAACCAAAAAGATTTATTTAGAATCATTTATATCAAGTTATCTGTAACCTGTAACTCTCAAAATATTTAATTTCCAGCTGTTTAGATCTAGATTAGCAGCTGAGTTGCCAAAAATGTAACATAATCATTAAGGCCCAGATGTTTGACAGAAAGACTACATAAAATGTCTCTTTCACCGAGTTACTTCAGGTTTGACCTTATTCAGATCACAGTAAGGCCATGTTTGAAGAAAGAAGCATTAGTTATTATCTATCTAATAGCATTACCTTATTATATCAAGACTTTAAACACAGCACCTGTGTGGCTTCTCATAACTACTTACAGTAATTCCCTCTGATAAAATTTGACCCAGTGCAGACTGTTGTCAGCTCTGTGCATGTCTTTGTGTGTGTAGGCACTGCAGCTTGCTGCCAAAGACTTCACCACTTCATCAGCCAAGCCTGCAAAAATGAGCCACAGAGCGGTTTAATGGCCAAATGTCACACAGCGGTGATCACCAAAACTACAGCAGCTCAAAAGTCAACTTACAGCACGTGACCGGAGATAAATGCAAAGTAATTGAAACTCAGTTACAGTTAAATGGAAGCAAGAAAACATCTTAGTGGCTTAACCAGAGGCGACAACGTCAAGTGAAAAGTTTGATACTGATGCCGCAACAGAGGCAGAGCATCGATCGGTCATTCTTCGCTATGCTGAGATCCAGTGAGTGTGGGTGTCTGGGTAAGTCTCTCTACTGTCTGTGACCTTGAGACAAGATGCCTGGGAAAGGAAAAACATATCCCAACGGGGGATGTCGTCAGCGTGTGCATGTCCTCCAGAGAGGGAGTGCGCACATGTGCGTGTATTTGTTTTTTTTTACAAAAGAGGAAAAGAAGCAAAAGAGATTTGTTTCCGACAAAGCCTCAACACATTATGATTATGTGTAATCCAGCTACAGGACAAATACTGTGTGGTAAATGATACAGACGGTGACATAACTGTCTCCTTCCTCGGATAATATAAAACAGCATCAGCCTACTAATAACAAACAAACCAATGTAACTGCAGCATACATACTGTACATATGTCTGATCCATGGTCCCCAACAAGTAAATGTATTTACTGCTCCACAGAGGCCAAAGGTTAACCTCTGGTACAACCTCCTAACTGATTATTAAACAAGAATGAACACTGCAGTTTGCCAGACGCCTGTGGTGCTGCCATTTGGATTTTTGCTAGAGTTAATTTTCTGCTGAACCACTCATTGATCCATCACTAATATCTCCACCACAGTCCCTGCTAAATGATGTCACCTAATAAAGTGAAAATGCCTTAGTCACTGTGACACACGCCAAAATCTCCCTGATACAGGTTGTGGCACTCACTGTGCAGCAGGTTCAATCACTACCGGCTTCAGTAACATACTCGTGCAGCCACACAGATACTTTCCAGTGCTGCCAACATCTCTGTTGCACCCGCAGCAGAGACGCGACCAGGCCTGGGCCTACCTGTCAGCGACTTTGCCTACAGAATCAACCACCTGATGTGTCACAGTCTTGCATGTCTATGCTGAACAGACCTTTTTTGAACTCCTCCAGCATTGCGTCCAGCTTGGTGTCGTGGAAGACAAAGTGCACAGGGTGGTTGTAGAACTTAGTGATGGTTTTTAAGGTGGTGCAGTCGTCGGGGTCCACGAAGGCCAGATCTTTGACGAACAGAATGTCCACGATGTTGGAGCGCTCGTCCTCGTACACGGGTATCCTGGTGTATCCGCTCTCCATGATCTCGGACATGGTGTTGAAGTCCAACACGGCGTCGCTGTGGATCATGAAGCAGTTGTTGATCGGCGTCATGACATCCTCTACTGTTTTGGTCCTCAGCTCCAGCGCGCCTTGGATCATGTTGAGCTCCTCTTTCACCAGATCATTGTACGGCTCGGTGACCTTCAGCATCTCTAGCAGCTTCTCCCGGTTGTACACGGTGCCGATCTCCTGTCCAAGAATACAGTCGAGGAGCTTGCTGACGGGCCACGACAGAGGGAACGTGAGGAGCATGAACAACTTCGTGAGCAGGATGGTGTTTGCCCCCACAGCCAGCCCGTGTCGAGAGCACAGAGCCTGGGGGACGATCTCGCCGAAGATAACGATGCCGATGGTGGAAGCTACCACGGCGCCCACACCAGAAGCTGTGAGGTCATCCAGCAGGATGGTGAGGCTGGTGTTGACCAGGACGTTGCCGAGGAGCAGGGAGCACAACAGGTAGTTGCCTTTCCTGCGGATGGGCTCGATCTTCCGTGCGTATTTCCTCTCCTTGTCGGTGCCACTTCTCTGCACTATGCGGAGCTCCATGGGATCCAGCGCCATCAGCCCCAGGTTGAGTCCGCTGAACATGCCGGACAGCACCAGCAGACAACAGATGATGATCACCTGCAGCCACATGGGCAGCAGCGACGTCTGCACCTCCACCACCCGTAGTCTGCCATCCCTGTCGTCCAGCAGGTACCACTTCCCCTCTCCCTCCTCCTGGGTGTCCCGGACGCATAAGCCGAACACCTTCACCACCTCGCTCTTACGGAGCGGCTTGATCGTGAGGTTGACCAGCCCAGCGGTGTTCTGGCTGTTTACCTCCATGTTCCCAATCACTTCTACATCTTTTGTGTTTTCGGCACAAGTCCTATTTAACGGCAGCGTCATTGCACCAAACTCATCATCCTCTTTGGCGCTGGAGTGCAGCTCGGTGAACCTGACGAGCGCCGAGCTGTTTGGGAACAAATGGAGCCCGTAGAACCTGAGGGTGATGGAGCTGTCTTCGGTCACCTGTACCACCCCCCTCTGGGTAGTTTCGGCCGACCTGGTGCTCGTTTCCAGCCTCATGCCGAGTATTCGGGTAAAGCTTCTCGGCTCTGAAACCGCCGCCTCAGCCTGTCTGTCCGCAACAACGCAACAAAAAGCCAATAAAGTTATCGTAAACCCTGTTCCACTCGAGTCTGTCGCCATGTTTGTTTCGCTCTGTGCGAACGGGGGAACTGACGTCACCTACTCGTTTCCACAGGCACATACCCTGAGCATTTAGCCAATCAGCGTCGCCAACGTCACCAGCAAACAACTTGTCCGAGTCTCCTCCGTTTGAACTTTTAAGGTCGACTGGTGCAGTTTGTCTGTTTAAGGTCGACCAAGCAGAGATTTCAGTGACATGACAGTTTTTTTCGGGTTGAGTTAATATTATGGATTATCCTCTTCAGGGGAACCTAGTGTTTTTGGTTCCTCCTATTATATGGTCCCGGTGCAACAAGCAACAAATCTGTGCACTAACGCCGTCATCCTGACAGACTGTCCTGTCCCAGCTGTCATCGGGCGAGTGTACAGATGTGCTGTCTCCCCCTACTGGACAGTCAGCGGTAGCACACTCCCAGAGGGTCTGTGTGGCCAGTGGTTAGGTGCAGGACTGTGTTGTTTTGGGTGAGCTTTAATGGCCAGCGGGCTGCACCAAAACTCCAGCAGCTCAGAAGCCAACTTTTGACTAATACGTCAGCAACTGCCTGGAGAGAAGTGCAAAGTTACTCTGCTGAAATGTGTTCAGGAAGTCAAAACCTTAGTGGGTTAACCTGAGGCAGCTGACAAAGCGAAGGTTTGTCTACATGTTTATACTATAAATACCTTATTTCGACAATTATGCACATATTGTCTACTATAATTCTACTAGTAGTTCACTGAGAGTCATAGAAACACACACAACTCAAACATACAGCCACAAAAAAACTTTAATGCAATAGTGATTCAGACGGAGTCATGAGGCTGTTTGAACGAACAGATTGTGAGAGGATATTGCATAGGTTGTTGATCTGGGACAGTCCTTGATGAAAGATAAGTGAAAACTTCAACCTGTGACTCCAACAATTCCTCAATGTCCCTAAGCAATAAAGTTCATTTCATTCTTTTATTGTCTTCTGCTTAGTTTCAAGGGAATCTGCATTTTTGTCAACGTTATTCTTCTTACAGGTACAATCTCCACAAGATTCTTGAAGATCTTGTTTCACAAGATTACCGGAGAGAGGTGGTTTTGGAAGCATGTCAATGCAAAGCATGGAGGTGATGAGACAATATGTCGCTGTTCATGATAAAGGTACACTGCCGTGCAGGAGGTGTGCCGAGAGGCTTTCAGAGATGGGCAGGAATCCTCATTCAATCAAACATGTTGCACAAGTTAAAAATCACACTGTGACCTATCAGTTCATAACCACATTCGTACAATGGTTTGTAAAAACAACATTTGAAGGACTTAATGTCTTCACATTTGTAGATTAGCTTTGAGGTTTGCTATAAATGTTATAAATAAGAGCAAGTCGCTAGTTTGGCTTGGATATAAATAATATAATACATAGTTCAAACACACACTGCTCTCTAAAACATTTAAATATGTTCAAATATTGCATTTACTAAACCATGTCCTGTGGTGCGCTTAGTGATAAGCAAGGTTCTAGACAGATTAGTTAAAGCCATTTTCAAATGCTAAACTAGAATGACAAGTTTAGAAAAACAATCTCCGCCTCCCTGAGCAGAAAGTCACATCAATACCACATTTTAAATGTAGAATAAAAACACTCAAAAGCTTGGCAAAACACACCACCCTCCATGTTGTTTTAAGCTCTCTTTACAAGTAGGAGAGGCAACGCACTCCCTTCTTATAGTTGGAGATTTTAAGAACTCAGAAGGCTAATATTGTTGAACACGCTATCCACTGCAGTTCACACATCTCTAACACTCAAATCAAATATATTTCTTTACAAGTCAACAGAAGTCATTGCTATTGCACAGAAATACAGGGTATTTTCAATGGATACATCTAACAACAAGGCAGGTTATATGATGATTTGGTTTGACAGCATAAATGTCAATTGCTCTCCCCAAAAACACAAAAAAAACAGTAAACCAAAAGTACGACATTGGTTGCGTCTCAAATTCCATTTCTTTTTGCTTATGAAGCTGCTTGAACCGAGCGAGTGTCACCATCCACACTAAAGGTTAAACATGAAAAACTCTTCTTCATTAGGCTCAGCTTCATTGAACAGCTTTCAGAGACAAAACACAACCCCTTCTTTTACCTTCCTCAGTGCTGCAGTGAGCGATACTCATAGAGGTGAACAAGTGCTTAAAGAGCGCAACATGATAATATGACATTCAAAAGCACACGGACAATAAACAGACAGGCCTAATATATTGTTTTTATAAAAACGTAACTAAGACACAAACAGTTTAGTGTACAGTTTTCCTCTAAAAGGCATACAGTCAAATAAATATTCATGAAGAAACTCAAGGACAAATGTCTTTAAAATAGGAGGTGGTGGACTTACAGTGACCTCATAGGCATGAATAGAGAGAGAGGTATTGTGAAAGCCCAGTTTTCATGGGCTTAAACAGTGTCAACGCTGACCACCACCCTTTAAATACAAGCACTAATTTGATGAAAACAAGACAAAGACATGCTACCGAGTCTTCCACACGTTCACCACTGATGAAATGTAACAATTTAAAGAGACAGACAAGATTATAATTGATATTTAAATATTGCAAAACATACAAAACATTTGTGTAAACATTATGTTGGATGCCATTTTTACACATGAAGAAATTATATAAAATAAATCATGTCTGTCTTAACTATAAATTGTTCTCATTAAAATGTAAAAACATACTAAATTTTATTTTTTATCATTACTGTAACAATATCGTTTGATAGCATCTGTTCTGTATAAGTGTTTTTACTATACTGTTATAAATAGTTATACGTGTAATTTATTCCATACTGCTCCCGCTTTGTCTTTTTAAAGGCAAAAATAATACTTGTATCTCTGCCGCACACACACAAATTTGTTCATACACACAAGCTGCCACAGTCACACGGGGTGGGGGTGGGGGGTCACCAGGCGGTTCTATGTGCGATTGAGGGTCTGGAAGATTCTGGATATTTGGAGCATGACAGGGCCGGTCTCAGGGTCATTCATCCACTGGGTGCTGTTCAGAGGATTTTCCAGCATGTCTTCAAATGCTGCAGACAAACATGGAAAAAAATAATTTGCCAAAAGGAGCAGCCTGTGAGTGTGTAAGAATTCCTACAGATGATTGAATTATCATTCAGTGAAAGTGTCATTCTTATGTAAATAGATTTTAATTGACCTTCTTCAAGCTGTGCATGTGTTTGAAGTGCTTGAAGATGTTTTTGATTGTTTGGCCTAAAATTGGCCTGTACCTAGAAGGGTCTTGGGGTTGGTCAGACCCAGCTGGACCACTGGATTCTCTAGTATGGCTTGGAACAGCGGGCTGTTGGTGTCAATCCCTTTGTCCAGATCTTCTGGAGAAGGTTTTCTGTCTCCCAGCAGCCACTCACACTGCAAGACACAACAGTTAAACACATTCATATCTTTTTGGTGGAGGATTAGCTACAAACCATTGTCCAGGATTTCTGTGTGATTTAACAGTAGTTAATTCAGGTTATCACAAACTATCACAAACGAAACTATACTAAAGAGTAACTACTCAATTCCATATAATTCCAGCACGTTCATAGGTTTTAGCACCAATAGCCCTGTGTAGGCTGTCCATTCTAGGTTGGTTTGCTGTGCCAACAAGCCACCTGGCTGCCATATGTAAAAACAGTACTCCTTGTATAGTTCACAAGTCTGTGACCCAAGATCGCACTGGTTGTTGCAGTGGAAGAGTTGTGAATTTATTGCAAGACCAGCTAATCGGGTTGTTTTGAAAGGGACACTCCCATGCACACTGAAAGAGGAAAAAACTCATGACATGATTCATGTACCATTGTCTAGTTGCACTGTTGTGCAATGTGTTGAACATGTTAATGATTACATTCAGATTAGTGTAAGCTTTTAGAGAAGGGCAGGAGCAGGTCAATCCCTGGCCATAATTATTCAAGATGATGTTGTACTTGATATACACAACAACTTAGTTTGAATCCTAGCGTCTTAAATGTACAACACTGACAAAAGCTCTAAAGCTTTTCACACCAGTGTTGCTGAGGTTCTGTATCAAAAAGACATCAACCATGGAGTGTGTCGATTCTAGTTCAGTAGCCTAAATAACAAATTTCCAGGGGCTTTACAGGTTGTAACACATGTACTGTAGCGCCAGCAATCATCTTAGTTGAGTCTGATAGGTTGTGGGTATCAATCTGGTACTGCTATACTTTCTAATACTAGTTACTATTGTGAGAGATGTGTGCACCTACTGCAGCATCCTGCTGGTTGTTATTGACCCTCAAAGCATCGATCACTTCTTTTTCATCAAAGCCCATCTCCATCAGTGCAATGACAGCCTGCAAAAACAAGGCCAAAACTATGTTCAGTTATGGAAAAGTAGCAAAGCAATATATAAATGCTTTCGCTCAATAAAGCCACCCACTCTCGAATCTGGTCTGAACTCCCGTTTCCTACGAATTCTCTTGAAGATCTCTGTGAGCTCGTCCTGCTTGGTGCTCTCATCTGTGCCCGACTGGCTAGAGAAGCTGCGGAGAAGGTTTGAACCAGAGGCTGATGCAGATGCAGAGGGGCCTGGGGCAGCAGCTGCTGTGGCTCCTGCTGCCCCAGAAGAGTCCTGCCCTGGTAGTGGCGTGTCCACAGAGGGATCGTCTACATGTTCTATCAGCCACTCCATTGCTTGAGTCACAGACATACTGAAGGAGAGAGGGAAAGGTGGAGAAAAAGAGACATATGCAGTTTCTGGAATGGATCAAACAACAGTCACACCAGCAACAACCTTAAGGTTTTCCATTGTGACTTCATTATTATTAAACCAATACATACTTACTGGTTCAATCTAAGAGCTTTGATGGCTCTGCTCTCAGGGAAACCCATCTCAGTGAGCTGCTGCAGGGCTGTTTCATCCACACGATCTTCTTCATCTTCATCTAACATTGCTACAAATCACAGAAACACAAAGAGACCAAAAAATTGAATGTATGGGTTGGAATGTCTATTACGGTAATAATCAGGATATTTTGTCCTTCACAGCAATACATAGTATACATGACACTCACAGCCTCAGTGAAACTCAATGGTAAAAATGAAAACAGTAAACATATCATCTCCTATCTCATTTTGAAAGCCTTGGAGGTTGAGGTCGATCTAACCTGTACTGTCTTTAGATGGCTCTGTGTTTGTTCACAGTACATGTGCTGGCTCTGTAATTTTTTATGGTGTCTGTTACAAATCAATACTACTTATTCATCCGATGTAGGCATGAAAATGCATTTAGGGATTTTACCATTGGCTTTTTTGAAAAGTTCAACAGCATCAGGGTTCAAGGCAAGAAGCTTCTGGGCAACTTCTATGAGAGAAACCAGGATTTTTCTAAGCTCCGTCTGAAACTGGAACAGCGAGAACACAGAAAAAAAATCAATACTGCCTCTGAGACATTTCATTTTTAACAGTTAACAGCAAAACTCTAACAGTCTTACATCTCTGATGTTGTGTTGGGTAACAGTGCGGTCAGTGTGGCGCGTGGACAGGCTGGAAGTGGCTTTCAGGATGGCATCTTTGTCTGGAGCTTTGTTATCTTGCTTTTTCTTTGACAGCCAAAGAAAGACAACGTTATCAGACAACAGCTGTTAGAAGATGCTGGTGTTCATTGGCAAAAATAATTTTTCACAGCTGTTATTCAGTAGTGAAGAAGTGAAGTTTACCTTTTCATCTGTACTGACATCTGCCATCTTTGGCGGGGCTGGTGGTGGTCTTTTCTTGATGAGCAGCAACACATCTACAATGTAAATCAATCAGCCTAAGCTTATGAAATGATTGTTCTGTCTAAATGCCAAAACTTAAATGGGTTGTAACATACCTTTATCTTTGAGATTTTCATCAGCAACAGTTTTAGTGTCCGTTAGGACTCTTTCTGTAGCAGCATGTATAAGTTTATGATGGGTAATTGTTTTGGGGTCTTCTAGATTTCCATGTACATACTACAAAAGAAGCACAAAACAAACATACAAAAGAAACAGTGAGCAGATGGGCTGCAGCTGCTAATTCAGTTTTACTATTACTCAGAGCTGATGTTCACATTCTCACAGTGCAGAACTAGAAAATCAATGTGTCCAGCCCTTAACATCATTTACTATTGTTTCATTGTCTATCAGTTGACTCCTACTAGAACAGTGAGTCATTCATGAGATCATTAATTTATAGGGACAAAAAGTAAACTGTCCATGGCAGTTTCAGAAAGAAATGTACAGAGCGCGAAATGGTTAGAAAAACACCTGTTAAACATTCATCTAAACACAAATAGAATCACTGAATCTGGTCATATATGTCATCATGACATCTGTGCTTGAGTGCTGAGGTCACAAAAAGCGGGTCATCAACGTGCATTTTCCTGTTCAGCCACGAGAAAAGGGCATCACATCCAGCTGATGGTGTCGGCCATAGAAGGAGAAGGGAGATGAAGTGTGTAATAATAGACAACCTGGAGCGCAGCATGCCTTTCTGGTTGGCCACAGGGCGCAGAAAGGGGCAGACTCGGACTGTTAGCTAGCTAGCTCAGAAGGGGCAGCCAGCCTGCTAAATTATAAATAGCAAAGTCTACCCAGTTACTATAAATACGGAGCCTGTGACACTGACACGGACAGTTTACACAGAGGGTATGGAGGGCGGCATATAAACAAGACAGGGCACTGACAGCACAGAAAAGCAACAAGGGGGAGTGAAAACAGCCCCAAACCTACATGTTTCAAGCACTTCTCCTTTAGTTTCTCCACAGTTGTGTCTTCCGTGACCTCCTCCAGCCATTCCGTGCCGTCCATGGTACAGATGTGTATTTTCAACACTTTCCCGGCAAATATTTTCTCCTCCTGGACGAACATACTGCAGCCTGGAGAGAAACGAGCACCAGTCCACTGACGTTAGCTAGCAGCAGTTGTTCTGTGCTCCTGGCAAGCTAGCGTGCTAACCTTAGCACCCTGCTAGCTGTCGTTTTGTGAATTCGCCGACAACAGAAGAAAGGCGTGCACCGACTAGCTGAGGGCCATATTCGCTTCACGCCGTCGCCTTTCGGTGCGCTGGCATCCGCTCAGCGTGTTCCCCAATCGCCGGGTAGTTTATTTTTCCCGTTAACGCACAAGCGACCAGTCAACGAGTACCCTATTTTTACTGTAACGCTTGAACGTTGAACCTCAACTGTGCTGCCACCGGTGCATCATGGGAGTCGTAGTTTTTATATCAACTCAACAATAAAACTAATAAAACTGAAATGTTCGAAATGAATGTATTTTCTTAGTTCCCTCTTGTTCCCTCTTTTTTCAACTCTTTTCATTAAACTTCAGATTAAGCTGAAATTGCCACTGTCACAAATTTAAAACATTTAAATTTGTCTTGGTCAGTGAATAGTTGCTGAAGCCCATTTGCTCACCATTTGTTTCTTAGCATATTTACCGTGTGCTTCTTTTGCAGTATGTACATAGATGAGATATTCTCATCTTGGTTTAATCAGCCAGAAGAAATACAATGTTATAAAATAATAATTTGCTAGATGATACCAGATGATAAGTAACATAACAGATAACAGTGCTTTTTAGTGTGTAGTTCAGTGTATTGACTGCTGAATATAAATACTCCACAGGGATGTAAAAATATAGATCCACCAAGCAAAGCATGCAGCTGCCCCACAGCCTCTGGCCCCAGGCAACGCTAAGGCTCTGGGTCGCTGTGTCAACTAATTTGTTATAATTAAATTAAAATGTACAGACACAAGAAGGACAAGTACTTAAGTCAGTGAGGATGTGTTCAAGTGACTGTTTTGGTCTGTGCAACAGAACCAAACCCAAACATGCTTTCATTCGTTTTCATTCAAACATTGTGGGGACTGCATAGGTGTTGGTATTTCTTGCAGGGAAAATAGAAAAGAAGCAACTTCATGGTTGACCTCACTTATCTCCACAATATACGAAAGTGCAATTTTCAATCCAAGGTCCATCTCCACCACTAGATGGAGACACACTAAAATTATAGGGACCTGTCCTTGAAACAAGCATCAAATGAAGTTTGAGAAGAAAGGTCACATTTAATCTGATGCCATATTTAGCTTTGCTCAAGCCCCTCAGATGTACAGTATATGTTAGTGTTTCATTTATTTTTACTCTAAAAGATAACCGTGTGTTTAGAAGACACAGCTTAACACTAATGTTTTACATTTACACTTCTATCACAACTAAAAAAAGACAAACCTTGTAAAGTTCAAGACACACAAGTGCCCTTTATTAACACAAGAAACATTTTTACAGTATGACAATAAAAAGCGAAAACCTTTCTTGCAAATGATAACTTTATAAGAAGAAACATATTAAAGTTCTTACAACTGCACTACAAATTAATGATTTTTTTAACTTAGAACATTTTGCAACCTATGCCAGGGAGTGTCTCACAAAGCACTGAGGTGGATTATTTGTGTCACAGAACAGAAAATAAATATGAATATATAAATTTAATATGTATTTTTATAATTTTCATTGAGAAAAATGTTGACTAACAATATACTGTATCAATTTATATATTTTATATTTATTTATGCATCAATGGAGCAAAATACAAAATATATTCTGTTCTGTTTTACATTTTTGAGGCTTGTGTAAAAATTACGAAAATCACATGCTTAAGACATCAGATTTCTTAAACAAAATCTTGCTTACAAGGGAAATGCTTAACATATTTACAACAAGATGAACACAGCCATAGGCTCAAACGTTTAGAAGGGAGGCAGGAAAAGAAGTTTCCTTTTCCCCCTGGACAATATACACTGAGGCCAATGGGCCGTTTCTCCAAACCACAGGACTAACAGAAACGTAAGCCTGTCTTATCCGCCAGTCTCCAAGTGGGATGTTTACTGTACAACATATCGCATCTCCACCAAATCTCCACATAATGAACACACCTCAGGCACAACATTAAGTTGTTCAGTTGAGTAAAGAAATGTGCACCACTTCAGCACTAAAAATCACATGACATTTAAAAAAGGGAGAGGACCTGTGTGTCACAACATATTATTCTGTTAACATTCACAACTGGTTTATTTATTATCAAGTGAAGAGAACTTTTCTCACAAAATAAATTGAAATAACACTAGAACTTAAAATGTGCTCTATGTTCTATAAAATGCCCTGTAATTACAATTTACCTTATAAACAAGATTATATAAAAAAGAGAAAATAAGAAATACAAAATATTGAGAAATCATATGAAAAAAACAAAAGGCAATGCAAATAAATACCCAGTGTGTATGCTGTGCCTTCACTGCAGAAAGTACTTAAAGAAAAAAGGAAACGTCCTCTGTCCTGTGTTTGACATCACAGACCACACAATTTCTGTAATCAGGCAATGAGTATAAATAAGATATTAATAAATAAAAAGACTGGATGAAACATGGGTGTTGTTGTTAGTAAAAAAATGAGTCCAAATAAATCTGGTTTACAGTTTTGCTCTTTTTTGATTTTATTCACAGAGTGCCTTTTTATAAAAAAATATACAGCAGCTTATCTGGCCGTAAAGACACAAGCGTTTCATTTGAACTGTTCGGGTATATGTCCAATCTGAGACTGCATGCTTGTGGGTGGGCTTGAAATGCCCTCTGACCAGTCGGACATGTTGGAATGAGGCGATGAGCTCGACCACTGGTCAGGCGAGCCGGGGGAGGGGGTTAGAAATGGATGGTCCGGCACCTGGACCTGATGACTAGGGGTGTTGTCCAAAGGGCCTGAATAACTGTGCTGGGAGGGTGGGGTTAGGAACTGGGTGCTAGGCATTGACTGGTTAATGGAGGACATAATCTGGGTCTCCTGGGGAAGGATGGTGTGTATGGACATACTGGAGTTGCCTGTGCTCTGCTGGAGCTCTGGGGAACTGAGCTCAGCACTGATGAAGTTCTGGCTATTGGTGGTGTTTGAGTTCTGATGCTGCAGCTGCAGTGTCTGTTGTTGCTGCTGCTGTTGTTGAAGCTGTTGCAGGTTTTGCATCTGCTGCAGCTGCTGAGCTTGCATGATGTGGGGTTGTGGACCCAATCGGGTGCTCTGGATTCCCTGGTAGGTAATGATCTGCGACAGTGTTGTGGTGGGGTGGCTGCTGTGGAGGGAGGTCATCATCCCATGCTGCCCTCCTTGGTGAAGACCAGCCTGGCCACCAGTAGCTCCTCTCATGGGATTGAACTGTCCTGGCTGGCTCATGTTGCTGTGCATCCTTGGCAGCCAATCACACTGGCCGTTCATGGCGCCCTGGCCACTGGAGCCAGACACGGGAAGATGGGTAAGACGGGGAGGAAGTGGGTCGAACTGCATCCGAGCCAGCTCTTGCTTGTTTGGCATCACCATATGGTTTACAGATAGGTGTGGGTCAGACATACCCTGCAGATGGTTCAGGGATACAGAGGGCGACTGCTGGAAAGGTGAGGTCATCATCGGGGGTGAGGCCACATCAGAGACGTAGCCATGTGGTGACTCCAGAGAGTCCACTGGTGACAGAACAGCTGAGCTGTCCAAGAGGTTCCCAGATTTACCGTCCTGGGAATTCTTCTTCTTTACTTTCATGTCTTTCCCTTCCTTGCAGCCAATGCCCTTGGTGCTGGGCTTGCGTGCCTTTTTGCCCTGGCCCTGACCTTGAGGCGGGGGCTGCTTCATACCACCCAGGTAGCCGTTAGGTGAGCAAAGAGGGGGTGACAATGTTGTGCTGAGTGAGCCTCCGTGCATGGGAGGACTCTGTACCAAGTTGTACTCATCCATCAGCCGCACAATGTCATGATGCATTCTTTCCTGTGCAATGTCTCTGGGTAGCCGGTCCATGTGGTCACTTATTTCTCTGTTAGCGAAGTGGTCAAGTAAGACCTTGGCAGTTTCGTAGCTTCCTTCCCTGGCAGCCAAGAACAGAGGTGTTTCCTCCTAGAACAGACCGAAGAGTCACTCATTAAGAATCTCACAGACGATCAGGGGATGTTGTTCCCTACGGTTACTCAAAGTGTTAGAAGCCACATTGTTCTAATACCTTATTGTTTTGCATGTCCTTGTTGGCCCCATTCTTCAGAAGCACAATAGCAGCCTCCAGGTTATTTACTGCTGCAGCCCAGTGAAGGGCTGATTTACCTGAAGAGAGAAAATGTAGTCTTAGTGTTTGATGCATTTGAGTACACTGAGCACTCAACTGTAATGACATCTATGAGAGGCAGAAATCGGCATTTACCGAAATCATCGGTTGCATTGACGTCAGCGTGGCAGTTAATGAGCTCCTCTACCATGCCCTCCACTGCCAGCCTGGCGGCCAAGATCAGGGGCGTCGTGCCATCGTGCATGCGGGCATCAAGGTCTGTGGCACGGTTCCTTATCAGAATCTATAAAGACACACAATAGGTGAGTCCTGATTTTATTGACCTAATTAAAATCTCACATATATTAACACCATAATACGTTTACCTGAATGTATAGCACCAAGAAATAATCACTAGTGTGAGGTATGAAAAGCTACCTGGAAAACGCCCTGGGCATCAGCAGCCACTGCCGCATGCAGAGGCGTCCGGCCCATGTTGTCCTGGATGTTGGCGTCAGCGCTCGCCTCCAACAAGCGCTTGGCGGCGTCAGAGCGAGCGTAGCGGGCAGCCAGGTGGAGAGCGGTTTCGCCTGTGCGGTCAGTCTGGTTGTGAAGGTTGGCGCCCTGATAGATAAAGTCGTTAATCACGTTGGCGGATGCATCCTCCTCTTCCTCGCTGTTGCCCGTTTCTAGACCTCCCCCACTGCAGGACGCAATCATCAGGGGTGTGAATCCATCTGCACAGAGAGCGAGACGAGAAAGTGGATATAGTCACAGGCGTAGGTGTAATGAACCTGAAGGTAGCAGACAGCATGGTCAGCACAGACCCTGTTACTGCAGCAAACAGACTGAAGGCTGCACTTCAAAGCATCAGACGGATCAAAACAAACAAATCGAATGTGGATTTGACACTTTTACTCAGGTTGAATCATCACAGCTCCTTCTTTTCGATAATGGATTCTGATCAAGACCCCGACACAGGAGAAGCTTCAGAAGGAAACCGAAGCTAGGGGGATAGAGGCCGGGGCTCGCTAAAGCTCGGCGCCTGCAAAAACGAAGCATTAATATCTAACTGTGAGAGGCAGCTCAGTCAGTCGACTTGGATAGGTTTTCTCCTCTTCAAAAGAATGGCAAGCCCCCGATCTCTCAGATTTGGTTGATTCAAGTGCATCGATCCACGACGGGGGGAAAAGAATGTGCTCTAAAGTTGTTAACCGTGCTACTTTGATTTTTCATAGCTTTTCTTCAGGGAATTTGGCTCCTACTACAAAAATGTGTTTTTGCATTTGATGCCTTCATTGGTTTTGTAATGTAGAATAAAAAAAAGAAAGGCCTGTTACTGGTCAAATGATTAATCTGATCAGGTATCAGTGTTTTCCCCCAGGCGCCTGGCTTCCAGCTGCCTGCTTTGAAGAATATCCTTTACCCTGAGGACATGGGGCTTTACTCCATGCACAACTACACACACGCATGCACGCGCACACACGCACACACACTAGAAATGTGAAATACTCGTTCAGAAAAGCCATGATTTAATGCACACACACACACACACACACACTATCTATGCAGAAATGTCAAAGTTAAATATTGGGAGACCATAATCCACATAAATGCTTACGGCACTAAAATCATACAATGAACACATGCACTCAAGGTGTTTTGACAATTTGAATAATTTTTGCTCTGAAAATGACACATTCCACTATTTAATTAAAACGATTCTTTTCAAATGAGAAAATTATGAAAATCAGGATCGTTAATCACAGACAAATTTTAACTTCTTATTCTCAGTAGGTCACAATGTCAATATATTGGTCGTTTATATCTTTATATGTCTGTAAAACATTACTGTCCAGGCTAAATACTAATCATATCGAGGTCCACCCACCGGTAGCCTTTAGTTTTGTTATAAAGAAAATAAACGGCCACCCACCTGGTCCCCGGACGTTGACATCCATGCAGTCATTCTCAATCTCACCCTGTGGGGGGGTGGGAGCAATAGAGGGGATGCGCAGGTCAGCAGCATCCAGGTGCTGCTGCGTCCACTGGCGGTGATCTGTCTGGTTGTCCACCTCCAGGACAGGCTGTTCGTCAAACTGCTGGAAGGACAGCAAACAGTTAGGAAACTTGAAGGAAAAAGTTCATATCAAATCCATTATTTGAAGTGCAGGCTAGTGTTTTAAATAATTATTGGAATATTAAATCTTCGCTGGCGTGGAATGGCTCTGCTTCCTTACCCTGAAGCGTTTTGCATCCGAGGGCTCGTCTTCTCCCCATTCGTTCTGGGTGTCATCCATGAGCGAAATGTCTGATGTGTTTTTCAGTGGCCTGTGATGAAGCAGAAATCCCAGTAAAAACCCTTGTACTCTACTGCTTCCATCCCATCTAAGCTGCTCACCAAACAAAAGCATTGATCAAATACACACCCCACCCCTCCAGCCTCAGTCATTTAAAGCGCTCCTAAACCTGCTATATCATTATCATTAATTATTCTGGCAAAACACCCCCTTTTCCAAACGTGACGGATCTTCGGTTACGACTGTGTCTCAGAACTAGCCCTTCGCGGGTCCTGCACAGAATCCAGTACCCGACAACACGGACCGCCGCTGGTTGAATAAACACAAACTTACTTCAATCCAACCGCATCCTCTCCGACAGGTTCACGTCTCTTCTTCTTGCTGTTCTCTGTGGTCTTGAAGCCCTCAGGGAGCCAGAGGCGCCCGTGCTCATGGCGGCGCTTTCGGGCAGCCACCATCCCGACGCCGAGCAAGACCAGTATCCCTACGCCGCCCAAAACCACAAAGATGGGGTAGGGGACCTGAGTATCCGTGATGTCCTTACCGCCTGGTTGGAAAAGGGACAGCATGTTCAAGACGGGTTGAGGAACAGATATAAACCCACAGACTAGACCAGGACGCCCAGGATAAGCCTGAGCTAGCCCGGCTTCTTGGCCCCCGTCTTATGGTTCCCACTCTCAAAACAAACCGCAAGCAGCAGCAAGTGCCAGAAACTGACTGGTGATCCTCACCGTTTGTAAAGCTAGCCTCCACTATCTACTCAGTAATAATCGGAATTGCTAACCACTTTTCATCAAAAAAGAAAAAAGGGATGGGGCGTGTTAAAAAAAGAAAAACGGGAAAAAAAGAACACCACCACCTCCTCTCTCCCTTTTCAACCCAGGGTACCAAGAGACAACTTTACCATTTCTTCTTTAAGAGAAAAAAAGGGAGGGGATTAATGAACTTCAAATTACTGCACGCGCTTTAAGCTGTAAAGACGAAGGATTTATTAGGATTTTCGAGATAACAAAGACTCCCAACTTCTAGCACACTCCCGATCAATTTTTCCCCTTCTCTTTTTTTTTCCACTAACGATTTTGAAATGATAAACTCCCCCAACCTAAACCCTTGGAGATGCATTAAGTCCTGGTATTACATTCAGCGAGGTGAAGGTTGCAGCAGCCCCTCACACTGTGGGATGAAGTGTGTCTGCATGTATGTGTGTGTGCGAGTGTGTTATCTGTGGACCTATATGTCGACATGTCTGAGAAAGACAGAGACAGTGATGGAGATGGTGGTACAACGTGTGAGCAGGGGGTTGGATGAGTTGATTTGCAGCAATTAAGCATTTTGGAGCCTGAAGCCAGCGGATTTAAACACAGAGGGGAAGATTGATTGTTTAGGCCATGAGATTCACAATTGCATTTGTTCGCTACTGCATAACAAATACACAATCAAAGGGTGCTGGGGTTAGGACCCGACCAGAGGGTGCAGCACATACTCACTGAGAGCCTAAATATGCATGTGTCTGATCCACGCGTGTAGGAGAAAAGAACAGCAACGGTTTTGCATCTCCAACTTATTTTGGGCAAATCATGTGCATTTAATACCTTAACTGTTGATCTTTTAAGTTGCATCAACGTGTTTGTCCTAAAATTCATATTAATGAAGTCTTTAAGGCTTGTTTCAGCTGTGAAACCATCCAGGAAAACAATAAATTTTTTCTTTGTAGTACATGTTGTGAAATCTGTCCCTAAAGAATATGTGTCATATCTGAGAACATTAAAAATTAAATTCATAAAAAGGTTTAACACTTGACCCCCAAATGTATTTCAGTAGGTTTTGCAAGTTTGAGAACACAGAGAAACAAGACTTGGGAGTTTTTTCTCTTCCTTTTAGTCCACATTGACTTAAAATATATAAATAACACAAGTTCCCAGAGAGTGATTTTCAGAAATTGATGTAAACCAATGAACGTCTAAACCTCCAGGGAAAATAGGTTAAAAAAGAGAAAGCATAACATATTCATGGTTTGTAGTTACGGGGCTTAAACTGGCAAACACACTGACATCATCGCTCAGAAAAATTAATACTAGTGAGTACTAGAAGTAAGGAATAAGGATTGCATAAACTTTTTGTTTGCTTCACTTAAAACCCTTTAAGGTATACTCACTAAAAACAGACTCAATTTTGTAGGGAACATCCAATTTCTCCATGGATGCCAAGGCCCCAAGGAAGGCTGCAGCATCTTCAGTGTCCTGGAAGCACTCACTGGACTGCTGGAAGCACTGACGGTTGTCCACCTCCAGGTGAACAACTGAACTGAAGGAGGAGAAAAGAGGGCAAACGAGATGTTACCTACAGTAAATGAAAAGTCATCAACTAGCTAAAGAGTGAAACGCTTTGGAATGACTTTCTAACCCTTTAAGTTGAAGGTGATCCAGTTCCCTTTTCATCCTCCTGCTTCCTCCTTCCACGTCATACAGGCTCCTCTTCACCATGTTCAGCACCTTAGCGGGAACCTCTGACCACCTGTCCACCGAGCGCTTGACGTTGTACTTCTTCAGCTCCTGCTCGTTGCCGTAGTACGGGTAAACCATCATCTGCCCGTTGGCGTCCTTCCTGAATAACACGTTGGTTCGAAGGACCCGGCTCAGCTCGCGCAGGAAGCCGAAGGAGTTGTTGAGGAGCTGCTCGGGGGTGATGTGGACCACCACCACCAACTGGCCCAGTGCCAGCTTCTCTGGCATGTCGCTGGCACAGTCCAAGCCGTCCCACTCACATTCAGCATTGTTGCAGCCCTGGTCGCAGTGGCCGTCAGCGTAGTGGTCCTTGCAGTACTGGTCATACAGGGGGCTGAAGTAAAAAATGTGTGATGTTAGAGGACGATGTGCTCATTATGTGTCCCTGTTGCTTAAATATATGTTCAGTAGTCAATAGTCAGGTCTTTGAAATATTAAAGCAATTTAATTAGCAAAAATCGAATAACTCGTAACTTTAATAACGCTTTAGTAATGTAACAAGTGTGAAGGCTGCTTACTTGCACTGCCCTTCCAGGTTCTGACAGTCGAATCCATCGTAGAGACATCCAGCGTTGTCACACTGCGAATCGCACTTGCCGTCGTTGAAGTACCTCCAGCACTGCAGCGACACCGAGCAGTTCTTCCACGGATGGTCGAAGTTGAGCGAGCAGTCACCGTTGTCCCAGCCGCACGCGTGGTTATTACACAGCACATCGCAGAACTTGTTGAGCTTGTACTCCTCGCACTGCGGGATGGTGCAGGGCTCCTCCACCTTCGGAGGCGGCATGATGTCGCGGCCAAATCCTCCCCGGAAGTTGTAATCCAGGATGTGGCAGCGGAGACCGTTGAAGTTCGCTGGGCAGACGCACTGGTAGTACGGCGCCTCAGAGGTGTACTCACAGGTGCCTCCGTTGTAGCAGGGGTTTGAATTACACGGACTGTCGGTGGGATACTGGCACTCAGGCCCAGTGAATGATGGAGTGCACAGACACTTGGGGCTCTTGTGGCTAGAGATGCAGGTGCCTCCATTGCGACAGTGAAGGCTGCCACAGGCCTGGGCATCAGATTCACACGTGGAGCCACTAAAGCCCTAAAAATGGGAAAAAAGTCAATCAAATGCACGTCCGCTTTGTTTACAAGCAACTTACTGTGTGCACGGTAATAACGATGTGGCAGAGCGTACTCACAGGAGGACATTTGCAGATGAAGCCGTGTGGTGTGTTACTGGCCACAGCGCAGGTGCCTCCGTTACGGCAAGGTTTGCCTTTACAGCCGTCGAACACTGTCTCACAGTGCTGACCTACGGGGGTAACATGCACAACAGGCTCACTCACGCTGTTTATTTTTCAGTTTACGCCCAAACTACTGTCACACACAGCTACAAGTTTAGATCTGTGGCTATTATTGCGTTGACGGACACCTGAAGAATGTAAATATTTGCCTTTTTTTATTTACTTACCCGTGTATCCGGTGCGACATTCGCAGTGGTAGTTGTTGGTGAGTTGGACACAGCTGTGCGTGCCCACAGGGTCACATGGGTTGGACAGACACTCGTTGACGTCCCCCTCGCAGCGCTCCCCTACGTACCCTGCGAGGCAGATGCACTGGTAGCCTCCGACTCCGTCCACGCACTTCCCTTTGTTGAAGCACTTCGGCTCTTTGGTGACGGGGTCGATGAAAGGATTGCAGTCGTCGATGTTGATCTCGCAGTGCACGCCTGAATGGTAACGTACAGTAGGAACAAACAAAGAGACAAACAAGGTGAGTATTCGTGGTATGTAGCTTGGAGCATGTGCTGGCTAATAGAATCTCCCCAGCCACTTGACATTTAAGTGCCCTGTGATAAAATCAACAGCCTCGGAAAAACAACAGCGTGGGGAAAAGCACCCTTATTCTGAAATTTATCAGCAGTATCTCAGGGCTGCATGGAACTACAGCACAATACGTGTGAGGTCAATGGAAAAAGTCACATCTTGCTTCATAGCTACTGATTTTGTCCATGGATGACTGTAAAAAATAATGGCTAACTCTTGTTTTGCTTTTTAGTCTTAGTATTTTCAGTTTTTTTTTTCTTATTTGTCCTAACTTTAATGGCTATAAAGCCTTTGAAACATACTTCACTAGCGTCTTCTACATACAAAACTTGAAATTTTGTTTCAATTTCTTCAGAGACATCTTTTTAGGAATTGCTTGTGCAGGTTGACGTACACATAGTGAAACACGAACACAATTTGACTCATAGTCATTAAAAGGGTAAAACTTGAAAAAGTTCACATGTGTTTCTTTGGCTTTTGTTGCATTCAGCCAACTCCACTGGAACCACACACACTCCCTTCACGTCTGACAGATCGATGGCGTATTTGACAGGCAGAGGAAGGGATGGAGCCAAGACGGGAGGAGGAGCTTTCAGACATGCCCTGGGTGCTGTCAAGCCCTAATTAATGGAGCGTGGACACAAGGAGGAGAGGATGGAGAGCTGGAGTTGTGTGCAGGTGTGTGCGCGGGGTCCGCTGACCTTGAGTTCCCCGGGGACACGAGCATTTGTAGGTATCGATCAGGTCAATGCAGGTGCCCCCGTTCTGGCACGGCTGGGAGAAACATTCATCGATCTCGTCAGAGCAGTTGGTCCCCACGTAGCCTGGCATGCACTGAGAGAGCGAGAGAGAGAGACAGGAGGCCAAGGAAGAGAACGAGGAGAGAGGGAGAAGAAAGGGGCAAGTTCAATCAATGGCTGTCCTGAAACAAAGATGTCTTTTCTGTTTACCTGGCTGTTTTCTGGCCTCCATTCTGCGAAGGCCAGCAGATCCTCTAAGGACGATTAACATAACCAGGCTGTTTATTTTCTATTTATATACTTTTAGCTGAAAGGATGCTTGTTATACACCGAGCAATTAAACTAATCTGTTATTTTTCTAAATAATATGAATACAGTGGACTTCTATTTCCTCCTTTAAGTGTATTACCTTGCAGGTGTATCCGCCTAAGAAGTCAGTACAGGTGGCTCCATTTTGACAGGGGTTCGGGGTGCATTCGTCTACCTGCTCCTCACAGTAGCTTCCAGTATATCCTGCCTGGCAGTGACAGTAGTGAACGTTTCCAGCATCCAGACACTGGCCCGAGTTACGACACAGGTGGGCAACATCGACGCCTTTGCAGAGAGGACGAGAGCGGTGTTTTTTTTCCAAAGTGGAATTGTTTCTTGGGAGATTTGCACACAGGTTAAGGGCCATCTGTCTTACCTCTCTGCTTGGCTGCCACCTCACAGGAGACACTTGGGACATCGCAGTAAAGGCCCGTCCAGCCCGTCTCACACTTGCAGGTGTAGGTTGTGCCCTTCGGCCAGCAGGTCCCCCCGTTCTTACAAGGATACGAGTCGCACCAGCGAACCAAGTTCTGAAAGGTGCATGACGTGGAATATTTAATCAAATATGACTTCAAAGACGACCTGCAGCTTCTCTCTCTCTCCACCTACCTGACAGTTGAGTCCAGTGTAACCATGAGGGCAGGTGCACTTGTACGTGCCATAGCTGTCATGGCAGGTGCCACCGTTCAAACATGGCTTAGAGTCACACTCGTTGATGTCGTGCTGACAGTAACTGCCAGTGAAGCCGGGCGGGCACATACACATAAAGGTGTTGATGCCGTCGACACAGGTGCCGCCATTAAAGCAGGAACTGTGGGAAAAACAACAACAAGAAGGGTTGTATACAACAGAGGAATTGAAATAATGATGCTTTCTGAAGAAGGGAAGACAGAAGCACAATCAATAAAATGTATTATTTAAGCTGAAATCAAATCTACATGCATATCAAACATAGAGCAAACTACTTCTACAAAACGTCTGCTTATAGGATATGTCTGCCGCTGTTACGATATTGAAGTAGCAAATCAATACTCCACCAGAAGGGGCAGCAGAGAATAGAAATTGCTGTGTTAGGCCTTTACTCACTGGCTTGTGCTTCTCGTGATTTCTGATTGTGAAACAGTGTGTGAGCTTCTTACCTCTCGGTGCAATCGGGCGTGTTATTTTCACAGTGGATTCCACTGAAGCCAGGGGGGCAGGTACAGGTGTAGCTGTTGACGCAGTCGGTGCAATTGGCTCCGTTCTTACACGGGTTGCTCTCACACTCGTTGATGTCTTCCTCACACTTTGTGCCCCTAAAGCCGGGCAGACAGGCACACAGGAAGCCGTTCACCTCGTCCTTGCAGAGCCCTCCGTTACTGCAGGGATCTGGAGGGACAGGATTCAGCTTAGCTCAGTGAACGTGTTCCGTAGCTGTGGACTCTTGCGTGGGGAACCTGGAGAACTTACTGGGCTTGCAGTCGTCAACGTCAGTCTCACAGTTTCGCCCAGTGAAGCCCGGTTTGCAGGTGCACTGGTAGCTGCCCAGAGTGTTCTGGCAGCTTCCTCCGTTGCGGCACGGATTCTTTACACACTCTTTAATGTCCACCTCGCAGGTTTGGCCTAAGGCAGGGAGAAAGCATGGGCACTTTAAATGATGAATTGTGATTGTGCTTAGCAGTATATTAAATATATAATAAAAATGAGTAAAGACGCAGTAGCAGTGAGTATTAATAAGACAATAATAAATATAAATGGTTGATGTTATTTGCCACCAACAAACTGTTTGAAGGTAACATTTTCCAATTCTGGATGATAGAAACGTTTTTATTTAAGTTCTGCACATAAACATACTTTCCTCCAGTGGACATGTGACAAAACGGGACGACCGTTCTTTAAACAGTAAACAGCTCTTCAGGATGCAGAGTTACGTAGACTCTGTTGTTTACCTTGCCATCCCTCAGGACAGACGCAGGAAAAGCTCTGATAGTCCTCCGACTCCTGACACACTCCTCCGTGTTTGCAGGGTTTGGAGCTGCAGGGAGCCATCAAGGTTTCACAGTTCTCTCCTGTGCACAAACACAACTTTTAATTAAAACAATGTTTTTAACTTTCACTGTGTGACACCACGCAGGGGTCTTGAACTTGGACACGGCCCAAGCCAAATGGACACAGAATCCTTCTCCAATCAGGGCTATCAGAAGATTTTAACCAGGTTCTGTCTATTCGAAGCCTGTGGAGACATTTCCCTATCTGTTTCCACAACACACAGCTTGTACAGGAAGCCGGCTCCAGCTTCCGGCCATTGTGAAGCCATTTGCTGTTCTGTGAGACAGGAAGCAGGCAAACAGGAAGCGTGTCAAGCAGCCCGTTCCCACCCTGGCACAAGCAGAAGCCTTTTATTATTCAACGACTTGTGGATTTTTCCAAAAAGACGAGTCAAGAATTACAAGAACATTTGCCCGCAGCCTTTCCATCACTATCGATTTTGTAAAATAATAAAAGCAATGACACGAAAATATTTTTCTGCTCTCTTATCGGAGAAGCTTGTGTATCACAAAGGAGCAGAGTGAGTCAGAGGTCTGGTGTCTCTGAGCCCTGAGGAAGTCTTGCTGCTGAACTTAGCTCTTCACCCAACGCATGGTTTTCCCTCTTAACCAGTAACAGTAAGTACACAGGCAGTGGAAAATGTCACCTCAGTACGGAAATGCCTGAACAACAGGCCAAGACGTGAGTTTCAGACATTATTAATCATGTTTTCATACCTGTGTACGGCAGGACGCAGTTGCATTTGTAGCCAGCGACGTCATCAATGCATGTGCCCTGGTTGAGGCAGGGGTTGGAGGCGCATTCATTTATGTTTGTCTGGCAGTTTGGTCCTGTGATTAAAGCCAAGAATATACACATCAAACATCGGCTTCATTTAAATGTCAAACACATGCCCGACACACTCCGATCCACGCACACGCCGCTACTGACCGGTGAAGCCCACGCGACAGGTGCAAACGTAGCCGCTGGTCATGTCCTTGCAGGAGCCTCCATTCATGCACGGGTTGGATTCGCACTCGTTGTTGTTGATGTCACAGTTTTCACCGCTCCAGCCAGAGTCGCACAAGCATTTATATCTGATGCAGAGAGAAGACAGGCTTATTAGACTTTACGGTATGCGTTTAAGAGTTTCTTGCACTGCAGCTTGCTTCAGTTGTTTGTTGCTTATCCTGGCTAAGCTCAGATAGTTTAAGACACAAGTCCTATTATAACATCTGAAAACATGAAACAATGCTTGCCCCAAAGTTTAAATAAATACAACAGACTTTTTCCAAGTACCAGTTTCCACTTTCAGACAGTCTCACCCATTAATCTTGTCTTCACAGTGGCCGTGGATGCACGGATTGCTGAGGCACTCGTTGACTTGGGAGAAGCAGGTGGCGTCATGGTAACCTTCTGGACACCTGCAGGTGAAGCCGTTGATGCCGTCGATGCAGGTGCCTCCGTTGTGACAGGGCTTGACGGCGCACTCATCGATGTTGATGTTACACATGGTACCTAAAGGAAAGGAGAAGATGGATGGATCACGTATGGGTGTATAAGACGGAAGTGTTGGGTTTTTCTGCAAGCTCTCTGAGGACATTTTTATGTACACATGTAAACTCATACAACCACGGACAATGCTACCACCCAATCAACCCCATATCTCAGTGCAGCGACTGTATCGATTTTCAGAAACATGAGGGGTATTGAGTCCTCCTTTGTCGGCCACTTGAAGCGTTGACGCCATTCAGTCCAGTGCCACGCACAGAATAAAGGAAGCCCATTTAGCTTTAAAGCAGGGACAGGCTTCCAAGCTTTTAAAAGCTCAACTTTCAGGAATCTTTTCTCCTGCTCATATCCCCAGTGACTGTGTGTGTCACAGTGTGCGTGTGTGGGAGGGCAGCTTGCTTGTCCTAACAGCAACAGGTTTGGGGCAGGGTGGAGCTGGAAAGTGACACCGGTCGAGCCTCAGAGGAGCGTGCGCACTCGCTCACCATCTGCCGCCCTCCCCGTCCGGACCACACTCCACTGTCGTCGTCTTTGATCCTAAAACCTGCTCCTCAGACTATAGTTTGTCACGGTCACCTGAGACGGACGGTTTATCTTCTCCTCATTTTAAGTCCTTCTAAAATCACGAAGAAGCATGAAATTCCTTTAATTAGAGTGGAAGCAGTTCGGTTTGTAGAGGAGCCATCTCTGAATTCAAAGTCCAGTGTTTCCCTCGAGCTACTCGCTGAACCAAGTTTAGCAGCGATGTCATTTACTGCGGCTCCAGTCACAATTTCCGTAAAGTTGAGTAGCTTACCGGTATATCCGGGTTCACACGAGCACTGGTAGCCATTGATCTTGTCAATGCAGGTCCCATAGTCACACTGGTTGCTCTTGCAGTCATCGATATTGATTTCACAATTAATGCCTGGAAAAATATTATTTTCTGTCACTTCTAATAAAACAATAAAAGCTACACATGCAGTTAACCTTTCACATGTGCTTTTTACCTGTGGTTCCCCGGGGGCAGCTGCAGATGTAGGAGTTCTCCTTGTCCTGGCAGGTGCCTCCATTCCTGCATGGCTGGCTCAGACACTCATCGATGTTGGTCTCACACAGGCGGCCGGTGTAGCCAGAGTTGCAGTGGCAGCTGAAGGAGGCCAGGCCGTCGATGCAGGTGCCGTAGTGGCAGGGGTGTGAGTAACACTCGTCGATGTCCGTCTCACAGTGCCTCCCAGTGTACCCTGGCAAAAGCGGTATTTTCCATGTGTTGCTTGTTTGAAGTGTTTTATTTTTGTAGGTTTTTTTTCATCCTTTTATACCTTCGGTGCACTCGCAGGTGTACTTGTTGGGCCCGTCTGCGCACTTGGCGCCATTTTTGCACGGCGTGCTGGCACACTCGTCAATGTTTATTTGGCAGAGGTTTCCAGTGAAGCCTGGAAAACAAAATCAACAAGACGCCTGTAACTGTGTGCATGTGTGTCCAAAGCAGGGGATGTGTGCATACGGACGGGGCTACTGTGTTTACCATTTCAAACCAGGACCTCTCATAATCCTGAGGCCGCAGCATAAGAGCTCTCAACAAATCAGAAATCTGCATGTTAATTAACAACTGTGCAACACTACAAGCTTTCTATTTTCTCTTTCACATCTTTTCAGCACCGCTCCAAAAGGAGAAGGGAGAGCGGGGGAGCCAATGGGGGGAGGGACAGAGCGAAAGAAATGACGAAAGAATGAGACTTACGAGGCCTCCTGACCAAGGGGTGAGAAACAAAGGAGGGCCTGTCTGCTCAACGCAACGCCAAACTGAGCCTGTTGCCTCCTTTGTCCCCCAAAAACTTTTCCATCACAAAGCGCATTCTCCTGTCTTGCTTTCACTCCTTCTTCACTACCCCCTCCACTCCCTGCCCGCCTTTAAAAAGAGCCACCTTGACCTTTGACCCGCCACTATTCAAACTCCATGTCATTCAAAATGACCCAGCAGGCTTTCGCCTTTTTTCCTCGCGTAATTCTCATCCCAGATATTTTATTGTCACATGATGATACAATCCACGAACGAGCATGTTGCTGGCTGATGAAGAGATAAAGTCTTGACTCCCCGTCCCACCTCGTTGCAGCATCACACGCAGGTGGTTTCACCCAGACAGACAGATCAGTTGTGGCTAATCCACGGAGGAAGTATTTGTGTAGTTGGCGGCGAGCTGATTTCTCTCACGGGACAATTTTTTGACTGCCAACAAGCAACACAGAAACAGTTTTTCACCAAGACAAGCATCACAGCTGTTTAACAGTTCACAGGCTTTATGTGAATTTACACAACCATTATAACTGAAGTAGACATATGTATAAATGATTAGTATATTGTATTCCCATTAGTTGTGTGTGTACCAGAAATCCAATATCTAACTTTACATCAACGTGTTTCTAAGCTGTTGATTTGTGATTTGTGCTAGTTTTAGAGTAACGTATGCAGCCTAAGAGGCACGACGCAGCTGGCACAGTTATACAAACCAAACCATCCCAGAACCACTGACTCAACACAACAGTCTGTATCATGAAGAACGAACTTCAATGATCTAAAAGTGGAAAATCTCTGTGTGGAGACGCAGCGTGGAAAACAACACCGGTCTCTTCTCTTTGCAATGTCGCCAGTTTCCAAGTGGGAAAAAAAGCTGGAACAAATGTAAGTGGTACATAAATATTTATTTACCAGGATGCAAAGGTTCTGTCCGGCTCAGTTACAGCGTCCCACAATGCACTTCTGACTGAATCAAAACATCTACATATATATGCATACACACACTAAACGTGAAGCACACACATGATGGACCTCAGCAGCCAAAGAGGGATTTATGCCCAGACTGCTGGAATCAGACATTTCAATGCGCTCAGTGGGGTTTCCATGGCTATTCTATGTACAGAAATGAAAAGAGGGGACCCTCGCTTCGCACTGGCTCGCAACAGGGACAAATTTACATCTGAAGCAGGGCGGTTGAAACACCTCCCCTTGCTGTACCCCTCCCTTCCTGTTGCAGCATAACGGTCTGTGCGTCTCGAGCCCCTCCCAGCCACCACTGCTCCATCCACCCTTTCCCAAAAAAACCCAAAACACTTTTACTGCCACTTTGAGCCGCTTCCACTCACTGTCACACACAGTTTTCTAAGGCGTTAAGCCCTTGCGCTCACTCTCGTAGCGCTCTTTATTAATTCCAAAGCTTTCTTGTTTGGGTGCCTTTTTTTTCTTTCTTCTCTTCCATCTTTCCTCCTTCCTTTTCTTTTTCTCTCAACAGGAGGAAGCCTGCCTCTCTCCACCCAGGCCGCCTTTGATCTATCCGACTCAGAGCTTCTTCTTTTTCCTTCCTCCCAAAAAAGAAAGAAAAAAAATCCCTTCCACCTCAATGATCCCACTGAAAGAATGCAAAACAAAAAAAAAACACATTTGGAGAGCCTGAAGACCTTTACTTTCCTTTTTCCTTTTCTCTCCATCCAAGATTCAATAGTTGCATTCCTTCATCCCAGAACAAAACATCAATACCTCTTGTCCAAATAATGTAACTCCAATGGTATTTCTCTGCAGCAGCAGAATGACTCACTGCCCTCAGAATAGACCAAATGACTACCTCAACCTCCACCGCAACATGGAAAATGTCATCTTCTGAAGCCCAGTAGCAGCTTTGCCTGATACTCTTGATCCTAGTCGCATCAAAATTTCAGTTTAGACGCACGCACTTCTGCCCAGTCATCACACTTTGGAAAACTTGTTAGAAAAGTTCAAACTTCCTCAAGTCTCTCCCTATAGATTTTTTTCTCCCCTCCTCAACTGCTGCGTTGGTTCTGTGTTACCCAGGCCTGCAGAAGCCTGCCTCAGGGCTGGGATTAGTGCCCGTCCATAGAGCGTGTGTGTGTGTTTGAGTGGAAAAGCGAGGGAAGGAGGTAGAGAGAGCGAGATCGACCTCTGTGCCCCCTGGCCCCGTGCCTCCTCACCTCCCCCCTTCTCCCTCCTCCACCCCCTTTTGCAGCGGTGCGGCAGCCTCACCTGTGGGGCACTGGCAGAGGAAGGAGTTGATCTTGTCGATACACTTGCCGTTGTTTAGGCAGGGGTTGGGGCTGCACTCGTCCATATTGATCTCGCACATCTCCCCCTTGTAGCCTGGCCAATTAGCAAAGAAGGACCAGGAGGGAGATGGATCGGTTAGACAGAGACAGGGTGAGGCATTTTCACACTGCTGTAACATACTGTAACTGAGTAAGTATGTCGGGTTAGTATCTTCTGGATCACTTACAGTAAATTACCATCAGAGTTAACATGAGGCTATAGACAATGTCATTTTCTCTCTATACATACAGATCTTCAGATTATGCCCCAGACAGAAAAACTGCAGGTTTACTGTCAACCATTAAATGTGAATCTGATGAATAATCTCTCACCTGGCATGCAGATACAGTGGAAGGCTCCTATCCAGTCCAGGCAGGTGGCTTCATTCTTACAGGGGTTGGACGTGCACTCGTTGACGTCCAGCTCGCAGCGCGGCCCCACGTAACCCCGCTGGCACTTACACTGGAATGAGCCCTTGGTGTTTATACAACTGCCCCCGTGCTCACACGGGTTGGAACCTGTAGGAGCATAGCGACATTTGACCTCACAAGGAGCAATTTGACTTTAAAGATAAGTCGGATGATTTTGTTTGTTACTGAAGTTTGATGAAGCCAAAACCAAAGCCTCAGCTGTGTGATTACAGCCACAATTATGGGCACTGAAATGCCCATAATGATCCGAAAGAATGAGCTCGTATTTACGCTCGTATAAAAGCTACAAATGCACATTTTCTGACTAAGCTCTCTTGACTGTAGCGTGGTTATAATCATTTTTGCGCTCAGCACAGTCGACATGTGTCTTCCATCAGTCAGATTTAAAGGCGGAGAGCTGCCAGGTGAGTTAATGTGAGTTTTTACCCAGCAAGCACTCGTCGACATCCTGATCGCAGGAAGCTCCAACGTATCCGGGTGGGCAGGTACAAAAATGACCTCCGCTGACAGGGTTAGTGTCACAGTTGGAGCCCTTCTGACACGGATTGCTGATGCAGGCATCATCCAGCTGGCACAGCAGACCTAGTGCAGATAAACCCATGTCAGGTTGACACTGAAGGCCGCTGCTGTCAATCAATAGTTCTGGAAATAAAAATTAAACACGCACCTGTGCGTCCATGGGGGCACTCGCAGTAAAAGGAAGCCACGCGGTCGTGACAGGTAGCTCCCTGGTGGCACGCAGCGTTGGCACAGTCGTCGATGTTGTCGCCGCAGTCGTCCCCCGTCCAGCCGTTCACGCACACGCACTGGTAGCTGCCGTGGGTGTTGAAGCACGTGCCGCCGTTTTGGCAGGCGTTGGGCATCAGCTGGCACTCGTCAACATCCTCGGTGCAGAGCTGACCTGCGGGGGATTTGACAGTGGCGGTTTATAGATAAGTCAACATAATCCGATCTTTAGTAGCTTCTTAACTAAGACAAAGGGCAATCGCTGGAACACAGCTGCACAAACCTGTAAACTCTGGTCTACACTGGCAGTTGTACGTGTTCACTCCATCTACACACGTCCCTCCATTCTGGCACTCATGACCCGGGCAGTCATCGATGTTGTCTTTGCAGTTTTTCCCAGTAAAACCTGAAACAAATAAAGAAAAGTGACTAACAGACAAAATGTGCGCCTCACAGTTTGTGTTTGCTTTGCTTTCGTGGAGGCTTCAATTTTCTCCCGGTTCGAAAACAACGTCCTCCAGTTCACAACAAAGGACGTGAAACCTTGCTACAGTTAAATGTGGTCAACTGTCTCTTTCCTTCCAAGAAAAATGGCAGCTCAACCCTCTTGAGGTCTGTGGCAGCTTCTCCATGTAATAACATCCACTCCGCTATACGGTTACACAAGAGGCAACCACTGCGCTGTGCAAGTGGCAGCTTGGGTAATATAAAGTGAAAGTCAAAACCAGTACAAGTCATCACGGCCACTGCCAGGAGTCTTTTTGGTCTTTTTTATATAAATCTACTTCTGACTGTTTCTACTGGCCACTGCAACGCGGTAGAAGCTGAATAAGGTTCCGACACCGTATCTCAAAAACAAATGTCAACCATCTTGTTGCTTATAACAACTTTGCATCACCTCTGTTCCACACATACAGTAAGAGCATATGTTTCCCATGATATGTGTGTGAAGTGGAGACAATTAGTGGAGAGAGAGCATTATCTAGTTTCTCATATCAAAACTCATATTTAGGTGGTTTTCACTCAGGAAACACTAGGTGAAAGGTAAAATCAGTCCTCAAATGCATTGTTGTTGTTGTTGTGATAGACTGAAACAGACCAAAACAAGGTGGTCTGAGTGGAGGTGATGAGGTATGAGCGGGCCTACACTCCCAGCAGGCTTTGCTTCGCTCTGCTATGTGAAAAGGATGTTGTCCTTTGACCATTTCCTCAAGATAAGACCCAATGCCTTCCTGCTCTGCCCTGTTCACACAATGTACACACCAAGGCCGAAACACACACACGTGTACACACACATAGAGAACACAACATAAGCAGGAACAGCCCTGCCTTGAATGACATCACCTCCTGACCATAAGCCAGCAGGCACTGACACTTAAATTCCACTCCACAGACTCTGTTAAGACAGAATCATGTCACTCATCAAGTCTACACAATTTAATGTAACAAGAATTCAAAAGCTCCTGCTACGTGATGAAAGCATGACGGTGGTACCTGGAACACAGGAGCATTCGTAGCTGGTCTCTCCCTTCTGGATGCAGGTGCCTCCGTTAAGGCAGGGCGACGGGTTGCATGGCAGGTAGCGGCTCTCGCAGTGCTTGCCCGTGTAATCTTGTGGACAATGGCATTGATACCCGCCAACCTCATTGATGCACAAGCCGCCGTTCTTACAGGGCGACGGGCTTGAGTCGCACTCGTTGACGTCCTGTTTGCAGTTTGTTCCAGAGAAGAATGGTGTGCAGGTACAGACATACTGGGAGTTAGTGACGGAGCACTGGCCCCCGTTGGCACATGGGTTTGAGGCACAGAGGTCCTGGAGGTGACACAGTTCACCTGCATGCAAAGAGTAACGGTGTGTTACACACACACTTAAGCAAATTTCTCTACATTTTCTCTCAGCTAAGAGTTAAATGGCCGCAGACTCTAGAGGTAATCAAACCACAGCTCTACTGTTGTGTTGTGTTCTGTACCTGTCCATCCAGGAGGGCAGCGGCACTTGAAGTCCACTGTGTTGCCTCTGAACTCAGGACGACACGTGCCTCCATGCAGGCATGGCAGGCTTTTACACGGGTCACGGAACTGACATCTGTTTCCCAAGAATCCATCTGGGCACCTGAGGAAAAACAATTAGCGAGGTCAGGAAGTTGTAGCTGTTTGCGGATGAGGAATGAGCAGGATGCAGCCTGAATGTCCAGACTGTATTTTCTTTATTTTCAGTTACCACAGTCCCAAACACTATTTTTCAGCCCCAAGTGACGACGTCCCAGACTTCGGACTAACAGGGGTCACCCCTATGTGCTCTACGGAGGTTATAAATCAGCAGCCTGAGTAAAAGCCTTTACCAATAGGATACTATTCTCCTAAAGAGGGTCCCATCCTGCTGTTTTTACAACATGGTTACAGTCATGAGAAACTATTCTTTAAACGTGACATTCGTCTTTCTGCCCCCTCCCTGTGAACAATGTGTTTCGGGCTGTAAAAACTGAGTGGTCTGAGCAGAGGAAGGAGGGGGACAAACTCCTGTGATGTTTCTCACAGGTTGTGTCTGAGCCATAGACGCCGCTCGGACCTCAGAGTGAACAAGTTCCCAGAGAGAGAGGAGAGGCCGCCGCAGATCACACGGACATGTTCACACATTTACAATTACAATGAGAGGGCGTCCCTCGTGGGTACGCACGGCTCAACAAAGGGGCCACACACACACGAGGCATACGCACACATACCTACACAGTGTGAAGTCACAAACACATGAAGATCGTGCACAGGATCTCATTTGACATTTTTATAATTTATTTTGAGAATTAATTTAATGTTTGTGCCACATTTCGGGTGCATTATTTGGACATCAACATTTTTTTTTACCAGTAGAAATCAACCTTCTAACATAAGCACAAGCACAGTACTGAAAACGTACTGAGGTCCACAGCCCAGATCTGCTACATTACAGCCTCTCTAGTCCCACATCTCCATATTCATCAGTCACAGATTCACTGGTGTCCACAGAGCTGGGTGGCCAAGAGGCTCGGTCATTACACAAACAAAGCATCATCTCAATAGCACTAGAGACCAGGACAAAAAAAATCTGCGGTATTTGGGAATTCTTGTTCCTAATCCATCCGACTCGTTTGTCAGCACTCATTCATCCTGAGGACAAGGCTACGACTATGGCAGAGTGTTTGAGCTGCGAGCCAACATCATGGCAACTTCAAAGCGCTGTGCCACCACCTCAACGCTGGTTATTTTTGCCTCCCCAGAGAGGATTTGCTCCAAGATCAGACAAAGGACGGTAAGAGGATGAAATGGAAGAGACTGTGGTGCAACCTCTGTCAAAAAACATGAAATGTTTCGGAAAATGAATTATACAGAGCATGTCCACATTTCTTCAGCTTTATTGTTTTTTTTATGGGAACAAGCTTGACAAACAAATGCACTGTTTGAAAATTGACGCATTTGATTCTGTGTTTTGTGCACAGACAATACTGTGCACAAAACACAGCGCCGACACCAAAGTCCCCATTGCACAACACTGAAACCCATCATCCTTCTGGAATACCTGACCAGAGCCGACTGGTCTGTTAGCCCTCAGGGGCTGGCAGGACCGTGTCCCCGAACAGTCCCAGGGGGTCCAGTGTGTGTGTGTAGGTGGGGGCCAACCCGTGGCCCCTCTGTAGGGACAGGCGTGTGTTTAGACAGGGTCTGCCTCTCAGGGGATTAGGCAGCCTGAGGACTGTGGCAAAGAAAAGAACACATCACATGCTAGACTGGCCACTGCATAAACAGGAGTGGTGGCATGTCACCGTCGAGGGCGGGCAGCGGCATCTTTACCGAGCTTGGAGGCATCAGAGTCAAACAAGGTGATAAATGCAAACACTCACCAGCGTCTCATAACTGGTTGAACGCACCCAATAAACATACAGAGTGAGGGAGAAGTGACGCCGTCGTTATGACTGTTGAAGCTGCTTTGGCAGCAATAATTTACAGTAAACGCTTCCTGTAGCTGTGGACTGGCTTTGTCTAACGTCGGTCTGAGAACCGTCCAACAGCATTTTTAATATACGATGCTGCATATAACGATGCAATACTTGATGTAACGTATACATTAACAGGCTGCATCCACTGACTTTAAACGGGTCTATTCTGGACTGTGTTGGACTCCAGTGCCTGTATCCAGGCCCGCTCCCCTCACCAAGCGGGTTCACGGCCGGTCCGACTGCGAGAAGACCAGTCCAGTTAAGCTGCGGCAGTGGCGAGTGCTGAGGTCGTGAGGCGCCACACGAGCTCGCTGGAAAAAGGCCGCAGGGAGCAGGTGCGCATGTTAATGAAGAGACAGCAGCTGCTGGCCCAGCCATTCACTACACCCCCCCCCGTCCCACCACTCTGCCTCCTTCCTCTCCACAGCACCCACCAGATCCAAATCCCTGCACTGCCTCCAAACTAGAATTAGGCTTAATGAGAATAAACGTTTGTAAGCAACTTTAAATTAGATAATAATAAGAAAACAAATTATCATTTAAGCCTCGAGTTGACTGCTGTAAAAACGCTCCTAACACAAAAGAATATCTCGAGTTGGGCATTTTTTCCAGTGTTGGTATCTGAACAGCTGCCCCCCTTCCTCTAACTACTTAGCAGAGAAATGGGGAGAGAGGAGTAAAAAGAGGGAGCGAGAGCAACGGATGAGTGGGCCCATTGTTTTTCCTCCCCATTCAGGGCTGACCACAGGCCAGTTGTATTCAGTGGCTCCACCACCTCTTTCCTCTCCCTCCCCTCCTCTTTTTCTCACTCTGTCCCCAAAAACTCTTTCCGAATGCTTTTTCGAATAAACACGGCTCATCCCTGAAACTCCCCCCTTGTTTTCTCACTATTGGTTTCACTTCCTTGGTTCGAAGCTGTACGGTTGGCATCGACTTCTTTCCCGCAAAACCCCCTTCAGCCCACTTTCTCCTGCTTTCATCCCGTTTGTTGTCACTGGTAAGACAACACATCAGAATTTCCTTAACTGCAGCTGCCTCCCCATCAAAACCTTCTTCCAAGTTGGTCCTAGCTGCTCTGCCACAGTTTATCATCCAACACACACACATACTGAGGGGCAAACAAAGGAGCCTGAAAGGAAACTAGAACTGGTCTGGTTGGGTTTCCAAAAGAAAGACAGAAAGAGGCAGATGATTCAGGAGGAATTTTGTTGTTTACTCTGAGTCTTCTGCCCTGATTTTGTACCTGAAGCATCACTTTATGATTCCCCGCAGAAACTCACACCCGCTCTGGAACTGGCACCTGCCCTCGCACAAACAGACCCTGCACCCTCACCTCGGTGCACGTGGATGCTCTATCCAAACACACTCCAGCTAGGAGTAAATCAACTGTAGCACACGCTGGACAAAGAATGCTAACAGTTTGCTCTTTAACTTGGCAAGAACCCGTTAAATAAACGCTCAGCACAAAATGGCTCTTGCAGTGTCAGACACTTCTGTCTCAGCAGGAGCTCAGACGTGTAAAATAAGGAGTCAAGACAAAAGACATTCAACAACTGTTTTATTGAGTTTTGACCAGGGTCAAAACAAACAGCAAAGCAGCTGCTTCAACAAGAGAAACCTGCCGACCTGGGGAGCAGGGTAATCTCAACAGCAGCAGGTAAACCAGGCTGCTGCAAAGGTAAATAATGCATGAAAAGAGGGGCGCAAATCAGAAGCTGAGCAAATATCAGGTGTTTGAGAGGTATCGTATAACTGCAGGACAGCGGTGGAATTATCTCTGTGGTAAGGCCGATACTGTTATTAACTTCTCTGTCATCCCTGCCAAGCAGACGCTCATTGTTCTCCCCCGCGCTCACTTCTGGGACGTCTCTTCTTCAGTTGCTGCCGCAGTAGCCTGTGGCAACAGGTCTGCATCACTGATGGGATGCATGACAGAGCGGCTCGGGCCTGCAGCAGATGCTGTGGTGACATCTGACCCTCGGTCAGGCGTCACTCTAAAGGGACTTTCCTCAGTTACGGATCAATCTGCCATCTGCCGTCTCTCTGAGGTCACACACAGATGGAGGCAGAGGCTTTATACGTAATACGTAGGATACACATGTGTACTGTAAATAAAAAACAAGGTTCTTGGCAGCTGCATGAATCCCACTCTGTATGAATTTTAAGAAGCTTAGTGAATTAGGTTGTGCATTTATTCAATTATTTGCAAAGCCACGTAAAGCTCTGTGGGAGACTGTCACTGTCTGGTTCCCACTTCTTGAACGAAATCGTTAGGATTATTCTAGGACAGCTCTTTGTTTATCATCTTTTAGACCTCGGTAAACAAAAGCATGATCCACGTCTAAGCGGCTGGTTAAAGGAAAGTGCCAACCTATGTTCATGGCCATCAGACCGTCTGGTTAAGGCAACACTGTTAGGCCAACATCACCAAACCAAGACGGGTATTTAATAAACGAGTGCTTCATGTCACAACTCTCTCAGGTGCCTCCTTTGCTGAAAAAGCTTTGTGCCAGGAGTCCAACTGTGAGGAGCATGTTTGTTCCTCTGCTCCCCCTCCCTCATCTCTCCTGTCTCCCCACCACTCCTTCTCATTTCCTGGTTCCATCTAGGGCTAAGTCCCCTTTAGTCTGGTCTGATCTGTTCTGAACTGCCCACGGGCCGGTGTGGGTCTCCCTCTCCTCCTTTCTTAAGCGCATCCCTGTCTTCTTGCAGCGGCCGACTGTGGACTAACCACAGTGACAAGTCTGCCACCACTGGTGGAGATAATCAGCAGTTTAGTTTTCAGCTTCTCTCACACACAGGCTGTAAGCATAAAAATAGCTCCAGGCTAAAACCAAAAGCTGGCACAAAAACTTGGGTTGTTGTTTGTTGTGGAACTGAAACCAGAGTTACCACCAAGTCCCCACTGGCTACACAAATTACAGGGGAAGCACTGACCCTCCTTCCCTCTCCTTCCATCCATCCTTCTTTTCCTTCCTCTCTAATCGTCCAGGAGGGCTGACCTGGCCAGCCCACATCTGGCAGCCTTCATTAGAGACCCTGTGTATTTGGGAGCGTTACGGACACAGCTCATGGGAAAGAGCCTGCTACCCAAGGGACCAGCATTCGAGAGCCACAGCGGCTCTAATGACTTCTGCCACAGCTTAGTTTACGACATTGGGAACCACTTAAGGGCTTTACGAGGGTCTTGAGGTGTAGCTGACAGTGCAACCAGACCTTTGGCTTGTTAAGGTAGACGATGACCTCAGAGTTTAGGGAAGAGCTTGGCCAAAATGTCCTTTAATCTGAACCTCCTTGCAACAACTCTCCGCTGTAAATCAAGAGCAAAACTGGGCTGTTAGATTTTGTTGGGTCTATGACGGTGTTGTTAAATATTAAAGGGTAAACATGTAACTGAATCAGTGAGCACACACTCAACCAACAGTGTTTATAATGGGTGAAAAGCTGATGGGAACTGCTGTAACACCTGAAATCCTGAAAATATGCATATTATAACTAGGATTTGACAGTAAATGATTTTGATTTCTGCTTGTTTGTCTCTTTTGATTCTTCCAGACACTCATGCCTGAATCCTGTGTGTACAGCTGTTCTGGGTCACTGGGTAAACGATATTCAGATTCATATCTTAGAAAGACAATCTACAAAACTATAAAGGCTCAGCTCTCCGAAACATCCTTTCAGTGTCAGGCAGCGAGAGTGAAAAGCTGAAAGAGCACCTGGCAGACAAAGTCAATCTGTTTCTGTGTGGCGCTAAATGTGCAAAACCACAAGTAATCATGGGTATTATGGAGCACGCTGCTGTGTGGGTGAGGGCACGTCCTGCTTACTTTTCATACCGTAACCCACAGACAGGTGGTCTGGGTGGAGGAAGAAAAAAATAAATGAGGAAGCGTGGTTTGGAGTATGCCCAGCGTCTTTGTATCACACATACACATACATGCTGACTGTCCTCTCAGCCCGTAGATCAAAGCTTACGTGATTTGTCTTGGCATATGCCAATTTATGGGGATCGAATGTCACTAATCCCCAGCTGAGGATCCCCACCGCCAGGTTGCTTCATTCAGCCGGGACAGTCTGCCGATCAGGCCTCTCACCAGACGGACTCTTGCCAAAGGGAACCTAACACCAGCAGCCGCGGCCCTATAAAAGCCTCGTACTGTGTTTCTGGTTGTGGGATGATATGATCAGATACAGCACCTTTTCTTCCCTCAGGCAACTTTGAGGCTGTTTCCTGCCTCTGAAGTGAGGTGGGGAGGGAGGGAGCCGGAGTGCAGAGTGAGTGTGTGAGGGAGGTTGAGATAGACTCATCTGACCGGAGCAAACAGAGGTGCCATTGAAGAACCCCAAGAACCGGAGAGACAAGGGCCCACTTTCATTAAAAGGGATGTTAACTGTAGCTGCTGCTGCAACATAAATGCCAGTCAACCTCAGACCCAACAGATAAAACTCTTAACTACTAAGCAAACCCAAATGAGTGACGAAACGCACAGCAGCTGAAAGCTCGGAGAAAAAAATACTAGTAAGTGGACCTTAGGAAAAAGTTTAGACGGTTTCTCATTCGTAAATGTCAGACAAATGATCAATAGCACAACTTACAGTAAAAAGCTCAAGCTTTTTATGTGCAGCTGGACAAGAACCACAACATTTATCTCCAACCCGAAAAATCCCTAAACTGCAACACGCTTCCATCAACAGGTTGTCTAGAAATGTTCTCATCAGGTTGACCAGCTAATGATGAAAGCATGTGATCTCCCGGCATCTCTCATCTCAGCGTGCAGAGGGAAGCTCTGCAGCAGGCTGCTTTGATTCTGACCGTCGTGCGACTGGAAGCTGTGAGTTATTTTTCCTGGTCTGGGTTGACTCGGCTCTGTCACTGCTCTCCGCTGCTGCCAAAGCCTCTACAGTAAATGAGAGGCCTCCTCAAAGCTCTCTGGAGATAAACTTCAGCGAGGATCTAACTGGGCCCTGGAGGCCAGATATGAAGCGGAGCGGGTATTTTTGGTATGGCACGTCAAGTAGGCACCTTTGACAGAATGAAGCATCCAGTCCTGCTTACTTGACCTGTGTCAACAGGTCATAGTTCTGACAAAACGGCGAAGAGAAAAACTCGTCTCTACATGCTTTCATTTCAGCTACGCTGTCTCTGAGCGCTCAAAAAACTCAACACGTGCAAACAGACAAACGAATAAACCTTCACCAGTTTGACCAATCCTTTACAAAAAGTGCTAGAAACAGCGAAACAGGCCATGTCCATGTTTAATCTGAGACGTCCGAGGAGGAGGACAGCGCAGGGGCACAATGCTCGCTTTGTGGCCCAGCAAGGAGATGGGGAAGGTGGAGGGCGGGGGGGGGGGGGGGGGGGGGGGGGGGTGATTGAGAGGTGAATAATACAACCAGACCAAATTAAGATGTGGCGGGCTGCCGAGATGGCTGCCTGGGTCTTGCAGTCCCAAAGTTTGTGACCCGGCTGGCCCAATCATCCCCCGGTCACAGAGCGGGTAAGACGACACTGGATGGTGCTGCTCGTTCCACGGACAAAGAGCCGAGCGCAAATGAGGCTATTGTGCAAAATAAGGGTTGTGGGGCAGAGCAGGAGTTTGTGGGTATTTATGTAAACTAATAATCTCTAAATACAAAACTCTGAAGACACTGAAAGACAAAATGCAGAACTTTTATCCAACACCAACCAAACTCAGCCATCTGTCTAAGAGAGAGAGAGGGAGAGAGAGAGAGAGAGAGAGAGAGAGAGAGAGGGAGAGAGAGAGAGAGAGAGAGAGAGAGAGAGGGAGAGAGAGAGAGCACTGAGGGCTGTTGAGGAGAGGACAGAATCCCAGGAGACAGAAGGGGGTGGTAGGAGGACAGGGTCTGAGGGTCTCTCTGGGAAGCCTCACCCAGATTAGTCACACAGAATTAATCGCAGCAGAGAACAATAGTTGCTCAGCTTCTGGCAGCCCCAGCTGTCGTGCCGCGAAAGAAAAGAAAAACAAGATTCAGGGTTGCAAGAGTTTGGCTGCGGCGGCGAGAGAGTGTGGCAGTAATGTGCACACGGTCTGACAGTGACCCCTGTCCTCACCAGTCCCTCATTTCTGTCTAGCTTCCCAGAAACAGCAGCAGGTGGGCAGCCCTCACCTTTTCAGAGCCTTCACGCGTCAACACAAAATGTGAGTCACCCCACAGGGACACCCACACGCAGGTATTGCCCATCGGTCACCGGTCGGACCAAGCCATGCAGATGTTGGACTTACTTGCACACTCCGTTCCCATCCGGAGTTGGTTCACACTTCCCCTGGTTCAAACACGACTCGGCGAGCGTGGAGCATCGTAGGCCTGTGAAAGGAAGAGTTCAATAAGCCTGCATGCGTGAAGGGAAGAACTTTTAAGCAACTCATTCAGCTGGTTGCACTGTGCTACAGCATCATCACACAAAGAGCTGAGTGCAAAAGGTTGGCATTAAACAGGACAGGCGCTCCTCCATAAATGTGACGCCTAGGTGCCACTTTTGCCGCCTCAAAGCGGTGATTTTATGGCGAACAGGGAGCTGACACGAGTTTGGCAGCAGCAGGAACAAGCGCCACTTTCCAGCTGCCGCTAAAAGAATGCGCCATTTGGGGGGGTCACACATCTCCGCGTTCAATAAACAGTAATAGTGATGATATTGATGATGATACACTTTCAATGCAGGCGCCAACAATATGGGTGAAAAAAGTGTCAGTTTACGCAGCGGCGGGCTGAAACATGACGTGACACGTTTGGGACAAAGCCAACAGGTGCAGAAAACCTGACACACAGGTGAACGTGTGGACGTAGAGAACGTCAACAGTAAAAGCATAACCGAGTCAGAGAAAGTTGAGGGAAACGCTGGACTTTCCAAATGCACGTGAATGCAACAAGTAGTTAGAACAACTTGGCTCATCAGGGGTAAAACTGCGCTTTCTTCTCCCGCCGAGCTGGAAAACTACTCAGAACCGAGAAGAAGCCCCGTCACTCACCTCGAGTTAGTCCTATCAGCGACAACAAGAAAGTTAGTTTGGCAGAAAACATATGCATTCCTTCAGGTTTAAAATGCCACAAATCCACGCGGGTTTTCTCATAGATCCGACGTGACGTCTCCCTCTCCAGCAGGTGAAAAAAAAAACCACGCGCGTTTCAGTTCATCCTTCGCTACATCCACGCGGAAAGTGAACTGCGGACACGAGGTGTTGTCACTTCGGACACCGCGTTGGAAGTGACTCGCTCGGGACGCGCGTCTCCATTCGCTGCTCCGCGCCGAGGGGCGTTATTCTCCCACGCGCACACGGGCACACGCGCGCGCGCAAATGCGCACTTGAACGTTAGTTTGTCCGTAAGCAGGTACAAACTGTAGCTCTAGATAAAGAGATAGTAGACATGTTATTCTCTGAGAAGTTAGTTATCAGCAGTTTCCATTGTCAAGCTATAAGTAATTAATATGCAGTGACAAACAGACAGAGTCCATTTGTAGCCAATGTTTCATTTTTCACCTGCCCCATGCTTTATATTTTAATATTAATAAGCCCTTTATAACCCTTTGTGCCCGAAATCAACCAAACTCTTAACTCTCTGTATTCAGGTATATCCCACTTATAGAAACATCAGGTCAGTATGTGAAGGCTTTGGTCAGTCAGACAAAGCATGGGAACCTGCCCGTGAGCAGTTAGGCTCTGCTCCACTGATAAGTAAACACAGTTGGTGTTTCCACTCATGCAGCCTGCAGACTCAGCAGCAACCGGAGCTGATTTCCATCGGGAGGTTTGTGAACCCGGTCGGAGCAGCTTCTCACAGGTAACGTCTGTCATGCACAGGACACAGCCACAACACAGGTGTTCACACTTTCTCATTTTCCGACCACAGCTCCAGGTTCGGACAAATAGGAGAAGTAGAAGCAGTTTGTCCTCGATTGTAGGTTTGACCCTAACCCTGTTTCATTCTCCTTCTTCTCTGTCTCCTTCTCTTTTGAATATTTTCTACTTGTATGTCCATACATATAAAATAAAGTCAGACAAGGCTCACTGATCACTGTGATACTATTATTAAATTATTAGCTATGGTTTTTGTGCAGGTTACACCCTAAACCTAATCTCTCTTGATTTCCTGTTGCCGATCTTAACCAAAGAACTGAGATAAAACCTGCTCAAACTCTCTAAACTGCAAGTTGGCAAAGTGTGGATGCAGCTAAACAAATTGAGCTTCCTTGAATTATGGGGGAACTCCACTGTTCTCACACATACAGCTGAGGTGAAAGTAAAAGCCTGTAAAAATGGTTTATTGTGTAATTTCTGTGACTGGAGGGACATTTGTCAGGGCTGAAGAGTTCACTTTGTTCCAGAATAAGCACATGATACATCGTTGAGTAGATTCAATTTTCAGATAATGCTGGAGAAAAGGTAAAGAAAGAACCAAAGTCAGAAAAGAGCCACAGCAACACAATCACACGATGACACAGGTACATACAATCACTAATTCCAATCAAAGCAGAATGAATATGGTGATATAAATAATAATTGTTCAGGTGATTATAAGTTAGATGTGACAGTTTGATGATGTAGCAACAGTCATAAGTTCCTGTTCAAGTTTCACTTCAAGTCCAGGGTCATGAGGTTCAAACTGTTACTGCTTAAAGTGCATCAGAGTAAATCTAATTTGAACAACAACTCCTCACACTGTCACAAATATATAGTGTATATATAGTATATGTTAGTCTTTGTCATCTGTATCTTGTTTTGTTGTTTGTGGTCACAATCGATCGACTTTGGTCTAATGGTCAATAAAACCGTTTTGCTTGTTATGACTCTTTGTTGTGGTTCATGTCTCTTTTCATTCATTTTGTGTTCGAGTTTTTTTTACTGTTTTTGATTAGTTTTTTGCTCTTTTGGCCCCTTTATGACACTGATGACCTTTGGCACATGTTTTCCTGACCCCTTTAACCCCTGAGGCTGTGCCCGGTGTAAGTGCAGATGAGCAGCAAGCCTGAGGTGGACAGAGAGCAGTAGAACATGGATGAAGGACTCACTGAGGACCATTTGTGATTTATCTGGGTGTAACCTACATTGAAATAAATCTGATTAGATGCACATTATAATCTGAATAATATGATATGGGTATTGTCATGCAAATGTGGCTATTAACCACTTATGTTTTAACCCAGTTTAAATGAAGTTAAATCAAAGGCTACGGCAGATGATTCTCTATATTAAGCATATTTTCTATGTGAACTGATTCTACTCATGAATGGTGTCTGTCAGTTTCCAACATTGTTGAAGTGCCTGTAAACAATTACACACACATATCCCATTGATGTGTTTTTAAGGTTACACTTGGTTGGTGTTGGTTTCAATGTCTATATGGGAATTTATGGACTTTCTCCTGTTTAATGCTATTGATGCAGAACAGCCCACATTATTCTCTGTACGCCTGATGGGAGCTGGACCCTTTGGGAGCCAGCCTGGATTTCAGTTCATTTTGGTTGCTTGTTTTGAAAGCGTGCTCCCTGTGTCATATGTTTAAACAGCTCTGATGGATGGGGCTGTTTGTGGAAGCTGCATGGCCATTACACAACAAGCAGCGTCTGTAGACCCTCTGTTGACACCGCAACTGCTTGGCTCACCACCAAATCACCACTTTACAAGTTTGTTAAAGAACTTCTGTTTGAATGGACTGTTTTACAGTGATGATCCTCTGCCGGGTCAATAACAGACCCACATGTTGCTGCATCACTCTGCGTCTGTGTCTTTGTGTGTCATCGCTTCCAGATTTATGGCTTGTTGAACACTGTGTCTGAATTTAATCTCCATTGTGCTTTAGGTCTTTGTAATGGGGGTGTGTGTGTTTATTGTATCGCATTGTGATGCAGAGAGTAAACAGGATTTGTGTTGATTTCCGTCTCATTGTGTTGACCTGGGGGTTGGTGTCTGTCTCTGTGGCCGGTGAAGCACAGATGGAGGAACCTGTTCCACTTTATCAGCCTCGTAAAACGCTCTGACAGCAGCTCACAGTCTGGAAACACTGTGATGGAGTAAGAAGGGATCGATTTCTTTTCTGCCACATTTAGACTCTAAATTTAATTGTTTCCCAAAAGGTGTTTTATTTGCAAATACTACAAATATAACCATGTCTGATGAAAGTTCTGTCACCAAAACAACTACACCTGCTTTCCAGTTCAGGAAACCAAACAGAAACTAGTGCTTTTGAATATTATTGAAAGTAAATTATGAAATACGGGTAATTTCATACACATGTGATGTTTCCTCTGTTCAATCTTTAGATGCGCTTTTTAATCTTTTGAAATTCAGAGAAATGATGTAACTTTACCAACACAATCCTTTTATGTTGGACCTGTATGAACTCAGTAACGTACAACCACGTATGTGTCCACTTCTTTAACTTCTCATCTGTTTCACTCACTTGACAATGTGAGCATCGCTTTCCATAAAGGATCTTTTGTTTGAAGGAGCGTGTGTGGGCGCAGAGCAGCCGGCAGATGTGCTGCGTAGCGGACAAGCCAGGACAAGTTAATGGAACACGTCATGTGAAGGACTCGGCTCTGTCAGCGCCACACGTGGAGCTGAAGTGGCTTTAATGTCAGACTTTAATATCATGATTGTCTCAGATGTTGGGCCGAGGTCACAGTGATATTACTGTATATGAGTATTGTAATACAAACGTGTGATGTTTGCAACATAATTGGTTTTTGCTCTAACTCCTGCTCTAATCTACGGCATATTTGCTCTTTTTTGTCAACAAAACCCATAAAGCCCCAGAACCAACATTTCTCAATAGTCTAGCTTCTCCGCCCCGTCTGTGGAGCTCAGGGCCAAGGTATCTTTGCTCATAAAAGTCTGTGGCACAAACTGGAGCATGTTTCTGCTGACGTTCAGGCCAACGTGAACGGGACCAGAGAATTCTGTAGTAGATGAGCAGAATTAAAAGGCTGAATGCACAGTGTGCTCTTGCAGCGACAGAGTGTGTTTAGTTACTCTGTCCAAACTTTGTTGAACGGGGGCTGTACAAAGGTTCATTGCATCGTTCATTACTGCTCCTTTAACTACAACCGAGCCAATTTTAATTATCCAGTCATGTTTACTACTCACACGCAGTCACAGGCCTGTAACAAGCTGTATGGAAGGGAAAGAACTGACCTTTGGACCCTCACATCCCCTGAGGGACGGACATGAGTTGGACAAGACTGTTCATGTCCAGTTAAGGCCTGAACAGTGTGGTTTAAAGTTTAATCAAAATTATCACGTTATGTTTTTGTTTTACTGATGTAGAATTTTCAACAGGTGACACACGTTTTAAGAGAGATAAACATGTATACAGTAAATGTGATGATAAATGTTTGGTGAACAAATATTTACTTTTTTTCTTATATGCTATTTGCGCACAAAATATTTTTTGCAGCTTAGTTTCTGAGAAAATTGTGTTTCCTTAAAACACAACTATACAAACTATAAAAACAAATGTTTATGTGCACTGTTTTCTCAGAGGCCTTGACGTGTGACGTGACAAGTTTATCTATTGTCTAAAAGTTTGATCAGCTCTTGTGTTTTTTTCCATTTCCCCGAAAGTTTTTGTTGAAACCCTTTAAAACCAACCCTCTGATTTACTGTCACATCTACTGAAGTTAGTGTGCCCACAAAAAGCCCACCTGAAGGAAGGAAAGTAGGCCATTGTATTGCAGTCGTATTATTTCCTTAGTGCTTCACACACATATTAATGCATCCTGGTGTTACTGTATTGTTTTTATCAGGCATGAGGAGTATTCACTTTATTGTTCAGTCATGGATTATGTTGCCCAATGTGAGGAAGCGCAGACGAGGGTTTTCGGCTCCTGCTTTCCGGCAGTAGCAATCTTAGGGAAGGAGGTGAAGGAGGCTTTGTTTGGGTGGACTTGGAACGTGGCCATGTGGGGTAATACTTTAAAGTATAAAAAGTATTTTGGAGTTCAGTCAATCCAAGCAAAGCAACGATCTAGAGAATCTATGCAAAGCGAATAGGGATCGGACACATTTTAAGTTTTACTGTATACAATAATATACAGTATAGTTGGTACAATACTCAATTATACATATTTTACTATATTTAATAATACATATTTTTTATTTTTGCAAATAAATACTGTACATTCACAAGTCTCATCCCATTAGGTGGGATTTTCCCACCTAATGCTGTCCACATGCCAGTAGGACTGGTTCCGTCGCCACGACCCATTAAGCTAATGGCTCTAATGAAAACTGGTACCTTGCATGCCATTAACATCAGACATTTGTCACTTTCATGTCTGCTGCAGCTGCTTCCCAGTATTGTGGCGCCGCGGCTACGTAAGCACAATGTGTGGGACAGCGAAGCGCAGCGGGTCAGTGGTCCTCCAGCCCTGAGTGAAGCAGAGTCGTGGGAGGTCCACAGGCCTTGGTTCTGTTTTTGGACATGTCACCACAAACAGGAAGTCCCTGCAACCCAGTCGCACAGGGCCACTTCCTCCTTTTGTTTACAGGGGGGTTGAATTAAGCTCCCAGAAACAAAGTTGTACCAATGTTTGCTGCTCCAGCATCAACTCTGCCTCCGAGACTCTGGCTCCTCCTGTGTCAGAGACACACAGTGACTCTCCGCCCAGTGAAGTTAGTCACTGCTTGCATTTGAACTTGTAAATGTTTTATGGATAAAACCATTTCAGTTATACTAGCAGCGTATATATTAGCATCTGCTAATGGCTGTGAGATGTAACCAAAGCCTAAAACAGAAAGAAGAAAAAGGGCCTTGAGTTGGTTTTGTTCTCTGGAATCCAAGTTCAGAATTTTTTATTACGAGTTTGTTCTTGTGAAAACTCCAGATGTTCCTGTTGTGTTTAGGATGTTTTGGTCTCTGGGTTTGTTCAGAAAGGTGGATCATCATCTACATAGCGTATTATTACATTAGACGTCAGTCAACCAGGTCCTGGTTATTGTTTTTTGTTTTGTATTTGTGTTCTCTTCCTGCTATGGCAGATATTCTACTCCTGGTGTTGTGTAAAGTCTGAGTTGTTGTGCAGAAGAAGGGGCAAACGGAAAAAGTTGAAGCTGTGTTTTGAAGATGCAAATGTCTCTCAAGAGGATTATGTCCTACTTAAAATGTGAACTTCTCAATGTTACGCTGAGGCCTTGTCTGTGGTGCAGCCAGGAAAAATGCTGCATCTGAGTGAGGTTGGGAACCATGTGGCCTTTCCCTTATTAAGATTTCCCAAGGGTCTCTGTAATTCCACTTCTCCTCCACATCCATCTTTCATTCGGTGTTTCAGACTGAGTTTCTCCTTCTTGGCTTCATTTTTCATGTCTCCACCATCTTGAAGCCTCCACTGACATAGACGTTTTCCTCTTGTGTACGATTTAACCGCCAGGAGAGCTTCTCTCCCACACAGCCAGTGACGCTGCCATGTGTCTGAGGCTGTTTGGTTTGAAATACCGACTTCGCATTTAGTGAAGGACCTGGTTTGTTGCGCAGCAGCAGTGTCACATTCTCATACAGTCATTTTATCATTATAATTAATGCCTCATGCGACACACACTGTACAGTGGATCCTAATCCCTCACAGTGACGTGAGCGGCACCGTATTCCTCTGCACTGAATCACGTCCTGCAGAATAATTCCTGTCAAACGCTGCAGTCTGGTGTGTCACGTTTTCCCGCTCGCAGCTCATTTTGTCATTCCCATTTTACTCTCTTGCACGGCAGAGCCCCACCCGTCTCCTGGCCCACATTTTTAAGACATTAAATTGACACGAAATAGAGCAAAGCGAGGTAAAAGAACAGCATGAACCAGTGGAACCCGTGTAAATGAAGGGTGGGGTTCTTTACTGTAGCTTGCTGATAGATCTGCTCTGACAGCATGCAGCGCTGCTTTCTATTCACAAAGTGAGGATGCTTTCGGATGTAAATTTAAAACTTAAATATTTACAGTAATTTGCTCTCAGTCTCTTCTTCAGTGTCCAGTGACGTAGATCTCAGGGCTTAGCGAGGGGCGGACGTCCCTCGCAGGACTTCCTCTTCTTCATGGTACATGTTAGCACCTGTTGTCCACTCGCTGAACGCTATCAGCTCTCCTCTTGTGTGGTAGCAGTAAGGGGGATATACTTCGAGAGGCCGTCACTGTGCAGCTGGGACAGACTGGCTCCATGGCCCCGTGGGATTGTGGGTAAATATCTGGAGTCCAGTCATGGGAATGAAATAACTTCATGTCAAGGCTGTGATCCAGGGTTACTGATATGGACTTAACCCTTGAGCAAGGTCACCCCTCAGACTGAGAGGGACTTTCTGTCTAACCCTCATTAGGAACTTTGTCTCCCCTCCTGTTTCTGATTCAGCCTCTTCAAAATGCACATAAACACCCTCACTGCATTCCTCTCTCAACTTTTCCCACTGTTTCACCTTTAAATAACTGTTTTCCCAACACTTCAGAGCCCTCCCTTTATTTTATTATACCGAGATTTAATGTGTCCTCAAGTCAAAGTTTGGTCAAGACAACTGCAAGTCCCAGCAAAGTTGGAGTATGTGTGTGCACTGCTTGTTTGTTAGAATAAGCTCTTAATTGTAGTTTGGGGCGCGGGAAGGAAGGGTGAGGATTAGCACTGCTCTGTGTGCTGCTGTGTAACCTCTGCATGGGAACAGTGTGGGAGCTTGTGACACGGTGCCACACAAAGGGCAGAAAACCAGGGGTTTGGTGGGACAATGAAGCTCTTGAAGGGTTTAGCCCGATGCACGACTCAAGAGAGGATGTGACAGAATGAAAAAAAAGTCACACACCTCTCATTTCTTTTCTGTGCGGAGCCTTCGCTTTGTACCTCGGTGGGAGGCCCTTGTTGCCGCTGCATTACAGTGATACGAGGTGTGATTACATTTAAACTCATTTATTTTAAATGCACGCGCAGTTTACTGTAAACACTAAGAACCTTTGTAATCCTACATTTTGGATTTCCCCTTTCATGAGTCAGTTATTCTAAAGACTATTATGTCGTTTCTCACCATATAGCAGATCAGTAGTAGCGCACCTTATAATAGATGAGTGTTTACGTTAGTTCATACAGGAAGGGTGCGGCTTTGTTTTCCTTCCTTTAAAACAAGTTTTTATTTATTTAAAATTTACACAAATCATATTGTCCTGATATTTCTACTGGGCTGCTAAAGAACTGGTCATCAAACTGTTTTTACGAGGTGCAACTGAAAGCTGAGGCTCTATCTGGGCACTTGTTTCCACCACCACCACACTCACAAGCACAGTTAGAGTTTTGGTTGGAATCAAGATGCTCCAGATCAGTTTTCACCTGATGTAGCGTATTTGCATAAAGTCTGGCTTTTGTCAACTTTTCCCTGTTGTCCTGAACTTGCTGTAACCTCAAGCAGACTCTGGATAAGATAACGGCTGGATGGATGTTTCCATGACTGAAATGATTCAATCAGATCGAACTGGATCTTCAAAGACATCACCGTGTTGACTGTACGCGCAATCACCACCAGGGTCGTGAACCTGAATTGACTTCATCTCTCAATGCACAACATCCTTTTCGATGAGCAGTGAAACGCGTCGACCTAAGATCTCCAGCTGCCACGATTCAACTTTCAGTCCCAACTAAACAGTTCAGATTAATAAACAACACTAGATTCATTCTGGGAAATGTAAAGATGTATGGGATCAAAATATGGGTTAAAGTATAAATCTCTATAAGTCAAATCAAATTGTATGAGCACAAACTTGCAGACATGCACATTGCATTGTCTTGAGCACTAAACACAGTAAAGAACTAAAAGGTGGAGTAGTCTGAAGACCTGCTGGAGCCCGAACACAACCAGGAGAAAGCAAAAGTTTTGCTCTGTGCAAATAATCTCTTTAGCTCTTCGATAAGGTTCCCCTTTCACTTCCCAAAATCTGGACGTTCAGTAATTTGCAGTTCCTCTTTGCTTATGTATTTAATCCTGCTTTTAATAGAAAACAGCTATTTGAGGCTGCAGTTCACAGGGTACTTGAATATCCTCTCTGTCCAAACAGAGAAAAACACCCTCCTCTCCACACATGGAGCTGTTTGCCCTCGTGTCTCTCTCCAGTTAGTCTAAATAATCAAGTGGCATTAATCCTCAAACAGCAGCTCAGAGAAATGAAAGGTTTCTAACACGCTGCCCTCATTGACTGCAAACTCAGCATTTCCCATCAAGGGCACCAGAAACACAAAAAGATCCTCCTACTTCCAAGTCGAAGGGGCTTTTGTTAAGTGAGGTGTCTTCTTTCGAAGTATGGACATCAAACAGTCTGTCTGACTGTTTGGAGACTTTCTGAGGCTTCAGTTCCTCACACAGATCAGACTCTACTTAAGGATTCGATGAAGTGATTGCTTTAACATGTGGAGCTCTCTTCACTGCCAAAACTGTGTTCTGGAACAGAAAATAACCACCTGGCATCGCATCTCAGCTCTAAATGCAAATAATGCAAAACCCGTTCCCAAACTAGAAAAAAGACAAACAACTAAACAAAACAAGACCAGAGCCGCTTTTTTCCAGATCTAAGATCTCTCACAAAAGTCCTATGAGTCGAAACCTGCCTGTGGATATCACCAAATGTTGAGGTTCCTCCTTCAAGGTGCTTTGTCAGGCCTTTAATGCTGCTGCCTCAGCGTTGTCTTCACGAAGTATGAAGCTGCTCTGCTGGGTAGAGATCAAGGAACTGACAACATTAAATTTCGTTGACTTGAGAACCTCTTGGGCCGCTAATCTGTTCTTCCTGTTCTTGATTGTTACCAGCGTTTTGCATCCTGTTGTAAAACCTTTGTGGTACGTTTATTAAATTAAGACGACTTTTGGCAATCGATGTTAACCCCTAATTTGCATGCCCACCTCCTCCTAGAAGTTTTGCAAAGGTTTCTTCTTGAGCATGAACAGATTTTTGTACACTCGTCCATGTCTATTCAGCCTAATCGTGTCTTGCCTCACCTGCATTGACTTGAATGTTTTTGGACTTTTTGAATGATTTCTTTTATGTCCTTGATCACTCCTCAAGGGGCTGCACCTGGCCATGCATGCTTGTCCCGATCGGTCATTTGTCCCATAAGAAAGAAAAAACGTGTCTGATTTAGGCAATGAAACATAAAGAACCTTGGTTCTGCTCCAAATGCTCCAAAACCAAACATCTGCAGAAAACTGGAAGTGGAAATCAGATGTCTCAAGTGGGCTGCTCAACAGGAAGCGTCCCGTTGTTCCCAGCACTGAGCTGTGATCTGCACAGCACAGTCCAGCAGACGGGTCATGTGGGGAGGCTCGGTCTAAAATAAAACCTATTTAAACGTGCTTATGGGCTATTATATGATGATGATACTTCAGCCTCCAATAGTGTTAGCTTCAAACTCACGGGTCTGAGACAAACAGATGTGTGAGAGTCACACCAACGCCAGCCTCACAAACTCTTATCAAGCTTTTCATCCGTTTCCCACACGGCGTCCGCTGCACTTGAGCTGCTCTCTGTTTGGGATTGTAAATGCTGACGCTGTGTTATAGTTTCTGTAGCCTGTGTGGAGCCAGCAATTTCCACTACCAGTGGACGTGGTACCTGTTGCCGTCGAGTATCTTTTGTTCGTCTGAAACCTGCCAACCTGTTTCTTCTCAGTCGACAGTTCGTTTCCCCCCTTTCTATTCCTGTGGGACAAAGGAAACAGCTTCAGGGTTATCGGCCATTGTTTATGCTCCACACCACTATGTCTTTTTGTTCCTTCTCACAATTATTGGTGGTATTTTTTTTAGTTAAACATGAACAAAATCCTTTGGAGCCTGGGAAAACCTCCTAAATGAGGAAATATTATGATGTTTGTGTTCACACAGTGATTTCCCTGCTACATTATGCTGGTTCAGGAGATGCTATTCTCTGCCAAAATACATTTGCATGGGGGCGAGGGACTGAAAAATCCAAACGTTTGGATACAGTTTTCTGCTGATTGCATTGGATGGTGGTAAAAAAGACAGTTGACAGGTTCCCGAGCTGCTAGTATCATATTGCATCGACATGTTTATCCTCTAAACCGTGAACAAAACAATCAGAGGTGATTTTGCATAACTGAAATTCATCACACAGCTACAGTGCGTGAACGTTTTGGTTATTATGTGTTTATATAGTAACAGAGAAAACAATCAGCTCACACACAGATTTACTGCAGTAGATGACTGAGTTTACATGAATCAATGTTTACGTCCCATAAAGAACTGTCAGTAGTAACTGTTTTTAAAAAGCCGGCAGCAGAAATGTTGTGCAACATTTCATTAAATGTGAGAAACACTACATGACTGGAAAATCGCAGGATTTCATATTTAAGAGTTCAACTAATGAAAATCTTATGACAGAGACCTGTTACCCACAGTATTGACTGATACATGTGAAGCACATTTTAAACTCTTTACTGACATTATTAGCTTTATTTATTAGTAGACAGATTTTTTGTCCAGGCCAGACTCAGCTGCCTGTACTGCTCCCTAACCTCCAGCATCAAACCCTAACCAGCAGACCAGACTTGCTCCCAGTCTGGGTGCACTGGTCATCGTCTCTCTCTGTCTGGTCCCCTGAGAACAAAGGTCCTTACTGTGCCGGGATGGGCGACGCTGGAACCGACGGCGCGTCTGGCGCTGACACAGTCGAGCCTACGGCGACGCAGGCCACACAGGATTTTGGCCTTTCATCACAATTATGTTCGAACCTTCTCCTAATTGCAGAGAGTTGGCTGGAGAGAGGCGAGGAGAGGCTGGAGGTTCGGACTGAGGGCTTCATTGAGCGGACGGCTGGAAGGGAGGGGGACAGGGATGAGGCAGGGTCAGGGAGATGGTCGCTCATTAGGGCTGAGCAGCTGCCGATCCGTCCGCTGCCTCTGCTCAGCACAGGGATTTACTGAGGATGCAGAAACAGACTGTTCACTTTCTGGGCTACTTTTCATCTTTTTGCATGTACTGTAATAGATTCTGCTCTGGTCTTAGTATTCTAGTCTTTCAAGTATTTGTAAATCGCTACTCTCTCTTGATTTTTCATCCTTTGATGCTTCTTGTTGTTTTTTATCCCTTTTATCAAGAACATTTATCACCTTTTCTCGTGTGCGTGTCCAAAGAACAGGAGAGAATGCATCACCGACATCATCACTGAAATCAGCGTTAGGCCCATCTGCCTGACCAAGGTGCCAATGAAGGTGTAGATTAGCTCAGATGCAGTGTCTCCCATTAAATCCAAGTGTCACACTAAGAAAGCGTTTTCTTAGTAAATGAGAGATTGGTTACAGTTTATGTGTTGAGTTACTGAAAGCCACAGATCCCCAGAGGACAGAGAGTGACGGCTGGACAGCAGCAGAGGTTTACGCGGTTTTTAAAGACTTTTAACCTTCTCGCACATGTAAACAAAATGTCAAACAGTCATGCAATACTGACATGCTTGTAATTAGAGTGTTAATAACCTTTCGTATTCTTGTACTTATTGCATCACAGAGAAGAACAGGAAAGTGCTGATTACTTTGGCCAAACTTTCTCTGTTACATTCTTTTATGCAAATTCTGATCAAACTGCCAAAAAGAAAGTATTTCAGCTGCATCTGTTACTAATTTGCATGAGAAAACATGTCTTCTGAGAAACAGTAAAGCCACCTTAACGTAACAAGGAGTCAGCCGAGTTGAATAATGTTCAGGTATGTGTTTGCGTGTGCACTTGTTGTTTCTGGAGCAGGTCCTTCGGTGTCAGGGGCCTGAAAGAGAACATTGTTCCTTTAGTGATACGGTATAATTGAAGCTGATTGTAGGCTGGAGTAAGAATCTCAGGAAGTTTTATATTTGTTCCCCTAATTCACATCCAGTCTCTCAGGAAGAAGCCAAAGTTGATTTCACTGCGAAATGGATGACAAATATGAACAATGAGGGCATGGTTATTGTTATGAGACGATATGAAGAGTGGAAAGGAGTAATTTTCCTTTGTGAAATATGTAGAGGAATAGGTTGAACAGGACAATATTTGGAAATTAATTTGAATAGCGCCAAATCCACCCCAGTGCTCCAAACTGAAATTCCCTGAAAGCCCATCAGTATTAAAAATCAGACGTTTTACGTAGTGAGTTTAAGAACCGGTATGTTTTGAGGTACTTGTACTTCAAAGTATTTCCATTTTATTCAGCTTTTGCATTACATCCACTATAAGAAACAATTTTTCCTCTACTTATTTTTATTTACCAACTGCTGTTTTTGTTCAACAGCAACACATTTTGCCAACATCTGGACTTGACTTTTACATTCATGTTATCTTATGTGTAACCTTAAATGATTATGTGCCTTGTTCCACGTCCAAAAAAATCATGTTTCTATGGCCTGGTGTGCGAAACTAAGCTTGGAATTGTTTATCAGCCAGATGTGTCGGATGGATTGATATGGATCAGTGTTTTCAGACAAAACATAGTATTTGTCCGTTGGCTCATTTACCCTCATTTTACTGATCACCTGCACGATTCGCCTTGAGCTGTGAACTTCATGAATAGGAGACACATACGGGTCAAAACAAAGACAAAGGGTTAAACACAAGTCATTTAAGTTTGCCAACACACACACACACACACACACACACACACGGTGACTGACTGTCACAAACCACACTTTGGCATCTGAGGAACTGCTTGGTTATTCCCTCGACTGCAACCCAGACGAGCTTTGTGAAACCTGAGTGGGGACAAGTGTTTGTTGTCTGTTTGATGTTAATTTGTGGGTCCTGGGAGAAACCCTATACATTTATGAAATATCAGCTGTTGTTGTCAGCGAAGCAGTTAAAGTGGGAGAGGGGTGTCACCTCGGATGTCTTGACCTTAGCTGGTTCACACGTCGGGTTTTCCTTTTTTATATTACGTTTTAGTCAGTCCTGCGCTAATCCCGTCATTTCCACACAGCAGCATTGTGTTGCTACAGTACACAGCACGCAGAGGAGAACAAACCCAGGCGGCAGCAGGAACGACAGCAGCCATGGCTGTAAACGCCGCTGCTGTGAGGCGCGGGGGCAGCCGGCTGCTGTGTTTCGGACCCCGGCAGGACGACGTACGCCCTGCAGACAGCTGCTGCGCGTGCACGGCCACGCGCACTCGCACAACACTGGTCTTTGCGCACACAGCACAGCATTGTTAACAGCTGGCAGGAGCTTAACGTCTGTATTCCTGCAGACACGCCAACGGGGGAGATAATGTGCTGTGATAGCCTTGACTGTTCAGGCTGAGCAGTAAGCGCAACAATGTGACACAAATAGCCGTTTTGTCTCTCTGATGTATATAAATGTTGTGTAAGCCGGTTATGCCTGTTTGACTGTGAAGGGCAGGATGTTTGTTCCTTTTACTTCTTGCTTCTGGAAGCTGTTTCAACACATTAGTTACATTCCATCTTTCTTAAAATGTACCGAATGTTAAACTGAACCAATTATTTTAATGCTAAAAATCATCAATTTCTAGTGAACTCTTACTGTCATTCTTGTGAATGTGTCAGTCTATCACCTTGTTCTAAGGGTTTGTGCAGGTTGAACTGTAGTATTCAGTTTTATTACTACGATATCAACGATCGATTAGAGCAAACACCAGCCGTGTGACACTAAGGGAAACAAGTGGGAGATCTCAGGCCAGTGGAGGGCCTGGTCGGAGCGTGGAGGCGGGGGGGCAGGGGGGGCGACTGAGGTTCCCAGGCCCTGGAGGCCTCTGGGGAGTAGTGGCAGCAGATGTAACGTCTGGGGCCTGGCCTCCTTTCCCTCCCTCTCATCGCCGCTTGCCTTCATCCTCGGCTTGGTCGACTGGACGGCCTCCTCTCCACGTCCTGGTTTATCTGCTGCTCGTCTACAGAGGAGGGGAAGACACCAAATCTGTCACTCTGCCGTATTTGTTAAATGTAAATGCAACACTGACAGCTAATATCAGGAATCAATTATCAATACCATTGTAACTACTTGGTGTTATAGTCTCTGGGAACTCAAAGAACCCGTCTTTTTTTCTTTTTTGTTTGTTTGAACACAAATGGCTCAAAAGTCTGGTGTTGAAGTGATTTTGAATTTAATTTGCTTTGAAAAACACTTGAATCACTGTGTTAATAAAGTTGTTTGTTTAAATAACCGTTTCACCACAAATGACACGATACCGGATCCCTGCCTGCTCCACCATATTTCTTTATAAGGTGTGTGAGAAATTCTGGGAATCTGTCTGAGGCTCTGCCGTGAAGTGCACAGCGTTTTGAAGCAGAACCATGAGGAGACCTTGTCATAACAATGATAAAAGAGATTTGTGGGTGAAGGCCGAGCTCAAGCGTTTGAAAGGAAGTGTGAGGCTGCAAAGAAAGAAACCAGTGGAGGAGATACAGCAGCAGAGAAGGAAGGGATCCACCCAGATCCACCCCGAGCCAGTTTTTCCAAGAGCCTGTCAGCATGAGACAGCTGTGAGGAGAGGCCTTTATCTCACTAAGGCGCTGTATTATAGCAGGCCTCTTGGAAAAAGCTGCGTCTCTGTGCGGCTGGATGAAAAAGATCCGGATCAGATCCCCACTCCTCTGAACAGATTAGGACCCTGTGAGCAGTCACACATCTGCAGCCTCCACGTTACTCTTTGAAGCCCCGCGAGCGACTGTCGACACCCATCAAACATGGCAACGGGAACGCGGCCTCCGACGCTGCACCAAGGGACCAGATCTCGGTTGTCTTTCAGGCCTTTAACAGGCTCCTTGATGATCTGTAAATAAACACGTTTAAAGTCTCTGACTGATAAGAGCCTGCTGCCTTTGTGAACGGCTTCTCTGGGAATTAGAAAAAAAAGGAGAGGAGGTGAGGGAGGCATAACAAATTAAGAAAGGACTTCCTGGATGGCTGGGAAACGACTGCTGGGTAGTTTAGCATGATAGCATCAGGAATCACAAACAGGAAATGACCTCAGATCCTCGATGAAAGGATTTACTGTAATGCAAACGTACACGTCCTGAGAGACGTCCTCCTTCTAGGATACGTTTATCCCCTCAAGCTACGGGGATGATCTCCAGACGAGACGCTGAGGTGACCCAGTGGAGTCACAGTGGAGATTTGGCAAACCCCAGCATGCAGCAGGCATCTGGACAGTGCTTCTACACCTTGACATAGCTGAGCTCGCAGGAAGATGTTTAAAAACTGGCCAATCAGAACAGAGTGAGATCAGAGGAAGGCGGGCTTTAAAGGCACAGGAACCTAGATGTGCTTTGGAGGGTCAAGACCAGAGGACCTGTTGAGTCGAGAGGCACTTTAACATTTGCTCCATTCTAATATCATTCAGTTGAACCACAGGATGTAAACCACAAACAAACTGTGATCTGTGATTCTGAACAGGAAAAGCCTCACTTGAAGGTAGAGCTGACGTTTATGTGAAGTCTGCTGGTGTTGAAAGCAGAGAGGAAATCACCAGCGCTGGGTTATATGGAGGCATCACAGCCATGTTGACTGAGCCCCATGTAGATTGTTGCTTTACACATAGTCTAACTCATCACAACAAAACCTGTGAGCTCCTTTGAAAACACAACTCTGTGTAAAACACATCTGCACACACGTGGCCATCTGATACCACTGTCCCTGGTACATTAACACCCACGCTCACACAAAGCTGAACCTTGAGCACAGCTTGAGGACGAGGCAAGAGGTGAGACAACGGTTAGTTTCTGCCCCACAGTCTCTTCCTCTGTGTCTTTGCCTACAGGGCAGGGCTTCCCTGTCACTGAAACTATGATACCGGACTCAGGAGAAAGATCCCACAGTGTCTCAGATGTGTTGTCGACAAAGGGTCAGAGTTTGGCTTCCTTGTCAGGTTTTGTTTCAGATGTTTGGCTTTGTGAAAGAAATCCCAGTTGGGAGCGACGTCAACTGAGGCTCAGCAGAGAGTCAAGGCACCACTGCCCCCTCCTGGCAAGGACACGATGGGACTTCAGAGACAAACAACATGCTTTTTTTCTTTTTGCTTCTCTTTGCAAGTAACGTGGCAGCTGAGCTTTGGCTGTCGTATAATTTTCCACATGAGGATATTTGTGTATTAAATAATCACCATTTTGTAATCAGAACATTGTTGTTTAGTGCAGCGATTCCTGGGCTTGTAGTTCATCAGTCAAAAGGTGTGTTGTGTATTTACACTTAATGTTTGAAAGAATAAAAGACAATGTTATAATGTGACATGGTTTTGTGTATGTCTTTGGTGGAACTGCTGACAGCTTACTGACGTGTGCTGGCCTCGAAAAACCTCAGACACAAGGGTTTTAGAGGATGACGTTGGGAACTATTTGTTTAAAAGGAAAAATAAAAAGTACCTAAAAACTAAAAAAAAAAAAAAAGGAACTCATGCTACAGCTGTGAGTCTTGTTTTTCCATCCCTCCACTTTTCCATCTGAAGACCATGTTTGTCACTGGTCATTTTCCTTTTCAGGTCAGGTCATCATTTGTAAAAACATTTCCCAGAGTCACTTCACGTATTAATTGGGAGGCGATATTTCCAGTCTTTGTGTTTTTTGTGAAGCTGCTGGGCCATGGGTTCGTCCCGGACATGTTGGTTTACACCCAGACAGCTGTGTCAACAACCAGGCCCATGCCACGACTCCTCTGATGCCGATAATGTATCACTGTGTTACTGAGGGCAGATAAAGGGGATAACACGCTTCTACTAAATGTTTGTCTGGTTGAGCAGCGTCTGTCCTCACTGAGGTTTAGATGTATAATTTAACAGGAGCCTCATTTTACATCCCAACAAAGTGAACCTTTCCACCCTTTCAATCCTACTTGAGCATTTTTCACTAAATTTAGCACAAACGAGTTTAGAGTGACGTTAGCTTTAATCATTATCATTGCGATCCTCGTAAGGTTTATGTTCCACCGGTCCAGACATTCGCAGAGCTGTAATTACTCTTGCTCCTCCAGAAATCACCACATGGAACTGATATGCTGAGGTTACACTGACCAAACGTCAGGTCAGCAGGGCCCCGTCAGAGTCTGAGCTCAGATCAGCTGCGTCTGCTGAACTGGTAGAAGCCAACTGCATTTAAATATTTTACAAAAGACCAATTTTAAGCAATTAATTATCATATTAAAGATATTAAAACGCTTCCAACCATAACTTCATAAAGGCCTTTGATTTGCCTTAATAAATGCACAGGTGAATGAAAATGAGTTGTTATTTTAAAATCAAATTAACATGTCTTAGATTTTGAAGCAGAGACACTTATATTAGCAAGTGAACTCAGCTACTGATGTTCGACATGTTTGCCTTCTCATATTACTAATGTGATAATGGCCAGGGGTTAATCCAATAAAACCGACTCAAAGGTCATAAAACGTTCCCTCGGCTACTTCAGTTCCTCATTCGAGCAGCTTCAGGACACAAAGGTGATACATTTCATTAGAACAGCAAATACTGTGAAGGTAAAGTCTTTTAAAAAGGTCAGAGAAAAGTCACAATGTGGTTCTTATGTCTCTAGTCGCCTTCTTTACCCATAACTGCTTTATCACTAGATTAACAAAATGTGAAATGGGTGTGTAATCTGAATCTCACATAAATCTGCAGTTTAAGGGGAGCACAGAGAGAAATGAGAGTGATAATAAAAATCTGTCTGGTGCCAAGAAACACAGCTGAAGGAAAGATAATATCTTTTCTTCAGCTGTTTCTTAAATTCACTTTATTGGATTAAATGATTTTTCCTCAAGACGGATGAGGAAGAATTTTTTGTTTAGGTTTTGCCCCAAAATTCAACTTCTGTCTTCTGTCAGAGACATGAACACATCATTTTGAGTGACAGCAGCTCAGCTTTCACAAGTGTTAGAGGTGATTACCACACTCAACTTGCCCTCCATTAAGAGGTCAGAGGTCAGATCTTATGTCTGACCCCGCAACTGCTGACTGACGGCTGTAGTCACACAGTGGGACACCGTGGGTCCAGCTCTCCTTCGCTCTCCTCGCATCACTTCCTGCGTATCTGGTGTTAGGAGCAAACTGGATTCCAGGGTTTGTTTCTCTCCCAAGGTTTACAACTGCACCAAACATAGGGAAGAAGAAGACGATGACAAACATAGAGAGGAAAACACTCGGAGACAGAGCCGGCATTCCTTCCACAGAGTTTAAACCGGCGATAGACGGAAAAAGAGGAGATAGTTGGTGACGCACAGGAAGATTTGAGGGTCCATGTAGGTGGTGTAGACCTGGTGTCAAACAGATGATGCAAACTCCATATTGTTATTAGTCCTTATGCACTGCTGTTTGCATTTCTCTCTTTTAGGGAAGATGTGCTATGTATTGATTTATGAGTTGGTTTGATGAAATATTTCTGTGTCCTTTTAAAGCTGTAAGATCAGAATATTCTCTGGTTTTAGCTGCACAGATGTGGGAATTTGCTCTTTATCTTTGAAGACGTTGACAGCCTGACAGTTACAATATGGGACTTTAGGAAGTTGTTTTCTCATGTTTTCTCATGAACTGAGAAATTACACAACAAATCTACTGTATTGGACTGAATTACACTGGACAGATAAAGTGACTAAAACATAAATTCTCTGAAGTAGAGCAATAAATATTAAATGTATGGATTCTAATTTTTCATATTTGTATTCATACTAATTCTGTTCAGGGTGTAATTGTGTCCACAGTGTGTGATCTGCTGCCTCAGGCCTGTAACGTGTGCCTGTTGATGCTATCAGCGATTAGCTAACAGCGCGTTTGTTGGCACACGCTCCATCTCCGCCTGAGAGCAGTTACAGCGGCCACAGCTGTGAGCTGCCCTGAGGAGGAAGCCCTCGCACCTGCCCGCGTTTCTGCGCGAGGTAAACAGGTGGAAGAAAGTCATTACAGGCCGATGCACAACAAAGTGCCTGAATCGATGACCTAATATACACTGCAATCAAATATTTGACCAGAGAACAAGCTGAGAACAAGCTTCACAAACAGAAGTCTTTTTTATAGCACTGGCAGCTGGTTTATCATCATAAACAACTATGATAACAATGATCAAAATAGGTTCAAGATGTCATACAATGCAGAAAAGTTCTGCTTGGAAACAGAACTGAACAAGTCAAGGTGTGATATCAGATCTAAAAAATGATTATAAAGGCCTTATTCATACTGGCCTTCAAAATATTCCACCCTATAGCATTTTATTATTAACATTATTAATGGTCAGCGCGATTCAGAGGAATCTGGTTCTTTCTACAGCTGTGCTTCTTATGGACTTGTCATAATGTTGAACTTCTTTAATGGAACTACAGAAGAACCTTCATCTATTTTACAGCATCGCTGGAATCATATGGGTTATTTTCTTGATTTGCTCAGGCCAAGATCAGGCAGACAAATAACGGAAACCTGACAAAAAAAGGAGCCGTGCTTCACAGAGCCCTGCCTCAGGTTAAAGGACGATGAACTACAGCAGGCTTTGATGTGTGTTCATATCCAGGCAGAATAACGATGGTTCCTTTGAGCTAATGATGTCTGCGGAGTGTTAGCATACAGCAGACGGGGGTTTGTAGCCACACGGGCATCTTTAATGAGTTTTATTTGTTTTGTTTTATCCCCTCCACCTCCTACTCACATCAGCACACAGAGTAATGAAGAGGGATGGGCAGACTGGGTTAACAATCAGCCTTCTCCACACCTTCGTGGGGCTAATTATCCAACTTTCATGAGGATCATCTCACAGCTTCACCTAAAGGAAAGAGATTTCTGCTCCTTTCTTGACATGTAATTCTATTTTAACCCCCTTAGTCTAAATGGGAGTGTGTCTGTGCTGTAGTGTTGTTATGGACGAGATGAATTGAACATTGTTGTTTTGCACAATTGGACAAATAGGCAATTTGTGGTTTATTGTTCAAAGCAGATGATCAACAGCTGGGGAAATAAAAGTAAAATAGATGAATAAAGCTTGGACATGAAACACGAGACAGAAATAAGAAACAAGTAAATAATAAAACACTCAAGAATTATGACAATGGACCAAAAAGTAGAGACAAATATGACAAGATGGTTAATAAACTCATCTTTCTACCATCAAGTATGTACTAGAAAACACTGTATCTTTGAGTTTTACTAAATACTGTAAATTTAACTTTGTTAAGACGTCCCAAACTTTTCTGTCAACGCTGCACTAAACTAAAACATGGGGTGAACTTTAATCCATCTGTCCTACTTCAGAGTAATTTCCACTCTCTCACAAGTCATAATCACCGACAGAGACACTGCCTGGAAAGTGCGTCCTTTGTATCGGTCACAGCACTTTCTGCACACAATGCACCGCCTATCTCTGTCTGATGCCAGGTCCCAGTCCACCTCCGCCTCATTAAGCATATGTCTCATTTTCCATTTGTGACAGGAGATTGCATAGAAGTGCACACAAAAGCACTATTTTCAGGCCCTTTTGCTCATCTCGTCTGAAAGTCTAATGAGAGCGGATCAAATATAACTGACACCGAAGGGAGACAAAGGCAGATGCAGCCCTGGGTGAGAGATGAGGCCTGGAGGAGCCGTCACTGCGGCGGTACGGAGCAGGACCAGTGAATGCAGATGATTCTGTAATGAGGGATTAAGTGGTGGATTATGGGTCTTTATTAAGATGTTTCTGATCCTCATTAGGCTGAATCTCATATCAGGGCATCGATTCCCTGCTCGCTCGCTGGATTGGCCGTTCTCTGGAGGAAGAGCAGAGAAAAAGGAGAAAAACAGAGTGAACCGTAGCGAGACGTGCTCCTAATACGCTCCTCCGAGGGACGAAACAAAGTAGAATTATCACGTTGTTTTGTGGTTGCGTTCGTACAGACACAAAAGAGACTCAAGAAAGACACAAAATGCAGCGTTCACTCATTCATACAGCTGTGCTGGCTGGTTTCAAAGTGCTGCCTAACAAAAGCAGGACTCTGATAAACATTCTGTCGCAGTTTTGTACCTTCAATCTGAATATGTGTTAGCGCAGTAGCTGAGCAACGGCGCAGTTCTTCCTCATCACAGCAGCTCTGATGGACATGGAAGACAAAGTCGGTCCAGTGACAATAGAGCGAGTCTGAGTGTTAACATAACCAGAGAATGTCAGCTATTGCAGTATTTATGTGACAATGTCCAAGTTTTCTACGCACGTCTCCAGACACAACGGTTTGGATTCCACTCAGAACCAGACTAAACTTCCTGCTGCTCACTTCAACAACTTCAGCCGACGCGTGAAGTGAAGGCAGAAGTTTTAGCAGCTGTGTCTGAAAATCTGAAGAATGTGGAATAACATGTTTCCTGTTTTGCGTGATTTCTCCTAAATGCTCAAGTTAGAAGTGGTTTAGAGCCTCACGCGTGTTCTGTGGTGGAGCTTTGAGAGGAAGAGCAGGACAATGGATGGATACTTAGGAATATTTTCACAACAGGTCTATGCAATCGAAACCTAGAAACGACCCAAAGACACAAGCAGTTCAGGTAGTGACAGTTTTATTCAGTGCAGAGAATCTAATAGCAGGAGTCTGTGATGCGCCTCATGCTCATGAACCTCATGCCGCTCCAGCCCATGTTCATGAAGCTCCTGTACTCGCCGGGCCTCATGTACATCATCCTGCCTCTGTAGTGGGGCTGCTCGTACATCAGCCAGTGGCCCTCCATCACGTTGCAGGACATGCAGTTGGACATGCGATAACGGTCCATGATGTTGTCACAGTCGTCCATCAGCTCGTACATCTGACCTCCGAAGTTCTCCCTCTCGTAGATCCTCATCCTGTAGGAGCCTCTGTGCTGTGGTGCAGAGGAGGAGTGCGTTTAGCTTGGTCGTTGTATTCTATGTGCCATAGTAAATGTACCCAGCTGGAGATCTTACCATGGGGATCGTGCGGCAGGACCTGATGCAGTCGCTCATGCCGAACATGCTCATGTAGTCGGCGTACTCGCCCCTCCTCAGGAAGTACTGGTTGCCCATGTAGTTGGTGCGGTCGTACACCATGAAGCAGCCCCTCTCCACCCTGCAGGAGTGACACCTGCTCATGTAGGAGGACATGTCGGGGCAGTCGCTCATGCACTCGTAGGAACGACCCTGGAAGTTCCTGTCCTCGTAGAAGACGATCTGACGGAGACAGAGAAGGAGCTCACTCTGTTTTTGCGGCGCTTAAAGCACAAGAAGGCGAGAATATTATGAAGCTGGAAACTCACCCTGCTCATCATGTTCATTCCAGTGGAGGTCATTTTGCTGGTTAGTGGGCTGCTGCTGCTGCTGCTGCTGTTCTTGCTCTTGCACCGAACTGTACCCCACCTGGTTTAACCCTTTCCTTTTATACCTGACTCACAGACTGGGTCCTTTGTCCAAACCCCCTGAGCCAGCAGCAACGCCATAGAAATGCAAAGAATATAGAGGGATTGTCCACATTTCCAGGGGCCGATGGGCTCAGAAATGTTTTCAGCTTCTGTTTCTCGTACAACGTGGGGGTCAGGGTGAAAGGGTTAACAATCGGAAGGTCACATCTTGACATTGTTCGCTCAGCGCCACACACACTGTTCTGTCAGCAACAGTATTTTTCTGTTGTTTTTAGTCATGACGTACAACAAAGTGAATCGTTCGTAAAGTCAAAGTCTGACTTGTTGGAATGTGCTCTTTCATGACAGACATAACAATAATGCTTTTCTACCACGAGGACTATCACATAGCAGCAAACCCTGTATGGGCTCTGCTATTCAAAGACGCCATTTTATTACATCACAGGGTAAAATTCCTTTATTTTACATATAAAAGATACAATACAAACTATATATAACAGCATTATTTAACATTAGTTAACAACATCTATTATTAAACATCACAAAAATGTGTTTTTGTTACTGTACATTTCCAGTTAGAGCCTTTCTGTCAGTATGGGACAGCTAATAAACAAATAGAAAGCGAGCTGAAAATGTTTGCTTTTAACTTTTAAAATTAACAGAAATCATTTTATATAGTAGAAAACAAGTTTAAGTGGTTGTACAAAAGATGCTTTTTATGATATTTTACCTTTTATAAGAAACAACAGTGCTAAAAGATCAGGTATTGTGTTTTTTTGAACAGCAAGTAGCTATAAAACACTGACACAATAACTTATATAAAACAGTATGTATATATGTGTAATTAAGGCGTTTTATGAGGGTGGAACAGACATGGAATTGTTTTATAAAGCAACTATATAGAATTAACACGTGAACTGTTGAACGGCTATTAAAACGTTTTGCCATTGTGTTGTGCTGTCACACATCCCCATAGTTATGATGTTGCTGCTTCCGTTCACCTGCTGGTTCAAGTCTTAGTATAACAAAGAACGTGTGACAGCCACTGACGCTCACGTGCACTTTCACTTGTTGGCGCTGGGCGGCGCTGTGACACGTGCCGCATTCCTCGTGTGACTCTCTTGTCTTAGTAACAGTGCGTGTTGTCAAGCGTTGCTAAGGAAGTGACTGAGCTAGCTACACGTTAAATTAGCCACTGTGGTCACACATCGCGATCGGTAACGTCACTTTAACAGTTAGACAACAATATAAGACGTTAACATTAAGTACCAGGCTAATAACTGATAGGATTTAATAAACGTCAGCTTTAAACGTTCGCTCCGCTGGAGATCGCTTTTGTTTTGCTCACTGTGCATCTTGAAGCTAGTTAGTTACTATACGGCTGTTTGCTATCTTGCCTTTGTGTTTGATTTGATATTTTAGACCGCTTGTTTACACGATTCGCTGAGCATCAGGTCATAGTGATAACGTTAGCTTCCCTGCAACTGTAGGTGCTTGCTGCTAATGCTAAATTAGATGCTAAATAACGCAAGCAGGGTAGGCAGACTGACGGATGAGCAACGTCTAACGGGCAACAAGTGTTTCAGGTTTAGGTCTAATAAACAGTTAGAACTGAGTTCGTTAAGTTAGGTGAAAGCACATCAGTGTTAGCAGCACAGATTTAAGGAAATATTACTTCATCAGTGGTTTTAAGTACTAAAAGGTCCCATGGTTTCCATTAATGTTGGAGCTGGTACATGTGGTAATTTATTACTTTCAAGAGGGTGATGATGTCTAATTTCATTTAAATAGTTTTAGGAGCTGCATTATTTTCTGGTATTAGTTCCTGATGTCTGGCACTTTATAGCTAAATTAACACCTCTCTAATTTTATTACAAATAAAATATTATCACCTCTGTAGAAAGAGGATCATTAAAATGTGGTTTTCTCTATTTGTCCAGATGTGTCTCATACTGATAAAGAAGCCCCATCAACCTTGTTCATGTTCTCAGACGTGACTAGAAGATGACGACGAACGGAGAGAACATCAGCCTGCATCGGTCCCTTGAAGCTGCTGACAATGGAGATTCAGTTGTCACTGATGGCAGGTCTGGCAATTCCTTCTTAGTAGATGTCAAATCCTGCAAGGACTATAATGATTCCCTTAAACTCACTGCAGAAAATGCACAGGGAGATGACAATCCATTCCAGCCTCAGCCGCCCTCACTGCCCAGGCTTTCAAGGTCTAGCAAGTCTGGCTCAGTTGAGAAGAGTGTGAGAGCCAGGAGGTTAAGATGTAGTCAAGAGAGCCTAAGTGACACGGCTGAGACTTGCTCTTCCACAGACTCACTTAAAGAGGACCAAACGCTTCCAGGTCAAAGTCGCTGTGTTCTCAGCAGCTCCATCGCTTCGGGGAACCAGGGCACCAATGTGAGACCCCTGTCTGCTGTTGCTAAGGGATCCCCAGTCTTCAGAGACAGAGGGAGCAGTTTTTCTGAGGAGGAAAGAAGACCCCACAGTCAGCAGAGTGACCTTGCAGACCGCTGGACGATGTCCCCTAAGGTGCATCTCTCTCCGGTCCAACCCGCGGGCCCGCTGCCTGCACTGGACAAGAGTTTTGTGTCAGCTACTTTGAGGTCAGCTAATAGGATTGACAAGGATTGTTTGGATTATCGTTTGCCGAAGAGAGAGAATCTTGGAAAGAGACTTCACAGGAACCTGAGCGACAGCCGGCTTTTGGAAAACATGGGGTCGGATTGTGCCTCCGTCACATCCCTGAGGTCCAACTACAGCGTGCTTAGCCCTATCAGACACCAGGACGTAAGGAACAGGTACAGTAGGCATAAAATACAGACCATGTAGATTATGGAGTTTGGCTCATCCTCCAAGCCTTAGTTACTTTTTCCATTGTCAGATGGCTTTTAAAGAACCTTGTTTTTCTAAGGTTTCTAAAGATTTTTTAAAAACATTGGCCACATAAATAGTGTTGTCATGATACAAAGTCACTGCTTATTATGGTAAAGTTATATTTTTACTCTAAAACATTTACGTACTAGATGTCAGTTTATTTAATAGCTAGGTTGAAGCAGCCTTAATCATTCGCTAATGCAAGACAAGCTGGCAGCTAATATGAACTTGTAATTCCCCTCTTCAGGAGCTTTCTAGAGGGCAGCTTGCTGGGAAGCGGTGCCCTGCTTGGAGCTGAGGAGCTGGACCGCTACTTCCCTGAAAGAAGGGTGGGCATCTACATTACCACGTGGAACATGCAGGGAGAGAAGGTATGTAAATCTTGCTTTTTAATTATCTACACAAACATTTGCAATCCTTTATGTTGGCTTTACAAAACTATATCATTTTCAGGAGCTTCCAGCCAACTTAGATGATCTCCTCTTACCTACAGACTCTGAATTTGCACAAGACTTTTATGTTATCGGGGTTCAGGAGGGCTGTCCTGACAGGTATAGTATTCTGTGTTGAACTTGTGTCACGATCCCTAGAAACTGGGAAGTTGAATAATTTAAGGTGTATGTGTTTGTGTGTGTGCAGGAGGGAGTGGGAGATCCGACTCCAGGAGACTCTGGGACCATATTATGTTATGCTGTATGCAGCATCTCATGGTGTTTTATATCTCTCTGTGTTTGCCAGGAGGGACCTTATATGGTTCTGCTCAGGTCAGTCTTATATAGCATGATACAGGCACTCGACTCAACCTCCCGCAGTTACCTAGTGTTTGTCGTTCTCAATAAACATGTTAGAATCAGATCATCAAGCTGCTGTTCTATGTACCTCCACTGCTATAGTTCTGACACTATCCTTCCCATTTGTTCTGCTGACCCACCTAGAGGTGGAGCACGCCACAGTCACAACCAGGATCATTTCTCAGATCAAGACCAAAGGGGCTGTGGGCATCACCTTCACCTTTTTTGGAACTTCTTTCCTTTTCATTACGTCACATTTTACCTGTGAGTACTATATTCCCCAGGTTAAGGACACTGCAAACAGAAGCAGCGTATTAAGTTATTACATTCAGCAAAAACTGTTTCTCCATATTAACTTTAAATTTTTTTCCAGCTGGAGACAGCAAAGTTTACGAAAGGGTACTTGACTACAACAAGATCGTTGAGGCTCTAGCCCTTCCAAAAGGCCTTCCAGACACCAACCCTTACCGCTCCACGTCATGTAAGGCTCTTAAATGATGAAAAAGAAAAACTATTTTTATTTCTAGACCCCCCCATCTAGAAAATCTCATTAACGGTAATTTTTGTTGTAGCTGATGTCACCACGAGGTTTGACCAAGTGTTTTGGTTTGGAGATTTTAACTTTCGACTGAGTAAAGACCGGGCTGAAGTGGAGAATGCCATGACCCGTACAGTGGGAAAGGATATGAGCCCTCTGGTGGAGCATGACCAGCTCTCCAAGGAAATGAAGGATGGTATGTTTTTATTTCAGTTTTCAAAAGGCAGGTTGTTTTGTTGGACTGATTCTCACCCTGACAATGTACTTCTTCTCCCTCACAGGTTCAATCTTTAAAGGCTTTCATGAGGCACCGATACACTTCTTCCCCACATACAAGTTTGACATTGGTTGTGATATCTATGACACTACTCCTAAACAGAGAACACCTTCATACACAGTAAGAAGACTAAATCCACCTGTATTAATAAAAACAAATAAAACATTACCACAAAATGATTTCTCATATACACATTCTGGAAGTTCTACTCAAAGCGTCTGGTTGTGGCTTAAGTCTGGCTTAGATCTTACTGTTTGTGTTTAAAGGACAGGATCCTGTTCAGGAGCAGACAAGCTGATGACATAAAAGCGGTCGTATACACCAGTTGCTCCAGCATCAAGACGTCAGACCATCGGCCGGTCATTGGTGCCTTCCAGGTCAAACTGAGGCCGGGCAGAGACAAGTAAGTCCTAATATTAACATCAGCATTCGAAATTAGTGTGAGGAGGACATGATAAGAATGCTTCTAACAATGCTCTTAACAACGTCAACAAGCATGGAGTTGTATTGTATGAGAACCTTTTTATGTGAAATTTGAATGTGATATGTGGTGGACTCAATTTATTGGTGTTGTTTAGTATTCCCCTGGGTGCAGGACAGTTTGACCGAAGCCTGTACTTGGAAGGCATCAGGAGGAGGATCTCCAGGGAGCTGAAGAGGAAGGAAGCCATGAAGAACCAAAGTAACAGCGCCGTCTGCACCATCTCTTAGAAGTGGATCACATTGTGCCACAAACAGGCAGCTGGATAAAGGACCACAGGGAAACCAGAGTTGTCTTAACTACACAGAAGTGCGTACTGCTCGAGCTGAGTGTGCCCTCTGCTGAGAATAGTTGGGAACTGTATACGTGCATCCTGCTGGCCGAGGAAGGTTGAGGGCAGGCACCTCAGGCAGACACGGTCGGACCTTTTATTTATTCAGGCCCCTATTCAAACACGACTAGGACAGAATCGCAGGGTTGCAGCTTGACAGTCAAACCTTAAAGGTGGTGTGTGCATTTCTTTTTATAATTATCTTGCTTTATAACATTGGCATTAACGTTTTCGGTTTCAGTGTTCAAAGGCCTTGTGATTTTGTTCCATTTAGGTACCATTTAAATTGTCGTTTGATTTGCTTATCGATTATTGTTGTAAGCGGTTTTGTAGGAGACATAAAGTCTGACTGAAGAAAGCTGTTACCACAATATCTCTGTCATCAGATAGACTGTAGGATTTTGCTGCAGTCACAAGGTTATAACTCTGTATATGGTACTGTTAAATATCAGGGGGATTAAATATTTTAGCACATTTTTTAACAAGGAACTCACTTCCTACTAAATAGTTGGAGCATGTTATAAGTACTGTAATGCCTGTCACTTTGCTTTCTCATGACTAGTTGAGGTGGTTTTTTGCAAGACTGTAACTTATTGCCACACCTCTCTGTAACCTCACACCATATACTTTTAACTATGTACCACATTCATGAACTTGCATTTTTAGCATGAACGGTCCAGAAAGTGCCTGTGGGTCTTGTTTCCGTTTCCTCAGGACCTGTTTTGCTTTTATGTCACCTAAGATGTAACATCTAGTAATAAACATTTTAAAACACACTTGTTGGACAAATTGTTAATTATAGTGCAGCACAGACTAGAACTCAATCATGGCAAGAACGTTACCTAACGTGACTGGTCCTCAATCCTGTTCATGCTAATACTGGCAAAAACAAAACCCATGTGCTGTAGATGCATGTCGTCTCCTCGCCTTGCTCCACTTTCTGTAGTTTCATTATTGAAAATTCATTTTTTTTGTACGGTTCCTTTATTTATTCTATTTTATCTTGGGGTACATTTCAAGTGCATTAGATACAAGCACAAAAATACAAAAGGAAGCAATATTCACCTTTTAAATGGTGCATCTGACACAAATGTGGCAGAAACCATGATTTTAGTTTGTTGGGACAAAGTGACTCAGTAGAAAAGCTTTGTAAACTAATCCAATAACTTTATCGCGGCTCAGTGAAATATAGCAACATTTCCGCGGCCGTATACAGACTTTAGTAAACGCTGTTTCATTAATAGTCTTTTTTTCGTGTATGTTGTAGCTAGTTGAGCCGGGGCTCTGATTTTCAGGGCTGACTGTGTACAAACAGAAACATCTAAAACTGCGTTGACGCTGGCAGGAACGGAAGCTGTCCCTGCTTTACACTATAAGATAATTTACTTAAATGGCTTCAAGGAGAACTGTCCATATTACAAGAAAAAAACAAAAACGACTTCCTGCCAAAACAATAAATAAACATACTCTAAGTGAACATCGACTATTGTAGAGTAAAAACTCTGCGTTGAAGCCCTCAGTCTCAGCAATTCAGCAGATTGGTGAAGGTTTGGCTTCCAGCTCCCTCCCAGAGTGAGCTGCGCTGTTTTCTGTGGTGTAAGTAAATACTAGAAAAAAAAATTCCAGTCCAATTTATTTACAGCGATATCAGATGCCAGTTCAGATTTTATGAATGACATTCAGGGGGGTCTATCCAAAAAGACTGTATCCACGGGGCAGGCGTCCATCTTTGCTGGACAGGGCAGCTTGGATTTTTTCATATGAGGGCAGGTCTGTCAGGTCTCCCAGAGCTGCTACTGCAGGCTTACTGCGCAGCATCTTTCTTGTGACTCTCTTGATGTCACTGGCCGTCACGTTACCTGGCAACGAAGTAAAATAAACAGCTGGCCATAAGACTCTTTCTTCGTATTAATTTGTATATAATTTTCATTCCAAAATAAGAATATTTTCTGATATCTTTAAGGCTATTCTCTCAGTGAGGATGAATCAAACTAACACTGCTGTCCAGTACTCACTTATTAAATCACACAGTTCATGCGGCAACTTTCTCTTTCCAGTGGCAAGAACCTGGCGACCAACATCTTCAAAAATAACTGGCCGGGCCTCGAGGTTCATCATCAGCATGGACTTCAGCTGAATTTTGGCCCTCTCCAGCTCTGCCTGGACATTAGCAGAAACAAAAAATGTGTTTCACACCGCTACAATAAAAGAAAACAACAAAACAGAGGGGGGACTTTTGCTGTAGTGAATTTTACCTCTCCTGGAGTGGCAGTCATATTAACAAACTCTCTTGTTAATACTTCCACCATTTCCCCAACCTAGAGATCAATGCAACAAAGAACAGGAATAGAGTAAATAAGATTTCTTTTAAATTGTATCTTCAGAAACAAATACTGTATTGTATTTTAAATGTATACCAACCACTTTGGGGTAGGCACTACCATGGATACAGAGCAGCCCCGTGTCCTCGTAGCTATGATGGTAAGAGGTGGCGTTGTACATCCAGTTATACCTACAACAGACCATGACAGCCAGATCTGTGGCAGCTAACAAAACCATTTGTCTAAAGTCGTATTACTGCAGTGCAAAAAGCTGAAGGAAAGCTTGTGAGGCGTTTACTTGTTGAGGACGTTCAGGTACAGACGGGTGAACATGCCTTTCCCAGGTCCTCCAGCAGAAAAAGAACCCCCTCCACCCATCATTGTGTTGAGCACTGCGAATGGAATAAAGTCCTCCTCGAGCTGCACAAGAAGAATGAGCTGCTTACATTGTCAACTTCGTTGTGGAAAAGTATCAGGCACAGGCAAAGACACTCACCAAGTAGGAGCTGCTCTCTAGGCCAATCATGATGTGGGTGCGCTTTGGAGTTTTATCAGGGACAAAATTCACAGACATATCCTTCTCTACCTAAGAGATCAAACAAAGAAATTAACCTACTGCAGCAGCATTTACATCAATATACTATACGTTAATCCTGGTCTCTTACTAAATATATAGACAACTATGTGCTAACCAACACAATATGTCAATGTTACAAAATGTGACAGGGCCACGTCTGGTGCTGACAAAAATACTGGAGACTAATTGTGCAGATCTTCTAACAGGAGTGGGAAGCTTTTGACAAAAGTCAAAGTCAAAAGCGAATCATAAAGTGACCTGAAAAACACCCAAACTGAGTTTTGGGATATTTCTGGCTAAATAGCTAAATCATGTAACTTATGATCCTGTACTTGTGAACAGATATCGTTCAAAAACAGTAAAAAACAAAAACAAGTAAAGATTTTCCCTAACTCACCTTGATCATGCCGCCAGTGTACTGTGCTACAGACATGTCCACGTTTGGTGCTGTACTCGATCCCCACACTGGCTTCACATTCAGCAGGTACTTTCTGGCACACTCTACCAGCTGCTCGTGCTCAATGCCGACTCCAGAGAGCACCATCCGCTCAGGAGTATAGTAGTTACGCAAGAAGCTGTAAAGCACTTCCCGGTCAATCTTGTCCACATTTTCAACAGGACAAAAATGAGGAAGTCCAACGGTGTTGCCTCGATATGCAGCCTGTAAAAAAATGTCACGTTAATAAATAAACTCATTAAATACCACTCTTTAACACAGACAGCAACAATTTCATATCAGTAACATCCTAGGTGCTAAAATACACAGATTAAAGTCAAAGAGTCCTTTATTAATACCACTTTAACAGAGACTAATCTGCAACTTACAGCATGGATCATCTCTTCAAGCAAAGGTTCAGGATCTGGCCTCATGTCTAAATCCTCTAACTCGAAGCGTATCGCCATTCTGGTCATCTCGATCTCTTCATCTGAATGTAGACAAACATATTTCAAATGACCAAGATTACGAGTCAAACACTGGCGTATGACATCACTGGCAACTGCTCTAGCTTTTACCCAGCAGTCGAGGGTGGAGTACAGCATCGGCAAGGAGGCTGACCACTGTGTCCAGGCTCTTTGCTTCTGCAGACACTGCATACGTGGCGATATCTCTGCATGGCAAAATGAAGGACAGATCACACATAAGTAAGTTATTAATCTCTGTTCCTATAAAAGTAACAACAAGCTTTACTCATGAAGGTAGAAATACACACTCACACAGCTCTATACTGAGAGGGCCCATACCTTGTTGTTTTGCAATCACATATCCCTCCATGCTTTTCCAGTGCAAAAAGGATTTCATCTTTACTCCCATACTGTGCTGTGGACTTAAAAAAAAAACAAAGTGTGTCATCAGCATCATTGTAAAATACCTTTTATTTTGTGCCCTTAACTTATTCCAGCATTACATTAGTGAACGAGTGCAAAATGTTCCAAGAGCAAAAGTACTTACAGAAAAGCTGAGTTTCTCTAAGAAATGTGAAATTCCACTTGGGTATTTTGCTTCATATCTTGATCCTGCTTTAACTAGAACTAAAATGAAAGGGGGAGGGGGGGAGGGGGGTGTCCACATCTCAGTCAAAATGAGAACATGTGAAAACTTCTAAGACTTGCAAATCGATCGTGGCACTTACTTCCAACTGTGCAGAATTGACCAAATTTGTTTTGGGTAGCAACTCTGAGGCCATTTTCTAGAGTGGTGATCTTGGTCTCATACTTTTCCTGACCATCCAAAGATGCATACACTGGTTTGGGAATCCCAGGCAGCGGGGTAGAGAGAGAGATATTTGGATATCCGCCACCACTACTGTACTTCCTGTAAGTTGTGATCCCAAACCTTTATAGGGAGAATAAGAGGCTACAATCAGGCTTTGTCAAACAAGACTTTTCAAGTGATTATGGATGTAATGCATTACGCCGCCCAAGAGTAGGACAAGCTTAGAAAAATAAAGTGGCAATACTCAAAATCACAAAACTATTGAACTGAATTAACGACTTATGAAATACAGTAGCAATCAGCAGTATGGACTTTCAGTAGTTTGATGGTTTTCATCCTCGCTACTGTTTACTCCAGGGCCCCATAATGTCACGTTAACCTATCTTAACTAAAGGTTATTCTTGGATTCCCATGTTTGTGCAACCAGTCTACATGTTTAGTTTTTAACCATCTTAGCAGAATGAAAAGATGAAAAAACATGAAGATGTTTTTTGGGACACAGGGAATCAAATGTGTGAGTTGTGGGAGATGATATTACAGTATGGGCCAATAGGAAGGATGTCATTATTACTGTTATTATAACTGACAAGTCTCTATTTCCATGACCCTTTTGTGTTTTCACTCTCATTTTTGTCTCGTTCAATAACGAGCCATCCTTTAAACCACATATAACAACATCAAGTGCTAGTACAACCAAATACATAAATAAGACAAAGGAGAACATGAACGAATGGTGAAGCTATAAAACGTGCATCAGGCTAACACATACCGTATGTGATGTAGCAAGGCCAGCTCAACTTTAAGGTTAAACTTTAACTTTTGACATGCTACGCTTGCATGTGCGTGTTTATCAGGCCAGATACGCAACAACGCCGCCTCTAATAGTTAGACCTCACTCTCGCATATTTAAATATATCCACTGGCAACGTTTTAGCGCTTTTTATTAAAACATTATGCAACAGCAGGCGCCGCTCACCATGCTACCCGAGTAAGCTAATCTTAAAGAGGGCGTAAAGACCCTGCAGGAGTCCGGCGGAGAGATGACAAGACAAGCACTGCCTGTACTACAGCCCCGGCGCCAATGTAGTCGATACGAGTCTGGCAACTACTCTAAAAAACTTATTTTAAACACGTTAGTACCTTTGGAGACGACTCCAGCTTCTACACTTTGACAAGTGAGTCGCCATTTTGGGTCCTGTGTGACCTGAACATTACCCGGACGAAGAAGCGTGTTAACGCGCTTTCGCTCGATTGGTTGCACATCACACGTGACCTGCCTCCTGTAATCTCGTTAGATGGCCAAAGCAACGTGAGATCTTGGAGTAGCAGCAGCTATCGCGGGCTTTTCATAGAATAATGTTTTTACTGTAGATGTGAGATGAAGCAACGCTGCTGGTCTTCGTGTTTACAATCATTTACAATATTACTTGACTGAAGAACAACTTGACTACGTCATTAGACTTTATTTACCCATTGAGACCAGAATGATTTAGTTGACTTTATGTTCATCAGCTCTGGTTTGTCCATTATATTCATTTGCCCATAAATCTGTAGTAGACTTGTTGTTGTTGTTGTTGTTCTCACTAAATGCTGTGGCAAAAATGACAATTAACTCTAACCTAACCCAGTTTGGGCTCTGGGATCCAAACCAGAACAATCAATCCTTTTAAAGTCGTCACCAGGTCAATAGCATTTGCCAACACATCACAAAGTAAGTTTAGAAAATGTTGGTTCTCAACTACTTCAGCAGCAGATTTGAACTTTTCGTGCAGCAGAAGGATTAAAACGGCAGCAGATCTGACAGAGTGAAGAGTTTACCGCAGACGATGGCCTTCGTGCTGCAGTGCGCCACGGCTGTGTGGTTGCTTTCTCTGCTTTCACGCTGCAGCTCAGCCTATGAGCTCCAGGACACCATCCACTCGCTGAAGGAAGAAAACCTGCACCTGCTGCAGCGCCTGGAGAATCTCACGCAGGCTGTCAGAGATTTAAAGGCCCTGCTGACAGAGCACTCAACGGGTGAGAGCTGAGATGTCTGCGTATTACATGATAATACTTCACCAATGGTAGCTGAGTTGGTTGTTTTCATGCCACTCTATAATCCAGTAGAAATTAGAAGAAATATTGTGCCCAACATTTAATTTCCACTTTGGTTACAGGTTATCTGAGTCCAATGAGAACGACTGATTGATTGATTGATTGATTGAGATATAGTTTCTTTTAAATGTTCTGTAGTTTCTCAATCATTGGGTATCTATTTTAGAAAATCAAGTAATTAAATAATAAGAAAAAAAAAAACAGTAAAAAAACAGCCATATAATTATTACACAATACAATATAATGAATAGTGAATAACAAGGAAATACACAGTAACTAAGAATTAGTAACAGTGACCCCAATGTTTCTCTGTACCGAAGAACATTTTTAAAGACGATCTCTAGTTTGAGAGTATTTTTTATCTTTGTACTGCACATAAAAAGTGACATTTTGAATATCATCTTCTTCAGTGTCTGAGGCCGAACATGACGCTGAATATCTGCACAGCTGGAAGGAGTGGACCCAGCATGGTAAGGTCTGCCACGTTATGAAATACACTGCTTGGTATTGTGTATTTATCCCAGAAACATGTGTTTTTCAGGCATTAGCGCTGAGACTCACCAAATGTTGGAGCAGGTCTTCTGTGGCACTGAGTTCCCCAGCGCTGCCCAGTCCATTCTCATCACACGATTCCTGACTCTTCTTGCAACACTGCTGACACAGTTAATACTTTAAAGTAATCAAATATAAAAATTCCCTTTGTTGCATTATTACGTCAGATACAGAACTGTCATTTAATGTGATATTTATTGATAAATATTCGTTTGGTTATTTATAGATGAATAAACGAGTGACTGATCTTATATAGTGATTGTGACGGTTGTCGGTTCTTCATGTTTCAATACAAAAGTGGGAATAGCAATTTCTGGAGAAATTACGCTGAAGAGCTGTTCTGTTACTGAAAAGACGGCGACTGCCTAAAGGCTGCTGATCAACAAAAAATGCAGGTGAAATTAGGCTCTAAATGTCGACCAAAACAAAAGGTTGAAAAGTTAAAAAAAGTGTCAATCATTTTTGGTCTGGCCTGTATGGTTTTCACATATGTTATTACACAGTTAAGAATCAATTACACATGCATAATGAGATGTGAAAATCATTTTGGTTTGGCCTCTATGGTTTTATGCACGTGTTATTACATGTGGGTAATGAGATGCGAAAGTCGTGCACACAGGCAGAAATAATTATTCTACTTCTGTGTCTGTGTGTGTTGTGACTATTTTGTGTCTAAGGGGCGGGGATAATAATAATATGTAGTAAAAACATAGAGAACAAAAATAATAAAATAAAAAGTACTATCATGTCGTCTTTCTATTATGTTTCTAGGAAGCGCCAGCAGGGGGCAGTGTGGTGCCCTTCATCTGTGTTCATTCTGCACTGAAAAGAAGCTCTTTGCTGCCTGTCGCAGTCTGTCCTGTTTATAAAGGAGTTGTCTGTTGCAGGCTCGTACCCTAGATCAGTGTTATGCTGAGTTCTGCATCCCTGCATTTGTGTCCCAGCCGCTTAATCTGAGCCCTGGTGATTCTTTTCTCAGTATCTTCACTGAGCTGCTGTCTAACAGATATTTGTGGGGAAGTGGACACTACAGCTCCTTTGGTGGTTTATTTGTTTCATGTTGTCCCAAATCCAACAATGCTACATTTCGCCTGCTAAATCCGTCTTTGTCTGCGTAATTAAAATGACCCTTCCTGCATAGATTATAAATCGGTGCATTTGTACTTTAATTTCCATTTGATTATGCTGAATGGATTGTCAATTTACATTTGCAAGGACTTCATCTGGCGCCAGCAGACATGTGGTAAGACTGTAGTATGTTCGCTGCAGCCATGTGTGAGAATAAGTGAGAGAGAGGCCACTGGATGAACAGGTTTCCATGTTTCTCTAAGTCTGAGGTGAAATTTTAATTCATTGCATTTGTGCTGATAATTACTGTCTAAATGACCTCAGTATTAAAAACACCTTTTAAAGTGAAATCTTTACAGTTCAAGCGGAAGAGCAGCCATTAAACTTTAACACCAACATTACAACACCACAGCCTAATCGACAGAGTCATTATTAGCCCTCATTAACCCGCATTGGAACAGGAAACAGTTCAGTCTGAACATGTTCTATTGACAAATCTAGGAGGTTTGTTGACAGCACAGCTCCATTCACCAACAATCATCATTTCGCTTAACTCTGGTATAAAACACAACTAGAATTGCATTTCCTAAAGGTTTAGGTTAGTTTAATTAAACATTAATATTGGTAAGTGCTGGAACAGCTCTGTTCACATACCGTTATGTCGTTTGTGGACGTGACCCGTGAACCTCACTTCAGGTAAATGAGATTGCTCCAGTGTATTTCAACTTTGTAGCTGCAGCCTGTGGAAAATTCTTTCCTGTCGACGCGATCAAGCACAAGCACATGGTTGTCACTGACGTTGGGCAATGGCTCCTCATTTCCATTTATGCGAGTGGAGGGTTATGTCTTTCTTTCTTTATTTCTTTCAAGTGATATAATCACAGACAATTTTGTTTCATAGTTTTCACTCATTGTAGTGAGTGGACACTTGGCTTTAGATTTTCATTTGTTGTTTTGTGAGGAGATTGTACGTCTGCATAGTAGGTACACAATTAATGTTTTTGTGCTCATTACAGCTGTTGTCTTTCAATAAGAATGTGAGGCGTGTTTGTAACACACAGTTTGTTGCACAACAAAACCCAAACCCTGATTGAAGGCAAGGAGTTAATAGTACAAAAGACAGTTTTGGTCCTGTGCTGGATCTTCATGAGGGTTTGTGAGAAAGCTAATTTAAAAAAAAACAACTAAATATGTATTGTTTTAAATGGGTTAAAACAATTATTATCAGTTGAACTTGACGAGAAGAAACTTTCTAACAAATGTGTTTTAACAAACAGCTGCCTTTTATAGAAATACCGTAGCACCACATTTATATCTAATGTGATGTGAACAATGCTTTTCATGTGCAGTGAGTGAAAGTCAGTGTGGGCTGTGAACAACTTAATGACATGCTAAGCAGGGAAAACAGGATCTTTTGTGAATCAAACAAATACACCCCCAGGCTCTCAGCATGGTGTTAGTAAAGCCAGCCACTAACACTGATGACTAATGCACTTAAGTCTAAAATCAAGAGTTTGCTTTTTTCATTAGCTCAAGCAAATTATCTCTGGTTGGAGTCTTTGACTGTGGGTTTGGACAACGTACATATCACTAGGGCCAGATATGTTGATACAGAGCTATTTAATCCAACACTTATATACAAGAGCGCACAACAATGTCTACTAGCAAACTGTAGCAGACAAGTAACAATGGTTCTGTGTATGTGCATTTAAATCATAACACAAATATAAATGCCTTGTTTCACACATCTCCTACATAGCACTTCATTCAAAGCTGCACTTCACTGAAAACCTGATGAATGTCCAGTCTCCTGCAGATTTTGCTTAAAATGGACAATTCTCTTCAAATCCCTTTTCAATATTCGTGAAGTATTTTTATTGCGAAATCGATTTCAGTCTTTTATGTTTTGTCTTAAAATATTCGCTGCACGCTGAAGCCATAATGGGCCAGCCCTTATTTGGCCATATTAGGACTCATGAAAGCCTATATGATCAGAGGAGTAGCTGTCCGTGCAGGGACCAATAACTGATCTTCACAGTACAAAGCTCCGCAGCCTCTTTTCATGTCACTTTCATTGAGTGGAGGGCCACGGTGCGAGCTCTATAAAGTGGCTGGGTCCATTCAAGGGACTAAAGAGGACAAAGCTGAGCTCGCTGCGGTGCCACAGACTCACAACCAAAATAGGAATGAAGCCGAGGGAAAGGGGAGGGGAGGGTGCTACGAGCAAGACAGGCAGAGAGAGAGATTTCAAATTGATCTGCGCATATAAATCAACAGCTTGTCTCACACGCTCAGTGTCAGTCTGAAGAGAGGGTGAAGATGCGTGATCTATCAGCCGGCTAGCCGTTATACCCAAGGAGATCGCCGCCAGATTGCCCCGCACTTGTGTATTGTGCTACTGGGATATTTTAACACTACAAGGTGGAAATATGCGTGGCCGCTTTCACAGCTGATGCCATGGATGAAGCTGTGTGGTGGGTTCCTCGTGGCTCTCTGGGAGCTCTGCAGTAGGATACATGTCTGTGTCTGCATCTGGATGATCCCACAGATGACGTCCCATCTCTGGTTCCTCATCCTGTCCAGCTTGGTCTCGTTCCAACTGGGTGAGTGCAACCGTGTATGTTAAGCAGTAAAGTTTAGGAAATGCCACAGTTCATTTTATAACATCACACCTTCTCTGTGTTCTAGGTTTGGACGATGTTTTCTTCAGTCCCCAGGATCAGACGGTCGCAGAAGGAGAAGGGGTTTTCCTCCAGTGTGTGTCCGGGGAAAGTTCTTCTCCTGCAAACATCTCATGGTTCAAAGACGGAAAGCTGGTCACAAGAGGTAGACAGATTCAGGTAAGCAGAAACACGACCATCTGTTGACCAGACCTGGCCAAGATGTTTTTCTTATCTAAAGCTGGAGTAATCAGACGGTGCTAAAGACGTGTGTGGAGCAGCGACTCTGAATCTGACATCAGCATTTTGTTTGGTTGTGTTTAGGGTGAGTATGGGGGTGGCAACCAGAAGAAAACTTCAGGGACTCTGCATCTGTTCAATGTAACATTAGAAGACGATGGGTTTTACATTTGTGTGACACGCAATCCTTTACTAAACATCACCAAGACGAGCCAGCCGGCTAAGCTCACTGTGCACGGTGAGTCTAATTTATTGAGAAATATATTTAGCTGTTAAATTTGTCATCTATGGGAAAATAAACATTAATCTCACTTGTTTGACAATGTTAAAAATTAGCTTCTATGTTTTGCACTGGGTGTTCGGCTCTGTATCTCTCTGCCTGTCTCACAGGGGTTCCCAGGCCGCTGCAGATCCAGCAGGGCCCTAACAACTTCACCGTTGCCGTGGGAACGGAGGTCTCCATGAATTGCACTGTTGGTGGCTTCCCGGTTCCCATGGTGCACTGGTTCAAAGACGGCTGCCTCCTGACGAACTGCTCGGTCTCGTGCAGTCTGCAGAACAATGGGCAGCTGCTCACATTCAGGTGTGAAACTGCGCAGGAATAATGATCTGGATCTCTTCTTTCTTTTTCCACTCTTATTGCTTCTCTAGTGCTTAAATAATAGCTGTGTGATTTCTGCCTGTTCTCTAGAAATGTGACCAAGGAGGATGAGGGCGTTTATCACTGTGAAGCATCCAACCTGAAAGAGACAATCAAGTCCCAAACAGTCTTTCTAATTCTAGCTGGTACTGTCTGTGAAATGTTTCAAAGCTGTATTTTACCACGTTAATGTACAGAAGTAAAATAAATGAGGTCGCATTTGACCTTGTTCAGTCTGCGGTTCCGCCATCTTATTAAGCTATTTTTATTTTATTTTTATTCGCTGCTTCATTAGACACCAGAACTCTTTTCACTGACGTTGTGCTTACAGAGATGGACTGGAGATTCATTCAACAACCCACAAACCTGACAGTGAAGAGAGGAGAAAACGTTACGATGGCCTGCAGGCCTCCGTACAGCAGCCCAGCAGCCCAGGTGTCCTGGTTCAAAGACAACCAGCTCCTCTCTCACACACCTCGTGTGACTGTGCTGTCTAGTGGAGACCTATTCTTTCACAGGTGTGTCTGTTTTTAAAGTTCTATGAAAGTTGTGTTGAAATAACACATAACCTCAGAGTGAGACTGTTTGTTTGCTGCAGTGTGCAGGAGTATGACAGTGGAAGCTACTTCTGCAGGGCCTCCAACGTTCACCTGCAGAGATTCCTCACGTCCAGGAGAGCAACACTAACCGTGCTGGGTATGACGCGTGATCACATCCCAGACATTTACCTGCACATGTGTAATACCTATTGTAACACGTCTTACTCTTCTCCTCCTGGCAGCCCCTCCATCAGTAAAGCTGTGGCCCCAGGTGATCACGGTACCAGTGGGGGCACCGGTGGAGCTGGAATGTCAGGCGTCAGGTCGCCCTCTGCCTTCCATCAGCTGGATCAAGAGAGGCCAGTCCAAGCAGACCGGAGGCAGGATCGCTATGGGGTGAGTTCATGTGAGGCAGCTCCAGCATAGCGACAGTAAGGACGGTACTTCGGTAAACGTTATGAACGTGATGTGAACGCGTCGTTCCTGGCTGCTGTGCTGTCATCTTTGAACAGACTGAGAAATTCAACTCTGCACATCCGGTCAGCCAGGAGTTACGACGGGGGAGTCTACGTGTGCGAGGCCTCCAACCCGCTGGGCCAGAGCCGCAGCACAGCAACGCTGAGGGTTGCCGGTAACGTTTGCACCCTCATTAAGCAACAAAGAAAGTGGATTACAACACTGGATATGTTACTATCGTTTACTTTTCCCTATGTCTGCTCCCAGTGAGCCCCATCATAGAGACGTTTGCTGGTCAAGTGAGCTGCAGCGTTGGAGCTTCGGTGGTCCTGCCCTGCAAGGCTGTAGGAATTCTGCCCATCACATACACCTGGAGCAGAGCAGAGACACACTCCGCTGTCAGTCCCACCGACGGTGTACACACTGATGGTGGGCTTGAACCATTTAGGAATATTTTTATTAGCTACTAACTAGAAATAATTTTCCACCTGAATATCTGGCGAAAGAGGAATCAAATACATTCTGGGTTTGTGTCTCATTAATCGTGTAGCAGATGGAGCTTTGCGTATTTCCAGAGTGCAGTACTCTCACGCAGGGGAGTATTACTGCACCGCTGAGAACCGAGCTGGACGACACCAGAGACGCACCGTCCTCACCGTCACAGGTACACGCGTTGTAAACATGTTGTCATGTTTGTAAGTGTTGAGGCGTTGAACAGCGACGCGAGTAGCTTCCTGAAATGAATCTTTTAGTACGTAGTCACACATAGCAGAGATAGGAATCAGTTCTAGGAACACAAGTGGCTCAGAAACGTAATGAGGAATCTGTGGGTCCAGCTCGTCTTTGGACACATGTGCACAATTATTTTTCTTTCTTACCAATTCTTTTTCATGCTGTTTTCTCTTTTAAGCTGAAGATCATCCAGCTGATAGAGACAAGCAGACACGATCGTTTTTGTCTGCTGTGAGTAATACCCAGAAAACCTCAGCTAAAGCTTGTGTGATGCCGCTGACGCGCGTTTTCATGTGTCGCTGGTCCAGAAGCTGCGATTTCACATTTCTTTTTGCATTTCCTGTATATATGTGGTGACTCTTCATTGTCCCTGGGTAACATTTCAGTGATATTCATCCTGCCTGTGGCTTCTTTTCTGGCTTGAGTCACTCATGATTAAATGTTGAGCTTGTGTTAAACCTGTGTCTTCATGTTTTTTTCTAGGAATCCAAATCGAGTGACTCTCTAACACAAAGGCACGTCAGGGCCACACATCCCCCATCACCACATGTACAGGCTCAACATAATGAGGCTGCATGTAAGCGTTATTCATTATTTATTCTGCGTACATATTAGTAAGTTGTTGATTTAATGCAGTATTTATAAATGAATCTATATTTAGCTTATGACACACAATCAAACCTTAACTGTTGTTTCTTCTTTTTTTTATTTTCAGGTTCTTCTTCACACTGCGATGCTGCGTCAAACATTTCTACCACTTCCTCTCCAGGTTTGAGGAAACCAGTGGCTGAGCTAAAGATGCAGCCAGATGCTTCACAACTCCAACAAAATCTGCCAACAAACAGTCCAACCCAGCCTTTAGTCACACAGATGCAGCCCCCTATGTTACCGCCTCCTCCACATCCCAACTTCCAGTCAGTAGATCTCTACACCCGGATGCCAGGCACCATTACTCCTTTAGTTTCAAACAGTGAGCCGCCAGTAGCACGTAGCCAGACACCTGTTGCCCTCAGTGAAGCTTTGAATACACTTAAGTATCTACGCAATGAAAATCAGCCTCAAGTTAATGACAAGTTACCGATAGAGTCTGATTCCCATGGTTCTAACATTGCTGTTAATTATTTAACCCAAACTGGGACGAGTCATTCTGGCCCAGTTACCCAGTTGCGCTCATCTCAAACTCACTCTCACCAGCTGGTTACAGAAAGTCAGTTTCACCAATCTCACCATGGGCCAATGTCAACGCAGATCGTTCAAGCCAAACTCAAGCATCCAGGTGAGCTCCAGCATCAGAAAACCCAGCAACAGCCTTCACCAGATGCCTCAGAAACACCTGAGGTTTATCCTCATCAACGCTTTACCTCTGGATTTTTACCCAAATTCCACCTTGAGATATCGGTAACCCAGCGTTATTTCCCTTTCACGCAACCTTCTTCCATCACCGAGCCTCAGTTATCCCAGGTCCAACCTTCCATCAGGTCTACGCTTCCTCAAACCCAAATGTCAACACTGCACCCTAAGATTCCTCGCAGCCCTCAGGTCAACATGTCTCGAGTAAACACTACCCAGCTGGGTGTCACAGTCAAGTCAGCTAAATCAGCCAATGACACCGACACAGAGTGGCAGAAGAGAAACACCTCCCAGTCGCCAATGACTAGCAACGACCCAAGGTAGGCTGAAGTGCATTTAAAGGTACCGCAGAGTTTACAGCGAGAGGTCACTCTTTCTGTTCTGCATGCTCCAGAGTAACGCAGCAGTCTCCATCGTGGCTGCCTGTGATGGAGAAGCATGACATCCCCATCGTAGTGGGAGTAGGGGTCTCTTTGGCCTTCATCTTCATCACCGTTACCTTCTACTCAGTGGTCCAGAAGAATGAACCAGCACCAACCAGCCGAGCAGGTCAGAAGTCCTGGGGAAGCAAATTATAAGAACCAATTGTCCCAGTAGCTGTGAATGTTCTGCACCTGTACCTAGCATGTACTAACAAGAACCCACGTGTTCTTGACAGCTCAGAGGAATCTCGGTGTGCCTATACGACACGCTGAACGTCGAGCTGCAGGAAGAATGTACGAAAACAGGTAAAAACCCCGCTAGGCAGTAAAAAAGAATCCAGACCAGGCCTTGCAATTGTCCTTTTCACTTCCTTGTTCATAGAGCATGAAACCAAAGTGCTGTGTGCTTTGTGCAGAGCTTTTGAAGACGATGACTGCGTGGCTGTGATCGAGCAGAGCCCCAACACGTCGGACACCCGAGCCCGGCCTCCAGGTCCCAGCCTGGTCACTGTGCAGATGGAGCCCACGTTTGAGGACACCCAGGAGGACGTGCAGCCTGCTTTGGACAATCACTCTGTCACTGTGGAGACTTACCCTGAGCCCATTCTTGACACAAAGGTTTGATAACACAGAAAAGAATGAAATTAATTTAGTGGGAATTTTACTGTAGGTTTAAGTTTTCGTTAGTAATGTAGAAGATCGCATGGTGACATTCAGTTATTTTAAATGTTCGCATTCCCTCCTGTCACAGATTGATTCTTCTCTGGAGGAAGAGAAAGGCTGCAGTTTGTCCCAGCCGAGCATCCAGCTGCAGTGCGCTGAAGACTGGGCCAGTAACAGAGGGGACAACCACAGCCCATGCCAGGATGCTCTGCCTCCTCCATCATTCTTGCCTTCTCGTTCACCTTCGCCCTCCCCACCATCCAGACGCGAGGGGGGCCTGCGCTCCTCATTAACCCTGCAAAGCACTGAGCTGTGTGCAGCGCCCATCCACCACAGCCTCAGCATCTCCCATGGTAACCCTCCTCTGCTACTGTCTCATCACGTCTCCATGGGACTCACTACGGTGGCAGTGGATGTCCATTTTTACCCAGCATCCACTGCTTCAACGGCAGTAGGCACCAGCACCCATCTCAATTCAGTGTCTAGTTCCACTACAGTGACTGCACCTCTGCTCAGTCCCTCTTTACTTAACAGTCAGGACAATGAATCAACTGCCAGAACTCATCAGGGTAAATAGCTACAGATCAAGCTGATAGAATAGTTGATAGACATTCTCTTCAACCCTATGTAACATGCAACATGTGCCTCATAAACCTACTGAAATGAGAGAAACTTGATTTTTATTTTTCTGGGATTATCCTGCCAGAGTCAACTGATTCAGTTAATCTAGTACAAAAGAATCGAGGCAGGTGAAATTCATTCACCTCTCTGTGTTTAGGAATGAGGACCATATGAGCTGTTTCCTCTCTTTATGCTAAGCTAAGACCACAGTTACTACACAGAGGTGATACGGATCTTCTCATGTAACCATTAGAAATAAATCAAATGAGAATAGTTCACATAACGGCTCGATGTTCTCTAAGAAAACACAATTGACAGGGCTAACATTCTGCAGCAGCGTCTGCATCTCTTTGTTAATGTGTGTTTTGTAGCATCAAAGGCTTTTCACAGCGTTTCCTATGTCACTGCTTGCACTGGGTTTGTAGTCGTTACCATTTTAATTACCATGAATTTGAATTGCTTTAAGTCTTTGTCTTATTATCAAAACACGAACGAGGCACGTGTGCAGAAGCCCAGTGCCAGCATTAAACAAACCCAACCCAGTCCAGCGTTCCACTGCTGGAGCTTCTTTGATTAACCATTTTGCAGTTGTGTTTGTTTTAATGGTAAAAAAGAACAGTAACGTATAGAAAAGTCTCAGTTTTACATGTGTGATGTAATAGTTACGTCATCAGACAAATACTGCAATTTTTGTGACTGTAAAGCGTGTGGTTGAGTGACCTTCCTACATTTATACATTGAACCATTTGACTGTTACGCCTTTTACAACCAAAGCGAGGTAACAGGGGTTTAATCAGTAAACCTTTAGACGGTAAAAGAAATGATTTGACGCACGAGATGTGACCCTGTGACCTTCTGTGGTGTTAATGTTGATTGGAGTTTATGTCATATATTACACAGGGTCTGTAAATGAACTTACCTTATCTTATTTTCTGAATAAAGCACGTCTCTGTGTACTGATCCATGCAATGCTCCGCCAGCACTTGTTTAACTTAAAATATTGAAACTGCTTGAGTCTGCTCACACCTACAGTAGGATGAACATTTGATTGACAGTGAGGTGCTGTTATACTCCTGCTGGACTGTATTAAAAGTGCCATTTTCTGTTGTTTCGTGATAAAAGTCTCATCACTGAATGGTGTGAAGTTACACAATTTCAGTTCTTTTACCACAGCTGTTAGTGTTGACTAATTCACCTTGAACAGCAGGTTCACATTTGAAGTTCTGGCTAATGCAGACTGCTGACAGCATGAACGCTTTAACCACAGAATTCACACGTAAGGAGACGCCACCCTCTTCATGCTGGTTAGTGTGACAATGAACACGCAACAATTCACATGCAGACAAAAGTTTTAAAAAAATCCTTTATAGTAGATTGTTCACCCCAATCATCAATTAAAAGCTACTTAGAAGCAAACTCTGTATCCTTCCTAACCACTAGAGGCTGGTTTGTAATAATCAGCTTAGGCACATAATCAATTAGAAACTAGATCATAATTATTTAGTTATTTTTAAAGCACAAATGATTTATTCTGCACACCCCTGGTGCATCTAAAGCTGTAACCACAAGCTTCACACAGACAGTCTTTATCTAGGAACATCAGCCAACCTGCAGGCCAAATGTTTTTTCCTCTGCGTGGTAACCCAGACTCACAGCATTTAAAGACGCTTATGTAGACTTATTTTTAACCTTGTACAGCATTAGCTGAATGCATCACGCTGAGTCTAACTGGCTCACAGTCTCACTACAGAAAGGTCTGCACAAACTGCAACTGTTTGTTGTCCAGCTCTTCGCTTGTGGCCAAGTGTGTAATTTCAGTTGTAAAGTGGAAGTTTAGTTTGTTAGTGTGTTTCCTGTGTCACTGCCTGCACTGGGTCACATCTCACGCGTCCTCTGGCTTTTACATTGGGCCTGCCTCAAAAATGCACAGTGAGCCATATAGCACAGCTGATGGATCCACAGAAGATGTGACTCAGGTTTGTCTGGACTATATTCAATATATTTCATGTAAAAAAATGATGGATCATAAATGCCTGTAAAAAAGACTGAAACTTAGTACACAGTTACAAGATGTGTCTTTACCACACACACACACACATCAATTGACTTCACAACATCAATTGAAGACGTTAAACCACCAGAGAAGAGACAAACTGTACTGTACAAAAATAGACCAATTTAATTTCCAACAACAATACTAAAAACCTAAAATGTACAGTAGGTCCTCCACTATAAGCAGGATTGTAGCCAATTTAAAAAATAATCACAAATGAAAGCGTGAGCGTTAAAGCTCCGTGGAGGGTTTCCTTGGTTTTTCATCATCCTCATTTCGTGGAACGTGGAAGTTCACATACGGACACCACTTGGTATTAAGACAAACCAGTTTCTTTAAGGTGGACGTTTTTACTATTTTAAATCCCGTCTCTCCCCCAAAGGTGCTGGGCTTCCAGTACTCGGGGGAGCAGATGGGGTTTCCCAGCAGGCCTTTCAGGGAGAAGGGAGCTCCCATCTCTACCATGCTCTCACCAAATATACCATTAGGACGTGGTTTCTCCAGCATCATTCCAGGGTAAAACTCCAAAGCATCAATGTCTCCGTAGACTTCCTCTAATCCTCTGGCCATGTCTTTATCATCTGGAGAAGAGAAATAACAGCAGAGTTAGAGGGGGCTGATGCTCAAATGCTGTTCAACTACAGAAATGAGGACAACACCTGCTGGTCTTACTTAGGAGAGAACCCCAAGTATTTAAAGTGTGTTTCTGCTCACCAGTGAATTCATTAAAGGAGGTGTAAGGTCTTAGGTTAAACTTCTTCCTATATTCGTTGAAGGGCTGCACACGCGCTGCTCTAGACTGTTTAATGACCAGTTCTGCTACTTTGAGCACTGCTTCATGAGAATTGAAACCTCCACCGATCTGCAAGACAGGAGTCATTAGCCTTATAATATGCAAACGAACAGTGATCCAAGCATCAGCCATCAGATAAGAAGACCCTATAGGAGGCCGCAACCCCCACCAGCAACACTCAACACCCATGAGATGTCATATCTCAGAATCAGAAAGTGACAGGATGTAATAAGTGGTTTAGTGGTTATAGATATAAATGTGCTCAGTCACACACTGAGCAAATAAGCTGTTATGAGTTGATTCATGTATAAGCAGAAATATTACTGATAAAGGTTTTCTCTCTGTGTTTATCAGGTCCTATGTTATCATTTGGTGTATGAGTGGTCCATACAGTAATTGGAGGTTTAAGGTACAATGATCACAATTTTATTTGAGCTAATAATGTTTATATGTATGTTGTCACGCATACTGAAACCGAAATCAACAGAGGAATAAGTGTATTGTTTGTGAAATGTTTGTATTTAACTGCATCCAGAGTTTGAAACGTGTCAAACACTATTTTACAATAATCTAAGCAAACTTCATTGTGCACTACACGCTTTTCTGTACTGTAGACTTCAAACTGAACTAACAGGACGATAGGTGCATTTGCGCTATGTACACTGTTACCTGTCCAGCAGGCTGTCGCGAGAACGCGTCCACCAGCTTCTCCACGCCGTAATGCATGAGGAGTGAGGTGTTGTAAAGGAACTGGGAGTACGGGATTTCATCCCCGTCAATGAGGAAGCTGTCGGGCATCAGTGGGTGCCAGTGGTACAGCTGGCAGAACTCCAGAGCGATGCGGTTGCTGTACTGGAACTGCACTTTGAAGAGCAGGGACGGATCAAACTTCAGCTTCAACATGTAGCCACTCAGCTGCTGCACATACTCTTCTATTATAATGTTGATGATCTCTCCTGAGACGCAGAAATAATAATGTCACTACACAAAAAAACACACTCAAAAACTCTGGATAAGGGAAAAGCTCAACTGGATGTGTGAAATCTCACCAATGATGATGAGCCTGGTCGTCTGGAAAAGCTGCTCGTCGTCCCAGGTGGGATGTTCTGCTTTCAGGATGTCGCAGACTCGGTTGTGCTCCCTCAGCCATATGGTGGCGTACATGGTGAGGCCTGGAAGGAGACCAAATACCTCCTGACCGGTGACCAGGCGCTGCTCTGGAGGACATTTTTCAGGATACACCATGTGCACGGGGACCTCAGACACTGCAGGAGGGTACATCTCACCGTTTACTAGCTGTGTCCAAAACAAAACGTGCGAAACACATGAATCAAAACTATTGTTCTTGTCAGTCCAAAGATTACACTTATGTAGAACTCTGACGGCAACAGAATGATAAAACAACATCCTCTTGCAGCATGACTTTTAGCTTGAGATTGAGGAAGTCTCCTTTTAAGTCATTATTGCATCTTGTATAAGGTGAGATTAGATGCAGAGAACGAGCTGGTATCTGATCTGAGAATAACTGAAATGTTAAGATTAATATTGTGAAGAATTATTGTGACACAGGAAGTGAGAGTTTGAGGCTGAAACGACACATGCAAGAAAACAAAAACCATGCAGAATTATTGGCATTTAACACACATAACCTTTACTTAGAAATAAATAGAGTTCTGGAGAACTGCTTTCCACTTAGAGATTAGCAGGCATTCCTGGAAAGAATTCCAGGACCCATTAACAGCTGCCAAGTTCAACAGCAGCATCAGTGGATGTCCTGGAAAAGGCGTGGACTCATTCTCTTATCTTTTAGGCTCTGGCCAGACACAAGGTAATAATAATAAGAAGAAAATCCTAAATACCTCCCACTAGACATAATGTATATTAAAATGAAGGAACACAGAATATATACATATATATATTATGTGTCTCTTGTTTTAAATGACTGATAGGAAAAGAAAAGAACCAACTGTCACGTGTCAGTTTTAATGGGGTGATTGTAAACTTTATGGACTTTAAAGACATGAAGCGCTTTTGGTTGCCATTGCAATTTAAGAGTGAAAGATACAAAGCAGACAAACCAATATAGCATTTTAAAACATGATTCAATGGTGTGTCTGCTTTTAATTTTGAAAAACTTGACACAAATGAAATGAGGAGTACAGACGTGTGGGTGGTATAAACCCTCTCATCTAGCAAAAGAAGAAATAAACCCATTACCCTATTGTTCTTTCATTACCTGATATTTCAGCTTTCCATCCTTATGAAGCCTTAGTTGATGCTGCCGCTCAAGGTCTACTCCGTAGATATTGCTCGCATCTACCTGAGTAGTATCAAATCATAATCCACAAACTTAGAGGACGATTTTAATCATAATTCATAACAGGCATTAATGAGTAAACCGCAGGTCTCACCCCATGTCCCAAAGCCTTGGTGAAGCCTCCATTCGCCCCGTGGGTTGTCTTGAAGAACTGGTGGGTGAAGTGTTGTGCCATGAAGGCAAACATCAGATTGGTTCCTTGAGGATCTGGTTGAAATGTTCTTCTCTTAAAAAACCTGTCAGCCAGAACCTTGGGATCAGGAAGGACGGGTTTACCTGCAGAGAGGGAAACACATCAGTCGTCTGGCTGTGCTGAACCAGCAGCCGCTGTATTATAGACAAACGACAACATACAAAACTCAAAAGTTGCCTCGATCTCACCTCTAGTGCCCATGGGCAGAGGACAGTCTTCTGGTACAGGAGGCAGGAGCCGGGTGTAGTAGGACAGGTTGTAGTAAGACTCCCAGCTGAGGTATCCGTACTTGGTGTTGTAGGTTGGGGGGCTTGGGATGAGGTTGCTTCTAACTTTGGAAGAAAGAGAAAACATGTAGTTTACTGCAAACGTGTCTGTCACAGAACCCTTTGAATGGAAAAAAAAAAAAAAAAGCCTACATGAGATGTGATCGTCACAGGCGTCACTAACAACCGCACGGCTTTCGCTTTTCACATTTATTATTGAAACGAACAAGTAAACATAAAAAGTGGAGTGAAAAGCTACAGATAAGGTCCTCGACCGGACTCTGCCATGACTCACATTCCACATAACTGCAACAATGTTTGATAAGTGGTTGACTGATGGGTCATTGAGGTGCTTCCTGTGGCTGCCTCTGAACCTCCACCATGGTTTTTCTTAAGGCCATGGCTCCGTTCTCAGACCGAACTTGCTTGACCGTAGTATTTATCAAAGGAAATCCTGACGCTTATGTAAGTCACTTCCTTTGACAGGTTCAAAAAATCCTTTGCAGCCACTAATTTTATCTTGTGCAACCAGAAAATGTGTCCTTCAGACGCAAGTATAGGTTTCGTAACTATTAAAAACACATGCATTGTGAAGAAACACAGGAGAAGTGACGCACACAGTGATAAACTCTTTATCACCTACCTGTCAGCACTAGTCTCATGAAGGTGTCTTGCAAGAAGGAGTTGTTGACAATATCCCAGAACCACTGGAAATGGGTGAGGACGTAGTGAACCACCCCTGGACTGGGCTTCAGCATGAAATAAATTCTGGTCCAGAACTCGGCTACACACAGACCAAGACCTTTTTATTATAGCAACCTTAGTGGGGTTAAAATGTGTTATTGGTTGAACTTTGAGCTTCAAACATTCATACAGAAATGAGCTGCACAGCGTGTTTGTTAATATTTGTTAGTGTGAAGATGACACATTTCTTGTATTTGATGTTTAGGTTTGCCCTGATGTTTGTTCAGAGTGTCACTCTGGGGGCACTTGGTCAGTGACCTGTGAGCACACATATATTTATCTGTACTTACGAGCGGTGCAGTTTTCTCCATAAAAGCCAGTGCGGGTGCAGTCACATTCGTACCGATCGGCACCAAACCTCACACAGACTCCTGAGTTCTGACAGGGGTAGTAACAACAGGGATTCACTGCAGACAAGGAGGAAGGCGAAAACCTGGTAGTTAGTAGCCTGTTGCAGGCTAAAAGATAAATGGGTCCAGTGCCCAGCTCATCGCGTTGAGTCAACTGGTGGATTAACAGGCATAAAACCACCACAAAGATGCAAAACAATTAGTGGACAAGTTTCAACAAAGATAAACGTCTGAGACTAGACACAGAGTCTAGCACTGCAGCCATCTTCGCGCTATTAGCATATGGCTTCCTGTGTTGTCTTTACACTTGCGTTGAATGACGTTGAATGAGATAACATGACTCTGCAGCCTCTTCCCTGTTCGCTGTGAATGAGAGGGCAGATAAGAGTGTGAGTCCTGGGCGAGCAGCGTGTCTCTAAAAGGGGCAAATGTGTTACGTTAAATACTAAGGTGTCTATTTGTGCTGAGGGAATCAGATGAATCCAGACGCCAGTTGTAAAATTGCAACTTCTGTCTAAATACACACTGCAGCCCCTCGCTCCCTCACCATGTGAGCCACTCGAGAGCGTTGCTGGAGCCTGTCCCTGCTGTCGTTTGAGGTAGATCCTGGACAGGCTCCCAGTCCATCACAGACCATCATTCACACTCACACCTAGAGGTAAACTAGAGTCTCTACTCAACCTGAGTCCACGTCTGGACCCTCGGAGGAACCCACAGTTATAGAAAGGCACCTGGTCGACTCTGCAGCCAATGACTTTCTAAGTTTTTATGAATAATTAAGTCTAAAAGCTAATTAAAATAAGTGCTTACCAACACCATCATCAGCACATCTTGTCTTCTCCAGCAGCAGGTTGATAAGCACCCAGATGGAAAAGACACTAACCTCTATTAGGAAAGATGCACAACAGCACCAAGAACAGAAGAACATCACCATACGCGCTAGTGCTATGCTTTTAAAAACAACTGAACTGAACGAATGTGTGAACTCACCTCTCATGGCGTCTTCTTCGTTACACTATGGGAAATTTAAATAAAATGGAGGTCTCCAACAAGCTCCGTGTGTTTCAGACACAAACTGTGTGAAAGACAGAGCTGGGCTTCTTTCAGGTTCAGATGGCCTGACTGGCTTCATGTCTTCAAACACAGAATGGGCGGTGACACCATTTTCACTTCCTGTATTTTACACTTTACTATCGTTGGCACCAAAAACACATTTATTATTTTTAACCCTATTTGCTCTCAGAAGAATCTTTAAAAACTGTTGGGCTTTCGAGTAAGAAGCTACAGAGCTGCACTAAGCAGAGAGCTTGAAAGTGTGTATATGTCACTGCAACAATAAAAGCTAAAGAAAATAAAAACAATGGAGCTCAAGGTAAAATTCACTGAGCTCTATCGCCACCTGCTGGCGAATCAATGAAACAACAGTCACCACTTATCTTAAAACCTTAAACTAAGTGAAGAATTGTCCATTTTTGTAAAGCTGTATGTTACGTCTGTATTTAATATAACTGCCTGTTTGCAAGATGCAGCTTAAAATGATTCTCATTTGACGCTATTCCTTAGCGACAAAAAAACAAAAAAAAACCAGCATGAGCAGATGATAAATGAATGAAAAGAGGCAGAAAACATTGTTTTGCTGATTGCTGCCTGTTTGTGCAGTGATGAGGAGACAGAGAAGCACCTGCCGAGTTCAGCAGGCTGTCACAGCATCATAACAGCGACGGGCAAACTCTGCCAGCGGTGCATCATTTGGACAATAATGTGCAGATTGTGAACTTTCATATCATACAGAATCTCTGCCTGAGCCAAACCCATGACAGATTTTTGCCTGTTGAAGTAACACTCCTGTCTAATTTCCTGCATACTGTAGCAATTTCAAGACTGGTTTGTCCATATGGAGCTAAGTTAATATGTTCAGACGGTTTTTAAACAACTTCTCAGATTACGACAGCTCCCTGCGACGTATCTTATTATGGAATAGGTTAAGTTATTTTATTACCTACACTGTTTTTACTGGATCGCGTTTTTTCCAGTCTCATCTAAAATCTCCTCTTGTCATTATCGCCGACGTCATCGTTTCTGATTAAATGTCAGCAGCTGCGTCGTCTTCGCCTCCAAACAGAAACCACAGCATTGATAGGTTTCTGGCTGGTGAACAGGATAGAATAGAACAGAACAGGATTCTTTTCCACTTTCTGTCATCTTGAAAAAAAAGCTTTCTTTGCCACTTAGAGACAATTTGCTTTGGGTGTGTTATTAGTTGTAGTAATAAAGCGTCAGAACTGTGTCTTGGGAAGAAATAACCTTTGACCTCCCACTCCTTAAAGACCTGCCAACTCCAGACATGTGTCAACTCACCTTTTACACTAATGTCTTCCTGAATGTTTTATTAGCACAATTATTTTCTGTAATTACTTTAGCTTCAATAGCAAATAAATACATGTAATATAATGCATTGCTGTTTTTTAAGCGCATGAATTTCTGTCATGTTTAGACTTAATTTGTGCTCAGCTTACCAGCCAATCAGGAGCTCTGTAGTTCTCTGTAGTTCTACAGTGTTTCCTATAGATGATTGATATAAAAAAGAGATGCACACATCAGGAACTAATTATCAAATCATCATTTCCCGCCTTACAAGTGCCTGGCTCCTGCCAGCGCAGGGCTCATAGATGTGCCGCTGGTTGCCATGGAGCTGCTGGCGCGGGTTGCAGGCCCAGGCCGCTGCTTCCTATAGCATTCCTGGTAATTGAGGTCAGATGCGCCTCAGAGTGCAACCTGGACTGGGAATAACCTGGAAGCATTTATTTTGTGGGAAGATGTTTAGTTAAGCCGTGCTCCTGCTCTAAATGAGCCTCGGTCCGGCTCTGGTGATGAATATGATTGGCGAAGGCACTGAAGGCCGGTTCCTGACTTCTTCCTTCCCCTGGATCGGGTTACAGATTAGCAGACTTCCTGTCTAGTTGAGGAACAGGCCGATCCAGCTGATGGAGCAGCGGCAGGCGTGCAGGCGAGGGCATCGTGGGCAGCCTCAGACGTGGTTTCTGACAGACCTGCATAGTGGCGGGTCCCTAAACAGCCCAAAAGGAGAAGCAGCTGACTGGACTGACTTTCTCTGGAGTCGGAGAAAGCGCAGCTCATTTAATAAAATAGTTAAATTTATGGTGTTTCCACCAGAAGCACCTCACGTTGGGCTGTGCTTTATCAATCTCCAGCTCATTGTGGTGGGAGCCCAGGGGGCTCTTATCATAACAAACACTGAGGGAGTCCTGGTTGTGCTCCAGGTTATAGATCCTTTCCAGCGCTCTTTGCTGGAACCCTCCTCTGTTTCCTGCCACACCTTTTGCACTTCCCTCGGCCGATCGGAGTGCGAGCGTGGCCGGCACCGGCCGCCTCTCCTTGACGTCGCTGCCCCGCGCCTCGGGCTGCTAGGATCAACAGAGCTGCAGGATATTGCAGTCGGCATCAATCTAAACACACAATGCGTCCGGCGCAAGTCAATTCAACTCTGCGCATATTTAACGCGACAGATTAAACACTTGAACTCAGCACTGCCCTGACAGGGGAGCTGGTGTTGGAGGAGGTTGGGTGGGCCTTGTGCTGACCTGAAAGGTTTTCCATGATTACGAGCACCATTCACCTCTGATTGCTCCGGGTCACTGCAGGTGAGTGCAAGTGTTCGGAAGGAAGTAATTTTCCTTCTGCAGCTGGTTAACTGATTGGGTAAGTAGCTGATCCCTGACACTGACCCAGGTCCTCCAGCGTATCTAGAGCTGAAGCAAAGAGCTGGATCCTGATCAGAGGCGAAGCCAAATTAAACCAAACACAACTACTACAGCGTGTTCTCGTCATGTTTTTGCTGTGGAATGATTGAGGCCGCAGGAACTTGATTGAACCATATTATTTTTATACAAACTTTCTTTTCCTCAGTCATTGCTTATTTTTTCTACAGTTATTTGCCTACGAGGAGAAGAAACTTCTCTCGCAACATCCTCCTCCACACAGATACATGTGTTCATCATCTGCAACAGAGAAGACACATAAAATAATGTTCTGCTCCAAGAAGGTCAAAGGGCCAAAGCAAGAAAGGAGGTTTAAGGTTCAATATTAAAGATTCAAAATACACAGCGATGTAATACTGCAACACATAAAGTCAGATTGGCACAAACAAATAAAAATACACACAGAGCGATGGTGAGAAACGAGGACACAGTGGTTTTTGTGTCATAGGTTGAATCACCATTAGCTGAAGGCTTTTCTTCTATCTGAGGATTAGACCAACTGTTGCTCAGTTCAGTCAGACGCTTGGTGTGAAGAGGTCTCTCAAGGTCATTTTGTGATAATCTGCTTTGGTTCGCTACAAGATGACACATTTGAGGATACCCTTCATTTTCCAGCAGTTCTTGCCACTTGACAGGTTCACGCTTTTACCCAGCAGAGGAAAAACACGAGCTCGCTTTCCTCCGTCCTTTGGAAGAATTGATCAGCTGCTCCCTGGCTGTAAATAAAGAGGCGTACTGTAATGCAGTTGATAAATATCAGGCAGAATACAGCAATCAGCTGAAAGCAATTTGCATGTCTGTGCTCAAGCCAGCGGCTCGTGATTTTCTCTCCTGTCATCTATCACAGGCCACACGCCTGGGCCAAAATACACAATACCCCCAAATTGATGTCATATGGAATGCAAGCCCGGAAAAAATCCCTACATTTTTCCTTGTCTGTACTTCAAATAAACTTGTATTTGTTAAATAACTGGAAAAGGTTTTTTCAGAGGGATGGTGTAATGTGCCATTTCCTTTGTTTGTTGAAAGCTTGGCTGCAGGGCTGTAATGTAGATGGGTTTGATCTCTGAGTAGCTGCGGCCTGTTGAACACTGGACGCTGCTGGACGGTGAGTCTACAAACCTCAGCCCCACAGGGAAACGTTCCCGTCTCTGGGTTTGTGTTGAATTATTCATGTGCTTCTTCACAGCCTCACCTCAGAAGAAGTTGCAAAAACAGGATTTAAGTTGGACACAAGTACTTGTCAGCAGCGTTTCCCACCCCACAGCTCGAGACATGGTCCTGTCATCAGCACAAACCTGTTAAACCCATTAACACAGTCAGTGATTTAATTAAACCTGGAGGCTGCCAGCGTGTTTGTTGCTTCAGTTGAGGTTGATTCGCGTCGCGTTTCACCATTTTAGCATCAATGGACTGGTTTTAAAAGGCGTCCAAGCATTTCCCTCTCTGTCCGCTACTTCTCACGTTAGGTTACTTTCTGTTGCCTTGGAACCATGTCGTTACACTTTCATCTGGACCATCGACCCCCACAGGACCTCTCTGCTTCAGGATGGTTTGGATCTGGAGTTTCCACCTCTCGCTCTCTCGCCGTGTTCTTCTGCTCTGTCTCCAAATATGTGAATAATGGAGTCGAGCTCTGTCCACTTTCCAGGTTTTCATAGTGGAAAGCAGGTTCTGTGGTTCTGGTATGGCTCAGGTTAATGATGATGATGATGATGACAAATGTTTTTGATGAACAAATGCAAGATGTAGATCAATAAAGTAAAAGCATCCAGTATTTTACCTGTTTCTATTAAAATAGTTTCACAAACCAACAAATAAATGATCTTCAACTCTTGATTTTCTCTTTGCCTAAAACATAACTTAACTGCTTAATTGTTTAACATTCCTAAATAAATCATGTGGCGTCAATGTGCCACTGACTCTAGTGGCTGGCAGGGATATGTATTCTTAGTGCAAATGGACTTAAACGAAACATCTAAATAAAATTGGTTGACTTCAGTTGAGATGATATGGATACAGGCAGATTTAAAAGCAGACAGGCAGCTGCAGCGATCGATACTTTCATGAGATGCATGAATGAGGCATCTGGTCCAACTTTTGTTTGAATAACATTCCCTCGGACAACAGTGGCAGAAGTTCTACACCAACAAGATAAGAGGCTGGTGTTGCATTTATGGCTCTTTCCACCCTTCTCCAAACACGCTGTCAGCCAAGCTGCCAGGCCGAGCATCAGTCACGCCTGGAACCTGGCTTCGCGCTGGTTAACATGCAAACATTAAAATAAAGAGGAATGAATCACGCGCAGTTCGTCTGCACGTGGCCCAGAAGAAGTACAGGAAACACCGAGTTGGACTGAATCGTGAACGTGCAGGCAGGCAAACATCTCCGAAGAGTAGACGTTGTTCAACTCGCGTGATGATTAATGTGTTGTTTTATTCAACCAGGGAAGAACAGTTAAACGTTGTTAGGTAGGAAAAATGAGATATTGAAGTTAATTCCCAGCTCCTGTCGCTGTTTAGTCTGACATGTGAGACCATGTGCCCAAATAGCTCTGGGTCAAGTGAATCCATCTATTAAACGTGTGGCAGTTTAAGCCCTTCTTCTTCTCGCTCTTGTCTCAGTGTAGTGACCTCATGGTGTATAATTAAAACAACGTTTCCCTGCCCTTGACTGTTGGACCAGTTATGAAAATGGCTGCTCCTCTCAATGCCTTTTGGCTGCTCGGCTACGTATAAGATTACAAATGAGTCCGAATGGAAATTACTCACAGCAGTTGTGTGAGCAAGCAAGAATTTGAAGTGTTTAGGCATCACAGCCTTTGTGAGTGTGGCCAGTGTGTTATACAAGCATTGTTGTCCATTAAAAACAAAGGGTCCCGCCTTTTATTCTTGCTCTTTCCCAGCGTTCAGCCCAGTAAATAAGATGCTGCCCTCATGTGAACCTCTCTGTACTGTACACACACAGCTAGCGGACGACCCACGTCATACGCTGTTGACACACCAGGCATTGAACCGTCCACTGGGGCTCATTGGACGGGTCTAATAGCTTTAGCATGTGCCTCGGCTTGTTTTTATTGTGGCAGTGTGCCGCTGGCTTATTGTTTGTGTGGGATCGCGACCGGCTGGGCGTAAAGGAAGGGGGGAGCTCCAGGACAGAGCAGCCACACACATATACGTAGCAGCAGGTCGACTTTCACACATCCACAGAGAACAGGTGACGCATCCTGGTTTAGTATCGTCAAGTGGTCGCTGTGCATTTAAATGTGGAGACAAAACAAGGACCAGTGGGATCAATACTTTAAAAATCAAACAATATTCATAGATTGTTGCTATTTATCAAAACAGATGGACAGAATATGAGACAACAGGTGCTGTTTTGTTTCATTTCTCTTATTGTGGCTGTTTTGTGCCACTCTGGTATTATTTTTGATTTTTCTAACCAGGCAGCAGGCAGGCATGAGGCGAGCAGGGCTGATCCTCTGAGTGCAGCAAAATGTTCATCAGATCAGTGAAATATCTGTCACAAACATTGTGTTTTTACAGATCATTTCCCACATTTCAAAGACACTAAGTAGAGAAACAGTTTTTATTGTTGAGCTTTGAGATCCTTCATGTCAGACAAACTTACACTTGTTCTGATGCCCATCTTCCTTTGAACATATACTGTATTAACCACAAAAGAGACAAGACTGGTCTCTGAAATATACATGTGTCAATACAGCAGAATGAATTTATTATTATGGATGTTTCTCATCATTTACAAAGCATTTGTTGCTTGTTTTTTTTAATTTTTTATCCTGGATTATGTATCAGAACCAGTGTCTACGTGTCCTGTAATGTGGAGTAGATCAACTCTGCAGCAGAGGGGAGACTGGTGTCAAATCTTAGCTCGTGCACATCCGCGCGGTAGAGTGACAGTAATGGAAGTGAAATCACACTCCTCCCACCCTTCAGCCCTTCTGCATCTTGACCAGCACACTTCCAGTTGACCTTGTTCCATGTGGTAATCACAGCTAATGCACAGAGCTGCTGAAGCGCATTACGCTGACAACACAAAGCCACCGAGACGATTTCACTGTGCTGTTAAGAATGCTTTTTAAGTGATCAATAAAAGTTGACGTGTTATTACAGAAACCTTTACTTTAAGTTACTTTGTTCCTGGGTGCAGGGAGTCTGGTGATTTCAGTGAAAGATGCCTTAAGCTGTGACGTTTTAATTTGATTATGTTGTAAAACGCACAACTCACACAAACGCCACAAGATAATTTGAGGAGTGAAACGTTTGCCTAGATTTTTGTCTAATTAAAACAGGATAAAACATAATCAGCAAAATCGTCTTTACAGCTAAACTTAATTTGAGAATAATAGAGATTTTTAAAGTAACTAAAATCTTTTATTCATTAATTCACTTCAATATTTTTCATTTGAGGAAAATACAAAGACACCTTTTAGATTGTTCAATGACCTTGATAGTATTTTGAAACTTCACATGCTGCACTGAAACAGCAAACAAGCCTTAAAATGGACCAAGGCCAAACCTGCAACCATGAAAAGTGCAATGAGAAACCAGTCATGCACGAAAAGGTATTTCATGCATAATCACCAAGTGTCGTGATTTTGAAGCCTGTTATCATCAGGTCTGCAGCCCTGCCTGCCAGAAAAAGACAGACCTTGAGGATAAGTTGTCTTTACAGCGTGTGTCGTCTGTTCTCCGGCGCCTTCCAGCAGGAGGCTCAGTCCGGTGCTGGACCAATGGGCAGCATCACATCCTTTCCGAGCCCAAACTGGGTGGAAACGTGCAGTTCGAGGCGGGGAGAAGAAGAAGAAACCAGGAGTCTGTCTGGGAGGGACACTGGTGCCACTGGTTTGACTCCCAGTCCCGCAAAGTTGGTGAAGTTGGGTCATTTTGAAGACAAAGCGAGAGGAGGATGTTTCCCTGTTGCTGCGAGGGCGTCTAGAAATAGAAGCGGGATTATTTGGATGTTTTCCCTGCGATGTTCCGGGAAAACTTTGATTGGACGATGTTTTCGCCGCAGTTGGAAGCGTCCCCGTGTATGAAGTATATGTTTTTTACTCCTGTAGGCCATCTCGTCTTTTTTAGTGCCTCCAATATTTACACCGTAGCTGGTAATTAGCATAATCTTGCATCGCTGTTAATTTCGACGAAATGAAGGACAACACGGACTCCGGATTAGCGCCGAACGCAGATTCCTGGCTGGTTGTGAATGCAGCTGTAATCACCCACGGGAGCCTCAAGTGCTTAAATGGGTCCATCATGAGAAAGAGACAATCAGGCTCCTTTATGCCTCAAGATCAGCTGCAGTTTCTGCACATTGTCTGTTATGAATAGACCGATCTCCAATTGAGCCTCTTCACTTTGGAGATTTTTCGATTTTCGATCATACAGCCATTGAAATTAGGATGCGCCGCTTTTTTCTCTCTTAGCTTGGTGGCTCGGCTGCCTTTCCTTGATTGACAGATGAAATTGACACTCGGGTTGTCTCTTATCAGGCGAAGCATTTCAATCCACTGCTAATTGCACATACAGTACCGTCCTTTCTTTTCACTGCGTTTGATTGCATTGGAATACAGCCTCCTAATGCGCCCAAGAGGAATGATCGATCACATATAGGTTTTTTTTTCTTCTAATTGCATCAAAATGTCTTTTGTTGCCAGGGTTTAAATGCAGCAGAAACTGTTACTCGTTGTTTTGGACCGGATATAGTGTGGGTTGGGGCAGAGATGCGTAATGCGCCGAGCAAGCTCCATCTTCTCTCCAAATAGGCAGCGTTCAAGACCCGAAAATGGTGAGTCACAAACATCTGGGCGCTTTGATTTCCTTGTTTTTCGTGTGTAAGGTAGGTTTGACTGCTTCCTGCTTTTGCTTTCTTCAGAAACTTTTTGAGGGACGGATAGTCTGTGGGGATTTTGGCTGAGGACGTTTAATCAGGAGGAGACTGTACCTTTACGCGTTTACGACCAGGGATGGCGAACAAAAGTCACCAAGACTCAATCAATACGCCTGTAATTCGCGGATTAGAGTTCGCACAAAGCAACATCTAGGTTTTAGGTTGGATTAAAATTTTAATTTTGGAATTACTAAAATTGTAAAATGAAATTAAGCGTAAATGTATAAATACATCCTCCGGATAATATGAACATATATTCTAATCATCTGAGGCTGGTGCTTTTCCAGAGTCTTGTCTTAATATTTAAAATGCACGAGGCAGCAACTCAGCTCTATTTAAATACAATTAAAAACAAGCAACGACGTGACGAGTCTGTGTGTTTTAGTCTAAATCGGAGGTGAAGAAGGAGTCCGGCGAATCCAGTCCGTCGGAGGCCGACTGCTTCTGCTCTCCTTCGGCGGCCAAGACCCAGTGCGCCAGCTGCGGCATGGACATCCACGACCGATACCTGCTGAAGGTGAGAAGCAACAGTCCCACACGTTTACACTCTACCAGTCATAAAGAACATGCACGAAGCTCGCCAGATGCTTATTTTTGTCTCACAAATGTGACAAAAACATTTTTAATATGGTTCTAATTTTCTGACGCATCAAGACATTTTTGTTCTTTAGTGTCACTTTCCTATTCGTTGATCTTTCATTTTATTAATTTTTTATTTTACGTTTAAATTAGTTTAACTTGTTAAAACGCCTATCGTTCACTAGTGGAGTGTACTTTTATTGGCACAGGTCAATAATCTGAGCTGGCATTTGGGGTGTTTGGAGTGTTCGGTCTGCAGAGCGTCTCTGCGCCAGCACAGCAGCTGCTACGTCAAAAACAAAGAAATCTACTGCAAACTGGATTATTTCAGGTAAGATCCGATTCGCTCCGGACTGATTTGATTTTTGCAAATAAAAAAACTCAAATGCTGCATTTTAAGTAAGACGTAAATATCTTTATCAGTATCAGTGGCGCCTCTTGACTCACTGATATAAAAACGGGCCTTTTTGGTATAAGGTTCATTTAACGCAGACATGTTTATTTATTTTATAGTCTTTCGTTATGAACAGTTTTTGTAGATTAATGTGAGAAATGAGAATTTTGTGTGCACAACATTAATTTGTGGTTAATCAGTCAACTGTCAAACGCTGCGTCACGTCTGACATGACTGGCGACAGCACAAAAGAAAAACATGACCAGATATTTTTTCATCCCTGTTCAACATCACTGCTTCTGTCAAAACCAAAAAACTGACGATGCTGAGTTTTGTTCCAGCTTATTTTTCTGTTTTATTGATGAAATGGAATTTTTTTTAAAATCCCTAAAACACATTTAATAAAAACGAAAATCTTTAAGATACACAAGATGTGTATGTAGATATATAATAAAACTGCTGTTGTATTGATGCTACTGATGTGTCTGTCCTTTTAATAAAATTTTCAACTGTGTGAATATAGAATAATTGTTTGGCCCAGTGGCTGATGTGTAAATAATAATATGTCTAGTTGATCAATTATTGACCATGAATAGTTTAGTATTTATCAATAATCAAAACCTGCTGAAATATGACGTGATGAAATTCCAACCTAGGTCATGAATCAAACACAGGTGTTAAAAAGTGAATAATGAGCTAGTTTCACGTCTCTGTGTTGTCGTGTGTGTTACCATGAACTGACACAAAAATCTTGGGCTCAGTTTCCACTGGAGACATTTCGACCCCTCACTTTCTCAAAATCACTGCTTTGCGTTTTTTCCACTCGAGCCTCTTCTCCCTGTAATGACTGAAAATGTCAGACTTGACAAAAATAAATTGGGATTCAGTCATCGAGGTCGCCTCCAGCCACCACAGTGTCCTAAACACAAGCAGGGAGCGAGTTTAACCTCTCGGGCTTCACACAGTCTGATACAATGCTGTTTCTTATTCAGAGAGGAATTTAGTAGATGTAGTGTTTAATTATCTCCAGAGTAGCTAAATAAACATGAACTTAACAAATCCCCAAACTTCTTTTCTCTAACCTTGAAAATTAACCTGTTAACATGACGCGTCTGCTCCTTAAAATGCTTGAAGAGCTGATGAGCTACAGTCTCCAGTATTTCACAAAGGGGTGACGTTTGGAAACCTATTTTATTCCACTTTCTTTGGTTACCTTACATTAGTCTGCTGCAGTAGACTGGACTCATGTGGACACGCCAAGCTTCCTGCCATGGAAGATCAACTGCAACACCTAACAATAACAAAAATTCCACACGACACCACAGGAAACAAACAGGAGACTATTATAGCCTGTCTAAAACTCAGCTGAATGTCTTTCTGCTGTTCTGATCCAAAAGTCTTTATTTGTAATGTGGTTTTTGCATTTACAGAAAACTAAATATACCAACAAAAGCAAAATAAATTAAATAAATATACAACAACAGGAAATAGAAACCCCTCTGTATTTAACAGCAGCTCAGCTAAGACAGCTAAACGAGGAGATGAAGATATGATATGGGATTAAATCAACACTCAGTTCCCTGAAATATTTAAAACAGCAGCATGTGTTGAAAAAAGTCATGGTCAAGATAAAATCATGGATAAATACATCAATACTTGATGCACATGAACATATATCTTTGACATTCAGAGATGAACTACGTTCTGGAACCTGCAGTCAAACTTCACCTGCCTGTTTCTGTCGTCCTCACAGTAGGTTCGGCACTAAGTGCGCCCAGTGCGGCCGCCAGGTGTACGCCAGCGACTGGGTGCGACGGGCCCGGGGCAGCGTGTACCACCTGGCCTGCTTTGCCTGTTTCTCCTGTAAGAGGCAGCTGTCGACGGGCGAGGAGTTCGGCCTGGTGGAGGGCAGGGTGCTCTGCCGCAGCCACTATGACATCATGGTGGACAACCTGCGCAGAGCTGCAGAAAACGGTAAGAGAACCGATGATGAGGAGGGAGTCAGGGCCGTGAGTGGTCCCACTTCACCCCGTACGTACATGTCGTGTCAGTTAAAGACACCAGCCTCCACACATGAAGTTCTACACTTGTTGGAGACAAACAAGTTAGACCCAAACTACTTGAGGGGTCATGGTGGCCTGGGCAGCTTTGTCCGGTTTGCTGATCCTGCTTTGCTCACAGCCTCAGTGACAGATGGGACAGTGGACGCCTCTGCTCTCGGTTGGACCTTCTGTTGAACTTCATGTTGTAAATACTCTGTGGCTGTAGGTTGTTTATGTGGCTTGTCTGGACAAATCTTCAGTGTTTTGACACAGGCCTCGTGGAGTTGTTTGTGTTGCCGCTTAGAATAGCTTTCACTCAATTTCCACTTTTCATGGAGTGCCATGAAACCTTTTCTTCGTCCTCGCCAGGAACCGGTCTGACTCTAGAAGGAGCGCTGCCCTCTGATCAGGACTGCCAACCAAAACCCGCCAAGAGGGCGCGAACGTCCTTCACCGCGGAGCAGCTGCAGGTAGATTCACACCAGAGCACGATAAAAAATCATTTAAAAAAGAAAACGTTATCAATCACATGTATACAACTATATAGTATCAGCTTGTGACTCGTCTGCTTGGCGTTTGGAGAAGTGGAGACATGTGGAACAACAGGGGTATGAATTATTCTGTGGGATACTTTTTATCAAATAATTTAAAATTGAATAACTAACACCAGGGCGTAACAAATGTTCTCACTGTGCTGAGAAACTACTGTACTACAGTATTCATGGTGAATGTTGTCTGTCTTTGCAGGTGATGCAGACTCAGTTCGCTCAGGACAACAACCCTGATGCTCAGACGCTCCAGAAACTGGCAGAAGTGACGGGACTGAGCAGACGAGTCATACAGGTAGGAAACGATAAGAACCAAAACTGAGCAGACCAATCGGCTTTTCGTGGGAAGTCTGATTCTGTGATGTTTCCCAGGTTTGGTTTCAGAACTGCCGTGCCCGACACAAAAAGCAGCCGCCTCAGAGCGGCTTCTCTCAGAGTGCTCCGCTGTCCAGGATGCCGCCGTCGCTGCCAGAGGACATCCACTACTCCCCGTTCAGCAGCCCGGACCGACCGCATCTGCTGGCCCTGCACGGATACCTGGACAGTGAGTCGCCTTCGCTTTTCTTTAAGTGACATCCTCAACGTCTAGTACTGAGGCTCGTAATATAACACTCACCATCCCAGTAAAACAAACACTGTTGCTCATTTCTCGTAGTAATTACGCTGCACTGTTTATAAATGTACCTTTATTTCCAGAACAGGATTTAGAAACAACAATCTTCAAATCTTTTTCTTAGTTGTTGTCTATATTTTATTTATTGTTTTTGCAGAGCAGAATCCGTCCCTGTGGTTCACCATGACGCTCTCGCTGTGTGTTTAAGCTCATGTTGCTTTTCTCCTCCTTTCTCCGTGCAGCTCATCCCTTCTCCGTCCTCGCTGCTCCGGGCCACTTGACCCACCCGTCCATTTCTTTGCCACAGCTTCCCATCAGCCGCTGACCTCCGGCATCTCCTCCGCCTCCACCGTCGTCACTCTGATGACTTTGTGATAAAATAAATCCTTTGGGACGTTCTGTCAGTGATTTTCTCTTTTGGGAGTTGAATCCTCGGCAGCAGGAGTTTGACAGTCGGATTTTTCGATGTAAGTCTGCAGAGCTAGTCAGACTGTGACGAAGAGAGAAACATGGGAGTTTTTAATTGTGTTTTGTTTTTCATGGTGCACAGACGAAGACCACTTTTATTGTACTTTCCTTTTTGATGGGACACAAACATTACATCAGGTCAGGATAACGTTTCCTTCTGTTAACCCACTTATACAAAGTATTTTACACATACTGCTGCAATATGAGCTTTTAAAAAAAGAAGAAAATGTGTGTTGTAGCAGCATTACAGTAAAACCTCAGTCTTTTTTATTGTTTTGTATCGGTGAAGAGCACATTTGCAGGTTTACTGTTGTCTGTTGTTGTATTGTTGTCAGAAAATGGAAATTCTTATTTATTCAGAACAAAAATTCACCTTTAAAAAGCACTTTTACAGTAAATGTGTCTTGAAATGGAATAGGTTTGTGACTGTACATTGTAAATACTTCCATGGTTTAATAAAAGGTATCAGATCCGTTATGAGAATATGAATAAGCGAGAATCTGGTTGGTTAACTCAAACAGGGAGAGTGAGAGGCTGTGAAGGTCAACTGCTTCCGGCACTAACCTGTTATTTGGAGCCACATCCAGCCACAAACCTGCACATCGTCTCCAATTTACATGCTGTACTTAACAGGAAATGTGACCGGTCCTACTGTGAAAATGCTTTTCACTGAGCGCAGCAATCGATCAGACCGTTCGTTGGCTTTTATGAGACCTTTTTTCACAGATTATCTACAGTTGTTAGATTGATTGACAGCACTTAAGCTGCTGTGATGTTCAGAACGTGTATGTTGAGGTGTATCATTAGATTTGGGTTTTTCAAACCGGATCAATGTTGCTTTTGTGACGCAGACATGAATTCTCCGACTGTGACACGCCCATGCACTCACATCGCAGCACTCACACACATCTGCAGCAACGGCTGAAACCAAGGGAGGGTTTCTGTGGTCGATAGCCTCAAATTTAAACTTCGAGACTTTCACGTTTAACACAATGAACAAAGGCATTTTCACTTTATGGAAGAATGTTGCTGACACTTTGTAGTTCAAATAAATGAACGCGTCAGTGCTCGGTTTACGCTAAAGCAGAGGCCTAAGTGGGAGCCTCGCTGCAGGACACAATAGTGGAGACTGTTGCTGTGACTGACGTGTATATACGTAGAATATCAGAGTTCATGACTTGGAAATGCAAGAATTTCTTTGGCTGAAACCAGAAGAAGATGCATTTTAAACACAGCAGGGATCTGTGGACGCTGTTTACAAACATCTGTCCATGTTTCATTTTTCCTTTTTTAAAAAAGGAAAGTCTGGTTGAGTTTCAGCTCTAAGAAACTCTAAAGTAAAAATGCTTCTCCACTTAAGGAACTACAGACACATTTCAATCAAAACGAGTCCACGTCTGCATTACTGCAGCCTCAGTCGGCATCAGTTGGCCTGTTGCTTGTGGAGGAGCAGGAACGTTCGACCCAGAGCGGTCGTCTCACAGCAGCAGAACCGCACCAGGTGACACATGCACAATGGTTCCCTTCATGTCGCTCAGAGACTGAATTAAAGATGCCCAACACTGGGCCAGGTGTGTGAGAGTCTCTGTTTCTGAGCTGTTGTCTTCTTTTAGCTCCATGTACGCTGTTTTTCACGCGCATGACGACAGAGACTGGAGGACGCCACATAAATGGAAGACTGATGGAGCACTCTTGTTATTTTCAAGAACTTTACCTTTAAATCTAAACGTATTCTAATCAATCACTTTCAATCAATTCAGTGCAGAAGGGAAACGATGCTGCTCGTCGTGAAATCTTAGAACAAAGGCTGAGAGATGATTATCAGGCCTGGGCCACCTGCCAGCACTACACTGCAAAAACATTTTTCTCCAACGTTTCTTCCCCATTTAAGTCCCTCTCAGATACAAGCCCTTAAAGCAGCATTTAGGCATGTCTCTCTCCGTGCACAAGCATCCCCGAGCGTTTAAGCCGCCCCGTTTTGTCATCCTGTCATGCGTCCGCCTCCGTGATTGGCAGCTCCAAGTGGTAACAGATGAAAGCGGGCCCCCCATGCTAATGAATAGGCCCCTGATTGCAGAGCTGCTCGCTCGCTGAATTACAGCGTCGGCCGCCTAATGAGCAGATACACTGCAGTGCCCCTCGTCTCTGCGTATTCACATTTCTCTCCTTCACGCTGATGAGCTCTCCCCCTGCACAACAGTCAACAAAACCTCTGTGGAAGATTGCAACGTGAGCCATCTTCATCAGTGTCCTCCTCCTCCTCCTCAAGTTTATTTCAGATGCTGCCGTATCCTGGTAAGACCTTATATACTGTACCTATATACATATCTGATTGAACTGATGATGCAATGCTAAAGTGATGAGGTTCAAATTCTGATCAAAATAGTGTTGCAAATATATGTAAAAAAAGAATATGAATATGCATTATTCATATCATTTTACAATCTATGTTCAACAGAAAAGCAAGAGAGATAAATATTAAATGATTAATAATGGATAAGGAAACCAGGGCTCACCCAGAGCCTGTGGGAGGCTCATCTTTATTACAACGGCCTCTATCTTGGTCACAGGTGATAATGTATAAAGTATAAAAATGAAATGGGTTGACAGGAGATTTGCATCGCTCTCCCTAATTGAAGCAACACAAACGGATCGCATTCAGCCTTTGCTTTAGGTCTCTACCATCTCAGGGCTCAGCCACAGTCTCCTGTACACGAAGACCCAAACCAGGCGCATCCCTTCGTCTGCTTTGTGTCTGGTGACGTGTGTGTAAATCATGACTCTGTGAAGTCTCGTTAAGAGGTTAATTTGTTGTACTGCTGACATTGGCACCGGTTTCTTTACAGACTCGTTGTCAACCAGTGACTGTTGCTGTAGCATCTACAGCTTCAAGTCAGATTTTTCCTCACAGCAGCAGCTCCTGCTTTCTGGAAACGTTTAGTCAAAGCATCCATTTAAAACGTCACATTACCTGTGATCAAAAAAGACACAGTAAGACTGAGAGGGGCTAAGTGTTTACTCCAGGACGAAGTGAAGCTTCAGTTCAGCACCACGTCAACAAACATCACGAGAGAAGCGAGTGTTATTATATATATAATATAATTAGTCCACAGTGAATTTACTTTGTGGCTGAGAGTGTTTTGTTCCCTGTTTATTTTGGGGGGTTTGAGCGGCTTTTGAAATATCGCAAGAAGTTGGAGCAGGATCTAATTCACTCTCCTGAGGCGCGAGGGAGCAGATGGTGGCGCAGCAGCTCACAGAACTGGGCAGGCTGGGGTTTACCAACGTCACTGTGTAGTCTCACGTGGTCTGAACTGTAGAATGTTCTGTAGAAATAACAATTTATTCTAGACCAGTATGAGCTTTCACCGCGTTTATACTCTGAGTCAGTAAAAGAGGAGCACACGCATTAGCATTTTATAGTAGGCAGAGCAGCTGGGATTGACCTCTGCTGGTCAAAACTAGCTGAGATCATACTAATATAATGATACCTGTGCAGTATACTGCTCATTAGTCAAAACCCCAGGACCAAGTTTGTATTTCAGTGCCTACAGTTTTTAAAAGAGTTAGGCATCAACTCCTTGGTGCAAAACTGACAATTACTGTAACTCCAGGGAGACACAAATGCAACATCCTGGAAATGTCTAGCACTTATTGGAAACTGTGTTTATTACAGGCCCTTCAGACTCTGCATTACTCAGCTACACGTGTGGAATAATGTTGGCGTTGGTGCTGTTAAGTGTTTTCTAGCTTGTGTTAATATAGTGAGGCTGAGAGCGTCTGGGTTTGCTGGAGCTTTCTGAAGAAGTAGCAGCACGTAGAGAAAGTGTTGATCTGTACAAAGTGTAGTTCAGGGTCTGAGCCACAAGGTGGCGATGTGTCCACGCTGCAGCCCACAGCATCTGAGCTCCTTGGTGGCTCCGTGTGTCTGTGATGGGCCTGGGTGGAGTGAGAGGCACTAAACCAGGTCAGGGGTACTGTGCCATCTGATCCCACAGAGAGATCTGACAGGGCAGTAACAGGACATTATGACAACGTGTTATCATACAAAGAGGCGTGTCCGTGTGACTGTTAGGTTTCCAGTTAAACCTGACCCACGCCCTGCATTTCTCAGGGGTCTTCGCTTTCTTTTCGCTCTGCCCCTGCATTGTTCCAGCTCTCGTCCCTGCACCGCCGGGCCGTCCTCAGGTGAAACCGGCGTCTCACGTTGCTCTGAATGCATTGTGTCCACACTCAATGGGATCACTGTGGAGACAGCGGCGTTCCTGTTTCCAGCCTGCACGCCACAACAGGCAGCGCTCCGGGTTTCACCCACTCGGGTCAGTTCAAAACCTGAGAGGTTTGGTGTGACTGTATGAAGATACGAGACCAAATGTTGCTCTGTGTTCGTCATGAGTGAAAAACACCAGTGGTAACACACTGATGTTTCCATTTTGTTGTAGTTTGTACTGAACTACATGTCAGAGAAAATTCTTACTATTTTTTTTTACTATATTCAACAATTTAAAGCTAAAATTTGCTTTGATTTTTAAATTACATACACTTTGTACCAAACCTGCCAGCAGCATAGCTCCTTCTTTCCCAGTGTGTTGAAGACTTAGTTTAAGAAAATAAACCAAGTGCCACAGTTACAAGTTTACAAACCTGTGATGCTTCATGTAATAAAACAACTTGAAACTGTGGCTCGGACTAGTTTATTAACGTGCACCTTTTTCTACGCTCTTCTCAGGTGTCGCGTTGCGTCGTCCTCTTTGTTGCTGTGGGGTTGGACACAGTGACTCCACCCTCACAGAGAGTCGAGCCTCTGCAGCCAAACTCACCCGTGAAATCTGGTCCAACTGCTCTCACTCACAGCGACAGCGTCCAAGCCTGGTCAAAGGCCGACGGAAGAACTGGACTCAGCGTAAGTGTTGCTCCGTTCCTTTCCTCTCTGTTGTCTTTAAACAACTCAATGTTTAGTGAGCAAACATTTAGCTCAAATATTACAAACATACTAAAAGAAACTTGTGTAAATGCTATAAAATGCTATAAAATCCAAGTTAAAATAGTCCTTGTTGGTTAATAATAATATACAGAGAAATACAAGGAAATTTGGTTTAATGAAACTACTGAGCTGACTTCATTTATACATGGGTTTGAAGTGTGACCTCCACTTCTCTTCAGTTTAGGCTTCTTCTCTCTTCAGTCAGTTTTTCTTGCTCAGCCATTCAAACTGCTGCTAAACCCAAGACAATCTTCTCCAGAGGACACCATGGCCTCCACTCTCTCTGTGCGCAGCTACTCCATACGCCAGCCCTCCTTCTCCACCATGTCGACAAGGGACAGTGGACGCAGCCTCCGCCCCAAGCCTTCCATGTCCCCTCTGTCCACTGTCGGCTCCCTGTCTCTGTCCCGCTCCGTCTCGGTGGGCAACGGTCTTAACATGCTCGGGTCCAGCCTCTCCCTTAACGGCTTCAGCGTCGGGGCCAGTGAGAAGGAGACCATGCAGGGACTGAATGACCGGCTGGCCAACTACCTGGACAAGGTGCGCTCGCTCGAGAGGTCCAATGCCGAACTGGAGGTGAAGATCAAGCAGCTGATGCTGGAGAGGACTCCAAAAGGACACGACATAGAGGGAATGATGGCTCAGGCACATGCCATCGGGCAGGAGGTCAGTAAGGAACATTAGTCTGCCGTCCTCTGTGCCTATGTAGACTAACATTTCATTACGTTTCCCTGCCAAGGTGAGAAAGAAGACACTCGAGAATGCCCGCATCATGCTGGAGATTGATAACGCCAAGCTGGCAGCTGATGACTTCAGGGTCAAGTGAGTGTCACACGCACACACACAGGGTTCTTTCTTTCACTAAAGGCTCACATGTGAGCGTCAGACTGCAGAGACGTGTGAATAAATGACCTTTCTGTCAGGCTGCAAAGTAAGATATCTGTTCCCACGGTGCTCAGGCACCAGAGAAGAACATCAACCTGACCATGCGTCAGTGCAGGGCGCGGCTGGTTGGGTCAGAGACGTCATCATGTCTGACCGCAGTGAGGGCAGAGGAAAGGTGTCAGGACCAGGATAGAGTCTGTGCAGTTGGGGACATGTCCAGAGTAAAATGCCCATTACAAAACTGATGTGGAGAAAATAGTGTTGAACGTGTGTATATGCTGAGACCTCCTGTCCCAATGTGTATTTTAATTCTCCTGCAGATGGGAGGCAGAGGCGACTTTGTGCCAGTCAGTAGAGAGGGACTGCCAGGCCCTGAAGAGAGCGAAATCTGACCACGACCAGATCATCGCCAGTCTGCGAGGAGACCTGGACAGCCTGAAGGAGGAGCTCTATTTCCTGAAGAAGAATCACGACGAGGTGAGACCCCCTTCACAGTCAACATCACATCACACATGACCAATGAATGACAAGGTTAAATATTGGATGTATGTGAGACACTGTGAAATCTTAAAGATGAATAGTAAAACTTTCCAGTTTGAGCAAAAAACATGAAATGTGTATTTCTCAACTTAGACAAACAGCAGCTGCCTCGTGTCCAGGATGGATGTTCTGAATTCTTTTTCTCATCCTATGTAACATATGCAATGTAACATTTCCGTGGCTGTGGCTCACGGTCAGGGCAGAACATTTACTGTATTCAGTATCTGAAATATGACAACGTTAAGTGTCTACACACCCTTTGTCTCTGTGGTGATTCAAAACAGAAAGGCAACACCCACACACACAACACGGTATCTGAGCCCTCGCTGCCAGAGGGCCTGTGTATGTTTAGACCGTCAGGTGTCCAGGATGTGGGCTGAGCCTTGCAGGTGCTGCTCTGCTTCCTGCAGGTGTGACTGAACCAAAGCAGGACGGTTAAGTGTGTTTATTAACCCATTAGATCACAGTCAGAGTTGTAAATTAAATTACTGTAACAAATGCGAAATTATCTTTAGACTCAATTATAGTTTCTGGGTCTTTTACATTTTTCGTAAATATATTTTGTTAAAAGAAACTCAGGGCCATATTTACCTCTAGGCACCTTTCTCCTCTGTGAACCCTTCCAGGAGATGAGCTCCTTCAAGATGCGTCTGGCCAATGAACAGGTGAATGTGGAGGTGGATGCAGCTCAGGGTCCTGATCTGGGGGCCATCATGGCTGAGCTCAGAGTCCAGTATGAGGGCATCGCTCGCAAAAACAAGGAGGAGGCTGAGACCTGGTACCTCAAGAAGGTAAGTCCGTGTCTTCCTCTTGTTTCTGTGCTTGCTGTGGTGTTGTGGGTTGCGTACTGTGCATCACTTGCTGTGTTTGTGTGCAGTTAGAAGCTGTACAGTCGGAAGTCAAAGAAAGCAACGAGGCTTTGCGATGTGCTCAAAGTGAACTCGGAGAGAGAAGGCGTTTCCTGCAGGCTCTGGAAGTCGAGCTTGACAGTCTTCGCAAACAGGTACTTGTGGCTCTCGAGAGGCATTAACCATTCACTGGACCTGTCTACAGATCACAGCTGCTTTCACTTTGTAAACAAGGAGCGTCTGAAGTGTGCAGAGAATATCACACTGCTGTAACAATCAATCAGTAGTGGTTGACAGGACCTACAGTGGCGCCAAATAAGCAAATGTGTAGTGTTTCCACTGCATGTGACAACATACAGACAAGGCAAACAGAGGTCATGGATGTTTGCTCAGACTGATGTTGAGCACACAGTGATGAATGCAGGGATGTTTTCATGCTGACAGTGTTGAGGTCCTCAGAGTGAGAGCTGGGAGGCTGTAAAAGATGCGCTTCGATAACATGAGAAGTTTAGGAATTTGGTTTGGTTTCAGCGTCTCTTAATGCAGCTTTACACTTAAAACCATTCATGGAAAATCCAAGTTGAGGTCCTCAAACGATTTTACAACAAATTAAAAGTCTATTGTTGCTCAGCTAAGCCTTTCGGTTGTGGTCAGGTTGGTGTGTTGGAAGGAAACCTGGGAGAAACGGGGCACAAGTACTCAGTGGAGATGGACCGGCTCCAGCTCACACTGACCCAGCTGGAGGATGAGCTGTCTCAGCTGCGTCTGGACATGCAACGCAACAAAACCGACTACGAGCAGCTGCTGCGCATCAAACAGAACCTGGAGATGGAGATCGCCACCTACAGGAGGCTACTGGAAGGAGAGGAAGTGTAAGCTCACAGGGTCTTACCCAAAATGCCAGGGGGTGTTACTCCCTTCTCCTGTAGTGTTACAGTATATGCACATGCCTTTAGTTCGCTGCTGTGTCTGTTGTTAACATGTCTCTGTTGTCCTACAGGGTGAAAGAAAAACCAGCACCACCTAAAAGTAAGTCTTATTTATAACATGTGAATAAAAACATTTTCTCATGGTACAACTCTCAAAGACCACTTGATTGTATTATCTGTGACTAAGGTGACTAACCCTGGTTTAATCCCTGGTTGTTCAGAGGACCCTGATGTCCGGACCAGGAAGATTGTAAAAGTCGTCACCCAGACCATGATCAACGGCAAAGTGGTGGATGAGTCGAGTGAGGTGGAGCAGATAGAAGAGAGCAAAAAATGAGCCAAGGCGTGTTGTAGACACTGAGCACGAATGCCTGTTAAATCTAAAGTGCCTTCTGTTACAAACGGCACTGCACAAAACTAAGAGTACCAGGGGTAGGAGACGCCTGAGCCCCTGGTACTACCACAAACCGCCACACGATGGCGTCAAACTCACTGGGACGGGGGAAGCTCAACCCTGGAGCCTAGTCCCCGGACCACAAACTTGAATGCCAAACTCACTAACGAACTGGGAGGACCCACTCGCACGAACCCAGGCTCAGAAATAAAGTAAAATAATAATTTAATGGAAAAAGACAAACATGAACATCAACACCAATGAACTATGAACTATGAACCAATGACTATGAACTAAAGAATCGAACGTGAACTTACAGTCAACACTAACAATAAACCCAAACAATGAGAAGAAACCAAATACACAAACACTTACTAACATACGACACCCAGTAACAATTTACACTGAACATACGAACACAAAGTAACATCAAACCACACTAGAAACATGCATACATACAAACCACGTAACATCCTACAATCAGCCAGCAAACCAAAAAACAAACAGAGGAACTTAAATACTACACAAACAGGAAATCAAAACCAGGTGAAAACAATAACGAGCAGAGACAGGAAACGGACGAAACAAAAACCCACAAAGAAGAAAAGGAGACAAGGGCGCCCTCCAGGGGCTGGAGGGCCAAACTGTCACAGAGCCCCCTCCCCAAGGCCGGATCCCAGACGGCCCCGAACAAACCAACAAACACAAAAAAATTGTCCAACTCAAAAGGCCCTCAACGAGGTCAAACGAATAGTTCAAAATGTTCAAACTGAGAGTGTCCCGTCACGGCGGGCGAAGGCGAGCACATGCTCTATCCAGCAGCAGCTGGGGACAAAACGGGGCCTCTGGCTCCCAAACGGCCGGACGAATGTCCCTTGGTGGCCGGCGGCGAAAAAGGCAGGGCCAAGCCAACGGCTTGATGATCCTGGAGGCCCGCAAGACGGGAACCTCTCCCGAGGCGAGCAGGACCGCTGGGCTGAGCTCCGAGACAGACGAGATGAGCGGCGCGGCAGCGCCGGGCTCCGCGGCAGGCGAGGTGAGCAGGTCAGCGGCGGCGAGTTCCAGGACGGACGAGGAGAGCGATGCGGCAGCGCCGAGCTCCGGGACGGACGAGGAGAGCGATGCGGCTGCGCCGAGCTCCGGGACGGACGAGGAGAGCGATGCGGCTGCGCCGAGCTCCGGGACGGACGAGGAGAGCGATGCGGCTGCGCCGAGCTCCGGGACGGACGAGGAGAGCGATGCGGCAGCGCCGGGCTCCGAGGCGGACGAGGTGAGCTGGCCGGCAGCGCCGGGCTCCGAGGCAGACGAGGAAGGCGTCTCGGCAGCGCCGGGCTCCGAGGCAGACGAGGAAGGCGTCTCGGCAGCGCCGGGCTCCGAGGCAGACGAGGAAGGCGTCTCGGCAGCGCCGGGCTCCGAGGCAGACGAGGAAGGCGTCTCGGCAGCGCCGGGCTCCGAGGCAGACGAGGAGGGCGTCTCGGCAGCGCCGGGCTCCGAGGCAGACGAGACGAGTGGTTCTGCGGTAGATGAGATGAGAGGTTCGGCAGCGCTGGGCTCCGAAGAAGTTGAGATGAGAGGCTCGGCAGCACCGGGCTCCGCAGCAGACGCGATGAGAGGCTCGGCAGCGCCGGGCTCCGAGGCAGACGAAACACGTTCCTCCAGAGTCGACCCCTCTGGAGAACTGGAAACAAAAGTGTGCTCTCCATGAGCACACAACTCTAATGGTGGTTCAGTGGCTCCGAGCCACTGCTTCTCCAGGCCCGTCACCTCCTCCAGGAGATGATGGGGCGATGGAGCGGGTGCAGCGGTGTTGAACCGCTGGCTGTCACCAGACGACGCCACCACCTTGAGACGTCGTGGTGCTGGAGTTGGAGCTGCAGGCCGCGGTGGTGACACCATGCGCCGCGGAGCAGGAACCGGACTCCGGGTAGGTGCAGCGGGGGTAAGCCGCTGTTTCCCCAGGCTCGTCATCTCCTCCTGGAGACCACAGAGCGTAGGGCCGGGTGCAGCGGTGAACGGCCGCTGACTTCCACCGACCGACGTCTCCACCTTGAGGCGCCGGGGTGCTGGAGTTGGTGCTGTGGGCCGCGATGTCGACTCCCGACGTCGCGGGGCAGGAACCAAAACCCGGGATGCTAGCACTGGAGTCGATGCAGGTGTGACCCTCCCCTGAGACTCCAGGGTGAGCTGAGGAGGACTTCCCGTGGGGGCGGTATCCCACCGCTGAGCCACGGACTCCGGCGTTCTGTCCAAAAAACACCGGGCAGGCAAAATGAACTCACCAAGTTCTTCCTGCTGACGAACAGAGACCCTCCTGGAGCGCGGTCTCTTCGGAAGCCGAACAGTCTCAGGAGCACAGAAACCAGACATAGGACTCTGGGACTCTAACCCTGGAGACGGAGAACATTGAGCTTTCAGCTCCTTCCAGATGTCTCTGGCCTCCTCCTCAGACAGACTAGTGGCAGGCAAAGGGGGCTGTGAACCGAGGTAGGGGTCCCTCAGGCGAGCATGACCGACACGAACGGAAACAGAGGACTTGGTGGAGGCTGACTCTGGGGGCGGGGCGCTGAGCAGGGCACGCTCCAGCAGCTCCTTCTCCTCCCCTACAGCCTTACACATTCCTCCGACCCCAGGCAAGTGTAAATTGTCCCAGAGGACATCGTCTAGCCTGCCCAGTGCCTCCAACCGGGTCTCTAGATCTGGGCAGTAGGCAGCAGAGTCCATTAGGGTGCGGAACGCCACACGAAAAAACTGGGGCAACTTGCTCCTGGCGCGTTCCATACTTTGACGGCAAGTTCAAAAACAAAAACACAAAAGAAAAACTGGGTCGGCTGGGTCCTACTGGCTGGCTGATTCTGTTACAAACGGCACTGCACAAAACTAAGAGTACCAGGGGTAGGAGACGCCTGAGCCCCTGGTACTACCACAAACCGCCACACGATGGCGTCAAACTCACTGGGACGGGGGAAGCTCAACCCTGGAGCCTAGTCCCCGGACCACAAACTTGAATGCCAAACTCACTAACGAACTGGGAGGACCCACTCGCACGAACCCAGGCTCAGAAATAAAGTAAAATAATAATTTAATGGAAAAAGACAAACATGAACATCAACACCAATGAACTATGAACTATGAACCAATGACTATGAACTAAAGAATCGAACGTGAACTTACAGTCAACACTAACAATAAACCCAAACAATGAGAAGAAACCAAATACACAAACACTTACTAACATACGACACCCAGTAACAATTTACACTGAACATACGAACACAAAGTAACATCAAACCACACTAGAAACATGCATACATACAAACCACGTAACATCCTACAATCAGCCAGCAAACCAAAAAACAAACAGAGGAACTTAAATACTACACAAACAGGAAATCAAAACCAGGTGAAAACAATAACGAGCAGAGACAGGAAACGGACGAAACAAAAACCCACAAAGAAGAAAAGGAGACAAGGGCGCCCTCCAGGGGCTGGAGGGCCAAACTGTCACACCTTCTGACTGTTGGTCAACTGGCTTGATGTCCCAAATCTGCTACAAAATGTAGTGAGGATTAATTTAAGACTACTAAAAAAACAGTAAATTAAAACCTCCTGGCAACATGCTATAGTGGAAAATGCTACACTGAAGCACAGCTTTAACTTACTGATACTTTACTTCCTAAATGTCTTGTTTGGCACTTGTTGCTTCACTACATTTTGTAGCTTAAGATTTTGCATCAATACATCATCCAGCAACTTTAGCTCCACATCTGAAATGCAGCAACATGCCTTTGTTTTTGGTTTTAAGAATATTATGGTGTTTGATTCTATTATAAAAGATATACCTAAAAATAAATTGTAAACCATAAGGTTATATGGATGGATAATATATGAACCAAATTGTCCACTGAAATCTGTTATTATTCTGTGTATTAATAAATTACCTGTACAGTGCTAAAATGCCATGTCACACTGTGAAATGAGAAACAACCTTTTTTTTTATTAGTAGTTAGTTTAACATCTCTAAAACAAATACACTGAGCCTCAGATTGTTTCCAATAAACAACTCTGCCAATTCTACTCTTACAAGGTTATAATTTCTCAGTTTAAATTGAAACTGTCAGAAAGGTGGTTTGTTTATTATTGAAGTCACGGTGGGTGATATAGTTGTACTGAGGTGAATTATACTACAAGGGTTTTCTAATTCTTTGTTCCTCTAATTCATTTTTAATAATGCCGTTTAATCTTTGAAGTTGGTTTTAACCAAAGCTGTACAGTATCAATAAAACACAAATCTTGAAAATCAGGATTTTGGAATAGAAACTCTAAATGGAATAAGACAGACAATCGTTGAAGCATATTTCTGCCCAAACAGGAATGAAACTCACGTCCGCAGCAGGATCTGGTAACAGCCCCTTTGTGTGTGTTTTGTGTTTCGCTGGGCGGACGTGTGGGTTGACCCCAAAGTAAAAATGAAATACACAGTGTGTTATAAGAGACAAATATCCAGCGTTGTGCTTACTGTCAGAATGTCAAACAACTGGAGATATAACATTACCACAAAGTAATAAAGGGATGAAGGATATTTTCCTCAAATTCTGTGCCTCCATCTGATCTTGGGCACATCAAGGCAGTCACAAGGTGCCAGAACAAAACTTATCACAAAAATCCATTGTGCTACTGTTCTATGATACATTATAAAGGTCAGATGTGGTGTCTGAGCTTATGTTCTCCACCTCAGACTTGTTTTTAGGTTGGATGGTATTCATGGCTGTTACTGGAAGACCTCGTTCTTTTAAACAGCCAGTGAAACATGAAGTCTTTGAGAAGGTCAGTGAGCAGTGCTGTCATCTGGGGATTTCAGCTACTTAGAAGTTATTACCAGGCTACTGAGGTGTTTCCTTAGACTGAGAGCTTTTATAGATGGGTGTGTATGTGTTGGATGTGTGTATTATGTGCGGGATTTTCATTTTTCTTTTTCCCTTTCAACCGTATCAGCCAACATCTTAGACCAGTGACAGCAAAATTAAAGAGCAATTATTTTCTGATGTGCTTTTATTGTAAGCGATGTGTGGGAAAAAAAACCTGCATGTAACTGTAGATAAATGGTCGAAGTATAAAGAACATGTGCTTAACGTGAGTAAAAAGCACAACAGACTCAACACTGACATCTACGGGTCTGGGAATTAAATGCCACGTAAAATGAGCCGCTGTCATGAAGATTTGCGTGTAATGTTGAATTGTGTTTTGAATTTAGGTTCGGTTCGGCTCTGATCCATAAACATGAATCTACTTTGATCTTAAGTAACACGTCCAAGGGCGCATGCGCGTAGTTTATGCCGACCTGTGGAAAAGTTCGTCCAGATTGACTTTGAAAGCTTCATAATGTGGGTTTGACGTCAACCAGCACATCGTGACTGGTCTAATATCGTTGTACAGCTTGTGCTCGTCTTCGATTAGATACATGATGCTGTTTAAGATGATTCATATAAGCTATTTTGGAAACAAGTTAGCTAATGAGCGTTTTAGCTTTGCTAGCTAGCGTCATGTTAGATGCCATGGTTTTCTGCGTTAACGCTATATAGGCCACCCGTTTAGTAGTTATATCGACATGCTGTATTTTATTTTATTGGTGTTTTATTTGCTTTCCACCTTCAGCTATGTGTGGTGTTTGTGTGTACAGGTGCGACCAGGACAGAGGTTTCCCTTCTCACATATTCTCCGCCGTCAGGTATAAAGCTGTGGACTATGTTTTTGAGGTGAGGCCGTGTCTTATTCCTCTGTTATTGACGTGCTGGCTGGTTTTAAGGAAGCCGTGTCCGTCGTCTTTCAGGCCACCACTAGCATGAAGGTAATGCTGAACGTGTTGGCGCTGCCGGTCCCGTTCTTCGCTGGAGCCCGTGACCTGTGGCCTCACGCCGGCTCGCTGCCTGACGTCACCTACAGGACGCCATGGATCCGAGGTAAAGCGGGTAAACCGGGTAAACCGGGCGTCCTGGTTGGAGGTGCAAGATTTTATTTCGTCTCACTTTTTTGACCACCTATGTAGTTTGTTTTTCCCCAGTGACATCATTTGCAAGGATTTCGTCTTATATTTATTTATTATGCACTTGGCAGAAAAGGTGATTTCTACCTGTAAATTGTTCATCAGTGGATCTGTGCTTGGTGACCTGGGAGGAAAAACACAACCAGGTTATTCACCAGAAAGGTGGCTTCAGCTTCTAACACTCACATCGTGCACTCTGCATATAATTTGAAATGTATTGCTCAGTTGGATATTTTTATTCCAATTCTTTGTTATTTCAGATATAATGTGACATTGAGTGAGGTAGAAAGTGATGTGGATGTACTACCCCACTCACTGCAGCATCTAGACCAGCTTGAGTTTGCTTGTCCTCTAAAAGAAAAGTCACAGATCGAAGGTCCATGTCTGGAATCCTTCTTAAAGTGGACGACTGATCAGACAGAATCTGCAGATGAAAACAAAGGTAACTCAGCATCACATGCTCAGTAGCATGCGCCCAGATGTGTTTTTGCCACACTTGATATCAGGGGACAGTGGGTGGTGCATTTCCACTAGAGGATGGGATCATCTTCCTGAATCACAGGCTTTGAATTAGCAGTCAGCTTGTGTTTTTATTGATTTGAAGTGACTGCAATAAAATAAGTCTTTACTGGGCAATGAAAGAGTATGTGCGTGTCAACTTCTGCACCACATCCTCTTAGTCTTAGTCGGTAAAACAGCAGATTTATTTCTGGAAGGTAATTATAGGGTTACCTAAATAGGGTTGCCATTTTTAAATACCTAAGGATACTGTAATATCATACTACTGCCCAAACCTACTTTTGGGTCTCTTTGTGTTTGTTTGGTTTTGCTAGTTGTTTAAAGTCTGTTGTATTTGATTTAGATGTGTGTGTGTGATCTTAGGTTGTGCATGAGAGCAGCATACAGTGTAGTATCAATAGTCAGTAAATTATGTACAAATGTTATTTAAATAAACAATGTAAACAAACGTAAATCAAACATCTTTCTGTTCAAGATCTGCTGCTTCCAGAAGAGTTTGTGGTTCTTGATTACCTGCCACATTTTAGGAGACATTTGCCATCACTGAAGGCCAAACTGTCCAGGCTGAGGACTCTTCATGTGTCTGACCCTCTGCTGAGCTCAACAGGACACATCGTCTCTGAGGACACTGTATTTAGGTCTTCCTAAAAGACCTAAAATCTTCTCAGTGATGACACTCCAATAAATTTAGCAACTTTATGTCTCAGTTTGTGTTCACTATAATATTGCAATCTTGGTATTGTTTTTTAGACAATGTGCATCATATGAGAGACCTGCTGATGTGAACACCAGTGACTCTCAGATGTGTGTAAACATTCATGAGGAGTTTGTAAAAGAATTATTCATGAAGGAAGAGGTAATTAAAATGCATTTTGCATTTAATGTATGAATTAATTACTGATGATTGCTTTATTGCTGATGTCTTTTTGTCTGTAGTCTCTAGTGTTGCCTGTTGTACTGGACACTGTTAAACTGACCACAGAAAACATCACTTCCTTCTCAAGCATTTGTGGTCATATAACTGTAGCTCCTGAACTGCTAGATGAGCCGCCTCCAGTCCTGGATGTGCTTAATCAGGGTAAAGACTGTTTTGAGAATGCGTTCAATCAAATATAAATGCACAAAATTATGGAAAAATAAACGGATATGATTGCATTTCCTTCAGCTTCTCTAACATCTGCATCAACATCAATGGATATTTCACAGTATGATACACCAGACGAGGTCGACAAGGAAATCAAAATGAATGCAGGCCTGATCAAGTCAGAAATGGCAGGTACATTTTGTAGAAAACACACAGCGGTGCCACATGTTATTGTGTAAAAGGAAACACAAACACACTGGTTTGTCAAATTAAATTATTCTGCGTACAGTTTGCTCCTGTGAGTATTTCCTGGTGACATACTTGCTCCTTTACCATAATTTTGTGTTCTTACAAGGATGTTTGGTGCCTCTAAGTGAAATAGAGCTGGACCTAATTCTAACCCAGACTCCCAAGAACAGTCCACATCGTCTGTCCACATGTGAACTACAGGAGGAAGCGTTGTCTCCAGTCTGTAGATGGTGAGTGGTGATATTAGGCCAAAACACTAATTGATAGATTTGACCTCAGAGGTTCAGTCACAGAAAATCCATATGTCCTATTCCCTTTTCATTTTTGTGGCACAGTTATTAGAGTCACTTTCGATGTTAATTGTTATCATCTAGCTCTTTGATGTCAGTGAGAGCTCAGAAAGACATGGAGATGGCCCTTTGGAAGGCAGAGAAGCACCCAGCATTTGTGGTTGGTTTACTGTTAGCAGGTAAGGTAGCATTTTGTGTAAATGTTTTTTGATCCACAAGTTTTACAGCACAATTTTGCTGATTCAACAGTCATCATTTGGAACAGTCACCTTGTAAAGCAGTTGAACTGTATTGTAGTATATGCCTCTGTGAATAGTAGTGTGCTTAAATAGTAACACTATCTAAAGGACGTTATGTTTTTAGCAGCATGACCTGTAACCTGAGGGGCTGCAATGCATTTTGCAAACCACCAGATGTCATTATTTATCTCCCTTAGGTTCACGCTCATCGATCTGCCACTTCTCGCAGCACCTGAAGAATACAGACTTGTTATTCAGCATAAACAGTTGATGTACAAGCACATTAATTAACCAGAAGTTTAGAAGTCACCTGCCTGATTCTAGTTAACTAGGACCAATTTAGGAATTGATCTACAAAGGATGCTCACTGATTAAAGCTTTATCCATCTACAGAGCCTCAAATAGATGGAGCAGCTGCTGACTTCCAGCCTCTGTTTGAAGCCTTGAACAACATTAAACTGGAAAAGGATTGTTTGTTCAATGCTAATGAGGTGCAATCACAGATGACAATGGGAACCCCACCAATGTATTTGTGCAGCAACTATATGTTCACAGAGAGCATGAGATCTGGGTTTTCTTGTACTGAGGTAAAGGAGAAAGTGGAAGACTTTGAAAAAGTGCCACTTGAACATTTTAAGTGTGAGTATTGTTATGTTTGGTATTGCTTATGTTTATTAGCAAATAAAATGGTGCAGAAAAATGTAATGTTAATATTATTATAAGTTGAATTAACAGATCAATTTGTGCAGATCAGATATTGTGTCTTGACTGAATAAAGTTAAAATTGAAATTATTTCTGCTAATAATTTCTTAATTACACTTTGTTCTGTTTCACACATTCTTTGGTTTCAGGTACAGTCCGATCCGTCCTGTTGAGTCCCACTAACACGACCCAGATATCTCACCTGATGAATTCTGATTCCGTTGCTTTACATGGTGAAGCTACTACAGTTGTCACCCTTCTCCAAAAAGATGCAGTCGCCGATGCAGCTCCAGTGTATAGTGAAGTTGGCAAACCTGTAATGTCAAATTTTTCAAAACCTGCTGCTAACAACATGGAAGACGTTTCCCACAAGGTGTTTCCAAAAGTTGCAGCCATGTCTTCTGAGCGTAGCAACATCAACATATGTAGCGACAACTGTGGGACAGAGCAGAATGGTCTCATATCTGAGCAGGCTGTGTTACTGAGAGCTAATAACAGACGTCCACCAGAGGAGGACCTCGACCCGCTGTCGTCCTTCATGATCCTGAGATCTCAGCAGAAATCTTCCCTGACTGTAGAACCCCAGGGCTGTGTTTTCACTGCAGGTACAGACTCCTACTACTCTGCTTAGTGTGGGTACAATAGGTGATCAAACTATTCTTCCATTAGCTTCTGCCTCTCCCATATTATCTTACAGACACAGGCAGTCTAGGCTAAATACATTCTATTATGGAAATATCACATTCCCTGGACACATCAAACACAAGCTTTTTTTCAATAAAGTATTTTCAGAAAAACAAAGCAAAAAGTAAGTAAAAGTAAGAAGCTGGCACCATCTAGTGGTCACACGATGAAGTATTTTCATAAACAAATCTTATGCCTTCATGATCCTTTAAAAGATTCTACCATCTAACTCTAACAGCTCTATACAGAATACACTCCAAAAGGTGTAGACCAGGGAGGAACACTTTCCCTAAGACAATATTTAAATATCTAAAAACCCAACACTGCCTTTAAAGTTCTTGATATTTCAAATGCTGATAAAACTAGCTCTGACCAAAGGCGGTGGATCTGCTTGGTGCTCTTTGTGGAGACTGTCTGCATCAAATGTGTTGCACCACATTTTATCATCAGTTGGCAGTTTATCCACAGTTGGTAATGTTAAATAATTGATTCTACACTTCTAGGTAAAAAAATGTATTCTTGCCTTTCAAGCGTTCAATAATTCTGCGAGTTAAACTATTTTTAGGTTGTAATTCATGGATACTTCATTTTGATGCTTCTTTATTGTACTTATGGTCTATTGACAATATTCTTATGTCTTCTTTTTATCAGCACGAAATTCAGACCAACAGACACCCCCACCTCCAGATCCAATCCAAAGAGCAGACAGGCGTCCCACATTTACAAACTGTGTTTTTTCAGAAAATGCTACTAAAGAGCAGAAAGTGGTTGATCAGTTTGCGGGTCAGCCTGTCAGTCCTGCTGTTCTGTCAGAGCCTCAGCTGAAGCAGCACAGCAGAGTTGTGCAGGTTCAAGCGACAGGTGACACATTCACAACACTTCCAGTTCATGCACTAAAAAGGTTTTTTTTGCGATCTGGGTATTACTTAAAAATTAAATGTACAACCAGTATTTACTCTTTTATCAGATGGTGTTTGCTTTTAATCCTGTGCCTTTACTCTCCCGCAGTCAGCCAGCAGCGTGCCTACTTTGAGCTGCTAGCCTTCGCTCAGCCTTGTTTGAGCACAGCTCGACAGCTGGGGCTCAAGTTTCCAGAGCAGGGGGACTTCAGCCGACTGGCACCAGACCAGACACATTTTCTCCTCAAACAGCAGGAGAAGGCGCTCTGCAGCACATACGCACAGAGCACCGAGCTGGTCAGGGGTAAGAAAAGTTATTTCAAAGATGCATGAATATAGTTGAGATAGGAGTTATTTTAGTTCGCAGATATTACTGCATTAAACACATATTTCAACGCTGTGCTTTCCCACTGTGTTATGTGTAGATCAGGAGCTGCTTTTCAACTGGGCAGCTTTGGTCCATGTGCTGGTGACATTCAAAGAGCTGCTGCTAAAGTGCAACCTCAGTACTGCACTGGGTCAGTCTCCTTAAACTCTGTTTCTTCCTCTAAGGTTAAATCTACACTCACCATACCGTCTTGACTGATTTCCCATCATGTGCAGATGAAACAAGCTGCTTTAATTGCTTTCATGGGCGTAATAAGTAAAGTGTTTGACTTAACTAAACTAAATCATGGCCTTCCCCTTATGTCCTGTAGAGTACCTGACAAAGGCAGATCAGTCATGTGCAGAGCAGAGTCTGGAGCAGCTAGTGAAGAGGCTGAAGATTATCCTCTTCCTCAGCTACAAGGAGCAAGAGTCCAACCTGAAACTGCAGGAGCTACAGCAGCTGTTTGCTGCATGGCTGCACAGCAAGAAAGGACAGAACCACATAGAGAAAGTCAGTGAGAAAACACTTCAGCTAAGCTGATATAAATTTTTTCATAGATCAGCTTGGACTGTCATAATTCTACCCTATACTGAGAAGATCTACAGTGAATAAAATGTTACCAATTCCTGCTGTTCAGTTTTGATATGAACCTTGTGTCTGTGTTTTTGCTCTGCTCCTGAACGCCTCTCTGTAGATTCTGGTCATAACATCAGTTGATTCTGACAACAGATCTATAATCAGCAGCTTGAGCAAAGTGACTGGTGAGCACCGACCGGACTGATCTCTGCCGAGTATTTTGCGTCCTGTGCCAACACAAAAACCTTTTAAAATATTGTCGTACAGATGAGTGAGTTCATGTTGTTGCAGATGCAGCTGTAACTGCAGTTTGTCCTGAAGAGAACAAAACCAAACTGAATGGTGCTCGTGTGGTAAGCAGGTGGGTTTGATTTTATGGTTATGCACAGCTGTGGTGGAAAGTAAATGAGTACATTTACAAGTACAATAAGTTAACATTTAGGTACCTAAGTATTTATTTTTTTTTATTTTACAAATACAATATTAGATTATACTAGAGAACTAAATATGAAGAATATTAAAATCCTGCTTACATAAGTAAATTCTGATGAAAGTTCACAAAATGTAATGTTTGCTACACTGGGACTATAGCTATAGCTGTGAATTGTTCCTTGTAATAAAGGAAATACTTTGTGCTGCTAAATGTTATATAAACTTGCTTCCTGTCTGTCCAGTGTGTGTAACAGTGTGTGTGCTGTGGTGAATGAGCAACACATAGGTCCTGACTTCCCGTGGAGCTGTTTCTGCTTGGTGGTGGAGTATGACCATCCAGGCCACTCTCCGTGGTCCATGGTCTGCGGGGAGAGGAGCATCAGCCACCTCACCTTCTGCACCGTCTTACAGGACATTGGTGGCTGTCATCAAACACATATTCACACTGTTGTGCAGTTATAACCAATCAGCTAATTGTTGTTTGTTGTGTGTGTTGTCTCTTTCTTTCTAAAAGAGGTAAAGCCATCGTGGTGTCTGGAGGACAATGTGCCCTATGTGCTGATTGTCACAGAAGGGCTCGTTAACCGTCCGCTGTTGCTACAGACACTTGAGTCAGGGTAAAGGTTTTCACTCACCTATTCAAAGCATATTCAGCATGTTCTGCTTTCGGGTACGTGTGACTGTATGTAACCAGGGACTCACCAGGGACTTTCCGATAACAACCACAAACATAATGTTTCTGCACAGGTTAACAAAAGGAAAATCTGAACCCTGATGTTCTATAGAATGCAACAGAAGGAACATTTCATTTATTACAGTTTGGCTGTGACTAAATGTTTTCTCATGTCACTGCAGCTCCACATTGTTGCACTGTCTGCGTTGGTGGTATAGTGGTTAGCATAGCTGCCTTCCAAGCAGTTGACCCGGGTTCGATTCCCGGCCAACGCATCCGTTTTGGTTCTGTTGTCTTATGCTTTCGAATTGTAAGAAGTCAGAGAGGCTGTTGAAGTCGGTTTTATACATGTCGCAGGATGTGTCTCTCCTTACTGATAACGCCATGTCGCGTTGGTGGTATAGTGGTTAGCATAGCTGCCTTCCAAGCAGTTGACTCGGGTTCGATTCCCGGCCAACGCAGCTGATTTTGCTGTCCGTTGGAATACACTTGTGTTTTCGAATCGTACACGTTTAACCAGCCTTCGATGGGTCAACATGAAAATAGTGAGCGCTCTAAGTTCAAAAACCACACAAGGGTTGAATAAAACAGCCGCAGACAGACGATAAATCACAACACGGATGAACTTGTTCATCAGACCCACACGTGTTCATTGCTTGGATGTAACACCCACGAAGCTGTTTTATCCAAACCTTGCGTTAGTTTTTGAGCTTGGAGCGCCTACTGTTTTACAGTGGGGTCGTTTTGACCCCTTGGGGGCTTAAGAAATAAAAAAAGCTGCTCAGAGAGGCTGCAGAAGTCATTTTTCCACATTTCTCCGACGTGACATACATGTGATGCGTTGGTGGTATAGTGGTTAGCATAGCTGCCTTCCAAGCAGTTGACCCGGGTTTGATTCCCGGCCAACGCAGTAATTTTTTTTGGTTCCTGAAATTACTTGTGTTTTTTTAGTCTTACTACATATTTGGAACAAATAAGAGGAACTGCACGTGGAGGCTGCACAAAATACATTTTGCACATTTTTGATTTGTGATTCTGTTACCTTGTTTACGTTTAGTACACAAAGGCAAAGTTCCAAAAATGGTGCTACTGTTCAAATACCTTTGGACCTTTACTATGTGCATATGACGCCTGAAAGCTAGCTTTTCATCAAGCAGCAGTAATATTTTAATTACTAGTATTCCTAGTTTTCCTAAAGGCAGCCTTTAAATAGCCCTCATGGAGCCTGGAGCTTATTCAGAGTCCTGGGAGAGACAGTGGGAACTGTGAGCTAGTTTAGTGTGTAATTACTGCTTGCAGTGCAGCAGCCAGATATTATGAATGGGGAGAAGTATCTTTTTTTTTGCAGTGGAAAAGGAATATTTTTTTCTTTTGGTACTCTAATAGTGGAGTTTATACTTTTTAAGTTTTTAACCAATTCACTCGATAGGACAGTAAGGCTTTAAACAGTTTCCATCGTGCTGTGGTGCAATTTAACTGTCTTATGGTAAAACATGTCTCTGTGTGTGCAGGTTTAATGTAATAGTGCTGGAGAGGAGCCACTGTGCGTCCCTGCAGATGCTCGGTGGAACAAATCACTACGACGTAATCACAGTGGATGAAAGCACTGCCATCATCATTCAGGTAAGAGGAGGTCAAAGACACAGAGATACACAAACGACTAAATCATCATCTTATTATAGATTATAGTCATATCTGATCATCTGACATACAGTACATACATGACGCCAGATGATGCTTGTTTAGATTTTTCTCTGTGTCATTTTTCCTGTGTGTGTAGGAGCAGGATGAACTGTGTCAGGAACGGGCCAGCGAGAGGCTGGTGATGAGGCTGAGCGCTCTCTCTCTTCAGTACAGCTGCTGTTGGCTCATCCTACACTGCCCAGACAGTGAGGGAGGAGGGTCAGTGTCCACGCACAGCCACACAACCACACAACCACAGACACACGCTGCATACATGGACTCACCATCACTAATTGTCCTGTGATGACAGATTCTCCAGTGAGGCTTTCAGCAACTTGGTTTTAGTTTATTCATCTCTGGTGCTGTTTGGGATGAAGACTGAGGATCTAGATGTCAAGGTAGAAGACAAATGGGATGTTTCTGCTTCTAACTACACTTTCTCAGAGAAAACAGTTCACTCAGTCTCTGTGCAACTAGTGTAGATAGTATTGTTTTATGATCATTACGTATTTACAAATGTGTTATTATACTGTCTTCCGTGTGGAGGAACTCAAAATGTTAAGTAATATTAAGTTGCATTCCTGCTCATTCTTTCAGGTGTTGATTGTGTCAGACATGATGGAAATCGCAAGGTGGATCAGCCAGATCTGCTTCCACAGCCTGATGCTGAGTGACAGGGACCCTCTCAGCTACCTGAACAGAGACTGGGTGACCGTGACGACTTCAAAGGTGAAAAAACCCAGGCAATAACTGCTTTCTTTTAACCCCCAGAGTGTTTGATTTCATGTGTCTTTCTGTGTTTACACACCTTTGCCTCTAGGAGGAGAATTGCTTGTTGCAGTTTCCGTGTGTTAACCCTCTGGTTGGTCAACTCATGCTGAGCAAAGCCCCGTCCCTCCAGTGGCTCCTGAGAGCCTCACTGTCTCAGCTGAAGCAGCTGCTTCCTGAAGTGCCACATAAAGTCGTCAAGGTGAACATATTGTGTGGTTCCTGGTTACGTGTACTCTTGTTGCTCCACTCTCTTTCTTCTAAGTAGGCGTTAACCAGGGTTGGGGACACAGTTGTGCTTCAGTCTGTACAGAACCAAATAAATATACAAACTGTACTGTATATAGTTTGGGCTGAGGTTGGTTATGTTGGATGGATCCAGTTTTACTGAACGTGTCTTTATCGAAGGTTAGGAGAATAATTCTTAACACCTGCAGCGCTTCTCTGCTCAGATTTTCAGTAGCAGATGTGAATTTAAGATCCTCTCTTCTCTTCCTGGTTTTAGCTGTTCAGTGACACTACCTCACTGTACACGCTGCCTGTAGACCTCAACCAGATCCATTCTCAGACTGTCATCACAGAGACAAACCAACCAACCAGCCCGTGGACCAGAGCTATTGGATCTGAGCATGTAGTCTCCCTGCATTTACAGCGCTCTGCCAGTCCACAGCCGGGTCCACTTTGTAGTGACCAAACCAGCAGCCTCCTCTTTGGAGTTGGGAGTGCAGAGGGGAGCTTCTGTGAACACAACCTAGACCCAACAAAGAATGGAAATTTCAGGCTTGACTTGAGTCGCCACTCCTTTAGCAGCCCAGACGTTTTACTGCAGAGGAGCTGGGACAGCAGTCAGGCAGAGGAGATTAAAGGCAAGGAGGAGGTGAAGTTTAGTGGGTGGAGAAGCGGAGCTGGAACTGTAGGAAGAGACACTGAGAGCGTTAATGATGAGTGGACACTTGGAGGTCCAACAAACCAAAGTGTTTACACAAAATACCTGCACACGACTGATGACAGCCCTCTGACACTGGACTCCACCTTTGGTCACAGCCCCATCCTGCAGCAGCCAGTCAGCAGTGAAGTGTCCACATACTCTACAGTCTACGCTGACATGGAACATGGTGACAGCCACCACGTGTCCTACAGTCCAGGCCCTGCTTCAGAGGTCATGCTGTGGGGTCGAGGTCACACTGGCAACCAGTGGCCCTCCAGCAGCAGCGGGGGGATAACACCTTCAAACTATGGCTCTAAATGCTGGGTAGGACGAGAGAGGAAAAGAAGGGAACAGGCAGCAGGTTTGGTCAGAACAGGTAAGTAACAAGGACCAAATGACTTGATTGTAAATGGCTAAATAGAAATGTAGAACAAGAACTAAAGGCATGAATGAATATACAAATGCATAAATTAATTAATAAACAAACACTGGAATAGAGCAAGTAAATATACCTAATAGATTCTTTTGTAAGTTTCTACTTGTATTTTTTTATTTATGTTTGTTCATTTGCTTTGTGACTGGATACATTTCTGTATGATAATTAGGTAGGTGGACATTTAAAGGTAGGCATAAAGGTTTGTTTATTTTGACTTGTGTAATAATTTTTATTCAACATACTGAGAAATGTCCTTGTTTGTTTTACAGTGTTGACGCCACTGAAGAAAGGTAGGCTGAGCTATGAGCTGGTGCCCGGCAGACGTGACGGACAGACGAGACTTAAATTACGTGTTCGTGACTATTAAGTTATTAAATTCTAGTTACGCGTTCTATAATTTAAGTTTTTACTTGTTTGTTCTTCTCTTCCACAGTAGAAATATGTTGAAGCTGACTGAAGCTTGACAAGTTTTTTCACTAGATATTTTATTCTTATTAGACTCAAACAACACTCCAGACCATTCCTGATTTAGATTTCTTAAAAACAAAATGTGGTCACAGGGAAAAGACAGAATCTATCATTTAATTGGAGGAGAATATTTATTATATTTGATGAAATATTTATTACACTGATTCCAATAAAACAAGATTTATTATTTTATTTTATATCTCCTGCTGTATGAACATTGTAATAAATACTAATATAACTGTTATTTTATAAAACATGTATTAGTTATTAAATCTGTCACGTTAAGACATCGTGTTAAAACATGTTATGTGTATATTCTGTTTAATAAATTAAAAAGTTGTTACCTCGAATAAAATAGGATTAAACATAAGACTATAACTGTGGACGTGTAGCTTTTGTTTTCCTTTGGACAGCGCATGCTCAGTAATGTAAAACTAATAGTGATTTATGGTTTGAGGAGTGCGATCCAGGGTCTTTCCCAGCTCCACTGATAAAGTCTCTCATTTTCACAGCTCCGATGGTGGGGCTATTTTTTTTCTCACATTTAGTGAAGCAATCCCCTTATCGTGGTCTCTCAGCATGTGGAGTGAGTGCTTATCTTCACGAGCCAGCAGAGTGAAGCCAGCTCCCTGAGGAATGATCCCCAGACAAAGACGACCCCCGGGGACATTGACTGCGAACCTCGCTGCCTCTGGACAGCCACAACCAGCACCACCTAGCCATCAATAACCCAGCTTTTTTTATACTTGCATCTCTGGGTCTCTCAGGCTTCTGCTTTCTAACAAGCAGTGGACAAAGAGAGAAAATGTTTTGTTTTTTAATGGCACTGGAACAAAAGCAGTGGGCAGGATGGACGGAGGAGTCCTCACATGTGCGAAGGTTGAGTAAACAGCAGGGTAATGGTGCAGTAATTGTCCCAGGCTGTTACTTCAGCTCCAGACTGAATGGGACAGGACAGATATGGTGGGAATTAACAGGCTGTTTAAACCCAAGCTGCGCCTTGGGTTTGGATCCAGCTACAGCTGTAAAGGTCACACGGCTGTTATCTTTAATCACAGGCAGCAGTTAACGGAGTCACCTGTGTGTTAAAAAGGCCTTTTCTGTGAAATGACTGTGATAAAACACTGATTGTGGATCAGAGTGATATTGGGGCAACATACAAGAAAAAAGGCTCATACACATTCCACTGTTCGACATTTACTGAGTGTACACACAATGAATATAACAGGCAGATACAGATGATACTGTAAATACTATATACTGTAGTCAAACAAGACCTTTTACATTCTTAGATATTTCCAGCTTTGTTTCATTCTACTGACGTGTACGTTAAGAGGAAATCAGTTTGAGTTATATAAACATGTATGTATAAAAATGTGACGACGTGATTCATCTATAGCTAAATAAAATATATAGTATAACACATAATAATAGTTATTGTGGACTTACGTACAGTACGTGAACATTTTAGTTTCCATCCAAACGTTATTCCCCTTTATTATATAAAGGGGAACTTTTGCAGCTACAGCCTCAAACTGGAAAATATTCTCTCTCTTGCTCTTTTGACAGCCAAACTAATGAAAGACTCTCACCTGGTGAACAGTGAATTTCATGGCAGTTTGTTTGGTTTTTCTGGTCCTTCCTTATTCAGGCTATGTGGGTTCTGTAACATCAGTCAAAAAAAGACTTCAGCTTCAACTTCACATGATATTTTCTGACACACCAGTTCTTTTGTGATGTCTAAAGACTATAAATACTGTGTCTGCTATATGTTACAATATGGTGTAAATCTGTAGCCATATGCTAAATGTATGCAATACAAACATGAAACCCTGTTAAACGCAGTAGAGCCCTCATCTAGCTAAAGCTCTGTGCTGTTAGATTCTACATAACACAAAACTGTCTTCCTCACTCTGCTTTCAGCCCAAACTACAAGATGAATTACGGGTTCAGGTGTAATCGTCACACACTGGCCAATCCAGCCAACAGTGAGCATGTCTGCAGACCGGCAGCCGAAGCTGGACGGAGCCAGAGAGCGGTGGCGCCTGGCCTGCAGGTGCAGCCTCTTGGACGTGCAGCAGGGCCCATGAATGGCTGATTCAGAAAACGGCCCCCATCGGGCCTGTTCTCCAGGCCCAGGGCTAATCCCAGGCCCTAATCGGATTATGTAAATTCCTACTCCACATAGAGACTTTTATGGAAGGCTGCGTCTTTGAAACAACACTTGAAGGGTGTAAAAAGAACAGTGACAATTGGTTAAACTAGACTTGTTTTTTTATCTGAACGGAGGTTGAAAGTGGGAGGCAGAGGAGGGGAAGAGAGGGGGGTGAGGCGTGGTTGCAGAGAGGTGAGTCTGTTTCCTCTGTAATATATGTGTGGCCCCTTGGAATGGCTCAACAAGATTACCATAGTCATAACAAAACCCATATTGTTCAACTGTCAATCTGGATATGGTATTTTTACCTTTTGTGGCCCAATCAGGCTGAACTCAATAGCAGCGAAGCCAGTGATATCAAGGTCTTTTCCACAGCGGAGGGATGGTGGGTTGTCCGTGCCTAATGTCAGAGAAACAGAAAGGAACAAGTGTCCACACCAGTAAGAGAAGGATCAGAGAGATGAACGTCTCAGTTTCACTTCAGTGGGAATTTATTCGTCACCTTGAGCTAACCTTCAAGGATTAAATGAGCAATGAATCATAAAAGCTGCACAAATAGACACTTAAAAAGCTGTTGAATCATAAAGCTGCAGAAAAGGAGCTGCAATGATGTTAAATGTTGCACGTAGGCATCCAAAGAAAATTATTATGAGTGATAATTCATGGACAAAGCAGTCGTAAAGCACCTCCACTGGCTGTAAACAACAGGCAGAAAGGGGTGTGTGTGTTAATCAGTCCTCAGCTACCTCCAACCTCCACAACAGAACACGTCACACAATAGGGTTCACTCTGCTATAAAATGTGGGATGCGAGCATGCAGCAGTCTTCCCCCATCTCTCTCCCTGTCTGTCTGTTCCCCATCCCTCCCTCTTTCTCGTCTACTCTCCCCGTCGCTCTCGCTCGTAAGGATCTCAGCGAGCATGAGAAGACGCCACTGAGTGGACACCGACACCGGACTTCTAGACACAGATGACCTGCCGACTCCGCGGCTAAGATTTCTTCAAACCTCCACGCAAACAGGTTAGACATTTATAGGGTAATATATGATTTTACTTTCCCTTGAGAGCATGTGTAAATAATTAATACACCACCCAGAGCACAGGTTGCAACACAGATTTCAATTTGTACTGCAGTTAAACTAGACATTGCATCAGATGTTGAGTTTATTTCAAAAGATGTAATTTAACTTTGAAAAAAAAATCAACCCGTGTACCAGTTACCACCTAAACATTTACGTAATAATTGCAGATATAAGGACATTTTAGATAATAACAGACATTATCCATCAATAACTACAGGTTTACATAAAATGGCAATTTTGAGAATTTCATATAAGAAAATTTGAATTTAAAATTATCATCATTATCATGTGACATTTCATTTTCCTGGTACGTTACCTAAAGAGGTTACATATTAAAAGTAAAAGCTTTTTGTGAATAATCTTAAAGTAAGAAATGAACAGAAGTTAATTCTGATACATGTTGAAGGATGTCAAAAATTATTTTTGTACAATAATTACGGTTATGTTTCCCTCGTTGCATTTGGCTAAATTAAGCTTATTCTCACCTCCTAATTGAGGCTGCAGACAATAATAACTAAAAAAACTACTCATGTGGTTTATTTCCTTAATGAACCTTTTTGAAGATTAAATGAAAACTAAATGTCCTTCAACACCAAGCTGACATCTGTAACGGTGTTGTTTGTCCAAAGAGTTTAACAAATGAAAATATTCAGATTATAAATTATCTGGTATGGAAAATATTTGATTTATGTTAAAAAGATTTAATGCAACTTTTGGAATAGCTGCTGATTTGTATCCTGTCAATCAACAGCTCTGCTCAGCATCATGACCAGGAAAGTGTTCACCAACACGAGGGAGCGTTGGCGCCAGCACAACGTTAACACCGCCTTCGCAGAGCTCCGCAAGCTCATCCCCACCCATCCTCCAGAGAAGAAACTGAGCAAGAACGAGATCCTGCGCCTGGCCATGCGCTACATCAACTTCCTGGTGCAGCTGCTGGAGAGCCAGAGCGGTCAGCCAGCCAGCCACTCCCCCACCGCTCTGCTCACCTTCCTCAGAGGAAACATCGAGCAGCTGCGCTCCCCTGGACACCCCTGGGCCCTGACCAGTGACACCGAAGCTCCGTCACCCGGATCCAGCTGCGACAGCTCTGAGGCCTGGTAGAAACATAACGGAAAAAAAGAACTCGAGTGGAATCTCTGATTCTTTTCCCAGCTCGAAAACCCGACCTGGTCCTTTAAAGACTATTTTGTTACCTGTGTGTGGCTCATGTTTCCGTGCAGAAGATGCAGTATTGTGTGATATCCATGGACTCCAATGTGGCTGCCTGCTCGCTGATCAGTGTTAAAATTTGATTTGCAGCTGAAAATGAATTTGTATTCTGCATGGATGTGTGAAACCTGTACAATATTCCCTTTGTGTCTTCGCCACTAATATTCTTCTACCCACCTGGAATTAATTTATTCCTTCAGTGTTTTGCCGGTGAGGAAAATGGAAGGGATTAAGGAATTCCTCATTTTGAGCAACAGATTCAGAAAAGCTTTTGAATAGATAACAGCTCAGCCAGTTCTCCAGGCTGCAATCATCTCAAAATAGCCAAGGGCACTTTGTTTGAAAACAACTAAACAAAAAAACGTCTCCTCTCCCTGAAGACGTATTCTGACCTTTAGTTATCAAGGTTATTTATAGAGGACTTTTCCTGTTCTCACTCTGTTTTTTTTTTACAAGCGTTCAGTATTTGTGGATTTCTGAAAACGGGATAAAGCAAAGGGATTCTGGCAAAACGGACAATCCTCCTCTTTGAGTAATGACTCCCATCACTGCACAAACACCTTCTCCTGTACAGTACACGTGTTCTCATTTCAGGTCTTGTAAAATGCGCATGTTACGTAGCCAAAGATAATGAACCGATTGTTTGCTGTGAAGAGTGCAACTATCTTCTGATGCCACTTTTGTAAGTTATTTTTGTTTGCTTGTGAATACATACTGTTATTTATTTGAACTATTTATTTAATAAACAATTTGTTTATAAAACACTTACTGAATGTTTTGATGAAGAGCAAATAGAGCATTGACTTGCTCCATGCACTCTACACTACTTCCTAATTATACACATGCTCTGGATTATGTAGTTGTAGGATGGACACATTGGAAATTGACTAGTATCAAGATGTTCCTGGAGCTATTTTTATATTTCATTTAACTAGGACATGAAAAACCAAATCAGTGGAAAACCATCCTATGCCAGGCCACTGCTCAGAAGTTAAGAGCAGATCCACGGCCCCTTTGTTCACAAGTCCTGTCATGACCCTGTGGACACAAAGCTGACCTCTGCTCTCTGTTCACTGACCAGAGGCCTGGGAGAGAGGCACTAAATGTGACAGCTTAACTTGTGACCCCGGAGGTTAGAGGTTGCTCCGGAGTCAAACACTGACCAGTTGACCAACATGCAGATGCAGGTTTTCAGGAGAATCACATCACTTCTGCTGAACTACTGAATGTAAGCACACTAATTAAGAGAACAGGAATCACAGAACCCACCCACTACTTTGAAAAGCCTCTAACAATCTATAGAGACTTTGTTCTTGCATCGTCTGTTCAGTCGATTTAGCTATGATAATTAACAAAACAGTGAAAACGATCCATCATAGCCCAGAGCGAGGTCTTAACATTTGCTTCTGATATACACAGTGCTGTCTGCAGCCGTTGTCATGTTTGGAAGACATTTAAACTGAAGTTGTGTGTTTACATAACTTATCGCCTATTGTCACTCAGGAAAATGTTTCCTATTTTAGGATGAAGGCTGCAACTAACTGAGCTGAAGAGCAAACACTGAGCCGGTTTGGGTGTTTTCACTCTGGCTGTTAAACTCTGGCTAACGGCGTGTAAACGAAGCAGAGAGCAGCTGGACACACTGACTGGAGGTCTGTGGGAACTGACAGGTGATTCTTTTAACCCTACAAAAATACTAAATAATGAACGATGACTAGTGAATTTGTGCCACATGTAGAATTTGTCATATTTACCTTTGTGCAATTTCATGATGAAGTGAAACAATACCAAACAAACCACTAAAAGCTGAAATTCCTCAGAATATTAAAACATTTTTCATAATATTCAATCACCATTTGAAACTGGATAGGATGGCATGAGACAGCGTTTAGATAATTGCTGTCAGGCTGCAAAATGCATTTTGCTGATACACCTTATTTACGCCCAATCACAGTGTGAACATTACTCTGACCTTAACTTTCTCACAGGATTATAAATCCCTGCATTGAAAATAATAACAAATCTGTACGCTCCTCATTCCCTGCACCAAGTGTAGTTGCCTGATTGACTATTCTCTCCCAAGTATGTGGGTAATCGTCTATTGAGAGCACATTTCCTTATCAGCGTCTAGCACACTGTCTGAATCCGTTATCACAATGGGCCAGATCAGTGCAGGCAGACCCTCGCTCTCCCGGCTGAGGCGCCCATGAAAAAGAATTTCTGGAGTTGGGTGCCAAACGATAGGCCCTGAGCTCTTTATCCCCTCAAAGCCAATTCACACTCTGCATGTTTAAATATCTCAGCTCAACCCTGCTACACTCGAGCTCCCCCCTCCTCCCTCTTTGCCTTTCCTCTCGCTCTCTCGCCCCGCGACTGCTGCACGTCTAAGCAGGGACTGCAGCCTCGGCCGACCTGCAGCCCCGGGTGGGTGGGTGGCTGCTGGGATGCAGGTGCAGGGCTGGATGGAGGGTGAGAGAGGAGGGGAGTCCTTCATTGTTGGCCTGGACAGCACCCTCTCTCCTCTGGAGCACACTCTGATGGGGAAGCCCACTGACAATCACACATCCTAATCTGATTATGCAAATGTCTACTTCAAAAAGCAATACGCTGTAACCCTTACCCTGTGGTGGAAAAAGAGAGCAAAGGAGGAGGAAAAGACAGAGAGGAAGTAGCAGGAATGTAGAGGAAGCAAGGACAGAAGGTTGAATTCCTTGGAAAATAAATATAAAGGTAAATTTACTGGCAGCCTCAGTGGTTTAGCTGTTGTGCTATCCTACCAGGTTCTCTTAAACACCCTCTGTACCACCAGGGGAGGTCTGAGGACAAAACAGTATACACATACACATTCTGAATGACCAATGAATCGCTCAACAGGCCATTGAATTCAATATTCAAATGCTTATTGTTTTTCCAGACACTCCCGAATCCAGCGTCAAAAAGAATCTACAATGTTAATGAGGGGGCCAAAACACCCAGAGTTAAGATTTAGACACCCAAACAGCTGAAGGTGACATTTCCCAAGAAGAGAGCCTCAACATTACTGATTCCATGGTCGACAACCCCCGCCTTCCTAACGCCCACACCAAGCTGACCGCTCTGACCTCTGCCGCCTTCTGAAAACAGTGGCTTCACTCTGCTGGTGGACAGAGGGTCTACAGCTACGCAAAAGGCTGAGTGAGCCTGCGCTTCACAACGGGCAACGCGCTTAATTGAGAAAACCTGACATAGAGTACAGGTGCGTCAGACAGTTCAATCTGACAAAGACGTGAAAGTGTCAGAAAAGCCATCCAGTAGTTCCTCAAACCACAAATGTCAAACTCATATTGGGCCTGGAGAAAAATATCAGGGCATCACCAACATCTGGATACATCACCTGGGAACCACATTAAACTGTATGAATCAGCGGGTAATGAAAAAGCAATCAGATCAATCGGTAAACAAATTATCTTCTTCTACAGAGAGAAAAATGAAAAATGTGTGTATTTTGTCAACGCTCAAACCTGCAGTAAACTGACCTAAAATCCTTTTCACAAAAACATGTTTGACCTCCTCCAACCCTCCTACACTTCAGCGCTATGCAGGGGAATTCTTCCACAAGCTGTCACAACTTCCTCAAGTTACGTAACTGGAGCCAAACCCACTGAGCTGAACTGTTTTCTTCTACTCTGTAATTCCACAGCAAACAATTGGAGCCTGCAGCATGTGCTGAAGTATCTTTTTTCCCACTTTGCTGTTTTGCTTTTCATACAGATAATATCTGTGCTGCAGCCATGGATCCATGAGCTAGAAGTCATTTACTTATGATGGTTTTCTAGTTGTACCTACTACAAAGGATCAGGCCACTGCAGTCATTCTATCCAACCATGGAGGTGAGGCAGCGTCTCTCTGCATGTGCTCTGCTGGTTCTTTGTATGACACTGAGTACAAATGGAGGGAACATCTTGGTGTGGTACACTGAAGGCAGCCACTGGATTAACATGAAGCCTGTGCTGGACTCACTGGTCGACAGAGGACACCAGGTGACGGTTCTGGTCCCCAGCGTGTCAATGTACATGAAAACCAATGAAACCTCTCGCTTTCGCTATGAACCCTTCAATGTGTCCTTCACGATGGAAGACATGGAGGAACATATGGCAAATTTCCTTCACTTCTCCATGTATGAAATGGATCAAATGAACTACTTGCAGATTTACATCAGACTCATCGATATGATGAAAACTGACATGTACTATTCCTTGTTGTATTTGGATGGTGTGTTGAAATCTGAAACCATAATGAAGAAGTTAAAGGAGGGACAATATGATGTTCTCGTTGCTGATCCCCTCTTCATTGGAAGTGACCTAACAGCAGACATTTTGGGAATCCCTCTGGTTTTCTCCCTGAGATTTTCCTTAGCTCATAACTGGGAGAGATACTGTGGTCAGCTACCTGCTCCACCTTCCTTCGTCCCTGCTGCCATGAGCAAACTGACAGACAAGATGAACTTCTCAGAGAGGTTGTGGAACGTTCTGTTCTATGCACTGCAGGACGCAGTGATGAAAAGTGTTTTCTGGCAAGAATTAGATAAATATTACTCTGAGGTCAAAGGTGAGTCAACTCTGCTGCAACAAACTCTTGGATTTGTCTTGGATTCCTTAAGTGCTTTTGAATAACTGCAATGCTAATACATGGAATATTCAACTATTAATGATACCTTTGCAATGAGAAACTAGCATCAGGTCCCTTTTGCACTGTGACAGGAACACCCACCAGCGCCTGTGAGACAATGAGTAGAGCAGACATCTGGCTGATGAGAACCTACTGGGACATTGACTTCCCTCATCCTCTCCTACCTAACTTCAAGTTTGTTGGTGGGATCCACTGCAGACCTGCTAAACCTTTACCTGACGTAGGTGCTGGCTCCTCTATTACAGAACCATGAATAGTTTAACATATTGCACAATATTTTTGACTTAAAAGCGATAGTGTATTCAATGGCAGATCGCTTAACCATCTATGTACACGTTGCAGCGGGATGATACTGTGTTTCTCCTTTTGCAGGATATGGAAGAGTTTGTGCAAAGTTCTGGAGACGATGGCATCGTGGTCTTCAGTTTGGGATCCATAATCAACAATATCACCACAGAGAAGGCAAACATGATCGCCTCAGGCCTGGCTCAGGTCCCACAAAAGGTCAAAGAACACACTATAGGTGCCAAGTAAAAAATGTAAGGATTGCAGAATTTAGACAAAGGTGTTAATCTAAGTGTTTGGTCTGTAGGTGCTGTGGAGGTACAGTGGAGAAAATCCAGTGACACTGTGTGCAAACACAAGAATATATGACTGGATCCCTCAGAACGATTTACTAGGCAAGAGAAGCTTGTTTTTATCTTTTTAACAGTGAGACAGAATTCTGCGCTAAAAGACAAACACAACATGTCATTGGAACAGAGAACTAATGTTTACTGAGAATGGGCTGTTCTGCACTATGAAGACATGGATGAAATAAAAAGGTTATAGAAACATCATACTGCATATAAAACTGTAAGGCCAGAAAATGTGACAATAACTCACTGAATATCTCACTGAAGAAGAGAAGTAAACATATTTCTTCTCCTGATTTGTCAAGTTAGTGCACAATACTGTACATTCTATTCAGAGGAAGTCAAGAGGATCCAAATAACAAATACTTGCCCCATAGCCCAGTATGATTTCAAACCACTTATGTACTTACTTGTCATATCAGGTCACCCCAAGACCAGAGCTTTTATCACCCACGGTGGCACAAATGGGATTTATGAGGCCATCTACCACGGCGTTCCTATGGTGGGCATCCCCATGTTTGGTGACCAGACAGACAATGTGATCCATATGAAGTCAAAGGGAGCTGCACTTCTCATGGACTTCAACACTATGACAACTGAGGACCTTACAGATGCAGTCAATGATGTCATCAGTGACAAATCGTAAGTTGTCTTAACTATGTTGAGTTTGCTTTGGTCTATTTTCTGTAGATTTATTTTGAAATTCTAGTTAGCATTTTTGGAGAAGTCATATTAACCCTTGCGCAGCCTTCGAGGGGTTAAAATTAAAATAGGAGGCGCTCAAAGCCCAAAAACCACACAAGGGTTGGATAAAACAGCCACAGACAGACGATAAATCACAACACGCTTTATCTAGATGAACGGTTGGATCAACTTGTTCATCAGATCCACACGTGTTCATTGCTTGGATGTAACACTCACGAAGGCTGTTTTATCCAACCCTTGTGTGTGTTTTTGAGCTTTGAGCGCCCCCTAGTTTACAGTGGGGTCGTTTTGACCCCTCGAAGGCCCCACGAAGGTTAAAAATACAGAATCAAGACTGAAAATGTTTGAATGTTAGAATTCATGAAGACTTTTTTGAATGAAATTCGACTACGACTGAGCATCATTTTCATCAATCTTAGGTACAAGGAAAACGTCATGCGTCTGTCCAGCATCCACCACGACCGACCAATGAGTCCTCTGGATGAGGCAGTGTTTTGGATCGAGTTCACCATGAGGAACAAAGGGGCTAAACATTTGATGGTCCAGGCCCATCAGCTCACCTGGTACCAGTATCACAGCCTGGATGTTCTGCTCTTCCTCCTCACTGTGGTCCTGCTCCTCATACTCCTCTTGACGAAGACCTGCAGATTCTGCTTGAAGATGTGCTGTGGCAGAAAGACGAGGGCAAAGACAAAGGCTGAGTAAGGCTGAAGGGGGAAGTGAAAGTATAGCTTGGTTGATGCTACAAGCTAAGGAATTTGTGGGACTGTTCATGTGTAGGGTCAAGGTGATGACTTAGTGGTGCTGTGATTGGACTGCTATGGTATATGATGCCAGTGAGTGTGGCTAGGAAAATGTTAAGTTAAACCACCGTGAGGTTTTAATTTCACCTTGGACGTCTTTGTAGAACAAAACAGTACCACCATGGTTGGCTCACCTGATTGCTGGCTATGCTATTTAAGTAGCCCAGTTAGTCAACACAAAACTAAACACTAAACTCTGTCTGTTTCCTAAGCATAAATAAATACTAATTATAAATAAAAGAGAACACGCGGGGTTTAATTTGTATGTACTGTATGTCTGTTGTTCAAAGAACTTCAATCTGATGTACCAACATTGATAACAGACCATCTGACAATTCACGCAGGCCAAACTAACTGCAGAGAATATGGGAAAAGTCATGGGTCCATCAATAATTATGGGACACATTGTGAACGATCACTATCTGTACAAAAACAGAAGATCGGTGGTTTTGAAACTACCTCAACCGACAAAATTTCACAAAGCTCAGAGCCGAACTGTTTGTCTACTCAATCTCTGCACAGCTAAAAACTAGAATCTATTGCAGTTTGGTGTGAAGTCTATTTAATTGTTCTGGATTTACTGTATAGCAAAGGTCAAACTTTGATTTAATCTCTTTTACCACCGATCCTGTAGGAGTGGGACTGTTATCTAATGGGTTATACTGCACGTTGTACTAAGAGGAGCTATGAGCCAGAGTTCAGCTTTGTTGAGTTAATTATTCTTTTCTTGCCATACCTCGTACAAAGGATCAGGCCACTGCCGTCATTCTATCCAACCATGGAGGTGAGGCAGCGTCTCTCTGCATGTGCTCTGCTGGTTCTTTGTATGACACTGAGTACAAATGGAGGGAACATCTTGGTGTGGTACGCTGAAGGCAGCCACTGGATTAACATGAAGCCTGTGCTGGACTCACTGGTCGACAGAGGACACCAGGTGACGGTTCTGGTCCCCAGCGTGTCAATGTACATGAAAACCAATGAAACCTCTCGCTTTCGCTATGAACCTTTCAATGTGTCCTTCTCCCTGGAAGCCATGAAGGAACATATGGAAAATTTCCTTCACTTCTCCATGTATGAAATGGATCAAATGAACTACTTGCAGATTTACATCAGACTCATCGATATGATGAAAACTGACATGTACTATTCCTTGTTGTATTTGGATGGTGTGTTGAAATCTGAAACCATCATGAAGAAGTTAAAGGAGGGACAATATGATGTTCTCGTTGCTGATCCCCTCTTCATTGGAAGTGACCTAACAGCAGACATTTTGGGAATCCCTCTGGTTTTCTCCCTGAGATTTTCCTTAGCTCATAACTGGGAGAGATACTGTGGTCAGCTACCTGCTCCACCTTCCTTCGTCCCTGCTGCCATGAGCAAACTGACAGACAAGATGAACTTCTCAGAGAGGTTGTGGAACGTTCTCTTCTATGCACTGCAGGACGCAGTGATGAAAAGTGTTTTCTGGCAAGAAATAGATAAATATTACTCTGACGTCAAAGGTGAGTCAACTCTGCTGCAACAAACTCTTGGATTTGTCTTGGATTTCTTAGGTGCTTTTGAATAACTGCAATGCTAATACATGGAATATTCAACTATTAATGATACCTTTGCAATGAGAAACTAGCATCAGGTCCCTTTTGCACTGTGACAGGAACACCCACCAGCGCCTGTGAGACAATGAGTAGAGCAGACATCTGGCTGATGAGAACCTACTGGGACATTGACTTCCCTCATCCTCTCCTACCTAACTTCAAGTTTGTTGGTGGGATCCACTGCAGACCTGCTAAACCTTTACCTGACGTAGGTGCTGACTACAGAAATATGAGTAGTTTATTAACCTGCTCGTTTCTGCCAGGACACCTAGTAGTTTGGCTAGATATTCAAGTTTAAGCTCTTCTCCTGCAGTCTGTACTTACCATAGGAAGACACTATATCTGGTTAGAAAGCTTAAACTTTCAGGATTACAGTTGTATATGTAACTACTGTCCAAACTACGATGATTAATTAATGAAATATAATATTAGGCAACGTAAAACACAACAGATTTATTCAAGTTTGTGACTATGTCAATTCAAATGTATATTGTAATTATAATTATAACAGATTCTGTGTTTCCTTTCCAATGACACCAAGCTCAATAATGTAACTCTTACCGTGCCATTAAGATCCTACAGCAGTTTCAGTTTGGGTATGCCATTTACCAATCTATGCACAAAATGAGGCTTGGGCTGCAACAAGTGAAACATGCAGTCAGATATCCTGATCCGTGAACATGCTGGGAAAGGAAAGAAAGCAGGCCATTTCTCTTGCAGGATATGGAAGAGTTTGTGCAAAGTTCTGGAGACGATGGCATCGTGGTCTTCACCTTGGGATCCCTGATCAACAATATCACCACAGAGAAGGCAAACATGATCGCCTCAGCCCTGGCTCAGGTCCCACAAAAGGTCAAACACTCTACATGCATAGGCGCCAAGCAAAATAAATGAATTACTGCTGCAGTTTTTCTGGTTATGATCTGTGACAATGAGCAACATAAAGACCGACGTTAAAGTGAAAACAAATCTCTATCAAGTAGTTCAAACTACTGAAGACTACTATGCAAATAAATTATTTTAGAGTATTGTACTGTCAATCCTAATACGGTTTTATCATTGTCCATAGGTGCTGTGGAGATACAGAGGTGAAAAACCAGGGACACTGGGTGCAAACACAAGAATATATGACTGGATACCTCAGAACGACCTACTGGGCAAGTAAAGTTAATAATTTCATATGCAGACCTTTCTCTATTTACTGTACATATACTACAGTGTACAGCACATTGCAGAGTTTGACAGCATGTACCTGCAGAGTTTATTTGTGGTGGTTCTGTGGTCCTGAACGCTGTGTAAATGTACATGACATATAATTCATAATAAATCATAATTATTATTTCTTGCTACTGTGTTGTTATTAGTCACGTTAATAATTTAAGGAACTGTGTAGTTTCTGGATGTGTGGGGAAATAATGAAATGTTCAGTGGGGCTGAAATAACAAATATTTGCCTCAGTCACACGAAAACTAACTACACTTAATTTCAGGTCACCCCAAGACCAGAGCTTTTATCACCCACGGTGGCACAAATGGGATTTATGAGGCCATCTACCACGGCGTTCCTATGGTGGGCATCCCCATGTTTGGTGACCAGACAGACAATGTGATCCATATGAAGTCAAAGGGAGCTGCACTTCTCATGGACTTCAACACTATGACAACTGAGGACCTTACAGATGCAGTCAAAGCTGTCATCAGTGACAAATCGTAAGTTGTCTTAACTATGCTGAGTTTGATTTGGTGCATTTTCTGTAGATTTATTTTGAAATTCTAGTTTGCATTTTTGGAGAAGTCATATTAAAAATACAGAATTAAGACTGAAAATGTTTGAATGTTAGAATTAATGAAAACTGTTTTGAATGAACTTCGACTACGACTGAGCATCATTTTCATCAATCTTAGGTACAAGGAAAGTGTCATGCGTCTGTCCAGCATCCACCACGACCGACCAATGAGTCCTCTGGATGAGGCAGTGTTTTGGATTGAGTTCACCATGAGGAACAAAGGGGCTAAACATTTGATGGTCCAGGCCCATCAGCTCACCTGGTACCAGTATCACAGCCTGGATGTTCTGCTCTTCCTCCTCACTGTGGTCCTGCTCCTCACACTTGTCTTAATGAAGACCTGCAGATTCTGCCTCAAGATGTGCTGTGGCAGAAAGAGAAAAACGAAGGCTGAGTAAGGCTGAAGGGGAAAGTAGTAGATGTAAAGAACACAGTCGTGAAATCGTTATAACAGAAGTAGAGGCATTTACAAACGTTGGAATATTCTCTGACAGTTTCTAACTTAGCCTAAAATGTTCTAGCTAAGAATCCTAGAGAAAGAAAACTTAAAATAAATACTTACTTAATAATAAATTTACGTTATTTTATCACAGAGGTGGTGTGATTAAAACTGTGATTAGTTCAAATATGTTGCTTGGTTTGTGTGTTCAGTGTGTTTAGGTACTGTAATTGTAGGACTGTTCATGTGGAAACTCTAGATTGAGTCAGCAGTGTTGTAAACATGATTATTTTGTTGTCAGATCAGCATTAGGGAGTTTATTGTATCTAATCAGGTTAAAGGAGCTGGTGCAGATGTTTTCTTAATTTTTGAAAAAAAAAACGGCTCCTTCTCTGTCCACAACAGTCAGTCAGTCAGTCAGCTGAGTATTAGATGAAAACACTGACGTTGTGAGGTTACCAACAGTCCTGATCTCCAGTGTGTCAATGTTCATAAAAGCAGTGATTGTTACAAACTGGGTGTCTATCCTAAATACAAATCTGAAGTTGCTGACACTCGGTGACGCCAAATACACTCCCTACACCGGAGAGACTAACTAAAGGGCTGCTTACTTAAAGGCTTATGCCTCACTATGAACAACGGTGAACCCAAGTGCAACCCTTCCATTATATAGATTTTAATGAAGGCAAAGGTAGGAAACATAAACAAGTACATAAGAAACAGTGTCTAAAACGATTCTAACCAAGTCCCAGGAAGTTCTACACAATCTAACAAACTCTAAACAGTCTAACAAGCTGAAACAAACTCTAACTAATCAACAAGGATTACAAGCCTAACAATACAAAGTAGATCTAACACAGACAAACACATGGGGAACAAACCGATACACGACGAAACATTGATGATTGGGGGCAACACCTGTATCCAACACCATGTAACACTTGTGACGAGCCAGCAACAAAAGAGACAACAGACAAGAAATTACAACCAGGTTCAAATCAAAAACATGTGACAACAACCAGGAAGTACCAAACAAAGAAGAAAACGAAAACAGGAGTTGGAGAGTTAATGTCTGTATAATGTCCATAATGTTAACTAGTCACCAATTAACAAGAATTTATACTAACAGGGAGATATTTAAATAACATCCCCCTATTTTTTTAAAAGCTCTTGCTTCTCTCTCGAATACAAGGACTGTTAAATCTGTTTGGCTTTATCGTCGGACCTGGAACGTATGTATCTTAAAAATGTGTCTTTAAAACAGACTTTGCTATGATACCAATTAAAGAACTAGGCATTTCCTTAAGAAAATGCACTGTGAGTGCTGTACTGCTGGTTTTACTACGAGTTGACGCATTGCTCCGTGTAAATATCTTGCATGCAGTTCAAGCAGCCGAGAGAGCAGAATTGTAGGACGGATAAACGGGCTTGTAGCAAAACCGCAAGAGTTGCTTGGTCCCAGCTCTCCGAGACAGATATGGAGAAATGTGTCGATCTTTAGGTTTTACCATATACATGGTTAAAAAAAGTGACAAGTGAAACGAATGAACTGCTCTCGAATCTCTAGTGGTCACGTCACCTGCTCTAACAGACCCAAGACTCAACAATGAAAAAGCTCAAATTCCGTCTAAAACTTGTGTCACAGTTTCAAAACTATAAATGTTGAAAGATTAGAAGAGGGTTTGAAACGGTCCCTCCATTAATTTCTATGGGAAAGGTGCTGAAAAAGGCTTAATACAAAGCTTAATATATCGAAAATTTTGAAAGATATGTTGAAAATAAGTTAGATACAAGCAGTCATCTCCTTAAAATGCTGCACATTTTGATGTTTGAATGTTTGTTGTAGCTCAAAGCATGTGGGACTAGTTAGGTACAGAAGACCTATAATTATAAAGATTCAGATAACAATCCTGTTAACGCAGTGACTGTGAATGCTTATTCACAGAACTACATACAGATTTTTGCAAACAGTCACTGTGACTGGGCTTTTACCTTTGCAACCATTACTTGTTACCTCTACCCTCCTTATTGGGGTGTGCTTAAATGTGTCAAGCTGCACAAAGAGGAATTGTGACCTAACCTTTAACCATGTTAAGATAAGTTAATGATTATTTTTCTAGAAGCCCATAGTACAAAGGATCAGGCCACTGCAGTCATTCTATCCAACCATGGAGGTGAGGCAGCGTCTCTCTGCATGTGCTCTGCTGGTTCTTTGTATGACACTGAGTACAAATGGAGGGAACATCTTGGTGTGGTACACTGAAGGCAGCCACTGGATTAACATGAAGCCTGTGCTGGACTCACTGGTCGACAGAGGACACCAGGTGACGGTTCTGGTCCCCAGCGTGTCAATGTACATGAAAACCAATGAAACCTCTCGTTTTCACTATGAACCTTTCAATGTGTCCTTCTCACCGGAAGCCATGGAGGAACATATGGCAAATTTCCTTCACTTCTCCATGTATGAGTTGCATCAAATGAACTATGTACAGCTCTACATTAAGTTCATAGACTTGTTAAATACGAACCTAAACTTTTCTCTGATGTACCTGGATGGCGTGGTGAAATCTGACACTGTCATGAAGAAGCTGAAAGAAGGAAGATATGACCTCCTCCTGGCTGACCCCGTCTATGCTGGAAGTGACCTAACAGCAGACATTTTGGGAATCCCTCTGATTTTGTCCCTGAGATTTTCCATGGCTCATAACTGGGAGAGATACTGTGGTCAGCTACCTGCTCCACCTTCCTTCGTCCCTGCTGCCATGAGCAAACTGACAGACAAGATGAACTTCTCAGAGAGGTTGTGGAACGTTCTCTTCTATGCACTGCAGGACATAGTGTTCAAAAACGTTTTTTGGAATGAATTAGATAAATATTACTCTGAGCTCAAAGGTAAGTAAACTAGGCTGCAAGTTGAAGCATCTAATCTAGTATTAATGATACCATGGAATGAGCAGCTGTCATTCATTCCTTTTGCACTGTGACAGGAACACCCACCAGCGCCTGTGAGACACTCGGCAGAGCAGACATCTGGTTGATGAGAACCTACTGGGACTTTGATTTCCCTCGTCCTTTGCTCCCAAACTTCAAATTTGTTGGTGGGATCCACTGCAGACCTGCTAAACCGTTACCAAAGGCAAGTCACGCCTCCACTACATGAAGCATATTCATTTATTGTTGCACTTCCACAATATTTTTGGAGAAGACACAATTAAGAATGTGAATGCTCAAGAAAGAAAATAATAATAAAATCAGAATTCTAAACTAAGTCAAAAAACAATATTCTCTGTTCAAAGGAAATGTGATAAGATGTCAGCTGGTTTGTGGAGGTATGATACAACAGTACTATTGTTGCAGGACATTGAAGAGTTTGTGCAAAGTTCAGGAGACAATGGCGTCGTGGTCTTCACTTTGGGATCTTTAATCAACAACATCACCACAGAGAAGGCAAACATGATCGCCTCAGGCCTGGCTCAGATCCCACAAAAGGTCAGAGCATACTCTTGTAGTTTGATAATGCGTGATTTTTACAGTACTACACAGTTTGTCATTAGTGAAATACAGCATGGAAACATTATACCAACACAGAATTGAGTCAATAAAATCATTAGATAGGGTCAGTGAAGTGGACTGGCATGCTCTGAGCCCACAAAGGTCAGAGTACAGCTTAAGTTGTTAGGCAACAACATACAGATTATTCCTTGTATTTGGGCATTATTGAATGTTTAACTATACCAAAAAATAGAATTAGTTTGTGATCAGTATCATTGTTTGCAGGTGCTGTGGAGATACAAAGGAGAAAAACCAAAGAGTCTGGGTACAAACACCAGGATATATGACTGGATCCCTCAGAATGATTTACTGGGTAAGATAAACCCCTAACAAAAAACACAAAGCTACTGAACTGGCTTTCAACAATAATCTATAGCAAATTATGTTCACACCAGGTCACACCAAGACCAGAGCCTTCATTACTCATGGTGGTGCGAATGGCATTTATGAGGCCATCTACCACGGTGTTCCTATGGTGGGCATCCCCATGTTTGGTGACCAGCCAGAAAACATCGCCCATATGAAGACTAAGGGAGCCGCAGTTATGCTGGACTTAAACTCCATGAAGTCTGAGGATCTTAGAGATGCACTCAGTGCTGTCATCAATGACAAATCGTAAGTTCTTGTACTGTAACTATATTTAATGTACATGAGTTTTAAGAGTCTGTAAGACTGTTTAAAAAAACACACAGGACATAACTAGTAGTAATAGATTGATTAAGTTGTTACCGGAAGCAATGTCCATTATGAACATTTAGCTACTTTAGTTAGCAACAGAGTTTACTACAGACTTATCACTGCTGATTTTAGATGATCTACAATTATTAAAAAAAACACCTGCCTGACAAACCACTGCAAATAATCTATGATGGTGCTGACAGAACAATATCGGATAAAAAATTTTCCATAATATATATAAATGTCAAAATGTATTTTTCCCCATTTACAAAGCAAAGAAACTAAAGTGTGAAAATTCAAACCAATTCACATTTTAATCGCTCTACTAAATATCCATATTTCCAGGTACAAGGAAAACGCCATACGTCTGTCCAGCATCCACCACGACAGACCGATTACTCCTCGAGATGAGGCAGTTTTCTGGATAGAGTTCACTTTGAGAAACAAAGGGGTGAAACACTTGAGGGTCCAGGCCCATGAGCTCACCTGGTACCAGTATCACAGCCTGGATGTCCTGGCGTTCCTCCTCACTGTGGTGCTGCTCCTCATACTCCTCTCAGTGAAGACCTGCACATTCTGCTTCCGCAGGTGCTGTCGCAGAACGAGAAAGAAAAAGTCTGAGTAATGGGGTGAAAGCTAATGTAATCTTTAACAGACTCATTGTCCTGGGTATACACTAAATACATGTATAATATGAAATATGATTTTTTTTTAAAGATCCCTATTAACTTTACCAGATACCAGTCATGTGCTTCCTGCTGTTAGCAAACATTTTTCATTTCGTTCCTGTTGTGTGGTGAAATTTACAGTGAATCTGTTCCATTCCGTCAAATGCAGTGTGTGTGAGCTTATGGACCTCACTCTGTAGCTGTGTCTTGAATAAAGTTGAATTGAATATAATTCTTATAATGCTATAATGTAGTTATTAACTGCAGTAGAGACAGATGAATGAGCCTGGTTTCTCCAAGAGAAAACACACAATTCCGAATCAAAAGAAGAAGAAGAAGACCACTGAAGGTATCAGTGCCCTTGGTGGTATTTTTGTATTTGAATTTGAAATGAAAAAGACGATCACATATTTTTTCCAAAAGCTTCTTTACCAACATCGCCAAACCCACAAGAAGCGTTACAGAGTCACACACCAGCAAAGAATGTAAAATGGGACTCAACACAGTGGAGTGAACAAAGTTTGCATCTCCAAGTAAGTCCCTATAAAAATACTGTTAAAAAGCAATACAGGACAAACATGTAATAAATCATCAAAGCACTTTATTCTTTCAAGAGTGTGAGTATATAAAAGGTTATTGTAATTTAAATAATGAATTTTAATGAATATTTTAGTGTGTACCAGGACCAAACAACACAAACATTTGAAAATATGCAAGTGAGAAAACATAGTCTGTGTTCTCTTTAAATACTGAAACCTAACCGATGCTTACATAGCAACGGTACCGCCTCTGTGCGCTTGGCTTCGCTCGTACTCTTCTGTGGTAGGAGGGGATTTCTTTTACACACACCCACAAGCTCTTGCAACTTCCCCATATTACACAACCAAGCCTCAGCCGTGTGAGCTGAAATTAGTCTCCTTTTGCTCCCTGCACAGAAGGAAGTTACAACCCAACATGTTCAAGCTTGATTCTACTGTGTAGATATTTAGGACAGGTCGAGGACCAGTGCGATTTAGCTTCAGTTTAACTTGGTTGGAGTGTGTAGATAATGACAGGCTGCACAAAGAGGAACTGTGTGCTAGAGCTCAGACTTAGTTAGTTAATCATTGTGTTTCTAGGAACCAATATTACAAAGGATCAGGCCACTGCAGTCATTCTATCCAACCATGGAGGTGAGGCAGCGTCTCTCTGCATGTGCTCTGCTGGTTCTTTGTATGACACTGAGTACAAATGGAGGGAACATCTTGGTGTGGTACGCTGAGGCCAGCCACTGGATTAACATGAAGCCTGTGCTGGACTCACTGGTCGACAGAGGACACCAGGTGACGGTTCTGGTCCCCAGCGTGTCAATGTACATGAAAACCAATGAAACCTCTCGCTTTCGCTATGAACTATTCAATGTGTCCTTCACGATGGAAGACATGGAGGAGTTTCTTAAAGACTTTTTTCAATTTACAATGAATGACATGCATCAAATGAACTACTTGCAGCTTTACTGTAGATTTATGGATATTATAAAAAAGAACCAGTTCTTTTCTCTGATGTACCTGGACGGCGTGCTGAAATCTGACACCATCATGAAAAACCTGAAAGAAGGTAGATATGACCTCCTCCTGGCTGACCCCAATCTGCCTGGAAGTGACCTAACAGCAGACATTTTGGGAATCCCTCTGGTTTTCTCCCTGCGTTTTTCGTTAGCCCACAACTGGGAGAGATACTGTGGTCAGCTACCTGCTCCACCTTCCTTCGTCCCTGCCACCATGAGTGAACTAACAGACAAGATGAACTTCTTAGAAAGATTATGGAACGTTCTGTTCTATGCGCTGCAGGACATTATGCTGGATAAGATTGTTTGGAAAGAATTAGATAAATATTATTCTGAAATAAAAGGTGAGTCAACCAGGTTGCAAGTAAATAAAACTTGTTAACATGCTAGTCTGGAAGCATCTAATGCGGTTTCTTTTCTACTGTGACAGGAACACCCACCAGCGCCTGTGAGACAATGAGCAGAGCAGACATCTGGTTGATGAGAACCTACTGGGATGTAGATTTCCCTCGTCCTCTGCTCCCAAATTTCAAATTTGTTGGTGGGCTCCACTGCAGACCTGCTAAACCTTTACCAGACGTACGTGAAAACTCCACTACTTCAAGCCTCTTTGTTTTACTTTTACTGTATTTTTGACAAAAACAATTAAGAATAACAAAGTGAAATGTTTAAGAAAGAAAAGAATTGCTGTCAGTCAGTATTTCTATAATTACTGTAAATAAAGAAACAATATTCTCTGTTCAAAAGGAATGTGATGTCAGCTGATTTGTGGTGGTATGATACAACAGTACTATTGTTGCAGGACATGGAAGAGTTTGTGCAAAGTTCAGGAGATAATGGCGTCGTGGTCTTCAGTTTGGGATCCATAATCAAGAATATGACCAAAGAAAAGGCAAACGTGATCGCCTCAGGCCTGGCTCAGATCCCACAAAAGGTCAGAGTATACTCTTGTTAGTTTGCAGTGTGATTTTATCAGTACTACACAATTTGTCATTAATGAAGAATAGCATGAAAACGAGCAGTAACAATTTGTGAATATAATAATGACAGAATTGAGCCAAGCCAATGTGTTTTACATTAGATAGGGGTAATTAGTGGACATTTCAAACAGCACAGACCTGACTTTATAGCTAGACATTAACCACATACAGGAGGTTCTACAAAAAAAATTACATGTAATGTCCTATTATTATTCATTCTACTTGTGCATTATTAAACGTTTTACTATACAAGAAATTACAAAGTAAGATTAGCCCCATGTTACTGATTAGTATCATTGTTTGCAGGTGCTCTGGAAATACATTGGAGAAAAACCAGAGACTCTGGGTGCAAACACCAGGATATATGACTGGATCCCTCAGAACGATTTACTGGGTAAGTTGGTAAATGGTCTGCACTTCTATAGCACTTTGACACTGCATCTCATTCACCCATTCGCGCACACAAACACACACACCTTCACCGTTGACAGCTTTGGCAGCTTGGGGTTCAGTGTCTTTCCCAAGGATACTTCGGCACATGACTGAGGAAGCCAGGAATCAAACCGCCAACCCTACGATTGGCGGGCGACAGCTCTACCTCTAAGCCACTGCCCAAGATAAATCCTTAACATTAAAAAAGCTACTGAATTGGCCTTCAACAATAATCTATAGCAATTTATATTCACACCAGGTCACACCAAGACCAGAGCCTTCGTTACTCATGGTGGTGCGAATGGCATTTATGAGGCCATCTACCACGGTGTTCCTATGGTGGGCATCCCTGTATTTGGTGACCAGCCAGAAAACATCGCCCGTATGAAGACGAAGGGAGCCGCAGTTATGCTGGACTTAAACTCCATGAAACCTGAGGATCTTAGAGATGCACTCAGTGCTGTCATCAATGACAAATCGTAAGTTCTTGTACTGTTTCAACTATTTTATATGTAAAACATTTTCTTCCTAATTCCACCATTGGTGAGAAGTTGCATACAATAAATACGATTTTAGGACCATTTAAAAATTACATAAGACACAATTATTAATCATTTAAAATTCATTCTAAAGTGATCTTTGCCAAGATCTGTACTGTATGAGCAACACATCTCTACCCTCCTTTTATTTTGTCTTCTTTTGTAAAGCAAAGAAACAAAAAAACTTTGAATTTGACATTTGAATCCCTGTACTAAATATCCATAGTAATTTCCCTATTTGAAATCTTCTATTCATGAGTTAATGAATCAACAATGTCATGTTAGCACAACACACTGTTTAGTAGAACTACAACGGTGCCACAAGTCAATGCTTTTTATTTTCATTCCCCCTCTACAGGTACAAGGAAAACGTCATGCGTCTGTCCAGCATCCACCACGACAGACCGATGACTCCTCGAGATGAGGCAGTTTTCTGGATAGAGTTCACTTTGAGAAACAAAGGGGCGAAACACTTGAGGGTCCAGGCCCATGAGCTCACCTGGTACCAGTATCACAGCCTGGATGTCCTGGCGTTCCTCCTCACTGTGGTGCTGCTCCTCATACTCCTCTCAGTGAAGACCTGCACATTCTGCTTCCGCAGGTGCTGTCGCAGAACGAGAAAGAAAAAGACTGAGTAATGGGGTGAAAGTTGACGTGGCTGGTAAGGAACTAGTTAATCCTAAAATTGTTATATGACGAACCCCCAATATTATTGTTAAACCTGATTTAGGAAGAAACCTGTTTAACATAACAATCATATCAAATTGAAGCTAAAGTACCAATAAATTCTTCAAATTCTACATAGTTCACATGCCTTTTTTTGCCTGAGGACATTTCTCTCGTGTCCTAACATTATACAACTGTATTAACATAAATGAACTGACATTAATTAAAAATATTTAAAAAAAAACTTATCCTAAATGATTTGACTTTCAAATTCATCATCAACATCTTTGCCTCTATCCACTTCCTATATTCTTTCAGTTTTCAACCTTCCTCTTTCATAACATAAACTCCATGCAGGCAGCAACATATCCTAAAATGTCAAGGACACAAACAGGGGGAAACAGTAACACAGCCAACACATGCAAACAAGTGAGCATGCTCTAGACCCAGAGTGGTACACTCACCTCTCACTGTAACCCTTACGACAAGACGATATGGACCCTGTAAATTTAAATATACCTTAGGTAAAATTTGTCATTTGATTGCTTCAAATGCAGAACCAAGCAGGTCTTGGCCGTCACTGCAGGCGCAGCACATGTCTGCCCTCTTGTGATGTGCTCAAAGAAGTGCAGCAACGTGTCATTACACAAAATCCTCTTAGAACTCAAGTATAGCTATGAAAAGTATTTGAAATTGTCTGATAGCTGAAATATCTTGATGTGGACACTAATATACAAAATAAACTGAGAAAATATATCAAGGATACTTGTGCCTGCCTGCCATTCTGAAAACAAGAAAGTGTGTAATGTAATTGACAGGGATTCGAATGTTCTGACAAGCCACTCACCAAAAATGTCACATTCATAGATTCACAATTTGCACTAAAGAACATGTTGACAACATCACTTCATTGGCCTTTAAAATGGTCTGTGTTCTCTTTAAATACTGAAACCTAACCGATGCTTACATAGCAACGGTACCGCCTCTGTGCGCTTGGCTTCACTCTTACTCTTCTGTGGTAGGAGGAGATTTCTTTTACACACACCCACAAGCTCTTGCAACTTCCTCAAATTATGCAACCATCCTTTGAGATGAAACCATTCTGCTTTAGCTGTTTGCTCTGTCCCAACATGCTCAAGCTTATCTCTAACATTTGGACTTCTACAGGTCAAAGATAATTGTTGACATAATACTGATATTTCCTTTCACCTCTAACCACTTGGTCAGGGTGTGTCGCTTATGTCTCATGTGTCATGCTATACAAGGCACCGTGTGTTCAGCCTTGTTTAGTTAATCATTGTGTTTCTAGGAACCTATAATACAAAGGATCACGAAGCAGAAGTCTTTCCACCCAACCATGGAGGTGAGGCAGCGTCTCTCCGCATGTGCTCTGCTGGTTCTTTGTATGACACTGAGTACAAATGGAGGGAACATCTTGGTGTGGTACACTGAAGGCAGCCACTGGATTAACATGAAGCCTGTGCTGGACTCACTGGTCGACAGAGGACACCAGGTGACGGTTCTGGTCCCCAGCGTGTCAATGTACATGAAAACCAATGAAACCTCTCGCTTTCGCTATGAACTATTCAATGTGTCCTTCACGATGGAAGACATGGAGGAGTTTCTTAAAGAGTTCCTTCACTTTTCCATGCATGAGATGGCTGAAATGAATTTTTTGCAGATTTTAGGCAGATTCCTAGACATGATGAAAAACAACCTGAAATTTTCTCTGGAGTATTTGGATGGTGTGTTGAAATCAGACGCCATCATGAAGAAGTTGAAAGAAGGAAAATATGACCTCCTCCTGGCTGACCCCATCTATCCTGGCAGCGATTTGACTGCAGACATTTTGGGAATCCCTCTGGTTTTCTCTCTGCGATTTTCCTTAGCTCATAACTGGGAGAGATACTGTGGTCAGCTACCTGCTCCACCTTCCTTCGTCCCTGCTGCCATGAGCAAACTGACAGACAAGATGAACTTCTTGGAGAGACTGGGGAACATTGTCTTCTATGCAATGCAGGACATCATGCTGGACAACATGTTTTGGAAAGAATTAGATAAATATTACTCTGAAATAAAGGGTGAGTCAACAAAGACAAATGTTTGTTATGAAGCACAAAGTAATGTATCAGTCGAAGCATCAAATCTGAAGTATTGATGATAGCTTGATGCCTTCTAATAAGCAGCTGTCATTCATTCCATGAACTATGAAAGGAACACCCACCAGCGCCTGTGAGACAATGAGCAGAGCAGACATCTGGTTGATGAGAACCTACTGGGACTTTGATTTCCCTCGTCCTGTGCTCCCCAACTTCAAGTTTGTTGGTGGGATCCACTGCAGACCTGCTAAACCGTTGCCAGAAGTAGGTGACGACTCCACTCCTTTAAGAAACTTAATGTTTTTTTAACGTCTCAGTATTTCAGATAAAAACACAAGAAAATGCTGAAGAAAACTGAATAAAGGCCATCAGTATTCCTAAAGCATAAAATTGCAGTTTAATTTGAAGTAAGATTACTGTTCTTTTCTTATAGGACATGGAAGAGTTTGTGCAAAGTTCAGGAGACAATGGCGTCGTGGTCTTCAGTTTGGGATCCATAATCAACAACATCACCACAGAGAAGGCAAACATGATCGCCTCAGCCCTGGCTCAGATCCCACAAAAGGTCAGAACTGACAAATTAAATAAACTTGAATGTGATTACAAAAATATAGAACGCTAAACCCAATTAATCGAAGATTGTTAGTTCAACAATAATGTGGAAAGCTGGTCATGTGCAATTTTAGCTGTTTCACACAATTTGCAATTAATGAACTTCAACATGCAAACAATGCCAATTGTATTTGATTTCATATGAGCACATTAACAATAACGACATACTGACTGCTTTCCAACTTTTTTTTTTTAATTCAGCTACTGCTCCTTATGGCTTTGGAGTGCACCGATACATTGTGCAACATTTGTGCTATATAAGAAATTACAAAGTGAAATTAGCTAAATGTTACTGATCAGTATCATTGTTTGCAGGTGGTGTGGAGATACAAAGGAGAAAAACCAGAGACTCTGGGTGTAAACACCAGGATATATGACTGGATCCCTCAGAATGATTTACTGGGTAATAAAATCCCTTATTAAAGCTACTGAACTGGCTTTCAACACTGTTCTTTATGGCAGTAACTATGAAACATTTACCAGAACAGCATGTCAAATGTCCATGAAAAAGAGAAAACATTATAGAAGAATTAAGAAATTGTTCATTTGCAAGAAGGATCAGACCAGACACAAACATTTCACAGTAACTAAATATTTCTAATTACTAAATTACTATTAGTGGAAAAACTGCAAAAAAACTAAAATAGTAAATGCTGACTGATTGGCTGAATGTATCTTCTAACGTTATTTAAAGCCTGACTGTACTGATCCTGAGAGTTTGTGAGCCACACAGTGACCAACTACATTACATGAATGAAAAGGCTGTTGTGATTGGAGAAAGTAATCCATCGTTCACATCAGGTCACCCCAAGACCAGAGCCTTCATTACTCACGGTGGCACGAACGGGATTTATGAGGCCATCTACCACGGTGTTCCTATGGTGGGCATCCCAATATACGGTGACCAGCCAGACAACATGGTCCATGTGACATCCAAGGGAGCTGCAGTTAGTATGGACATCACCTCAATGAAACCTGAAGATTTTCAAGATGCACTCCATGCTGTCATCAATGAAAAATCGTAAGCTGTTCCAACTATATTTAGTCTGTCGGGCGATTTCAGATGTGCAAAATATTATTTTCATTTCACCTATGCAGAAAATGTGCATAAATAAAACTGAAACAAAGATTCTCAAGCTGCTTAAAAACCTATGTACAACAGGACACAATTAAGACCAAAACTACCTTTAAGTTGTACTTCAATTGTTCTCTAATCTAGGTCTACAAGTGCTGACTACACCACAAAGCACTGCAATTAATTCAAAGTTAATTAAGAAATGATGTTAAATGATGTCAGTAATTTCCCTATTTAAAATCTTCTATTCATGAGTTAATGAATCAACAATGTCATGTTATCATAACACACTGTTTAGTAGAACTACAACGGTGCCACAAGTCAATGCTTTTTATTTTCATTCCCCCTCTACAGGTACAAGGAAAACGTCATGCGTCTGTCCAGCATCCACCACGACAGACCGATGACTCCTCGAGATGAGGCAGTTTTCTGGATAGAGTTCACTTTGAGAAACAAAGGGGCGAAACACTTGAGGGTCCAGGCCCATGAGCTCACCTGGTACCAGTATCACAGCCTGGATGTCCTGGCGTTCCTCCTCACTGTGGTGCTGCTCCTCATACTCCTCTCAGTGAAGACCTGCACATTCTGCTTCCGCAGGTGCTGTCGCAGAACGAGAAAGAAAAAGACTGAGTAATGGGTTGAAAGCTAAAATAGCTGCTAAGGAAGATCTTTAGATTATATTATAATAAATCCACAATAATCTGCATTTCAATATTTGGCCTGGAACCAGTCAAATGTAACAGTTTTCAACAGGAAATGCTCATGTGTTAAAATAAACTTTGCTATGAATACCAACTCTGTTCTCTGATATATTTCTGTTGACCTAATGTTTAACTACGTGCATACGTGCATGCTCCCTGATATTTCCACAGCTCGAATGTTGGGCATCACCAATACATTCACTGTAACACACTTAAGTTTGGTCACACTGCAATTGTAAACAATCCTTTAGCACAAAGCCTTATCAACAACTACAGTGAAAATGAGTCCAAAACAGTGACATGTGTCCACAAAGCATTTTCAGGACAAAATGAATAATACTGAATTTGTTTGGATTTATTGTAATATTACGGTTAACATCTTAGGATATCCTGAAGTGATGCAAATGCTAACTGGCAACTACATGAACAGGTTGTCAAAAGTCAGTTTAAGCAAGTACAGGATTGAGATGTTGAGACCACCACTCCATTAGAAATGTGCCTTTAAGACTGTCTGTGGTCTCTTTAAGTAGTGGAACCAACCCCTGCACACAAAGGCACCTCCCCCACATGTTTTGTCTCACTCTTACATGTCTAGGGTGGGAGGAGATTTAGCCCACAAACTTTTGCTACTTCCTCATGTGATGCAACCACGTCTGAGGCCTTTGAGCTGAAATCAGTCTGCAGTCGGTCTGTTTTTTATTCTGTGTTACACCATTGATTCACTGCATGGAGTTACAACCCAAAACGCTCAAGCCTGTCTCTACCTTGTGGACTACAGGTCAAACATTATCCTTTACCTAAAATTGGGTGTGTCTGTCATGCTACACAAACCGGAACTAAAAGTCATAGTTAAGTGTTGGTAAAGGTTAATGATCGTTTTTTTAGAAGTACATAGTACAAAGGATCAGGCCACTGCAGTCATTCTATCCAACCATGGAGGTGAGGCAGCGTCTCTCTGCATGTGCTCTGCTGGTTCTTTATATGACACTGAGTACAAATGGAGGGAACATCTTGGTGTGGTACGCTGAAGGCAGCCACTGGATTAACATGAAGCCTGTGCTGGACTCACTGGTCGACAGAGGACACCAGGTGACGGTTCTGGTCCCCAGCGTGTCAATGTACATGAAAACCAATGAAACCTCTCGCTTTCGCTATGAACGTTTCGATGTCTCCTTCACGATGGAGGATATGCAGGAGATTTTCCAAAAGTTACTTCACTTCACCATATACGAGATGGCTGAAATGAACTCCTTCCAAATGTTCATCAGATTAATAGACTTGATGAGCAAAAACCTCAAGTTGTCTCTGGAGTATTTGGACGGCATAGTAAAATCAGACGCCATCATGAAGAAGTTGAAGGAAGGAAGATATGACCTCCTTCTGGCTGACCCTATGTATCCTGGCAGCGACTTGACAGCAGAGATTTTGGGAATCCCTCTGGTTTTCTCCCTGAGACATTCCATAGGGTATAACTGGGAGAGATACTGTGGTCAGCTACCCACTCCACCTGCCTTTGTCCCTGCCCCTTTGAGCAAACTGACAGACAAGATGAACTTCTTGGAGAGACTGAAGAACTTTCTCCTCTACGTATTGCAGGACATCATGGTAGCAGGTTATTGGAAGGAAGCAGACAAGTATTACTCTGAAGTCAAAGGTGAGTCAACCTGACAGAAAAAGTGTGTTTCATCACATATAGACAATACATTCTACATCTGTTAGACTGCATTGAGTACTTGCACTGCTGCTACATTCAACCACTTCAACAAGTATTACAGGATTTTTGTTAACATTTAGAGACAACAAGCATTCAAGTGATTCGCAATCAGAAACTGCCCTCAGTTACTGCCCCACTGTGACAGGAACACCCACCAGCGCCTGTGAGACAATGAGCAGAGCAGACATCTGGTTGATGAGAACCTACTGGGACTTTGAGTTCCCTCGTCCTGTGCTGCCAAATTTCAAATTTGTTGGTGGGCTCCACTGCAGACCTGCTAAACCTTTACCAGAAGTAGGTGACGACTCCACTATTATGATTCAAAGCCTATTCAGTTTTATTACACTTCAGCATTCCTGAGAAAGAAGGAAAAACGTCAGTCAGCATTTCAAACTAATCCAACAATCCATTAGAATTAAAAGGAAACTAGATGTTGGGGTAATATTGTACTTCTTTTCATGCAGGACATAGAAGAGTTTGTGCAAAGTTCAGGAGACGATGGCATCGTGGTCTTCAGTCTGGGATCCCTGATCAACAATATCACCACAGAGAAGGCAAACATGATCGCCTCAGGCCTGGCTCAGGTTCCACAGAAGGTCAGAGTATACTCTTTGACAGTGGCAGGCTGTGCATTTCACACCTAGGCCTTCAGTGATGTTCTGCTTTGTTTTGATTGAAATAAATTCTGTACCCCTCATTATACTATCATTATTTTTTATATTACAGCTCAACCTCACCTTAATATACTCACATAGACTAGATTAAAAATCAATAAGCCCACATCAGCGATTAAAGTTTATCACCTAAAAAAAGACAATTTAAAGATATTTGTCAAGCACTACATACACTAAAAAACAACTTTGTACACTAAATTTGTGCAAGTTATAGTTTCCTATAGGACAAGACTGTCACAAAACCCACTATTAATTGAAAATTAAAGTAAACAAGCAGGTCCCCTCAGAAGCTGGGAGCCAGGGGAACTACTCAGATTCTAGACTGAAAGTGGCAGACAAACCCTGGGAATACTGTATTTGCTAACACGAGCTTGGGCCGACCTCTTCCCACAAGATTTAGCTTCTCTTGAAAATGGCCTTGCAAGTATATGTGCAACCAAATCTACGACTTCTCCTCCTTCAGCAATTGTGGCTTAAAGCTAGTAGATCTATTTAATCAGCTAACGCAAAGCTGTAGCTCTGCTTACTCTCAGCAAGTATCGCGTTTTTATGCATAATGTGAGGCCTTCTAGCTGGCCTTACTGTCACCAACTCATAATCTGATTGGCTATGGTAACTATCTATCAACGATATGAGCCTGGCAACACAAGCTATCTGAATTCTGATTGGATAGAAACTCTAGCCTGAAACTCATTTCTGGTTATGTGGGCCATCAGGAATGTCCTTGCCCTGACGGCCCACCACTGCTCTTTGGGTGTCAGATTAAAAACCATGAATTCCAAGCTGTTCTGTTCTACTTACATGCGAACAAGTGTTTGACCAAGTCACATACACTAGATTTAAGAGTTAGCACACAATATTACTGAAACTCTCATGATGTTTACACCTGTTGTTCCTGACAGTTTTAGGGTGTATCAATAAATATATTGCGATGTAGAATATTCTCATACACAACGGTTACAGTCCTCCAGTCAATATTATTGTTTGCAGGTGCTGTGGAGATACCGTGGAGCAAAACCAGACACTCTGGGTGCAAACACCAGAATATATGACTGGATCCCTCAGAACGATTTACTGGGTAAGATAAACCCTTACAAAACTGCAACACTGACATCTAACAGTGATCTGTTATCAACATGCATTACTAATAATGCTAAAAATACACATTGTGCCACCTTCTTTGACAATGACCCAAGATTATTCAATAATACATTTAAAATATACATGATGATAAAACTTGACAACAAATGAAGGAGTTAAACATCAAAAGAGTAAGCCAATAGTAAATTTGACTTCTGAAGATGTTTTGCCATTTCTTAAATTACTGGTTGGTTCCAAACTGGATTCAGACTGTACTTACATACATTGGTGCAGCCTGAGAGTTTAATTAAGTCAAACAGTCACAACCTACAGGAGAAGAAAGATGTGCTTTCACAAGCTGTTTGGACAGAACATAATCCATCTTCCATGTCAGGTCACACCAAGACCAGAGCCTTCATTACTCACGGTGGCACAAATGGGATTTATGAGGCCATCTACCACGGTGTTCCTATGGTGGGCATCCCCATGTTTGGTGACCAGCCAGAAAACCTGGACCGTGTAAAGTCCAAGGGAGCCGCACTTATGCTGGACTTTAAATCCATGAATACTGAGGATCTTAAAGAAGCAGTCACTGCTGTCATCAATGACAAATCGTAAGTTGTTTTAACATTAAATTTAAAAAAGAAAATGCTTGACATTGCAATCCCTGTACTAAATATCCATATTTCCAGGTACAAGGAAAACGCCATACGTCTGTCCAGCATCCACCACGACAGACCGATGACTCCTCGAGATGAGGCAGTTTTCTGGATAGAGTTCACTTTGAGAAACAAAGGGGCGAAACACTTGAGGGTCCAGGCCCATGAGCTCACCTGGTACCAGTATCACAGCCTGGATGTCCTGGCGTTCCTCCTCACTGTGGTGCTGCTCCTCATACTCCTCTCAGTGAAGACCTGCACATTCTGCTTCCGCAAGTGCTGTCGCAGAACGAGAAAGAAAAAGACTGAGTAATGGGGTGAAAGCTAATGTAATTAGTAATGAACTGGTTGCCTTATGAACATCTGATACATAAACCAGTCACACATCTAAAATTGAAATAAGCAACCTTTTTACATTTGCTCCATGTATGTTCTGTCACTATTACAAAGTCTAACAGGTGTAAACCATTTCTGCATAACTGAGGCCAATAAAAGCTGAGTTCATTGGCTGGTCTAAGTCTAAAATAAAAACACTGCACTTGGGATTTCATTCTATGACTTTACTTAGATACTTAGGAACCCACCCCATCAGGTTAAGCACACAAAACTGCCATCACAATATTTATAGAAACAGACACATGGCTTAAATACAAATTAAACAGAAAATACTGCTTTAACATAAATCATATAATACATTCAAACTCAAGAACTATAATAGCCATCCCATATCATCTAGAAATACTGGAGAGGCAGCTTAGAGCTTCAGAAAAGTGGACTTAACATTTTTATCTGCATTCTTTAATAGGTACATTTATAAGAAGTTCTTTTTATTCCATCATTTTTTAAATTTTCCATCTTCTTTAACCTTCCATAACATGAGCTCCATGCAGGCAGCAGCATCTTCTGCAGTGTCATGGCCACAAACTGGGAGAAACAGTGATGCATTATTTACAGGAAACCTTTAACATGGCCAGTCATATTGACCTTGAAATCAAAACAACCTTAAATCTTTATTAGGATTCATAAAAATGTTATGATTTATGGTCAAAGTTTAAAGACATGACACTTTGGATTACACCATGGCTGTAGTTCGTCCGTGATAACCCACCACTCTCTTGAATGATCCTCCGGAGGTATTCAGCCGTGAGGTGGTTGAGGGTCACCTTGTTAGGGGGGCCTAAGCGGTGTGGGAAGACCACAGATGTGTCCACCACCTTCCCATGTAGCAACTATAGTAAAGAGGAAGACCGCCAAAGCACTTATGACTGGACAATCCTGAAGAAATGCAATAGCCAGTGACTTTAACCTGGATTTTGGCACCTGCCCGATACACAGTCCATCAATAACTATACCTACACATATGTATTTGTATTTATATAAATAAAATAGATTTTCTAATGTACATATAGAACATGTGAATCATGCAGCTTTGTTGTTTATTTTTAAACACATTTTGAGGTTTATTCATTTGCATGTGTGGCTTTGTGCTTAAGGTTATGGTTTAATGTGAAAACGCTAAGCTAAGAACCTAGAGTATATAGGTGTGCATGAGTTTCCCGGAATTGAAACAAAATATTGTTAAAGCAGATCCATCATCACCCTTTCAGAGGAAAAGCAAAAAACAAGTCGGTGATGTTGCAAAAAACCTTATTAGTCACCTTCAGGGCACAGAGGTCTGTGTCAAGGCTGTGTCCAATCAGAATAGTATCAGCACTGATGAAGCTCAGCAAGGTCTGTTGGACCTCTCTGAGGGGGGCGTGGTTACCCTTCACATCTTCCTCATTGATGCCTGAAAATCTAGAACAGTAGCGATATTATCTCCTTTACTTTAAATTACCCTATATGGTATTGTATGCATTGGTAATAAGGATTTGACAAATATATCTAGAATCTTAAATGGCAAACAGTCAGTGCTTTTCAGACTGTAGGAAGACCGTTTGAGGATACATTTTTAGTTTTCAAACTACCACAATTCTGTGGTATGAGCTGGCAAGTTTAGGTACAGTCAAGGAATTTACATTACCTGGTGTTGTAGTCGATGACATCATCAGGTTGGACAAAGGTGTCATAGATTACTTGCAAATTCGAGTTGACCACTGTCACTCTACAGAGCTCCAGACCATGAATGGTGTAACACTATAAACAAACATTACCACAAAAGTTACTCACTGCATACATTCATTTTGACAGCCAATCTTGATTGAACATAAAAGGGCACAAAACCACAAAAAAAAAAAAAAAAAAAAGACATCCAATTAGAAAAAAAAAAAAAAATAATAATAATAATAATAGGGATGTATTAAATTACACTTACTGCAAATATTTTTGTACTTGTAGAACCATAGTATTTTTTCAAGTGTAAACATATGTATTTATGCCAAGCAAAGAATTTTACTTAAAAAAAAAAAAAAAAAAAAAAAAAGTTACATGAAGTGCATACAATAAATTATTTCAAGCGCCATTCAGAATTTAAATACTAGACTTTTCACAACATCACTGTCAGAAATTTGCTTTTTTGACAAACATTTATTCTCACAATCACCATTTCACAATCCAAAGAGTAGACTCCAGGACATCTTCTATCCGTGGGATGTCTGGGAATGGTTGACACAAACCCATCCAGGCTAAGTGAATCATGGACATGCAGCTGGCAACAAAGGAGAAAAAAAAAACAAAAACAAAAACACAATTATATACATCCTTAGAGAAATAAAAGTGTATGCCATTTTCCTACCTTAAACACCTGACATCCAGGTGCTCCCATGACTCCCTCACAGCAGCTGTAGCGCGTCTCTACGCCACCTGGAACTTTAACATGTTTAAAAATTTTAATGATTCATTACATAATATAGTTAAGAAGTGAATGAGGCCTATGAAGAATTCAATATTTGGATTTTGTAGACTGTATTGTGCAATATTTATTTCTCTGAGGGTTGTATCTTTTTTTACTTGCTCAGGAGATTTAACGAGGCCTGTACCAGCCATAGGTCTACCATTTCTAACTAAAATCACATAGATTTTCTTAGCAGGTTATTATTTACATGGCTCTCATTTTTGTACCACTATTAATCTTCAGGCTAGTCATGGTAATGTGAACCCAAACTGCCTGCTTATTACACCGTTGTACCAACTTCTGATTTTTAACATGCACATTACTTGTTGGCCTCAACTGGCAGCCAATAATGTTAATATTTTTGCTCAATTACCTATCATAGATACAATACTTTCTATATTATAGACTAAACAATTCATCATTGAAATATAGAAAATGCCTGTCAGATTAATTATTAAAACACTATGAATGTGGCCCTAAATTTTAATATTCACCTCTATTCTCAACTCCTTTGCCATAGTGGTAGTTGCACTCCTCCTTGCGAATGTGTTTGCCAGTTCGGTTGACAGAGTATGTCGCTCCACATCGGCAGCAGATTCTTTTGAGGGCTTTTACAAACAAAACAGAAAACTAACAATAGTCACTTTCAGTTCAAGCTAAACATAAATGCACCCTCTAGTGTTACCAAGGGAACATTAAATTGAGTTCTGAGTACAATGTCAACATTGCGCTTGCACTTACGATCGGTACTGCCTTTCTTGGTCTCTGCAAAAAGAGTTGCACAGCCAGGTTTCTCTGGGTGCTGGACAGGATAGTTGCCTTCAATCAGCTTTTCCTCGGTCAAAATATAATCTGCCAAGCTCTCATAAAATGCTGCATCATCTACTGGAAAAAGTAACACAATAAAACTAAAATGAAAGAAGAAAAAGAATGAAAAAAAAAAAAAAAAAAACTGTCAAAGAAAGTAATTCTCACCATCATCTCTAATGGACTTCAGGCTAAATTGTATGTTGCCTTTAGATCTTTGTATGTTGAGTCGAGTTTTATCTGCACAAGAAAGAAAATCTATTTAACTGAAACATTGTTATCCTAATGTTTCCCCCCTGCAGAATTTTCCAGAATTCACCTTTGGTGGTAACAGTACTCTGGTTTTTCAGCCTCTTCAGTGCATTCACTGCAATACTCAGATACTTAAGTTTGTTCACACTGCGATTGTAAACAGCCTTCTCTTCAGCAAGGGCCTATCAACACCACAAAAGGGAAAAATGAATATTCTGAGGGCAGTTAGTCAGTGAGGGTGACTCATGCATGACCTCACCTTTTCAAATGCATCATTCACATTGACTGTTGTTTTGATGAACTCCTTAGTAAACATGTTGACATAACGCTGTCGAACATCATGGGGCACCTTCTCTTTGGCAGCTTCACACTGCTGCTTCAGTTTACGTTTCACCACTGGCTGAAAGATTAGCCATGATTAATATTAAAGGATCTTACAAGTTACAGTGAAAACCATAAAAGCATGGCCTCAATAAGATTTACCTTAGCAGCAACATGAGGAAGAGTTAAGGCAGACGGATTTGACTGTGCCGGAGCAAAGGCAGCAGTGAGCGATGGTTCACGTGCTGGAACAGGAATAAGCACAGGTGCTGCTGTACGGAATCTCTGCACAGTAGTAACCGCAGGTGGAAAATATGCTTGTTTCACTGCAATAGTGCTTGCATGCACTTGACTAATGGGCGTTAACACTGGTGTAACTGGGCTGGAAGTGGAAGCAACAGGCAAAGGGAAAGCGCCCTCTGGGAGGATCAAATGCAGGTTGTTGCCCATGTTAATCACAGTAGTTCCTAGAGGTATGTAGTTCATGTAGGCTGTGGAACAATATAGGAAACGCATTAAAGCCAAAGTTAAACAAGAAACATATTTAACCATTTCAGCTGAAAAAAGCCAATATCAGATCGGATATTAAAAAAAAAAAAAAAAAAAAAGAAGACTTTACAGCCAACACATGCTTACCGTTTTGTAAGTGAGCAGGCTGCAGGTTCTCTAAGGCTTGAGTAGAGGCATAAAGTGTATTCTGGGTTTCTGGCTTCGTCTGACACGTAGAGGAAACAAAAGCTTGACTACCTTTAACTGATGCTGGCAGCATGGATGCTCTTTGCTGTATTTTGGAGGCATTTGAAGCAAATCCTGGCGTTTCTGGCCCACGCAGGGGTACCAACACCTGGGGCTGAGGTCTACTCTTAACCACTGTCTTCTCAATAAGAGTAGTCAAAACAAAACATTACATTAAAATGACAACAACAAAAATAGCACATTTTATACTAAAACATTTTGAGTATTAACTGTTTAGACAGCTTTGGCTTCTATATTCTATTGTTAACGTGTACCTCTGTACGCTTGGCTTCATGAGCCACTCTCTTCTTTACAGGAAGTGACTGCGTTTTTACATCGACCTCTGATTTATCCAAATCCATAGCTTCAACCTATTAACAAATACAAAAGACATAATCATTGCAAGGACTTCTCACCAATGTCTCTACTTTCTAGAGCATACTCACAGATACGTCAGCATTTTCATTTCCCTTAGTCTCATTGTTTGCCTCCATGAAGATCCTATAGCACTCTTCCATTGGGTCACTGTCAGACAGTTCCACATCTGAATAGTTGAGATCTGCCTCAGAGCTGGACTCGATAGTTACCAAATGCTGCTGACTGGGTTCAGACTCTGCAATGTTATTTGTGCAAGAGCTGACTGATGGTTCTGCTATTTCTTTGTATTGTGCACATGAAGTTTGGTTAATGACTGATCCGTCCTGCACATTCCCTGGTATTTTGCTTAATGTTTTCTGGCTGTTCAGTTCCAACAAAGGCATAATTTTCTTGAAAGAACACTGATTATCAATCCTATTTTGAACTAGCTTCTCATTTCTGGCTTGTTTTATGTGCTGACTCGATGGTGAGTCTGAGTTAGCAAGTGAAGGGTTAAATGAATTAGTCTGTGAAAAGTCACACGGTTGAAGTGTATCCATTTTCATAACACTAGGGGGCAGCTCACATTGAGACAATTCATTCTGAAACAAGTTGTCTCCGTCTTTCACGTCAACAATATTCCAACAGTGATCGTCTGTGGTTGCAGAAAGATTTAAAAGCTCAGGGCTGTTCTTGAATTCTGTAGTCCCAGCTTGAAAATCAATTTTATGATGTACAGGTATTGGGTCTTCCAAGCATTCAGTTACACTTCCAAAATCTAATTCAGTGTTTTCATAAAGGTCCGTTAGTTCTTGGTTTCTTACAATGCTTGATGCAGATGTGACTTTACAGGCCTCCGCATTTGAAGTGGACAGCAGAGAAGAATCTAATAAAACAGACTCCCTGTAAACATCCAACTGCTCTTCAATACTCTGAAAAGTATCAAAACAATCAGCAAGATTCTGAGTGCGGCTTCTCTTTTTTTCTGGTGAGGGAGGAATGTCAATAATTAGGACATCATCTTCATTAGAGTCTTCAACTTGCTCTGAATACGATGATTTGGAGAACTGAGTCTGATGTGCCTGTTGCATCTTTTGGTCACAGACAGGATTTTTGGTCCTTTTCAAACCTTGATTGTTATTAATGTGTTTTTTTTCCTTATCCGATGAGCTACAAGACCGCAGGACAGCAGAAAAGTTGGACAAAGGATCATACTCCAAATCAGTCCTTGGTTTTGAGTTATCAACAACGTACTTCCTTGCTCTGGAATAACTTTTAGTTAAGTCTGTACATGAAGGCAATAGGCAGGATTCTCCATCTATAGTTTTACTTGCAGTATCAAAGTTTGACACAGACAAGTTTTGTGCAGTGACTTTGCTCTCTGTCTGTACCGTCTGATAATGCGACAGTCGCCTCTGTTCCTGCTCCACCTCATGCTTTACAGTTTCAATTTCCTTGTTGATCCGTTCCAGCTCCTGGAGGCAATCATCCCTTGTCTCCTCATTCACAGCTGTTCCACAGATAGCATGCAGAGAACCACCTTGGACTCCTATTAAAAAAAAATACACACACACACACACACACACACACACACACAACTGTATACATTAAAATTACAGCTAAAACATTTTACACTACAATTATTTATACTTTGTTTTACATGTATATCTCTGAAATCAAGCTTACTTTGATTTTACCTTTAAAGGAAAACGATTGCATGTTAACACAAACTCTTTTTGTGAAGTGGTAAATGGGAACATCCTCTACTACAAATCATTATTTGAAAATAAAACCAGACAGCAGCCTACTTGAAGCGCATATTTGCCAATTTCACTACATTTTCAGTAATGACAATTGCCTTGACATGCTATTTGTTAATATATTCTGTCACCTAATGGCAACTAATTTGTATATTTAATATTCCAGAGAATTTATTTTAACAAAAAAAAAATCGAAAAAAGTTAGGCTAGTTCGCTACACACGTAGTTTGTGGGGTCGCCATCTTAGTTCTGATGGTAACGCAAAATTTGGTACTCTAGCAAAGTACTTTAGCAACATATCATTGAGTGAACCCTAATTTAAAGTTGCCTTAAGGAGTTTGTTCGAACATTGTCGGTCTTTTGACATATTGGGGGAAAACACGAAAAGCATTTTAATACGCGAGTGACCCAAAACGGAGCGTTAGCTTACGATCAGCCTAGCGCCGCTCAAACACTGACCTGCGGAGTCTACTGCGGACGGTTTGCGTGATATCCCGGACATGTCCCGTCCTTCCGCAGCATGTCTGTAGAAGCAGTGAGGCCGCTCACAAAGTCCATGTTTTAAGACAGGACACCGTATGGCAGAAAACAGACCGGACGAAGGAAACATCGACGCCGAAAGCTGTTTGGTTAATTAACGCTCAACCAACGGGTGACAGATCCAAATTATGTGACGTCAGCTTCACTTATATACACTCTGCGCAGGTCGCGAGACAACCGTTAAACGTTTTAGTGATTTCTAAAGTATATATTTTTAAAATGCATGTGTATAAAATGCATAGTTCTATGAAATGTGCATATTTTACTTAGCTAAAACACATTTTATAACACAACAAAATACATTTAGTATAGTATATAACTCTAATAAAGACGAGTGAAGTTTTAGTATATAATATATAGACTTTTTATCCTGCAGCGCTTTACGTCGCAGTAATCCCTCCAACCCGACAGGGGGCACTGCTGTAGTAGACTAACAAACTTGGGAGCTGCGACAACGAAGGACTGTTCAGCGTGTAGTTCATAACATAGTCCTGCTTAGCTAGTGCTGATCAAAACCCTAAAACGTGTCTGCGCTGCGCTGTTTGAAATGGATAACAGCGAGGAGGACGTGGAAGAGGATGAAAACCAGTGGAGGCAAAGCTTCGTAGATTCAGAAACGAGTAGCTCCAGTGTTGCTTCTGGTAAAGTGACAAAAGCAACACTTGTTTTTAAATAATGTGACTTTACACATACAGTAGTTTGACGTTTTGTATAACGTGAACATGACAGAGGTACTGAATATATGCCGGTGTTTATTATTAGTTTGGTCGAGGAGTATTGTGGGTTTTGGGAAATCGTCATCGCTCTTTTTTACGTAAATAAATAACCCTGTACTCTATTGTCACATAGTATTATGTGGTAAAGATAATTATCAACTATTAACTATGGTCACTAAAGGTTGTAATTAACTACATTTCAGGTTCAGGGCTCAATAAGATGCCAGGGCAGTCACCAGGAAACAGGGTCGTTCTGCATTTTGACCTGGACTGCTTCTACGCTCAGGTGGAAATGATCAGAAACCCAGAGCTGAGAGATGTGCCTTTAGGTAAATCAGTTTTTAAATGCAAGAGAAGATTTCATTTAAAAGCAGACAATATGTTTATGCGCCGTAATGTTTCTTGTGTCACCAGGTGTTCAGCAGAAATATATCATAGTCACATGTAACTATGTGGCAAGGGAGCAAGGCCTCACCAAGCTCATGTCTGTGACTGATGCCAAAGAGAAATGTCCTCAGCTAGTGTTGGTTAACGGAGAAGACCTGACACAGTACAGAGAAATGTCCTACAAAGTGACAGGTAGACAGGAATGCACTACATCCACAAATAAACCTTTATTTTATTGTGTTTACATTCAGACTATAGTTTTTAGTAAGACTGAAGAAAATCTTAAAATTGCAAAATGCGTTTAAGAGCAGTATTGCATTGCAACTATTATTGCTTAGCTTTACTTGTTATGTGATAACCCAGTAAGATTAGTCTGATATTTGTTAATAGAACTTTTCCAAACCTTTTTGCTTACCTTGCGTTACTGTTTTTTGTGATCCACTTAGAGCTGCTGATGTCCTACAGTCCACTGGTGGAGAGACTTGGGTTTGATGAAAACTTCATGGACATCACAGAGATGGTGGAAAAAAGACTCACACAAACAGCAGATTTTAACAGTGTTTCATTTAAAGGACACGTCTACAATAATTTGAGTGAGTCAGAATTGTATGTGATGTGTGAGTGACCTCGTCCGATTTCTGAACATCTGGCTCATGGAAACTGGGAAATGAGTTGCAAAACAACCTGAAAAGAAAAAAAAGTCAAATATTTGCATGGCACTTTCAGTTTCCCCCTACATGGCAAGTTAAATGTTTGGGGTTTTGCTTGTTTCGTAAAGGTCTGTTTTTCTGTTCCTGTTCAGGTGCAGATGTTAAAGCCAGTGAACACCCAGGGCTCGCTTTAGGTTCACACATTGCAGCAGAGCTGAGAGATGCCATCCACAGCAAACTGGGCCTGACTGGCTGCGCTGGCATTGCCTCCAACAAACTACTGGCCAAACTGGTGTCAGGCACCTTCAAACCCAATCAGCAAACCACTCTGCTGCCACAGAATGTCAGTGACATCATGGGCTGCCTGGGCAGTGTCCGCAAAGTGCCGGGTAATCATACTAGCTTAATAAAATTAGTTCATCAGTAGATACCATGTTGAGATACCACAGTGTTCTGTCTTTTCTGTCTTTCACTATTTGTTTTCTGTATATCTGCAATATTGCTCACGTGCGAAATCTATTAGTTCAAAGCTCTTTGACACATCTCTGGCACACATATTGCGTATCAAGCGGTACTACCAATTGACTTGCCACTAATCATTAGGTGTGGGTCACCAAACGGCTAAGAGGCTTCATTCCTTGGGATTGGAGAGTGTGAATAGCCTACAACTCTTCCCACTGAACGACTTGGTCAGAGAGTTTGGGAGTCCCTTGGCTCAGCGTTTGAAGAATCTGGCCTTTGGCATCGATGACTCACCTGTCACCACTACTGGAGCCCCTCAGGTGAGGAAATTCCTCAAATTATACTATTTTCTTCCTTAATTGAACTAGTCTTTCGTCATCTGCCATTGTGTCTTATGTGGCTTATTATCTTGTCATCTACTTTCAGTCCCTTAGTGATGAAGACTCCTTCAAAAAAATATCATCTACTAAAGATGTCTTGGATAAGATTCAACAACTCTTGAGCAGTCTGGTGGAGAGGTCAGGGCTAGTTGCAAAACTGGGTCATGAAATTATTAAATAGTTATTTTAGCCTTGAAGGTATAATTTACTGAATATAGCCTTTATCATCGGTTTCATAATTAGGATGCACAAAGATGGCAGGCTGCCTCAAACCTTCCGGCTCACCATTCGTAGATTCTCGGCAACCAACAAGTGGTTCAATCGAGAGAGTAAACAGTGTCCAATCCCCAACCACATTGGACAGAAAGTCATCTCTGGTAGGCCTGCACATCACAATGGACACTGTAACATCACCTTTGCACCTTTGTTTTTGTTCACTATCACTTTTTGTTTTTAGTGAGCAGTGTTTGTCAGAGTAGAAAACTTAAATAGACACTGTACAACAAGACTAAAAGCGGTAAATACTGGACAATATACAAACGTTATAATACATTGTCATATGGGCAAAAAACATTTGATTCAGATCGACGTGTGTTTCAGACAGATATAACTATTGTGTTTATTTTCATAGCAATAATGTATTAAGATTTGCAGTTTAAATAAATAAATAAAATAAATAAAGACATTTTTAAATGTATATTAAAACATGACTCTCTGTAATGTCTCTATAGGTAGCTGTGAGGATGCTGTGGTCCAGTTGGTCCCGTTGGCCATGAAGCTCTTCCACAAGATGGTTGATAGTAGCACCACTTTCCATCTCACGCTCATTAACGTTTGTTTCAGCAACCTGCAAACCAAAGGACCTGCTTTCAGTGGAAAGGGCTCCATAACATCTTTTTTCACACAAAGCACGTTGCCTAGAAATACACATCCCTTGTCTTCACAAATCCAGGTATTACAGTGAAGAATTGAAGCAGTTGTTCTAACTGAGACTCCGTTCCTTGCTTGCGTCATACTGACGACATCCTCAAACTGTTACTCGCCTTTTGCTGTTACATGATGCCCTCAGAATTATCTTTTCTTAGAAACGGTGTGTCAGTACTCTGATGTAAGAGTTATTCCTGAAATAATTTGTGCCTTTGCTCTTTTATCCCAAACAGGGTGACTCCTCTCAGTGTGGGGTTGGTCACTGCATGGATCATCAGTGGAGCAGAAACAGCAAGACTAGGCAACATTCCTCACAAAAGACTGTAACCACAGAAAGCTGTTGTAGCTCTGAGGCAGCATTAGATGGCTTCAAATTGACACAGAGCTCTGTTGTTGCTGAAGAAGATAATGAAAAAGTATCCTTCAGCACAGGGGAGGAAGTCAGTGATGGAGCAAATACAACAGTGACACACAGATTGCCCCCAAATGTTGACCCAGAGGTGTTCGAGCTTCTCCCTGAGGAAATCCAGAAGGAACTGTTGTCTCCTGCCTACATCAACTCCCTGCCCAGCACTTCCACAAACCTGTCAAAACCAATTCCAGTACCTAGTACCTCTCATATAGCAGTAAACAAGCCTCCACAGCCATTTATAGTGTCTCAAAGTGGAAAAGACGTAAAAGAAATCTTAAACAAATTGGATTCAACCTCCACATATCACCAGCAGCCTGCAGGCACATGTGCATTTCCAGGAGAAAATGTCAAAGAAGAAAGAAAACTAAAATGTCCTCAGCCTGCTGACTGTAAGTTCCCGGGAAATGTGGACCCTAAGGTGTTTTCTGAGCTTCCGCCGGATGTTCAAAGGGAGTTGATGTGTGAATGGAAGCAACAGAAGCTGGTTGTGAAGAACCCCTTTTCTAAGAAACTGGGGAAAAGTGTCCTGACCAAAGACCAAAAGGCTGCAGGAAAAGGCAGTCAGGCCAACAGTTTGTTGAAGTATTTCAAACCCAGTTAGACAAAAGTATTGATCGGTTAATTCTGTTAAATGCAATTACTATGAACAACATGTCCTTCCTCTAAACAAACATTTAATTGTTATTTTGTTGTATATATTAATAAAACAACAACAATGAAACAAACTGTTTATAAATATTACAATTCAGAACACTACAACAGTTTGATTTTGACACTCACTGAAAATATTACAACCACAGTCAAAAGATCTGAAGGGTATTCAGTCTTTAGAGTTGACTGCTGTTGTATTTTGTTTTCACATTGTTTCAGCAGGATTAGTTTGCTGAGCCTCCAGAAGTAGGGCCCATTCTTTGCTTGGATGATTTCCACTGAAATCCACAGACACACGGTATTTGTCGATGGTATTTGTTCAGCCTCCTTTTCCTCATGAGAAATACCAGAAATGCACAAGGTCGTTAAGCACAGCCCCACTTGGTTCTTTCTGGATGAAACTCCTCCCTGGATCACATGCAGGAAGGGCGAAAGGTTCAGGATACTACATGCCATCGCACCATGAGATTATTTTACTGAATTAGAACCAGTGAATGGTTGTTGGCACTTGCTTCAGATGTGTTATATTGGTAAGTAACTTAATTATTGTGATTTTCATTGGGTTGTGTTTGCAGCACGTTTGCTCGTGCTGCTTTCAATGTGGACATTTTAGGAAATCTGTGTGGCTCTTGATGTTTTTGCCCATACAGATGTATGTTGGTTGGTTGCTCTCCGCACTGTGGTGGTCACAGAAAGGTTGTTTTCAGAATACAGTGCGTTGAGTAGTTGCAGCCCTTGTAGAATCTGAAGCATCTAGTACACGCTGTAACTAAATGTGATTTCCCAGGCTGCCAGGTATAACTTAAAAGTGCTGCATTGAATAGCGCAGCGCAGTGTTGAGTTGCCTGAACGTAATCCTTTAAGTCAATGAAAGAACTTCAGTCTGCAAAACAGGCAGCGTTTCTTCATTGAAAGTCATAGAGATCTCCAGAGGGGCATTTGACCACTCGTGTGGAAGCCAGACCCAGTCATGTGCTAGTCTTTCTCTGATCAGTGCCTGCTGAGCGGAGAGTTACGATGTCCTGCTCGGTCTGTGTGATGCTCCCACGCCCTCAGACTGAAAACTGCAGCTTAAACAGAAGAATTTCACCTTTGGTTTCCAGTTTGGCCACCCAGTGAACAATGCAGGATTACCACTGTGCCAAAGCTAATGATTACACAGGGACCTCCAAAGCCTCGTTTTACACCGTACTTTGTAAGTCAGTTGTACGAAATTTCATTCGTTTATGTTGAACTTTTTTATGTTAACGTTGATATAGAAGGAATACTTTGTCAGTGTGCCCTTAACAACTTGATTAATTGATTCATAAATTAAGTTAGTGGACTCATTATTCTAGCGCAGGTGTGCAGTATGTAGCCTGACTCCGGGTGGTATTGTAGTGCGAGTTTACCTCTGTGGCAGGTTGAACTCTCAGCTTCACGATGGCTGACTGGGACTATGACTACCTGATCAAGCTGCTGGCCCTGGGGGACTCAGGGGTTGGAAAGACCACCTTCCTCTACAGGTACACCGACAACAAGTTCAACCGCAAGTTCACAACGACAGTGGGCATCGACTTCAGGGAAAAGAGAGTGGTGAGTGATCCCAGGTGGATGTTGGAACGGGTCACCTGTTGTGAAAGTGTTGTTTTTCTGTTCGAGGCGATGTGTTAATGGTCTGAAAGTGTGTTATGCTTTGTGGTCCAGATGTACACAGGGACGGGAGCTGATGGTGCAAGTGAGAAGAACTTCAGAGTTCACCTTCAGCTCTGGGACACAGCAGGACAAGAGAGGTGAGTTCATCATGCTCTGTGTTTTACATTTTAGATATGTTCATGTAAATCACCAGTGCATATATATTTAATAATTTTCATCTGTCTTCAGGTTTCGCAGCCTCACCACAGCTTTCTTCAGAGATGCCATGGGATTCCTGCTAATGTTCGACTTGACCAGTCAGCAGAGTTTCCTCAACATTAGGAACTGGATGAGTATGTGTTGTCTGAGCCTGCTCTTCTTCAGCAACAGTAAAAACCTTGACAGTATTAATAATTAATTAATATTATAACTAACCTTGATAATTTCTGAATGTCTAATTAGTCTGGTTAGTCTATTAAATTACTTCTGTGTTGCTTAGGTCAACTACAGGCCAATGCATACTGTGATAGCCCTGATGTAGTGCTGGTGGGCACCAAGGCAGACCTCCGAGACGTAAGGGATGTTCACACCAGACAGGCCAGAGATCTGGCAGAAAGATATGGGTGAGGCAAGACTGACTGTGTGTAGTGGAAGTTAAGATTAGTGAAATTGTAGTAATGAAAGTGAATTGTTTGAATTTGATTTGAATTAGTTAATTCTGCAGAAACCTTGAACTGGGTTTGCACAAGTCCCAGTTTGCTTCTCTCACCACAGGATGGTGCTAGTGAGCTGTTTGGGCCCTCAGAAAAAGGTCAAGATACATTTGAAGGCTCATGAGATTAATAAAGGATTAAAAAGGAAAATGACCACTACAATTTTAGATCAGGATATTATATGTATTTGTTTTTGTATTATATGTAGGTAGATGACACAGATAAATTCTTCTTAGTAAATAAGAATACCCACTTCTTGTCTTTCCTCAGTATTCCCTACTTTGAAACGAGTGCAATGACCGGCGCTGACGTGGACCGGGCAGTGACCGCCCTGTTGGACCTGGTCATGAAGAGGATGGAGCAGAGCACACACGGGGGCCACGGCTCTGAATCCAACGGCAGCCCCATCGCCAGCCACGAGGTAGAGGAGGCCCCTGTCAGAAGGAGGTGTGCCTGCTGATGTTGCTGCCATCAGCACTTTGACATTAGCCTTTTGGTGTTTGCTGATGGTGATGACTGGGTACTGTACCTGTTAGCTGCAGCAGGAGATCATGTAAGGATGTAAAATAAACTGAAACAAGGTCTCTACTTGATAAAAGTAATCATAGGCCAGTAGAACACTGGCATGTGTTGGTGTTATTTATTCAACTGTAGTAAGAAGCGGAGTACGAGACTTGTGAGTGTGTAGTTACTGTGGCAACAAAAATCAAGGTTTTAATATTTGTCTTTTCTACTGTGGACAGTCGGAATCGGTTACAATGTCACAGCCTCAGTAAAATGACACAGATGTCAAATGTACCTGCCTTTCCAATTTGAAGTTTATGGAGTCGGTGAGGCGCCACGTCATAGTCTGCATGTGACCACCAACCATAGCTTTAAATTATACACACTGCACCTTCAAGATAATTAAATTAGCTAATTATGTGAGGAACTCAATAAAATAAAATATCTTGAGTCATTGTTTTGGTGAATGTTTACTCTTGGTTCTTTTAAATGTGTGTTGTGGATGCCTGTCCCAGAATTTATCTATATCTATATCTAAGCAAAACGTCAGCATTCTTCTTTTATCATTTTTGCTTTAATTCATTGATTATATCATTGTAAATATTGGTATATACTGTAAGAATGAAGTGTATAAATTAGTGATAAACTGTATTTTCCATTCTGGTTTCTCATTCAAATTTAATTCTTTGACTGGTTTGCTAAAAGCAAAGGACCAAATGTGATTCAATTTAACATGACAATAACTTAACAAACCCTGTTCCGATTGTAGTAGTAATCTCATTGTTATCTTCAAATGGGTGATATGAGAGAAAAATACAGTTTTTATTTGACACATTGAGGCATTGATGGGTGAAATATGCAGGCACATAACATATTTATCATGAAGTATGACCAAGAACAGTTAAGACATGTTTCCTATATGGATGATTGTTTTAGTTAAAACAACCAAGCTAACACAGTCCCTTATGTGACTTTAATACAACATGTATACATAAGCAGCCAAGCTTTTCTGTGTGTGAGGGAACAAAATTGCCATGCTGATCAAACACAAGTACAACAATGTCAGAACGTTTGGAACACATCCTGTATCGTGTTTCACTTTGAACAAAGACATTTTATGTTCTACGTTTGTCACTTTCTGGTCATTTTAGTGTAATGCATGAAAAGCTAAGCTATCACCGAGCCTGGAATTACAATCCTCACAGACTAGTGTCATTATTCTACATACTGATTTTGAAAAGTCCAGCATTCGTGTCGGCGCCAGTGGATTGTTTTAAAAGAAATCAACTCACAGAATGACATTCAAGGAGTCTCTGGTCATGTGCCACAAAAAGAGATAATTAGCGATAACTTCCACAATAAAAACACATCTTCAGTTTCTTCTACAGTAATACTTGTCATTTGCTGTTGTACATATTCCAAATACTCCAATCAAACGGCTGAGCTCCTTTCAACACACAGTCTTTGGTGTACCTACAAACATTCCTAAGGAAGGGACTACAGGAATTACTATATATTACTATTAATATATACATCTATGACATCAGTGGACTAAAAGGAATTTTTCAAATATTTGTCATCAGATATGTCTTTTTGTTGTGGTGAACACACTGTGATTTAGAAACACAACACAAAATCTAAAATGTTCACCTTTGTCTAAGAAAGCACTACAATTCAGGGTGGCAAGCAAATGCCTGCCACGCTAAATCCAAGTGAGCACGCAAGCACACACATCATCGGGTGAGTGTGACTGACTGGATTAAACCTCAGCTAAAGCCAGAATTTGTAACAAGGAGCACTTGTTGCAGAGTCATGAGGTGGTCATGTGGCCAGCCTTCCCTGCTTGGACGGACCACGTCGTCCTCAACCCCTCGGATCCACCAGTCTGCTGCAGCCTGGCTCGACAGAGGGGACTGTTTTTGAGAAGCCAGGTTTAGCTACAGTTCTAAAAAAATAAAGCGTATTCATTTTGAAGTTCATAGAGATTTGGTCCCATATGGAATATAGCAGAGGGGTTTGTTTTTAGCCTTCTCTCATACAAAGACACTGGTAAAAGGATTATACCATCAGAAATACAAACAATAGCAAAGAACTTAACATTACCCTCAAAACAATCTTCAAAAAGGTTGTATAAAACTAGCCTAAAGATCTGGTAGTGCCTCACATGCAATGCCACTTAGATGGATCATGCGTTTTGTACAAGATGCAGTAATAACATTCCTTCCTTCCTTAACTTTCAGGCAGTTTACATGTACAGACGCATTATGATAAACAGTGTTTTTGCAATTTAAATAGTTGTGAAACCCAAGATTAGCTGTTGGTGGATATTGAATAATTGAGGAAACTGTGTCTAAAAGACGTTTTTAGTCGTGCTTGCAGTGATTTAGGTCACAAGATGACTTTGATCCAATATGCAGCTCCAGCTACAGTTTTACAGAGTTAATTCAGTTTGGATTCAACCAGCACTGAAAATATTTTTTAACCCAAAACAAGTTCTAATGCGACAAGGCTTTTTCTTTTTACAACTGCCAGCCCATAAATTTTAATTCTAATAAATGAATTGTAAAACTGAGATGATGTAATTAACGTATTATATCGTTGTTAGTGATTCTGATATTTGCCACTAATGTGAAACTACATGAAAACTACCACTGATCCTTTTTCCTGTGTTGTCACGTTGCTTCAACAGTTCGCTTACACTTTCCAACACTAAACTGATGAAACTCTCATATCTGTATGTTCAGCAGCCACATCTGTGCTATACAATACAGAATAATAAGTCAAACCACATCCTAGATTCATAAATCCTAGGATAGCAGACAAATGGTTTTGGTGTTTGACATAAATATGGTAGATCAACAACTTTATCCTTAAGCTCCAGCAGAGCAGATGTGTTTAAATATTTTAGGTTTGTCATTTATTGTGGGGTGTTTTTCTCCGACTCTTACCTTCAACATAGCTGCTGTAGAGTGACTAGATAGTCTTGTTGAAAGATATGTGAAAGTATCTCAACCATGTTTACAGCCAGTATTATGACGTGTCCTGGACAATTAGATCACAAGTGGGAAGCACTAAATGCAAGTGTAAGCCGCCGCCAAGGTGGGTCGTGATCTGATTCTGTTCTATGATGAGCAGCCATTCATGAGAACGTAGCTCAATAAATATCTTTTGATCTGATGGAGATATATACGTGTACAAATGTAAACGCGGGTCTCAGGGGTCCACTTGTGATGTAATTGACCAGGACATATTTGAATATTAGCTGTAAACACGGTCATAGACTCAGAACCTAATGTAGGCTGATATTACTCTCTAAAATTCTGTATTGTAGTGAAAACGTTTACTGTCCGTCTATGGATTTATGGCTTATTGTTGGAATGTTGATTATTATTCCAAAAATTTAAGAATCTCAACAAAATTTGAAGAGGACAGTCACACTGTCTACGCAGAATAAAAGACACACAAGAATATCGTATATACATAGAGTACAGTCTCGTAAACAAATACCATCTTCTGTAGCAGTGCCGATTGTCTGACACCTCGTGAGGGAGGGGGGCTGAAAACTGGAACTGCACCTCTCTGGAGGCATTGAATCTGATTACAAAAAACACTGATCTAACTCCTTCCCTGAGATTAGGCAGTGATTTCAGTGTACAGAATCAGTATACTGTTGTAAAAGGCGACCCATCGATCAATGCTGTGTTAAACGGAGCTGGAATACTGGACTGTTGGCGTTCCCTCAGCTGAACTCTCCGCCAACTCCAGTTGAAATATACATTTGTTCTACTTGAGCTGGTTAGGCTACGGCCAGCAGCCATGCAGTGAGGGCAATGGATGCAGCTGAGCAGCTTGAAGTCCTAGCTGTACTACTTAACACAACAACACACGCAGTAGGTAGATTTACATCCCAAGGGAGCCTGACATCTCTAGGAGAAATGAAATCATGCATTGTACGTCACAAAACAAGTTGGAATTGAGCTGATGGATCTGGATCGTGATCTCTGGAGTCAAACCTTCAACCGTCCAACACTCATTGTTGGTCTAAGCGGCGCAGTGTGTCAGGCTGAGTTTGATCACACCTTCCCTGTGCAGCTTGTAGAGCAGCTTGAACTCACTGGGCAGCTGGTGGGTCTCCTGCCACTTGGTGGTGAATTTGGTCCCCTTCTTGTCGTAGTAGTGGTAAGGTAGCTCCTTGCCTGTGTTGGGGTCCCAGCCGAAGGGCCAGAAACCATAAAGGTGGATCTCGTCGCACATGGCAGAGGCCAGCGTGTACATGAGAATTCCAGTGCTGAGACGTTTGGGAGAGAGGTTTTTAGTCTTCCAGTACCTGTGAACAAAATCACAAGCCAAAAGCAGAAATTAATGCGGAAAAACGTGATTTATTCTTCATTAGCGTTTAACTGTCACTGATTTACGTTCTGGAGCTTGTTTTGCTGTTATCACTGCCCTCTGGGATGTTGAGAAGATTTTAGAAATACAAACGTATTATTTTTTATCTTGCTGCCTCCTTGCCATTTGTTAAACTAAAACTTTATTTATATTTATTTTTCCTTCCTCCAGGACCTCTGGGGAACATAATTTCTTGTCAACAGATATAGCGCCAACATTACTCAATAGATAACAATAAAGTTCCTTGTATCCTTGTAAATTCCTCCATAAATGTCAACAGCCGTGACCTCAGTGTCTTTAAAAGTAGCTGCAGCCCTAATTAACTGTTTCCGTTCATTTTGTCACTTATCTATTTATTTATTTGTGTACACACGTTCAGGCAGATCTTACTTGTTGACATCATGCATGATGTTCCCTGGCCAGGCCAGTTCAATCTTCAGTTGACCCTTATGCTCCACAAAGAAGTCCACCAGGGTCCTGGTTACAGTGGCTGAGGTATGGAGGAAGAAAGCTGGGATCCACAGGATGGCTCCCTCCAGCTTCTTCAGGTTGAGGAAGAAATTATTCCTGTCCTGAATGGTCAGCAGGTTATTGTAGTACCGCTCCAGGATGCTGGGGTTAAAGGTGGTCAGGTTGGTCTTCTTTCCCACGTCCTTGGAGTAGACCTCTGTTGGGGCAAAGTTGCAGCGGAAGACAAAGTCTGCCTGGTCGATTTCTGGGCCGCAGTGGCTGCCTGTGAGTATGCCACTGTTGCCCACCACCGCGCACATACTGTAGTGCTTGTTGACGATGGGCGAAGTGTCTGGAAGCAGGGACTTAAAGTTGTTGCTGATGGAGAAAACGTATTTGTGGCTGGAGTAGTCGAAGTGCATCAGCTGGCCGACGTGCACACTGTTCTTTGTGAGGGAGAAGTTGTTGGGAATGTCGATGTAGGCGAAGATATCTTTCCTGAAAAAAGAAAGTAGCAAGTCTATAAATTAATACGTAACATAACACAACTATGACACAACTCACCAGCCCCAGTAAAAGTCCAATGCAGAAAACCTGATACAGTAGAAATGATGCCTTGATCTCATTATATCCTTTGATTTGATTTGGCCATTTCAAAATGTCACCCTCTAGCTGACTAACTGACAACTGGTAGGAAACATGGTTTAGATTTCAGTGTTCTTGCCTCTGCTGATAAAAAGCAGTCTTGTTGAACTTCCATTTGGACGGCTTTCCTTGGAGCTCCTCGTTTAATGCGTTGGTTAAAGGTATGAAGGAAGGGTCCAGAAAATTCATGGCAAACTGAGACCTGTAAAGAAAAGAGCAAGAAAAACGCTGACTCATCCTTATGTAATAAGCATAAACAAACTAAAGGACCAGGAAGTAGTTTGTCTTGTGTTGATGACTGGATGATAAAATACTGGACAAATAAACTCAAGAAAAGTTTCTACAAGACATACAACAACAACAATTTATTGTTGGACACAAACTTTGTGAATAGTGATAAACCAGAAGTCTCTAAATTCAGTATGCTTGAAAAACTGTAACAAAATGTGAAAGCTTTTGACTGAAATCCTTGTTTTAGATAACGTACAATTGTCCTTTCTCTGTGCACAAACCAGCAGTTTCACTGTACTGAGTTTCCTGCTTTTCATTATTTTGTTTACGTGTTTTCTCTCAGTCTAAAATATTAGCATGAATCGATACAGTTGCAACATGTTGTGATATATGTACAACTGATCTTTGGCCAGCTGGTAGAGCAGCCGCACTGCTCCCGTGGCTGTGTTCATCTCTTAGAGGTTGCTTTGTGTAATGACCATCCAGTTCATTCTGTAGTACTACTACTGTTGTCGAAACTAAAATAAATAGTGGAAAAAACTATGAAGTAATGCTGGTCCTACCAAAACACCTCAGCACAGTGAAGGGTACTGAATAAGGAACGTTTACTCTTTTAATGTACTAGAATGACTTTTAGGTTTCATTCATTTATATGATTAATCTAAATCTATTCAGTTTCAATTCAGTATATTTAGCTATGATACAATATTGTGAATGTAAAAGTAGAAACACAATAAAATAGAAGTACGCCTGGAAATGTTTAGGCATTTAGGGTGTGCAGGGTAAATGTACGTGTTGCTTTTCGCCACCGTGTGCTGAGCCACGAAATGTGGACGCTGGTTGTGTTGCAGACGTTTACGCACATGATGATATGTGTAAGGACGGTTTAACCGAAGTGTCCGTTTGCTCTGCGTGTGAGGCTGCTGCAGGCCTTCAGCATCAGCACCTGGGACAGCTCAGCGTTTGACGGACACCAGGCCTGTCGCCCGTGTTTGCGCTCACACCCCGGTTCTGCATCGCATCAGCCATACCCACCAAAATGAGCACTCACCGAAATCCTGCATGAAACATAATCCTCGGGAATCCCATGTAGTATTTCGAGGAGGTGAAGAGGCTGTCTTTTCTCAGAGAGACGTAGCTGATGAGGGACAGTATGAACAAGGCGACGCACAGAACGACCAGCCCCAGAGCCTTGGCGATGCGGACCATTTTGGCCACGTTTTCATTCCCAGTCCCAGTAGGTAGCTGCAGCGAGGCGTTGGCCTATGTTGTCATCGCCGGCAATGCTGATGCCTGCATGCACGATACAGACAAACCTGCGCTCGTCGGCTCATACATTCGTGTAAAATGGACGGATGCTGGTCGTAGGCTGCATAGTGAAGGTGCGGTGCGTCGGTCGGCTCTCATTCCTCCGCCTGCCCAGCCCCTGACTGCTGCTGCTTCCCAGTCATCTGCGACTCTCCTCCGGGCTGCGGGATTAATCAAGGAGATGCACATATGCGTGTCAACACATGCAGCCAGTAAGAAAGCCGCATCCACCAGCACCACAGCCACCTCCACCTCCTCACACACAGTGACCCAGCTTCTCTGCAGCTTGTCCAATAATAAACCCAGAGGAATGGGAATAAAGAGAAATAATCCAGTTTCACTGAGCTTTAACCTGAGCGTCATTTTTTGCCTTACTTAGTAATTTATTTGATCACAAAGGTCCTATGTTCCTTGACACATCCCAAATAACAGAACCAACAAGTAAACATACTGTGCGTATGTACTGGAGTATTGTATATAATAAATCTACTTCCCAACAGTTCAAAGTTACTTTGGTTCAAGACAAATGACTAATCGTAGCATTTATGATGCACATGAATCCATTCAAGCCTCCAGATTAGAGCCAAACCCTACGATTATTATTAGATAACTGAAACAAACAAAAACATCAGGATTCATAGATAAAAGTATTTTTAATTTGTATGGATTATTTCTAACCCTTGCAACATATGTAACATTAAACTTTTTTTATGTACATTTTTTTCTTTTTACAGTTAGCTTATCTTGGTAAAACAGCAACATCACAATCACATATTTTCATGCATATACAGTTCAAACTAACATGTCATATATGTCAAATTAAGTATACAAATGTTTGTACTTAAACACACGTGTGCAGAATACAGTATACACGTACTGTATGTATGGTTATGAGTATAAAATTGTCATATAAAAACACTGAGGATGTGCTGGTTTGTTAGCTGGTATTGAACAGTGAGTGCACATCCAGTTCTTCTTTGTGCGTCACTATTTTTCCTGGAATGTGTCAAGCTTGGACACAAAAAAACACAGAGAACATCTGGGGAAAGGGACATTCAGATGAACCCTCATCAAGCTGCCATGATATTGCAATTTTACACTTTTGCATTATTGTGATATGTTTTCTTTTAACGTTGAAGAACACACAGTAAACTAAATATACACAGGCACTTAACGATTGAAACCGGTCACTCGGTATACCTATAGAGCACATGGTATCACACAAGTGAAGAGCAGTTACAATTTGCGAGTCAAATACACATCGGTCACTACTGAACAATGAACACGGTCACTTTCTGCAGGTGAGAAAGGTGGAGGGGAAAAATGCTCCTTCTCCGTCACTGCCCGGCGAGCCACACGGCGTTTCTTCTCCACAGCACATGTCCTCAGAGGAGTCCTCACTGAGAGACAAGAGGACGCTGTTAGAGCAGAAGGCATGTTTCTATGGAAATCCATTCCATGTTAGACATTAGACCATGCCACTTAGTTAATAATTTAATCATTGTGAAAGGATAAAACATTTTATAAGTCTTTATTAACTAATCTATAAAATCCTATATATGAGAACTAAATTCAGACCCATCCTTGTGAATCCATTCCTATGTAATTACTATAAAATATTCTAAAGAAAAGAAAAAGTGGACTCCTAACCTATCGCTCTCATTCCAGCTGTCCTCAGGGATCGTTGGCAGACCAGGAACACTGAAGTGGTTGGCCTGGAGATTCTGTGCTGTTCTCCTGGACACGATCCAGACAAGCTTTTTGTTGTCTGGTTTGTTGCATTCACTTGAGCGGTACTCTGTCATACACTTCGCCACCAGCTCCTTCCAGTGGAGCAGCTCACTGTCGCTGATCTGTGAGGATGACAAACAGGAGACACCTGAGATGCTGCAGACAGGAGCGATTTTAAAATGGCACCAATATATCCTGGGAACATGCAAACTCCACACAGAAAGGCCCCACAGAAAGATGATTTTCTAGACTGCATTCTATTACTTTGTCACTCCGCCGTGCATAGGTGTTGAGATAATGAAATACAGCCAGCGTCTAACCAGGACTTGACAAACATGAGAAACATTATTAGGTGCCACAATAGAGGAAATTAGTAGCTGACGATACCTTTAGATATCTTTGGAATTGCTGGACAAGCTTTAACATGCAGGTAGATTGAAGGGCTTCAAACTCCTGAGCAACCAGAGACAGGGCCAGCACTGATGGCTGCAAAGGGGAAAAAACAGGATACGGATTAGATCAAGATTTAAAATAATTTCTCTTATGCTGTGAAATTGCCGCCTGGGAACAACTCTTACTTTTGCTTTAGAGAAAACAAGCCGACATAAGCAGGCTTTTAGCTGGGCTTCCAGTCTCCCAATGCTTGGGATGTCCTCCCTTAAAATATAGAGGGAATCCTAGTGTGATCTGCCAGTACAAGTCTCAAAACGCAGATTCTGTCTGACCAACTCCATGCAAGGTGGAGCCACACATCAGCGCTGACAACACTATAAACATGAATGAAGACGAAATATTTACCTTCCAGCAGACGAGGATGTGAAGGTTGGGTAGTAGAGGTGCAGGAAGGTTAATGCTGTCACTGCCTCAGGCTCCACACTTAGCTTCTCTGAGATGATCTTCTCCATACGACAGAGGTCGGACACAGTGAACCTGCTTTGGCTGATTCTAATGAGTTCATGGGTGGGTGAAACATTTGTCTCATCTTCAACCATTTTAGCTGCAATGTGAAGACAGCTGACTCCAATACAGGGCAAGTGTTTGGGCTGCACCTGTCAGAGTAACCCAACAGTAGGAAGTGTCAGAACATCTCATGGTTCACACAATGATGTTTTAACAAATCACTGACCCACTTCTACTCAAAAATACAATTTTGCCAACATTCTACCTTCCTCTCTAGTTGTAATCAGGTTTGTGCAAAGTTTGACATGACAAGACAAGCCTCTCTGAGCTCCACTTTATCCTTTTAACATAACTAAGTACAAACAGGACATGGAATTCCTTCTGGAAGTCAATCTCAGGCAATATTCTGATAGTTGAGCAGAGTTAAGTGCTTTGTTGAACTGCTACCTTCATAATGGTGAGAAATCTGTCGAGCAAATTCACAGCTTGGACAAAGGTCTGGGTGCTGTAGCCAAAGAAACTGGTCAGGCCCCACAGCTCTTCCACTCTTGCATCTCGGCTTTTCGCAGACACTCCACTGTGATTCTGAAAATGGATTATTGTACATGAGGTCACTGGAAACAGCTTATATTCCTAACAGAACCCTGCGCCTGCACATGCAGCCAAAAATATAAAAAGTAGGTCAGTGGGTTACCTCTGTGGAAGCCGACTCTATCAGCTTCAGGCCAGTCTCTCTGGGAAGAAAGTTGTACTCTTTTGCACAACATGACTTCAGCTCTTTCAAGAGCAAACTGTCAATGACTTGAAGATCCCTCATCCTGGAAAAGACAACGGATGTTAACGCTCCTGTAGTGAAAACTAGAACATCCGCAGCAACTGTTTCCCTCGGCTACACAAAGAAGAGACGAACAGTGTCCTAAACACAAACACTGGGCCTCACGTATCACTGAACACACCCCCACGATACAACAACCGCACGTACTTCACGACCCTGTGGATGTTTTCTTATCGGAAGCACAAACCAGAGAAAAAACTGATCGGGTGCAACATTAACTGATCAGTTTACAGAAAATAGGAAACTTTAACGATTTGTCTCGTCGCCCACGATCCCGACATGTTACCGGGTTACACGAAGCCACGGAGCTGTTTTTACTCGTGCGTTTCAACTGTTCATCCTTTAAAACAGCGCCTGAAAATGCTGTAGTTACATTAATATGGCGCTGGAGCAGGATAGTCACCATTTACATCACAATATAACTTGTTAACGTTACAGCAACGCTTATTTCCACAACGACGTCCCTCTGTGATGGTCTCTGACGTGTTATTCACTGGTTTCTTAGGACATTTAACAATATGGTTGAATAGTCGTTGAAAGAATTACATAATCATCACAATCACAAAATGACAACCCCATTATAAGGAAGAGCGAATGAACAGCCAGTGGCGTTTGGTTTGTTTTAGCATAACAATAGTGATACATAATTAACTACTAAATAACCTTAATGCGAAACAATGCATGAAGTAGAAATAATAGACGCCAACGTTCGCTAGTTTGAGATAAACGTAAAGCTACACGTCTGCTGAGGAGTAAGTAGGTCACCCAGTGAATCACAACGTTCCTATACATCTCCGACGACGTCAAACCCACAGACGTGCAGTCTTCGTGTTAATGCATGTTGAAATGCGTGGTTATGATTAGTAACAATGCCCCAAATGTTGAAATGCAAATGTCGTTAACGCTAGCTGACTAAGTGGGTTAGCTAGCTGGCGCGTTGGAAAACCGTCTCTTACCTTCCCAGAGGCCGTCGATCTGCTGGATAATAAGAGAGCTGCAGCTTAACTACGCTTCTCATAACTCCATGGTTTTCGTCTTGATTACGATTACGATCAGCAACTGATAAAAAAAAAAAACAAACAATACCCTTGACCCCCCCTGCAAAGACAGGGTCCGCCCTAAATCAAATAAACACCGAGCTCTTTGTAAACTACGACGACCATCATGCACCACTGGAAACGCAACTCATTGCGTCAGTATAACCGGTAACAGCGGATGTTGTTGGGTTATTTCAAAGTCTCGACGCTAACGTTATGTTTATGAGAGTGAATTATCAATGTAACTTTTTACTTTATGGCCATTTATTGTTTTTGTATTATTATTTTCCCTAACGATTACCGCACACGTATATTATTACAAATAAGCATAGTTAGTAGTTAGCGCAAGCGAAGGGTGCTGTTACCATGGAGATGACATTTTACGTTTAACGACAGCTTTCTAGATGTTGGCGTTAGCTAGCGGTTATTTAGTGAGATATGTCATCAGGCTTTCAGAGCTTCAGCAATAATGGCGCTTACATTTCACATGTTGAGTCCCCACAGAAAGTAAGGCGACCAGCGGCAGAAACCAGCGGTAAGCTAGCGCAACCAGCTACGCCAGCTTTAACTAGTTGCTGAGTGGGTTCACTTTGACCAACGTGTTCTTTTCTTGATGCAGCTAAAGCCTAAATGAGCTTGTGTCTCTTTCATTCAGTAGAAACCCATGACGCTACTCCGCGACTGAGATTTAACAGTATGACACTGGATGAACTGAGGTACTGTAGCGTCAACATAATTTGTCCAGGATTGTTTTTTTGCAGCGTTTGTAATTTACAAAGACTAATATTTAACAAAACCAATCAATTACATTTTTATTGTTTACAGTGAGGAGCTGGACAAACGCACCAAAGAAACTCAAAGTTTGCAGCAGGTGGTGGAAAATGCTACCAAAGCAGCACTGGAGAGGTTCGGCTGCACTTATTGTATCAACAACTCACCTGGACAAAGCTTCCACAAACCCAGGTTTAATGTCTGTGAGTACAGCCAGCATCAACCAGCATATTGATCTACAGCCACTGTCCAATGACTCATTATACCACCAATTTATAGGACAATATAAACCGTGTATGCGTTGGTGTTTCGGCAGATTACCCACCTGTACATCAGGCAGCGACTGAGCCCAGGGTCTGTGGTCAGGTTAATGTGAACCAAGCAGTGGATCAAAGTGTTGTTAGCCCAACTGAAACTGACTTAATGGATGTTTTTCCTCATCAACTATCTCTCTTACAGCTGAACAAGGTTTGGGGTTTTATTGCAGACTGAAAACAAGACAAAAAATGTGTTTGTTGTCGTGGTCGTATCAGTGTGCACAATGCTTTTTACCCATACAGACATATGAGTCCAAACAAGAGATGTTTAGTATGGACAAAGCCATTGTGAACCTGCAGACTAAGTTGCATAAAGTGGAGATGGAGAAGGAGGCCCAGTCTAACCTCAGGTGAACATACTAATAAAAACATACCTGTGTAAAGAATGTTTTAAAAATGTCCTTAACCTTCACATATTTTTACTTGTAGATTGAAGGAATCGGTGACGCATGTTGATCAGATGGAAAAGATGCTGTGCATGTTGGAGGATCTCCAAAACATTAAAAGGACTGCTGACCAGAAACTGCAAGAGACAGAGGTTGAGGTGTTGGCACTCAATAAGAAAGTAGAGACACTGGAACAAGTCATGAAGGAAATGTATTCTTCACTATTATTTAATGAGAATAAGCAATGTGACAATGATGATGTCATCAGTCCAGACATCACCACTTCTAAGCTCAGTGATGACGATAAGAATGAAATAGACGAGCTACAAGAGAAAGTTAGTTTGGTAAGTACTATAAGTTGCCTATGGATGAGAGTTAGTCACGTTGTCTTCTATGAGGTCATTGGTCTTTTGTTTTATAACAGTCATTAGATCATCTGGAGAGAGAGGAATGCAGAGGATTAAACAAGCAAAAAGAGAGGTAATGTCACCTGTGTAGAGCTGCAGCTATTATTTATGATGTATTTATTGTTTATTCAATTAGCAAAAAAGTTAAAAGCCCAGGCACGTTTTTCACATCTAAAAACTCAGCGAATCACTCAGTGAAAAACTCAGTGACTGTATGTCATCCTGCTGTCAAAGCCGGGTTTTTGTCATATTTGGTCTGTCCTTTATCTCGTGTGTATATGTAACAGAGCCCATTATCCAGTATATTTTTGAACCAACATAAAAGAACAAAGTCTATGTTTAGGAAGCGTTAACCACTTTTCGTGTTGCTGTTGTAGAATCGAAGACTTAATTGTCTGTCTTGGTCAGGAGATGGCGCTGTTGACTGACATGTTGACCTCATCAAAAACATGCAGCGTCAGTTTAAGTATAAAGTTAGAGCAGCTGAAGTAAGTGATGTCTCTAAATAATTTTATGCCTGTTGAATCCAACACTGTTTGCTATGTGGCACTGTTAATGTAAATGATTATTGTTGAGTGTCATCTGTAATGTTTGTAATGTGTCTCCAGGAAACTTGCAGAGCGACAGACGTCACTGCAGCATTGTCAAGTCACTGGACTAGAGTCAACCCTCTCCAGCCATAAAGATAAGGTAAGAATCTTTTCAAACACTCTGAATGTCTCATTTAAGTACAATGAAGTGTTAAAATTATAATTATGTATATTTATACTCAAAATACAATAATAGACATGGGATCAATAAGTGTGTTTTTATGATGGATATGTTGATGAAATATAATGATCACTGACAAGGTAATTACATTATTACAGTTTCTTTGGCTTATTACATTATTATATATTATGTGTATAATTTTATAATTATTATAGATTCGTTGTCTGGAGCAGCAGCTCATTCAGGCTCAGTCTCAGCTGGTGGATGCCCGAACAAAGGAAAAGCAATCTTTACAACAAGCAGAGCAACTTCAGTCCCAGCTCAGCCAACATAAGGTGCTTCAGCAAACCCAGTTTCACCAGCATCATCTTTTTCTGTTATCATTGTCCTGATATAGATGCATGTTTACACTGAAGAACACTGGAAACTGGAAATTCAAGGGTCATGTTTACTTCATATGATGCAATTTAATGATGGTTAGCTTTGTTTTGGCAGAGCAGCCTACTGGTGTGCTGGTAAAACAACATAATATGCTTGTGGGTTGAATAAAAAACAGGCTTAGGAAGACGATCTAGTTAGGGAATAGAGAAATCATTGTAGCTATACCAATACTGTATTGGATTCAGAAATAGTAATAATTGTCATTGCAGAGCAGGCTTGGTCAGTCAGACATCCAACAAAAACAAGGTAAAATGTCTAGTCAGTTTCTGTTAGACTATATGTCAAAAAGTCAAACGTTTCATATTTAAATGCAGTCACTCCTCTGTTACTCCTGCTTTATTCTGCAGCGGTGTGACAAGCAGCAGTCCGAGCTGCAGATGGTGGTGAATTCTCTGAAAGAACAACTGGAGGTGGTCATGGAGCAGCTTCACAGAGGTGGAGAGGAGAAAATCTGCTTACAGACCTTGCTTGAGCGAAGGGTCCAGGAGGAGAGGGAAACCCAGGCACTCCTCTGTGAGAAAGAGGAAGAACTTCAACTGAGGCAGCTAGAAAACAAGGAGGTAATGAACCATGGGTGCGTGCGTCATAATCCAAACCCCATTAACTACAGTACCTGCCTTTTAATGTCTAAATGAATTAAGCAGAACTGATGCTTCCAGCTCCTTTCCAGGTTGGAAGAGGGTCGGAGGCAGTGTCAGGCCTTGCAGGCAGAAGGAGAGACACTGAGGCTAAATCTGGAGGACAGAGAGAAGATGATAAATATTTTGAGATTTCAGACAGAGAGCAGCGTCCTAATGACAGAGCAGCACAGCCACACTATTGAAAACTTACACCAGGAGAACAGCCTCCTCAGCAACCAGCTAAACCAGAGTAAGCTGGAGCTTGAGCATCTTAAGGTCAGGAACAAACTTAAGTGTAATATGATTCTACTACGTTTCCATAAAAAGTCTTTTTTTTTTTTCATTTTTTGTGTTCATTTTGTTCTTCTTTTTTCTCTTGTGCTATACATGATTCAGGCTGAGTTAGACCACCACAAGTCAGACCTGGCTGCTGCAGAGCATGAGAGGCAGCAGCTACAGGCCTGTGTGGCTGAACAACGTCAATGTGTCCGAGAGGAGACTCTGGAGAAGCAGCAGCTCATCATCCAGCTGGAGGGTCAACGCATGCAGTTTCTCACCCTTACAAGTAAGGTGGACAAAACAATAAGCAACAAATAAACCTTCAAACTGCTTTTGAAAAACTCCCCACTCTTTTATTTATTAATTACACTATTCATGTTGACTTTGGCCTTATTGAATGTCAGCAGATTGTCGTGACCAGTAGGACTTCTGTTACCTGTGAACAGTTGAATACTCTCAGTAGTTTTTTTTTGTTTTTTTTTACCAGGAATTCTAACTCCCTCCAGTGCTGTTTCCAGAAAATGTTCAGCTCTCGTTTCTTGCCAAATCAAATGATCTTCTTGTCCTGCTGTGTTTAAAAAACAAAGAACCGTGTTTAGTATGTTTTCATTGTCAACCAACCCTCCCATGGCTGATTATGAGCTTATGTGCTAAAGTGTGCGCATCTCTCTGTGGATATAACATATGTATTTGTGTGGGCACGATTTCAGAGGAGCATGAGGAGCTGCAAAGACTGCACAGCTGTAAGACAGGGGAGCAAGAGGGTGTGGTGCTGGAGCTTCAGAGTCAGCTAAAGAACACCCATGATGAGCTGGACCAGGTCAGAAACACCCTGAGGACTCTGGAAGGAGCTGACGGACACGGTTAGAGCCTCGTAATTATTTAAACAGAGACTTGATTAAAAGACCTCATGTACAAAGAAATATCTGAGAAATTCATTTGATTAAATCCAGACTTTGATTAGATAACAGTGATTTAATTTGGATCAAAATAAAATTTAGGAATGTTGTTACAGTCCAGAGGAATTTGAAGTTACATATAACCTTCACTGCTGAAAGATAAAATCTGATTTGTGTAACCATGAACACATGTGCTTGATATGTACGATTTACATGATTAATATCTCATGTCCATTATGTTATTCATTATATCACTTCACCTGTCTCTGTGTTGCTTTGTGTTACGGGTTTGGCCCCACCTCAGGCCTACAAGTAGCCATGGACATGCAGCAGGAGGTAACTGCCAGAAGAGAGCAAGTTGACAAACTGCAGGGCAACATCCTCCATCTAGAGGAGGCTCTGGACAAAATGTACCAGGTGAAAAACATTATGTAATGTAGCAGTGTTTCTCCAATTATGTTCAAGTTTAATCTTTTGGCAGAGTTGTCCAAGAGCTTTTTAGTCTTCTGTCCATGACGTCTGGAATCTAAACACAACTTTGTTTGAGCCAGTTAGACATTAAACATTTGTAATTATTTCAAGACTTTAACTGCATTTAGAATTATTAAATCTGTTGAAGTCTTTCTCATCTATTCTCCCTGTTTAGAAAAAGCGTTACCAGAACCTGGAAAACCAGCGTCAGCTCCAGGAGCTCGCCTTCATCAGGGAGGAGAAAAGACAACTTGCTAATGAGCTTGAGGCTCTTCGCCTTAAAGACCAACTGTTAAGGGACCGCATTGGTGAGCTGGAGGCAATCCTTCACAAGGTGCTGTTCATTTACACTAGCCATGTGTGTTTTTACTCAAATAATACAAAGGATGACGTTAGGTCGGCGACTATCATAAAACAGACATATGAACACAGTCTGTTTTTGATATTATTTCTTACTATTTTTGTTTAAGCAAGTGCTTCTCTAGATTTTCCAAATGTAGTATCTTTCCTTTGAACAGAGCAAAATTCTGAGTGTACATATTCAGATAAATAAAACAACCTTATCGGTCCTGTTTTATCGCTGTTTGTCTTATTACTGTGCTTATGTTTCTTGTGGTCTGTATCTTTTCAAAGATGTCAGAGGGCTTTACAAACTGTCAGGATTTCATCCAGCTCCAGGAGCAGCAGTTTTTCCGTCTAAAACTCCAACATGCCCTGGACTTGAAGGTACAATACAAGGAGGACTCATCCATATATCTTTTCCCTGCATGTTTTAGCCCAATGTGGTCAGACCCAATAAATACATAAAATTAAATTTTTTCGGGAATAAAGCAGTTTTTAACAAGTCTGTAATTATAGCTATATATGCATTTATTAATTGCACAGGAGCTCCATGGTAAGCATTTGAACAGTGCTCTGAATGAACCCCCTACTGTGCAGAACTCCATGACCCCATGTGCAGTCACTGCTCCACCCTCCTTCCAGCAATTCTCTAACACTCAAACCGAGGTGCAGTCAGAAACTTTCTGGACATAACCTGACTTTTTAAGCGTTTACTATTCATAATACTGACATTACCACAAAACTAAATTCACCTTTCGCTCCTATTTGTTTGGCTCTAAATTCAAAGAGGCAACAAAAGGACCACACCCAGGTGCACAGATCTGTGGAGGAAGAGCTGCGAGGAGTGATTTCAGAGAACCGCAGACCACACAGTGACAACAGCACAGCTGACAGCAGCTTTCACAGGAGGAGGTCTGCTCCAGAGAGAGTGCATAGCACCGCATTGTACGTTTGCCTCTATTCCCACACACTAGAGGGATTAACTTCATTCTTAGGCTAGCTTAGGTCACATCTACAAATCATGTGATTCTACTAAGTAAGCATGAAGTCATCACAGTGGAAGGGAGAAGGGACCATACATGAGTGGTTTCATTGACCACTTCACAGTTTTTGCTTTAATGCACTACAAAGTCTATGATAAAACGATTAATTAATCAATTCATCCTATCTGTTAGCTAATGCGATCGCCTGAATGCCTTACTGCGTATTTTATTATTCACAGCACTGACAAGATCAAAGAAGTAAAAGCTGACACCAGATTGCAAAGAAAGACCTATGGCAGGTAGGGAGAGTGTTGAAACCCAACCATCACACTGGAATCCATTAAGTTTGAATGCTTTCAATGGTCACTAAATCCACCAGTGTGACCTTTGACTCCTCATGCAACATGCAAGATGCTGCAAAGTGCTACTGACTGTGTTGTAATGCATTTGTTTGCACATACGCTGTGTGCAGTGAGCCACGTTTGCTGATGACAGCTGAGCTGAATGAAAGAATGAACAACAACAATTCTTTCACTGAAAGTGAGTTTCACGCATGTTTTATTCAGTAAAGTCTGTAAATGTTTCTCTGTTTTAGCTTCTCAGATTAGAGAATTCATGTTAATGTTTTATGCACTGTAAATCAATTTGAAAGATGGATTGTGTGTAAATGCACTTTAAAAAACAAGGTGGCTGTTTGTTTCTCCAAAAAGTATCAGCAGATTAAATGCATAAAATAGTCCAATATGATTAAAATTTATGTAATGACATTTGTATGCCGTGCTATTTTAATCCAGCGCCTGCAGCAAGGTACACGTACTCCCCACAGCCCCTCCACCTGGGCCGGAAGTCACCTGTCCACGCTCTCCTGACCTCTGACCCAAACAGCTAGCAGTGACGTGACGCAACAGACCAGACAGACTCCTCATATGAGTAAGTTCTTAACATGAAATATACTGCTTTTATAGGCTGGCTCATTTTTGCATGTTTCTACAATACAGTGAATCGGTTTAGGCCAGGGGCTGCTTATTTAATCGACTCTAGGATTAAGAAATGTAATAACATTAAGTCAGCCTTATTGTTCCGTGTTACACTTGTTGCGCCTTCAGCTTTTCAGAGACTTCTTTTATTTTATTTTACAGCTTATTGTGTAAAGGTTGAGATTACACCTGATTTTGTCTTGCAGATCAAATTTTAAAAGACTGAACAGATGTTCGGATGTCAAGAAAAGGTTTCATAAAAATCCCAAATTAGTACATTTTAATAATTTATTAATAAAATGTTTTTTTATTAAAGCGTGTGGTAAATTATTTTACATTATGAGCAAGATCTGTTTTACGCACAGGGCAGTTTTAACACACACATTTCTTGTACATGCATGGTTGTGAAAATGCTTGGATAGCACAAAAAAGCACAAATAAATAGATAGAGACACTAGTTGGCACTAAAAGTATAATTTTGTCCAGGTATTCTTTATTCACTCCCCCACACTCTCACTCCTCTCACTCCTCTCAGTTTTTGTATTTCAGTGCAGAGACACATGCAAATCTTTCAGCCAAGTTCTCCTTTTTCTTTTCCTTTTTTCATTGAAACATCCTTTATACAGATACAGGCAACTCTGAATGTATAGTTCAAACCTTTAGCTTTAGCATTATTCGTTCTGACTCCTCAAGCTTACACACTTTACATGTGGCATTTCATACTGTGATCAACCAACTCTTACTCTTCATGTTATACAGTGTAAACAACAAATAGACATCGTCATTTGTGTTTTTCACCTCAGTGTAGGCCACTGTCTCTGTGTGGTGCGTTCTGATAACGCTGATCTGTTCGGATATCAGAGCTGCTGTAAAATGATTTAGAATTAAACAATTGATTTCCTTAGTGAGTAATTTTTACATTTTGGTGCTTGACCTAATTTGACCTAATTCCCACTTTACATTTCATTTGCAGAAGCTCCTTGTTTTGCTGTGTGCACTTCTTTCTTACTTGGCTTTGGACAGATGTCTTCTCCCTCCTCCACATGTTCTCCTCTAGAAGGTGCAGAGGCACTGTTTACGCACATGTCTGACTCCAAAATGGACGCCACCTTATCAAATAACTGGAGAGATGAAGGCGTGTAAATATGCTTTAACAGTCTTTATTCTGCTGTCCACTCACAGCTTGTCATGCTGTCATCATATCTATGGCACAAAAGAGCTTGATAGTTTAGGCTTCTGTGTCTTATTTTACCTCTTGGGTCAGGTGATCTTTATAGTATGGGTACGTAGCCAGAGGGTGTTGTTTGAGCTTTTCCTCCACACCAGCCACACGCTCTCTGCGAATCTGCGTCTGGGTCATCTGCTTAGAGAAGCAAGCATGCTCTTTTGAGATGGACTTCCTAGGTTGTTGACTGGCCTTTTGTTTTGGATTGCCATGGAAGATGACTGGTGAGAGGCCTCTGTGGGATCGAGATAAGACTGGCGAGCAATCACTGAAGCCATCTAGGTTCATGTTTACAAAACACCGGCAACTGCTGACGGAAATCTTCTTTGGGATACTTGATCTGTGTCCTCTCTAATGCCTGGACATTTAAAATATGACAGTAAAGAACACAGGTTGAGGATTAAAAATAACCATGAAGAATGATGCTTTGTAAGCAAACTGCTGTTAAAATGCATTATATGTAAGTGAATCCTCAAAGAAGTGAAGCCCATGTCTTGTTACACCATAGTTGCTGTCTTTTGGTATATTACATTCCCATTTGTCACAAAGACTGTTCTGCAATAAAGACTTGAATTTCACATACAGGTACAAATGTAATTTAAAACCTGCAGACAAAAAGAAAGTAGAACGCTTATTGTTTATTGGTTGAGAGAAAGAGAAAAATTTAGTAGTTTTGTGTGACTTACATCGATTCAGTATTCAGCTGATTCTTACACCCTGTGGAAAAAGTCATTTGTTCAGTTTCAGTTTTAGCATTAGCAGACTTTCACTCTCTGCTCCGTCATTCTGTAAGTTCCCCAACTACCCAGACTCTGGTAAATATCACTGTCTGCTGTGACTGACATAAAAATGCAGTCTGTGACAAGACTTTTATCTCCATGGTTCTGTCGGTAATATTCATTTGTTTAGATACTAATTCAGTTTTGTGAAACAACATGGTCTTTTGCAGCTGCAGGTAAATTCACCATGTGGTCCACACTGTAGTTTTTTTCTCTGGCAACCGTGACACCTGGGAAGTAAGTACTGATAAAGGTTTACATGCTGTCTGTAAGACACTTCATAAGTCTCAGTGGAGGAAAATAACCTATATAATTTACATAGTGCACATGAAGGACTTGAGATGCTATATGTTCTAGTACTCTATCACTGGAGTTGAAGTCCTACTCTACAACATACAGTCCAAATGGGAAGCATCCACCAATATTCAACAAATGTTTTTCTCAATGTCCACCATCAAAAGAGGAAGCAACAATAACTACCATGTGTGTAGCTGATTTCTTGAGCAGTCACACACCTGCTGTTTATTAGTTGTGGTTTTCTTCTTGCCTCTGCCTACTGACAGTAAGAAAAGGTTGAGAAAAGAAAAACTTCCATTTGACCCACTTTCACTTTAGTTATATATTTAATAATTTACCTAGCGCAGTTTAGTAATTAGTATTTTGTGTAATAACACATGAATGGTGCTTAGCAATATCACAGCCAACAGAATTCATTAACATCAACATTGTATTATTCAGCAAAACAGTATATTCAACACATGGCAACTAAAAAGCAGTCAAAAGAGGAAAGACACAAAACATCTGCTAAGCTTTATATTCCTCACTGCAAAAAAAAATTCATAAAATGTAATAAATGTGTTTTTTTTTATCTATAACTAAGCCTGTAACTATTAAAATACTTGCAGTTTGGACTGTACACAGAGTAGAAATAGCTCCACACTTGAAGTTAAGTGTTGATTTATTTAGGTCCGTTTATAGCGTGTTTGACGATGTTGCTACAGCTGTTGTGTTGTTTGAGTGACAGTTGCCATGATACAGTTGCTGCTGTTTGGCTGATTCTTCCTTCTTAAAATAACTCTACGCCACGTAGCTAATTTTAACTCACTTTATTCATGCAACTGAACTTGCACTAGTCATTTTGCGCATTGCAAATTATGAGATTATGGAATGTTTTATTATAAAGATTCCTCCACAGATTAATGTCAAATTCTTTATGCACGCTAACCATCTGCTCCTGCAGTTCTCTCTCATTGTGTCTAGAAGTTTATAATGACTGAATGAAACGCTTCGTTTTTAAGAACATCGTGACAGCTTTCAGTTCGTTCTGTTGATGCTGCTGACTGTATTTAATCACATGTTGGTCCCTTCAGGGCGGATGAATTAGCTAATTAGCCTTAGTCATGTTGCTGAACTCTCCCGCTGTTCAAACACCAGGGAAAACACGGCTGGGACACAGACGCTACTGTTTCCTCTCATTCAACTGATGATCTCCCGTTACAGCAGCAAACCAACTTTGTAAACAGTTTTGTTGCAGTCAGGGCTGTTTTAGTTTGTTTGCCTGTGACGGTGGAATTCGGAAATGGGACCCGTCACAGGCGTCTTCATGTGGCTGTGAACAGAACATTCTGCACAACTGAACAGTTTGTGCTGTTGATGAGGGGATTAATTCTCTACAGTCACACCCATTGCAATCACATTTGTCCTCCAATCGAACAGTGGAAACACCTAAACGTTACCACAGAACAGCTTAAAGTTGATAACGATATTGTGTTATCAACACAAATGCAGCTGAAATTTTCTATGAGCAGAAAAAAAATCTATTAGACTGTGAAACTTTGACCCCCACTTGATTTTCCTTTGCTTGTGTGACTCTTGCTCAGCTTTTTGTTTTAGGAAGGATGTGTCTCAGTTTGACTATTACACTTTTCTGTTGTCTGCTAATAAGAGTTATGTTTATAATAACAGCTAATGATTTGATTGATCATGTTTTTATGTGGTCTCAAAGCTAAATCCAACAAATACTCAACATATAAAACCGATACCTGTACTGAGAGCCTTCTGTAAGATCCATGTAGACCATGAATGGGTCTGTTTGTCACTCCAGCCATCCTTAGACTCGTTCTCTCGCCTAAAGATTCCTCGTGCTGTCACAGGACATGGTGATGCAGCACAGATCTATGGAAAGATAATGTAGCACCACATTACGTCAGCATGGAGTCACGTCTCTCAGGAATTTACCATTTTTAGATAGAGCGTCCCCAGAAAGATGTTCACCATATTTCTCCCATATCACCTGCTGTGGGAGTCCTACGTTGACCTGCAGAGGTCAAATGTCAAGTTAGGCATTTCCTTCAGCTTCGTGGTCTGGTGATGACCTGATATCTCTGCTCTTAAAACTTGAGCCTGCCACACTGATGCACAGCCAGCTTGGGTCTGCTGTTCTTCTTCATGTACATGAAACGATTTTCATACATTTAGAAAATCAGGTTATTTTTCTGTTACGTAAAAACATTTACTTTTAGCTTCTGAGGAAGGAGAGAGACCCTTGGAGGAGCTCACACACGGAGGTTGAGCTATTAACGAGACTTCCCTTTAACTGCAATGTTTACATTGGTTGTGTTTGTCAGCCTGGGTTCATGATGGATGTTGACGTTGTTTTACTTTTGCCGCCATGTAATTTTCTTATCTCTTTTATTGATTGCAGCCAGGAAACGTTCTAAACTCTGTGTACTTCACATACCAAGACCCTTCTTTCCTCTTCCAAAGGATTTCCTTCTGTGCTCCCAACGTATAAATATTGAAATATGACGCCTTTTAAAGGCTCAGTGACAATGCTCATTGTTATAAATTGCATGACTTAAGAAAGCTCAGCCCCTTTGCCAAAAAAAAAGTATATATATATATGTGAGTAAGGAACAGGATCTGCGAGCTCGCATGCAAACTGCAGTGGAAAGTTCAAAAGTTCTGACCAGGTGAAAATGGAAACAAGTCCATATTGTTATGTTAAAATCATCTTTATTGTGATGATTATGGTACAAAAACTGACAGTGAGAGCAGGCGACGTTTTATTATTTGTTTGATGAAGTGTGTTCTTTTATTTGTTTGTTTATTCTACACTTACACAATTGAATAAAACAACACAGGACAGGACAGCATTAATTTCCCTCTAGAGACAACTTTCTACTTCTCATTTGTGAATAAATGACAATTGGGGGAAACTGCTGTGATACACGGGAAATGTTTTTGTTTATAGTGGAATAAGATCTTCTAAGGTCTTTAGTGCCATTTTTAACTATGTTTCACAGCGTAAGGGTATTGAGCAACAGTAGAAAACAATACAGGAGAAAGGATGTACAGCTTCTGACAGTACCTGTACAGGATGTGTTTGTGGTGGGGTACCTGAGGTCTCCCCATTTCCTCTCTGACTAATGTCAGGGTCAACTGCTGGTTTATTTTCATCACCATTATTCCTCTTCTCAACTTAACACACCCTTGACGTCTTGTTTCAGTAGGGTGGTGGAGTGTCCGTGTCCCAAAGTGACATTTAACATGAAAAACAAAGTAACGTCTACAATGTTTGAATTAAAACACAAATACTCTTCTTGATTATTGAGGATTTTTTTCTCAGTTTTTTAAAATTTATTAACTTAATAAAAAATAATTCTCCAGAGCCAGGAAGACAACATCATAAATGTTGGCATCTAAATAAAGCATTGGTCACTAAGTAGCTAAGTACCTCATAGACTCTAACTAACATAAGTTACTGTGATTTGGCCTCACTAGGCCGTAGCCGTGTTGCAGGATCAGTTTTCCTTTTATCGCAGAGTTGCAGGGGCTTTATCCTAAAGAACAATGCATACAGTGTTGCAAAATGGACACAGCAGGTCTGATCAAGGTCACTGTGAAAAATTTAATATCACAATAAACACTGTGCGAGTTTTCTGAAATTGCAGTCGTGGAAAGAAACAGATTATTTTTCTGGCCTTGTAATGTGGTGTGACAGGGGTCACTCCTGAAATTCTTCAATTAACACTTTGTTGCTCTGAGTGGGAACAATGACTCGCTGCCCTCTGTAACAAAACACATTGGTTGAATGGTGGGAAATGTACCACACCTAAAGGATCATCTAACCGCTGTTAAGTAAACAGACTAAATGTCTGACCATGAGAAGCATGTACAATGTAGTGTTTCTTCTTATAGCTCCTTCTGACATTTTTGTATTACATAACAATGTTTTGTCTGCTGCAACCAGTGACCGGTGGTGGAAGTTCTCAGATCAGTTACCTAAAGCCTCTTTCATTGTGTTTTCCCACATTTTGTCCTGTTTCTGGTCAGAGTCATGATTGAGCAATGTGTGAGAATGAGCTTGGTTTATTTTAGTAATTTAGGTAATACTATTCCAATAAACATATATGTAGTAATCGTGATACTTGATTTTGCCTTTTTAAAACTATGAGAGAAATCATTCAATTGTGGAACTGCAAACAAAAAAACAAAAATCCACCTTTTTTTAAAATGTAACCAGATTTGAAGTAAAAACTGACATGATCGCAAATTATTGTTCAACGACGTCCACTCATGAGTTGAGCAGTTTATAATGTCAGTAATTGAAATTCTCCCAAGTCCCTCAAACTTGTACTAACCTGCAATACTTCCATAATGTTGGTTCCCATCAGTTGAGGTACGAGGTGGTTCAGTGAATGTGCTTTGTTTCTTTTCTATTTCAACATTAAGTAACATTTCTTCTGTCTGCCTCTACACAGTGAGTTTTTGTGGGCACTGTGATCCTCTTTAAGGGCAGCAAGGAATGGATTAATCCAGAGGTAAATTCAGTATTGTGTCTCTTCCCATAGTGTTTTCTCTCCTTGTGCATTAATCGCTTCCAGTGAAAAGGTCTGCCACTCCTCACACGTCTCCCATCCCACAAGTATGCCTGTATATCTGTCTCTGGCTTTACAAAGACTGTCTCAGTCTCCAAAGTGCTGTGACTTAATGTTCGGTACCAGGCTCCACCATGGTGCAGGCCTGTGGGATGGAGGACGCCGCTAACATGTCAGGCAGTATTTCCAGAAAGAGTTAATGTAGTTTCTGTAGTGTTGATATAAGAAGGGAGCAGCCGACGGGGAGGACAGGCGATGGGATGTGACTGGTGGTTTTCATACATTGATGCCTCTTACAAACGCAAGTGAAAACAGTGTTCTTTCAAATCAAGCCTTGGTATGTGCTTGGTTTCCAAACAGACATCTTTCAAAATCATGTGAGCATTATCACTGTCAGAATTATTCCATGTTAGTTAGTAGGTCTGACCTGTACTGTATTTCATCCATTGTCTCAATTCAAACACACCTGTTTGTTTTGTTTCTCCACAAAGATAAAACCTCAGTTAGGTTTGTGGGCCAGGACGTTGTTCAGTGTAACTCATTTCAATTTGAAGCCTATGTTGACCTGGAAGACATGAATCATTGTTTGCATACTGTGTGTTATTTCGTATCTTATTTACCGGATGGAAGGCGTTTACTTTGTCCAGAGTTCACAATGAATCCACCCATCAGCTCTCAAACAGGATCCACTGCTCAGGTGTGACATTGTCTGCAGCCGCACTACGCTGTGCGTTATCTAGATAACGAGCCTTAACTGAACTTTAATAGCAGTTGGATGTGTGAGGGCGGTGACCCAATGTGAAGTAAAGCCCACGTGAGTTCGTTTGTGACCCATGTCGCATGTTGGTATTGCGAACGGCTCAGAAAAGCTGACTGTGCAGAATGCATGAAACATTCAGAGAATACTTTCTTTTCCAAACTCATGAATGGACATTTGTGTCCAAATCAATGTGCTTGCTGTTCAGCCTCATTTGCACTTCAGGCCTTCCTTCAAAGTGCAAACCAAAAGCTATTGGTGCATTTTTTTTGTTGGCAGAACACAATGAAACATTAGTGGGAACAGACCCTAGTTTGAAAAGGTTATTTACCCTCTGGATAAAAGCCTTGTTGTCTTCCTTTATGGTCCCGTATGTAGCGATACTGACGTAACATCTTTAAACGTAGCGTCTTCATGAAGGCCCTCAAAATCGAGTGTCTGCAGCTTCCAACTAGTCCAACAACAGAAAAAAAATCAGTGTCGCTCTGCCGAGCTCACATAAAAAGAGACCATTACAAAGGTTGAACTGTCTTGCCCCTCTTCACCCTCCCAGCCTTTCTTTTGGCAGGAACAATGTTGCTGCATTACTTGACTGTTATCCTTCCCCCCTGATGATTTTCTTTAGCATTTTTTACTTCTCTTGTTTGAACAGATGCCGCCCCCCTCCTCCTGCAGTCCCCATCCTCTGGGATTGCCATAAAGCTTAGTACAATGAGGTAACACTCAATGACATTAATGTTGAGTCCAGCCCAGTCAGTTCCTTCCAGGAACATCAAACGATGTGATGTATGGCACTTCCTGAGAAAAAAAATGACATTCTTTTGTCCTTCTGGATTTATAAAAGGATTATGAAAGAGGCAGCTGAATGAACGTGCTGACCTTTCAGTGCGTCCATTACTGCTTGAACCAGATTTTACAGCAGGATCCATAACCTGTTGGCCACAAACCAAACCTCACATAAACTCCAGTCAATGAGAAACAGATCAGTCACGAAATAACACATCTTTCCCAAGACGGGTTCAGATTCATTGCAGATTAGAGCAGCACCCGGTTTGATGAATCGCGGAACGACTGACTGAAATGGAGCACGGACACAGATTTACGCTGCTTTCTCATCTCATTAGGTTAATGTACGTCAGCTGACGTCTCAGCCACTAGAATTCTGGGAAAAACATTCTCTTAAGATAGGCAGCTGTTGTCTGAAAATAAGGATGTGGGTGCCTCACAGTTTCTTGTTTCAGCTTCGCACTGCTTAGTTGCCTTGAGTGCAAAAGAATCTAAAAGGCATTGAAGAGCCCCAGAGAAATGTCACCTTTGACCTTCTGACTTCAGCCTTAAGAACATGATAGCGTCTGGTAACACACTCGTAAGCTTGACGTCGTGGAGAAGTGATAGGAAGTCAAACTAAATAAATGAACAAACGTTACCGCAACAGTTAACATTCAATAACAATCAAAATAGACCATATCATTTATCTAAAATGTTTAAAATGCAAATCTAACACGTTTTATTGCGACATTGTGGGTGTACTTGTACCAGGTTCTACTGACTGTAGCTTTGCAGAATAAGCATCCACACAAGTCCTTTTGTTTTGACTCAAATAATGCACAGAATGAATTGAATCGCAGAAAGATCTTTTTCAAGTCCGGCCTTGTTCACACTCAACCAGTGAAACAAGCTCAGGCAAAGCACAGGATGCTATAAGCCTCTTGGGTATAACAGCTACAAAAACGGAATAAAAGATCTTTAAGTGTATGGAAGAAAAAGCTGTTGCTGAGCCCTCAGGGTGTTGTTTATCTATAACCCCCCCACTAAATGATCTGTTCATGTCCATTTCTTTCTAGATAGAAATTTACTAATTAATTAATTATCACTTGAAACAATGAATGTTGTTTTCAACCTCTGAAGCAAATATTTGCTAACATCTGCTAAATAAAACAAAATTTAACCCAATTCCAAACTTGTTCGTCCTATTTTCGACATCTTCGAAGTTGCCATCTTTGTTTGACCGTAAGAAGAGACTGTACTCGTAGCTTCAGAGCTACATAAGAGTTTTGAAGATGTTTTCTAATCTTTGAATGTTAAACGTGGTTTATTCGACTCTAAGGTCTGTTAATACAAAAAGTCTGTTAGACGCAGACGCTGGGATTGTAATGATGCATTTGCATTTGACGAGTCCCGGTCGAATGTTCCTGCAAGGCCTACGTTTATTTATTTTCTGTGCAAAACCAACAAATGTAAGATTTACACTTTAGTGATGTTTTTGTGTGGGTCTGTTAAATCCAACAATTTGTCTCCAGGTTAAATTCAGTTTTGTCAACAACACTGTTGACAGTTTAAACATCGACGTTTCACAGTTTTAAAGGGGACTAACTGCTCCGTGCACGACTTATATCCGTCATATGTCATAAGTCGTCTGATGATGACAATGTATATGCACATTTACGCTTTTTCCACTACAGCACGCCGGAGGTTAACATGGCTCCACAGCAGCCGCTGAACATCCACTTTTTCTGCAGAGCGTCGCCTCGTCCGGTTCCCCCTTTAAAGGAGCCCCGCCTCGAAATCAGTCGATCAAATTCAACATCGTGCACACACGCGTCGGACCAATCAGCGGCGAGGGGGGTGGTCCTGAGCCGGTGGTCCGGGTGGCCGCTAACCAATGAGAGCGTCTGCTGGTCGGACAAACCGATCGCGTCAACGGTCGTTGGCTGTTTGAATAGTTCATTATTCACGTCCACGCTGAGCTTATTTAAGGAGACACGATGAGGCGACGTAGCGGAGTCACTATAAAAGCTAACGGACCTCTGCTGACTGCACTGTTCTGCGTGTCGTGAACGTCGCGACACGTTGTGCTTGAACTGTCCCGAGTGTCATAAATGAGCAGCGTGTGTCCAGCACATCCCCGCCGGGCTCCACCACCATGTGGAGCAGCGCGCCGCTGCACATTCATTCATAATCCCGTGCTTATATAGAAATGCAAGCTCAGAAACACCACTAACGTATCAACGCGCCGCCGCAATAAACTTCCAAAACCCCACATAAACTGCGCGTAAAGACGCACCAATATCCGCTCTGTGTTGCGCGTTGGTTTAGTTTTGCCATATGGTGAATGTAATCAATTATAATCGGTGACATCAGCCATGTAAGGAAAGCACCAACGCTACCGGGTTTTTTTTTCACTGAACACACACCCACCGCCTATGCAGCCTCCCCGAACGACGCCGTTCGCCTGAGCGAACTCATTTATGCGTAGAGGAAGGGGAGGAGGTGGACAGGTCTCTACTCGACGCGCTGAGAGCTGCTGGTTCATTTCTCCACCGCCTCCGAGCAGCTCGGTTCATCCTCTCCGCCAGTATTATAGTTCTGCCTTGTGTCCATGAGAAGTGCCAACATTTTTGATACTCGCTTTCCTCGCCGGGTAGACAGAAGTTCAAACCCAGCTGCTACTCAGGAGACGGTGGACCCGACGCTTGGCGGCCCCACATCGTGCCTTCGCTAACTTTAACTCAGCGTCTGTGGGAGGCTTGAGCGCCGGCTTCGCTGAAGTTGTTTCTGCAGGAGAAGGACAGCACACCCGTCGGTATTATGACTCGGAGGTCCTGTGCCATTTACGCCACCGGGATCGTGTGCGCTCACCTCCTGATTGTGGGAATCGCCCTGGTTGTGGCTCAAGTCTTCCAAACAATGATACACAGCCGGCTAAAAAAGGTGAGGCACACAACCCGACACGCACAAACGCGTTTCACCTGCATCCGCTCACACTTCGGGGTTTAAATGCTAAAACGTTTCAGCTGCAGTGGCCAGTCATCAGCATCCCGTCGGTGGCAGGACGCGCCACCAAACAAGACAATTTCAAGTGTGTGTGTGTTTTAATGTGATGTTCAGCCTGTCGCTCAAGCATCAAGTCGTGTTGGTTCTGTGTGTTCTGCACCCTGAGATCTGCGGAGCGAACCCAACGCGTTTCCCTGCGTTAATCCGTATCTGAGCGCGTGCAGCGTAACATCATCTCGGGGTGTTTTTTTTAATTATTGTTTTATATAAGCCTGCGTTCAAACGGATGATTAATCAATGTGCATGTTTAAAATACAACAAACCCCCAGTGAACTCTGTACGCTGTGGGTTAAAATCCACTGTAACTCCCACGGAGGGAAAAGCGATGCGTGACACACGGAGGTGAGTTAATGTGACCCTACATTCGGTTTTATGGCGCTTTCGCTTAACACTCGGAGCCGTTTACGTCCCTTTAAGGCTCTGCGGCATCTCTGTCATTTAGCCACGCACCAGGCGAGCAATGCGGGAGTTTCGCTTTTCTCCTGCTGGTGCTTGGAGCCAGCGTGACCCGGTGACACGTTTGTTCAGACGGGCTTGATGGCACTGATTGTTGAGGAGGGGTCACCTGTAGTAATAGTAGAAATCCGAGCCAGCAGAGTCTGCGTGGGTGGGGGGAGGTGTGCTGCCCTGGACGGGTGGGGGGAGGGGGCGTGCTGAGTGGGTATAAGAAGCCCTGATTTCCAGAGGTAAATGCGGTCAGTCGCGACATTTACGCGGAGAAGTCATGTGTTTCTGGGGAACGAGCCTTTTGACGACTCTTCATTAATCTGATTTAGGTCCACGGCTGGAGGATTGGGATTAAAAGACGCAGCCCCTGCTAATTCGTGCTGCGCTGTGCCAAAGCATATTTCAGTTTCACAGAAGATGTGATAGTTTGTCTCTTCAGCCAATACGAGTAAATTAATATACTGGCCTTTTTAGTGAGCCTGTTGGCTTATTGTAATTAATCAACAGTCAGACTAACAGCGATGCTTAATGTTCATCTCACTTAATTTTCAGTGGGAGAAAAATTCCAAAGTCCTACTTTTTTCATCCTGGAGTGGTCAGCGTGCAGCACAGCTGTCACTCGTTCTGGTGGTATTTTTGGATTTGTGCTCCTAACAATAAAAACGAGGCATACATGCAGAGGTGTGTTTCTGTTTGTGGGGATGAGTGAGCGGTTTGGTTTTTGGATGCAGTTTAAGGCTTGCGGCAGTGAATGGGTGGGGTAGGTGCCGGTCGACATCCTCGCCCACTCTGCAGACCCAGTGCTGCTCTGAAATACCCCCGTTATATATACCCCGGTGCTGGATGCGTGTGTCTCCGTCTGTACTTTAAAATCTGCGTCTTTGCCCCTTCACAAAGTCACTTATCTGCCTACTCCCACTACCTTCTTACCAAGAAACGGCAAAGCAGAAAAGCCCAACACACTATTTGTCCAAACTGGGGTTTAAGAAACGGCTACTACACTGATTTGGTCTCCACGTTCTGCAGTTAAATTAGGTCTGGACCTCATTTTCCTCTCGTTTTGAGTCATGGCGTCGTACCAGGGGACCCAAATTAAGACTTATTCAAAGTTCAATCAACGGGGGACAACATTTCTGATTACACCAAACGACAGCACAGCTAATCCTGTTTTGACAGTCTTCCCATGGAATCACGTTAGTCCAGGCAAACTGAGCTCCGGTCCAAAAACCAACCTAATCTGATGTCAGATGTGGCTTTGTATTATAGTGACGTGGCCCAGTTAAGGCGACGAGCTAAAGCCACCTCTAGGACACAGATTGTCGTCTGTGGAGCTGGGTGTGGAAGGAACAAATGAAAGTCACGTGATGAATTTGACAGACTTCTTAGCCCCGGGGAACGATTTCTTGCCTGCCTTAACGTCGCAGCCTTGTTGTTCCAGCCTCAGCCTAACTCCTGTCGTTCTGCTCAGATGAGGAATCTGAAAAGCCAAGCCGCCCCCATGTACCACTCCTATGACGGGAGACGTTCCAAGGTAGTCTGACTAAGGTGCAAGGGTTCAAGGGGGAGGCTGTGCTGGTAAAACGCACGGATACAGCGGGTGAAGTTAGCTTTTTCTGTGGTTTTGATGATCAGGTTTCACGTTTTGCACCTGCAGATCACATCATGTCAGGCCACACCTCAGTTGTTCCCGAAGTTGTTTTGCTGAAGCATGAGTCACAGCACCGTCACAGTTTAGTTTACCTCCTTCAGCCTTTAAACTCATTAACATGAGGGTGTAACTACTCCTGACAAACCTTCACCTCCTGTCCCTCGCTGGGTTTTTGTTGCTCGTCATACACCAAGGCTTTGTTCAAGGCTTTGCTGCGGGCTGCTGTCACTCTGGTGGCGCATGAGGAAGGCCAGGCGAGCGCGAAGCCCGGTTCAAAAATGCAAACCTTTGCATTTGGTTACGACGAGGAAGAAGCCCAGTCATTTCTGCCAGTTTAGCATGTTTTAGACCTATGGTGCACTGTCTGCCCATGACAGTCACACGCGCCTTTGGTTTCACTTCAGGCCTTAATTAAGAAGCCTCAGGAGATTGTCATGTGTTTAAATATCCAGCTTCCTGTTTTCCTGTCATCAAATCATGACGCAGATAACCAGTAAAACCAGAAATGCACCGTTTTTTACTGCATATGACTTTGAATATGACATTTGATTCTTTTGCTGATATTCAGACACAGCACAGTGACTGTAGCTACTCTGTCAGTCACTCATCATCTCATCATTGCTTCTACTTTCTCTCTAAAGATATTGTTTTGAACCCAGGCAAATGATGAACATTTATCACCTTTGGACATGTTATTGATTAAACAATAGGATTAATATTTTCATTATTTATTCACTGATATAATCCTAATTTTATAGCCTAATATTTTTTACAATTAGCTGTTTTGAATATTTTTTTTTTCTCATCTTACTGATCTATCTGTTTTTTTTTTTGTTTGTTTGTTTGTTTTTTTTTAAACTAACCTATCTCTGTTTGGCCTTTCTGACATCCAACGTGTGTTTTATTTTTATTTTAAGCAGCAGAGCGGAAGTGATGCCACAAGCAAACACTGACATGGAGAAAAACACGTTTGAACGTCTGCAACTGGAACCTAAACAGGAAGTGCAAGCCACACTTAAAGCTGTATTGTCTCAACGGCTCGAGAGCTTTTGGCCGTTTATAGGAGACAATGCCTTTTTTAAGTGCGTCCTATTGAGAGGACGCAGGTTTTCAGGAACATGGAAGAGAACTGAAGTCAAGTGGGTCATTCTCCCTTCTCCATGTTTTAAGAAAAAAAAAATACACACCAGATGGAAAAGGCCAGTTTCTTTTCCTGGACAACCCACACTTTCAGTCAAGCCAGGCGTGTGTCACACGTAGTTACCAACAACGTTTGCGTTTGCTTTCGTAGTCTGAATGCTGGTGTTTTGTAGTTTGAGAGCTAATGCTGCACAGATACCATGTGGTGGTGTTGTTCCGTGGGCTGACTAGTGGCCCACAGACACACTCCTGCCTCAGCTTGCTGAGGTTTGATTGTTTGCAGACTTTCTGCTTGTCCTGACAGTTTTGCTCAGCTTTTCTCTGCGTCCCTCCCTTCTGGGTTTAGGTGTGTTGGCTCGTCACCAGCTCCTTCCAGAAAAGTGCCATGTGCGCTCTTGGAGTTGAAAGTGCTTACAGGAGAACCTTGCTCTCTTTAGCTTTCTCACAATGTAAATGTGTGTGTGTGTGTGTGTTGTCAGGAAATCACTTTGACGGAGAAGAGCCAAGTGTTTGAATCATGGAAGAATCCACCTCCCCCTGTTTATATGGAGTATTACTTCTTCAACGTGACCAACCCAGAGGAGTTCCTGGCAGGTGGGAAGGCCTCTGTGAAGCAGATTGGACCCTATACTTACAGGTATGTCTGATTGCAAAACCTGGAACCTAAACACAGTGTGCTGCAACTGTAAATGTGTGCAACTTGTAATGGTGGGAAAGGAAGTGGTTGCAGTACGCTTCACTGAGGATCGGTTGGTGTGTTGTGAAATCAAAGCAAAAGACATATGCGCTTCCTGATTGACTGTCCTTTCCACAACAGGGAATACAGGCCAAGGGAAAATGTTACTTTCCTGGAAAACGGCACCAAACTCTACGCCCTTAACCCCAAGTCCTTTGTCTTTGTGCCTGAGAAGTCTGTCGGTGACCCTGAGGTTGACCTTGTCAGGACTGTTAACATCCCATTTGTGGTAAGACCGTATCAAGATCGAATCTGTGTAAACAGGAACCTCAGACATCAGTGGCATATTTTATTTTTTTTTATTTATTTTTATTGCACTGTCCTTCCGTTATCACACTATTGTCCTTCTAGTTTTATTGTGACACTTGTCACAAATTTCAGGGTTATCTGGCTGAAGCAGATGAGCTAAATAAACTGAAGCATTGTTTGCCATTGACCTTTTTAGCATAAACAAAGATGTATCGCAAATGGAAACTTGATAGTGTGTGTGTGATGGGAGCATTGTCGTCGTTTGCTCTCTAGCTTTCCTTTTTCTGATTGTTTCTGTAACTCTGCCCGTCTGCTTTAGGTGGTGATGAATGAGCTGAACTCTTACTCCTTCTTCCTGCGCTCATTTGTGTCCATCTACATGAAAAGCCTGGGCGTCGAGCTGTTCATAACCCGCACCGTGCACGAGATTCTGTGGGGCTTCAAGGACCCCATTCTCACAAAGATCCACTCCATGAAGCCCGAAGTAGACGAATATTTCGGGTTGATGTGGAAGGTAAGGATCCTAGAGTTTATTTTAGAGACGAGCCTGGTGTTATTTCAGTGCAACGGCCTGAAGAAAGCACTTGTTGTTGGGGGTTACTTAAACATCAGAAAGTAGGAAGGAGGCTACCAACACGACATTTATAAGAAGTGAGACTGGCCACATGCTGATGGAACATGCCTATAATTCCTGTTCTTGCGTCTTAAGGGAGGCGTTGTGATGCTGAGAGATGCATTTTTCAAGTTTGCGTGCTTCTGTTGCAGTTTTGTCACATACAGATATAATGTGATGTGTAAAGAAAAACGGTTGTCAGTGAAAATGCTAGTTGCAGATAAAACGCGCTAAAAAGAAGTAAAGCAGCTCCGCGATCCTCTCACATTCAGCCGTCGTCCATCACAGCAGCTTTGTCTGAACCTCGTGTCTCCCTTTGCGTTCCACAGAAAAATGGCACCCATGAAGGAGAGTTTGTGTTCCACACTGGGGAGGAGAATTATTTGGATTATGGCAAGATTGACACGTGGAATGGCCTGAGGTAACGAATGAGCCACACTATTAACTATTTCTATTGTTTTCCTTTTTTTTGTTTTGTTTTTTTTTGTTTTCTCAATGACGGGAAGCACTTTCATCTCAGCACATGGCTTCCACATCCTCCAGTTATATTTAATTTCTTCTACAGCCGCCATCAGATATTCCCAAGGACAAATTGCTTCCTGACTTCAAGTGGAGCAGGATTGTAAAATTTATGAATGAATATCTGATTCTACCCACGTGTAGATGGTCTCCAGTAGTGCAGGAAATCTTCAGACCCTTTTAAAATAGTAAAACAAGTACGAGTAGTATGTTCAGGTGGAGCAGCAAAGCTGTAATTATGCCACTGTAGACTGTTAACCTGTCATCACATAAGAAGCATTTTCTTGTTGGTACAGAGAACCTGATTTACAAGAAGCAGTAATACTGAAGTTTTCTCCAACAGGCAGATGTCGTGGTGGTCTTCAAATCAGAGCAACATGATCAACGGCACAGATGGCGCAGTCTTCCACCCTCTGATAAACAGAAACGAGCTGCTCTACATCTTTGCTGCTGATTTGTGCAGGTGTGTGTGGTGTTAGATTTGTTTACAGTCAAAGCAGCTAAGCAAGAATTTCCAGTGAGGTTAAAGTTGAGTCTTGGTCATACTGTGCGTTTACACACCTACTGATAAGATACCTGTGGGTATCACGCATTTATAAGCTGAACTCAAGCACACGTGAAAGACATTTTCGACCTAGACACACTTAGAAAGCCTTGAACAACCATTACACAGGAAGCAGTTATCTTTAGCATGACAATTATTTATTTTATGGCCCTAATTGCTGGAATATGTAGATCGTCAGTCTTCCTTTTGAAGTGTTGGAGTCCTTTCACGAATCCCTGAAGTTCTGCTTTCTGTCTCCAGGTCTATTCATCTAGGCTATGTGGAGGACGTGGAGGTGAAAGGCATCCAGGCGTACCGCTTTGCCCCGCCTAGCGACGTCCTCATGAGCCCTAAAGAAAACCCCACTAACGCGGGCTTCTGCGTGCCAGCTGGAGACTGCCTCGGCACCGGGGTGCTCAAAGTTAGCGTTTGCAGACAAGGTAGAAGAACTGTCCCTTTCACCCACCCAGTTACCCAATCGTCTGACCCAGATACCCACCTCCAACTTCACAGCCCTTCGATAACGCCAGACCTCCATGACACAGTTTCCCCCTCGGTCCACCCCCCAAAAATGTCCTTTGACTAAGCAACCCCTTCCCCGGTGGCTCACATTCCTGCTGTTTGAGCATGGCCGGTTTTACTCAACACACGGTTCAATGATTAACTGTGCTGACTGTGTGTGGTGGCTATTGATGTGTTTTATGGCGGTCATTGAGTAGAGTGAGATAACTCTGATAAGGCAATCTCTGCGGGCATTGACACACGGATGTCATTGTACTATCACTAAAAGATGTGCTACTGCAGCCCCAGGACTCGAACGTCCGTGAACATTAAACATAATCTTCTGGATGGAACATACTAACGCTCTGATTGGTGGAATTGTCAATGCTTTTATAACAGCCAATCAGATTTTAGGGTTTTTTGTTTTCCCTGAAACGTTTGAAATTCTGTAATGTAATATGCACTCCAGTAGGAAGAAAGGAAGAATTCAAGTTGCCAGTTAAATGATTGCTGTCAGATTCTGGAGTAGGCTGTACAGGTTCACCTAAATAAACGGGCAAAGTACATCAATTTCGCTGGCTTTTTAGACTAATGATTATTTTGATCTGATACAACCTAAAGATCTATCAAATGCTTATCTTGTCTCTTACCTGCTGAGTTGTTTAGACTGAGCCATTGTTAACTACGGAGTCTGACTGAATCGTGTCTGCGTTTTCTCCTAGGTGCTCCCATCGTGGTATCATTCCCCCACTTTTATCAAGCCGACCCCATGTACATCAATGCCATCGATGGCCTCAGTCCCAACAAGGAGGAACACGAGACGTACCTCGACCTGCAACCGGTACGAATAATGAGTCTCCTAACAGACTGGAGCATCCGTGTCTATTGCAAATCTCTCATTTGGTCATATTTGAATAATGAATATTAAAGTAGTGTATGTATATGTGAAAACGATGAGAAATAAGGTTTGTAAGCAAAACCTCTCTTGCGCGTTGTCTGGAAACATTTGTGCTCGTCTCTTCCAGACCACAGGAGTCCCCATTCGAGCCTGCAAGCGAGCTCAGCTCAATATCATTCTGAAGAGAGTCCAAGGCTTCCCGTAAGTCAAACTGCTCAACTCTCACCCACTTTGCTGTTGCCACCCTTGTCCCCGTTTCGGCCACATGTTGAGCCAGATGTCCTTTCTGACCTCGCTGCCTCTTTTTGTCCCTCTGCTCTGCAGAGTAACAAAGTTCCTCAATGAGACCATTTTCCCCATCATGTTCGTCAATGAGGTGAGGACCTTTTTTCTTTCCTAAGCACAATCTGAATGAACCAACGCAGTGCTGACGTCTCTCTCATCCCCAGACGGCGACTATTGACGATGACTCTGCAACCAAGATGAGGACGTTGCTCCTCATTGTGACCCTTGTGTCAAACTTCCCCCTGCTCATTGTGGGCATGGGCATCATCCTTCTGCTGGTGCTCGTCGTCTTGTTCTGCCGAAATCGCCAGAAGAAGGTAGGAGCCGCTGCCGTCGCGTGCGCATAACTGTAGCATTAAACAGGCCGTTAATGTGGTGTGAAGTGTGTCTGACATTAGCTCGCTGTATAAATGAGGACTATGTAGATGACAGACGTTTTGACTGAACTGGTGCATGTTTAACAGCTTCCTGTATTAACCTCGCTGTGCTGCTGCAGGTTTAACGCTGCATGTCCTGCACAGCCGAACCAGCATGAGCAGTTCCTCCAATTCCTTATCAAACATTTTTGTTTCCTGCTGAATGTTTCCTAACACGAAGTTGTGTGTTCGCGTCGAAGCGTCCGACTTGGTTTTGAGTTAGTGTAGCTTTGAACTAACTTAGCGCCGTTCAGTACTAAAGTGCATTGAACTGTAAAAGTCCTCGGTGAAGTGCAGCACATGTTTGCCTCTTATCTCCAGTGGTGCAGGCCTGTTGATTTGAACCTTGGCCTTGCTGCCCTCAGATTATTGTAGTTCAGGTTTTCCAGGGTCAGAGTGGCTTGTAGCATATGTTACGTTAGATACAGTTTGCTAAATTTTAGCTTTCCTTAGGTTCCGGTGAGAAATGCTACAGCTAGGCCACAGTTGCTTAGCGAGAGGATTAAACTACTTTCATTCAGCTTAGACCTTTAGCTCAGCACAGAGAGGATGTTAAGTACATGCTTAATTGCAATGTTACAATATATATGTTGTATTAACCAATTTTAATTTTCTGTAACCCCCCTTTTTTCCTTTTCTGTTTTAGAATGAAGTAAAACGTATTGATTTTACTGAAGCTTTTCATTCTTTTGCTGTAAGTTTTCATTTTTGCCTTGTTTGCTGTTCTTTTTAATTTGTTAAGCATCATCTATCATTATTATTGTGTTGTTACCTTTTTTTGGACACGAGCTTCCTTTAAATTCTTGCCTCATCGTGTTAAGTTTTTGATTTTATTTTAAAGTCTGTGGTGGTTTTGGTCCCGAATAAATTGTAGTCGTCCGTGTGCATTTCAGTCAAAACATTTATTCCCATTTCAGTGTGTGTGTTGAGTATCGAAGAAAACCTTCCTGTGCTCTGTACTAACACTTTGTCCTCCTTCCCTGTCCAGACGACAAAGGACGACACGGCCTACACTCAGGTCTGCGACAAACCCGACGAGCCGTCGGAAACGCCAGCCAGCCAGCCGACGAGGAACGGCTCCTACATCGCCATGTCTCCTGTGGAGGCCCAGAAGTGTTGATCGAGGATCTTGCTCCCCAGGCTCAAGAAGGGGGCTGAGGGGAGCAGCACGGGGGTGTTTCATGACCACGGGTGGGGGTATACACACACTGTGGGCTCCCTTTCACTTATATTTGGGGGTGGGGGAGGATAAGGGGCAGGGGGTTGGGTCACAATCCCCAGAAAAAGTTTAGTCAACAAAGACATTGCTCCTCTCCTCTGAGCCTCTTATGACTGTCCTCCTCTACACTACCTGCTGCGCATGGCCCTCACTGCCTGCTGTACTGCAACACTACAAACTCCCACAACTCTTTTTAAATTCCTCTCTTCAGTCCCAGTCGACCCAAAACACGAAGGGAGTCTGGCTGGGCTCGGCCAGGACGAGCCTTTATCTGCAGTTCTGCTGAGGGAACTCGGTAGCGTAGGCACCGCTGGCGCATGGTCTTCTGATCAGACTCTAGCCTAACTGGTATTCAGCCGAGCAGCGGTGAGTGTAGTTGCACTCGGCTTCTTGCTATTTCTTCTTCGTTGACGAGGAGCAAACAGTTCAAAGAAATGAAATCCCCTGTAGTATAAAAACTCAGATTGTTGGTGTAAAACTCAGAGGACACAGAGGTTTTGTTAACAAAAGTGAAGTTATTGAATCATTTTATAAAAAAAAAAATAGACTGAGCCAAACTATTTATAGCGTTTTTGCCTTTTTTCCTAAAACGAATTAGTGCAGCCACACGCAGGCCAGTATCGCTTAGTAAAAGCGTTTGAGTCCTGTTTTATTGGACGATAGGCGACTCTTTATTTCTCGATGCGGGCATAGCGTAGTGACACTCGAAATACTCGTGATTTTCATCCACTCCTCGCTCCTCCTGTCACCTTCCTCATTTCCAGAACACTAGAATTATTCAGAGGCCTCGGCTACATGTCGGTGCTGGGTTCAGGTGATGAATATCTAGCTGTAAAAGTGTTACGACTGTCCCCAGTAGCTTAATGAATTCGCACATTTAGGCTTCGTCAGACATAATAAAAAGGAGAGAAACCACCCACACAACTTACAAGGGAGACTTGAACCTGCTTTCTGCCTTACAATGGTTATGCTCATACGTTGTTCAAATAAGCTGAGAATCCTTTGTTGATGTACATAACAAAGGGGGAAATGTTGCGATACCTCTGTTCAAATCCAGCAGGCAGTCCTCCTAGTGTGCTGAAGGACGCCAACTTCGGTGTCCTCCGCTCCCGCACGTCTACACTGTTACATATTAGTGAAAGCACAATTAGGATTGCTAAAACCAGTCCTCACCGGCTGCCAGGTTTACTCTTGGCCCGTCATTATGTACATATTTACAGCTGATCTCTCAAAGACACTGTCAAGTGCCGTCATTATTAAGAAAAGGTGAATCGCTGGGACAGTGCGCCCTTCACCGCTGTGCGAGTTATTCAGTTTGCCAAGGAGCTGTTGATGTCCAGGCAAACACTTGAATCACTTTGTCTTACATTTCAAATTTTTGATTCTCTACTCAAAACCCCTGTCTCATCACAAACCCGCTGGTTTTCGCCACGGGAGCGTGAACTGTCTGTGGAAAATTGTCTGCACTTTGCCTGGAAGTTGTGCCCTGTTTTTGTGTTTAGTTTTTCCCCTGTGTTCATGTTGGTCTTTTAGTTTCGTCACTGTCATTTCAAAACACGTGGTCCATTATATTCAGTACATTTCAACAGTTTGCCCTCACTAGTATTGGCTGTAAAGATGTTGCAGTGACTTCATCAACATGAACATCACTGCCTCTGTGTTATTTGCTTGTCAGCACATCGAGTGTCTTCTTTTTGATTTACTTTTGTATTTGGTATTGCTGCTAAAACACGCCATCACCTGTGGACTTGTTTATACACAGAGTATTGCACTAATGTGCTGGGTTTGTTCGATCCACGGAGCCTTAACTCTTAAAGGCTTTCTGTTGCCAAACCTTTGACACCTGAGCATATGATGCAAAGCCCAAAGCTTGCTGTCATTTACTGGAGTCAGCAGTTACACCTATCGCTGCAACAGCTGTGTGATGTCACACCTGACTCTTCATTCCTTCCTAAGCCCATGACATGACCATATCCTATGTGTCAGTCTTTTATTATAGACTTCGTTATCTGGTGGCTCCCTGAAAGACGAGCCAAGTGTGAGGAGTCTGGTTCTGAGGTAGAAGGTCTTAAAAAAACAAAAACAATGTGCTTATTAAATTTGTAGTCAAACCTTGGACCTTATGTCTGTGGTGCTGGTTTACTTAGCCCATCAGAATAACTGGACGGGGAGTAATTCACCTCTGAACCTCGTTTCCGTCTACTCCATCATTGTGGAGAAACATGGTTCACAGTAACAGCTGGCCATTTGTTGTTTACCCAATGGAGACACACAAGATGTGTTTAACTTTGGATGCGCTGGGATCACATTTCACCAAAGCACATTTCCCAAAATGTTGCATGATTCCTCTTTATTTTTTTCTACAGTCCTGTTCAGACCGATCCTGGTTTACTGACACCTTTTAAACCTGAAGACCTTAATCACCGGAGCCATCTCTCCTGCTCCTGTCTGACATTTACTATACCAACCTTTGAATCCAATCCTTCAAACCCACTGGCTCGTCTCTCCCTGACCAAAGATAACCCACATAGACCTGTCCCAGTGTTTACTGTTGTAAACACTATGTTTACTCTCCTCTGTGATAAGTTCTGCCACTACATGGCCTTTTTTTTTCTTCTTAAAACTTGTGCCACCACCAACTATGTGAAAGACTAGTAACAGTGTTGTGTGAGCGTGAAAACATGTGTATGTGCCTTTTTAGAACAAGGCAAAAAGTAAGAGAGAAAAAAACGCTTTGGTAATTTGGTAGATATTTTAACCAGTGTAAGAGCAAACAAAAGTAATCAGTGCTTTCTGTGAGCAGGAAGAAATCTCAGTATTATGTAAGACAAAGCAATACAAAGTTATAGTTAGAAATTGTTTTATAAGGGGCCACACTATTTATGTATCTTCCTGATTACTTTTTGTTAGTATCACTTGTGTAGGAGCATTTTCCTTTTTTATGTAGCGTGATTTAGTTTTTGGTAATATGAGTACATTTCTTTTTTTTTTTTTTTTTTTTTTTTTCCATTTCATTGTGAAACACAGACCAGTATGCCACACTGGGACCAGTTGGAGCTCTGTAAAGTGTTGAAGAGTGTTCATGAGTGGTGTAAGAGTTGGGTGTTTGTGCGAAATCTTGTGAGTAAAAAAAAATAGTTTGTGGAGCCAAATGCAGCATTTTTGTAAAACTGGAGTGATTTTTCTGGAAGGCTGATTATCTTGATGACTAACGTATCGATGCTGTGTAACCTGTCTAGATGAATGAAGCCCTCCTTCAGGGATGAGCACTAGTGCCATACTCTCCTTTATTATGTTTCCTTATTTTGCTTTTTGGTGTAAAAACAAAATGCATCTGCCCTTTCTGATGTTCTGACGTCACTAACAGACATTTTCTTTGAAGATGTACTAATTTGTTTTGCTGCTGAAAATGACAATCCCCTTGTCATGTGAGGTGCAAAATAATTTCAAATATCCATTTTTAGTTTTGATAATTTACACTGCACAGATGTTTCTACAGTGCTTTTGTAAACATTTCTAGTGTATTTGCAAAAAAATAAAAGTTGCAGTAATGTGCAAAGTTTATGCAGTTGTCGGATGTTTTCTGTTTTAGAGAGGAAAAAAACTAAGTTTGATTTGAGATTTTGCGTCCTAAGAAGTGTCTCTGGGCGCTGCCTGTTCAACGTGCTCTAAGTGACGGTCCAGACAGCAGTTCAGCTCTCTGTAGATGGTTCAGCTGAACCTTCTACTTCTGTGCCAGTCACAGTTTGTCCATGACAAACACCGTGTTCAGCTCATGGACGTCCTAGACCAGAGGTCAACGATCAGCTTTTTGATTACGACAGATCAAATGATGTAATGTTTTGACAGAATATTGAATGAATTTTCTGTCCATAACTAGGGAAACCTAATCAGGTACTGAAGTACCACATTAGTTTGTGATTCTTTTTATAACTTATGAATAAGCCAGTCTTATGCAGCAAACCACACATTGCTAATTTTTGGGAGATGAGACAAAAAACCAAGGACCTGATATTTATTATCAGGTCCTTGGTCTGTTTATTTATTCTTGGCACAAACATTCACTAAACTCAGAGTAAACACTTTCTGCAGCAACAAAGCTTTGACTTCCCTGTTTCGGGCCTAATGCTTTTCCCACATGATAGATCTACAGGTTCAGTCAGGTTTTCAGGGAGTTTACATGATCACAGGTTCCTGCATTCTTCAGTTGTGTGGGATATCGATCCATAGCTCCAGTATGTGCTGAGCTTGCTGTTCAGTCCTACAGCAGGCAGCCTCGGGTGATTCGCGTCCTTCGCTCTTCTAAGAGCACCTATGTCTCTGCCCTTGAGATGATGATTTTGCGGTCGGCAGACGTCAACACATACGCACGTCCTCCTCAGACTTTCAGTAACGCATGGCGCGATTGCATGCAGTCGCTGTAATTTTCCCATTGCCTAATATCCCCTCAACTGTTTCTGTTTAGCAGTTGTATGCAGTTCACACCCATAAGCACAGTTAAACCAAACCCTGAGCTCTGAAATGAGAGGGGGTGTGAAGGAACACAACAGTAGCAATAAACGCATCATGTCTAAACGTATCTACAAAGCCTCATGCACAAGTGACATTTGTCTGCAGGCAGTAGTAGTTTTTTTCCACTAAGCTCAACACCAAGGACTTCAGCCCGTGTTAAATGAGGCACAGCTAGAGTTTAGGAGCGAATGCAGACGTCTTCATTAGAAGAGCCAGCAGCTTCCCAACTCAGACCACCTGCAGACCGTGAACAATGCGTGTCCCCTCCAGGTCTAACGGCCTCCTCCTTTTGTCCCACTTTTCACCACTGGGTGACTTCTAGTGCTGGTGGCAGAGGGCAGATCCCAGCTTGTTCCCAGATGATTCATTAACAGTCAAAGATATGACTTAGAACATTGAGGGAACGGTTGCACTTCCCTTGAATTTTCATTTCGTTCTAAGTCAAACCGTTTGGTGAAGAATTATAATTACATCACAGTTTAAGTGACATTTACATGCCTGTTACAAATGAAAGCGTGTTTAAAGGGGCTTTTGTTCCCTCTGCTGGTGAATCTAAAAACTATCTTATTGACCAGGCAGAAGAAATGAAAGAGGCCAAAACAAAAGATGCTGATTATTTTTGTTACCGTGAGGTGATTTGAAGTAAATCAAACATGATAGAGTTGTTTGTTAGACACAATTCTTCACTTTACTTTCCAGGAAACACATCCAGTTTACATACGTTAGAGATCAATTGATGATTTTTGATAAATAATTATGTTATACAAATGTTATTACAGAATTGTTTTAATTAAATTCTTTAATAAACCGTTGCCAACTCAACTCTGGTAAATAATACAATCAGTTTCCTCCAAATACAGCCTTCAGTCATGGCTCTTTAAATTGTCATCTATAAACATAATTTCACTCAACACAGATGTATTTACAGTGAAAGCTTTACATGATCCGCATGGTAAAAATATGCCACAACATGATATACACAACACAACTTAAACACACATTGAACTCTTCATGTCTCTTGGTCAATTACACATGAATTAATGTGGGAGTTGGATTTTCGCATGCAAGCTGAGTTGTCTTGAAGAACTTAAAAGCAATTTGGTTAATAGTCACATTCTTATTGAGAATATGATGTCACTTAGGTTGATCATATGATGAAGCATGAAAACAGGGTGAAACCTCAGGCCTGCCAGCATCTGTACAACATCAGTTGTTCTCATCTAACTCTGCAACAAAACAAAAGTCACATCCATTCGTAAAACGCAACGACTTTGCCCAAAATGAATAAAAATGTGAGTTCTCTGTCCTGAACAGGGGTTTGAATTCCACCTGAGACGACCAGAATAACCTCTACGTTTCTGGCAGCCAATGCAAAATGAATCACTTGACTTCAGTTCCAACGCCCCAGCTGCTAAGGCACCAGCAACATTTAGTTGCAAATACTAAATAATAGTGCTTCTGACGAGCTGCACAATTATTGGTTGTTCATTGTATCGCTTAGTTTCTGGCATCTTTCAAATCTTTCATAGATGAACACAGTATCAGCTGCACACTGACATCAAACGCAGGCAAAATATGACTATGAACTGAACTTTTTACTTTAATATTCAATTAATCATAAACAAGGATATTTGTATAGAGGATTTGCAATGTTTTCGTCTGTGGTAAATGTATCTGATGCAGGATTAGACACAACTTACACATGTTCACATGTTTCTGTGTCACGCGAGCCTTTGACAGCACCGACCATGTTAACAGAGCTGATAGTAGGATGTTAAACCTCCTCCATGAATATCAGGTCTATATATTTAGCAAAATTAATTACTCATTACTCAGGGAGCTGTTTTAAAATGTAACAGCATCTGACATCAGTCTGCAGCTGTTGCTATTTTCATCTTTATATTCTTTCACGAGTTAAACTTTCTGTTATACGTAATAAGATAAGTACTGTGGTCATGGTATCTAGTTGTGTTGTTTTAATAATTGCAGCCTAAACACGTTTGTGTGGTTTTAACTATTGTATTTCTTCTGGCTCTGCTGCAGTGTTTCGGTGTCTCAGTCGATAAAACTGCTGTTCTGAACTCTAACCTCCCTCCTCATCCTGCGTCTTAAAGTGCATCTGCCCGCTCGCCTTTTTGCTGCGCGGCTGCAGATGAGTCTGAGCTGACGTCGCTCTCTCTCTTCGGTCCTCCATCCTCCTCTGTGCTCGCGTGTTGGGGCCTCGCATCTTCCTCCAGTTCCAGCTTGGTCTGATCGGAAGTCGTGACCATGAACATGCTGCGTCCTCGCTCCAGGCGGCTCTTTTTGTCAGTGAGGCGGAAGGCCTCCATGAACTCGTCTATGTCGATGCTGCCGTCCTTGTTGCTGTCGATGGTGACGGCCAGGTCAGAGATGGCCTCGTCTGTGATCTCCATATTTAAGTAAACACTCAGGAGCTTCCAGGTCTGTCGGAAATCCTCAATGGTGACGAAACCTGGAATGGGACGTCAAAGGTTAAAAACGCAGCTCAGGAAAGAGTATAGATGGAGAGAAGGGAAAAAATGTGGAGGGAAAAGAGGATTTATAGAAGCAGGAACAGATGGATGCTGACATCCAAAAAAAAAATTGAGCGTGTGTTGTCAGGGGAGCAGTGTGGAGAGTAGATCAGTGGGTTAATACTCATCTGGCAGGATTAAGGAGGCTGTGACCTGCTGTGGCCCGTTTGACTGAACTCCATAAACTAGACACAACAAAACCTTTACAAAGCTGTGACACACATCACACTAAACCAGACTGCGCCTCATGATGCTGCGTCTGTGTTGGCGCCGTCGTTTCATCAAAGTGTTGATCAGCAGTTTTGTTTTCAAGTTGGTTCATTAAATGAAAACAGAAGTCTGAACGAAGCCACTGCCATCGGGCACCGCTGTGGTCACACGAACAGCATAACCCAATGTTTTCCAGCCAAACGTCAAACTGCCTCCTGCTCTTCCCACTGTGCGTTCCGGTGTCATGTCTTTCCCAGGCAAAGGATGCAATTTCAGCCAGTCGTCCAATGTGCTTCCTCAGCCCAACGTCTCCCACTGCTCCATGGTCCAGCTCTGATGCTCACATGCTCATGAAAGGCAGCCGTACACACGGCGAGCTGTAAAACGCTAAGTGTCTTGGCAGCTGACAACCATGGCCAACACATCAGTGAAGCTTGGCTGACCTTGTGTGCAGAACCCTGCTCAGCCTTCCTTGGACCAGCTGTGGGTAAAGGCCACTACCCATCACAATTTAGGCCTTGTCAAAGTTACTTATTTTGGTTCATGATTTCTTCTGCTTCAATCCTGCCAACTACAACAGACAAACAGAGAAGGAGCCAGGTGAGTGTGTGGTCGTTCACAGTTTACGTTGTTTTACCTGAGTTGTCTGTGTCTATGATCCTGAAGATGGTCTCCAGCGTGGAGCGATGGCGATACAAAGTCTCAAGCAAACTCTGGTCGATGTGCTTCAGGAGCAGGAGACAGCTGGAGTTAGTCTCTGCTATATTTATGCAGTAGTGTGTCATTCTGGCTCTCTTACATCTGCGTTGGGTCCTTTGATGGCGAGCTCGTTGAACCAGTCGTTGTAGTTGATCATGCCGTCACTGGTCTTGCAGGTGACCAGCTGGGAGCGCATCATCCTAAAGGGCAGATCGAGGTGCATCACACTCTCCACTGCAGCAGCCCAGTCGTTCAGAGACACAAGACCTGATGAAGGAAAGAGCAGGTTAACGTTTCCTATAAAAGGTTTACATATGAACCTTTTGACAAACATATGGTCACATACATCAAATGAGTAACTGTATTAGGTTAGTAATAAACACACATAAGGTATTTAATTAATAAGACACGTGTTAGCTCATTCACCCTTTTTCAACTGCTTTAGTCACACGCATGAGTATGAAGTTAATTTTAGAAGAAAGCTGCTCAGAGAGTCATTAAATGAAGTCACAGTATGGATTCAGTTTCTGTGAAACTGTCATGTGCTCTGGGAACTCGGGTCAAGGCTTTGTTGTTGTTCCTGGATGGGGAGTATGATGTGGGCTCGCATTCCTCTCTACACACATTGTGCTTTGAGAGGAAAACTGAGGTTTGTGTGAGGCGTGTGATAAAGTTACACCTGATCCACGGCTAAAGTGGCTCCTTTAAACACTCGACACACACACCTGTGTTCTCGCTGTCGAACCTTTTGAAGGCACAGATGAGGTCAGATTTGTGCGCGAACAGCTGCTCCCGCAGGACTCTGAAGGCTGAGCGCTCGGTCCGCCCAACACTGCCGACCACAGAACAGGAAAGATTGTGACTCAGAGGGCGTGAGAAAATACAAAGCAGTGAATCGCACTAGCGTTCATCTACGATGGAGAGCTCCAAAAGTCAGCTATGGGACACAAACAATCTGAATTTGATCATGGCTGTGTAGAAGTTTGTAATATTCAAGAATATTCAAGCACTATTAACTAAATTAAGGCTTTTATTTTTTAATTTGTGCAGTGTGATGCTAATTCAACATTTCTTCATGATTGTCTTGCTATGAGAGATAATTCACAATGTCTATCAAACAAGTGAGCGTTACTATAATGCCCAACTTTTGCTTTAGTGTGTCTGCACTGCACAGTTTTGAAGAAAAGATTAATTTAAAGATTTGTCCACAGGCTTTCTCGCAGGTTTTGACATTTTATGCATCAAAATGTAAGCGACAGTTTAATTGTGGTGGTTTTCCTGAACCTTTGTCTCACGGTGAGCTCTCTGGTCATGCTGCTGGCCTGGTACTGAATCATGTAAGGCACGAGGTCTGGACCCAGCTTCACATATGCCCCCCTGTTGCTTCCCACATCGTAGTAATTGGAGGCAGAGAACAGAGTGAGAACCTAAGATAAACAACAAGGGAATATTTAGATCTCCCACAGATTATTTATCGTGACGACTGAAGTGTGACCCTAGTTCCTGTCAGCGGGCTGAGCTCACCTTACGGTTGTGGCAGAACTCATAGCCGTCCTGCTTACACTCGTGGGAGCGGATGATGAGCTGCAGGTTGTGTCTGTTCAGGAAGTCCTCTGTGATGTCGGGGCCCCAGTAGCAGCCTCCGCCACGCACTTCGTTGGGTATGCAACCGTCCTGAGTCATGGGGTCACTCCACAGCAGGTCCAGGATCTGTGCAGTGACATTTTATTTTGCTCTTACCTGAATCATATCTGTGATTTTAAACTTATAGTTCTTCCCCCACTTTTACTTGTTTACGAGCAGATTATGATCCCCATTCGTGTGTGTTGGGAGGCTTGACTGAAGACGGACCCACTGACTTACAGCCTGTGCTTATGGTGACAGTCTGAAAAGCAGATTGAACTTGCAGCAGAAGGCTTAATGACGTGGTGGATTACCGCATGCTAAAGCCTGTGCACCGAACAGTCCACAGCACCTCCTCCGAGGTGAGAGATGATTTCTGGTGGAGCGTTTATCAGGCCGTGACTTAGATTAAAGCCACTGAAATAGCGCCTGTGACCTGTGACCAAAATACTTCTCCACACAAAAACGAAAAACTAAATTGAGAGGTCAGACACGTTAAAGCCTGAAAATAGCAACAAGTTGATCAGAAAGTACGAGAATTCATGAAATACAACAAATGAAAGGAAAAAGCAAGATACAGCAAATACAGCAGTATTGACTACGTTTGCATCTTTTTACTGTAGGTTCTCACTGTGTTTTCATTTCATTTAGTGAGACTCAACAACATTATCAGCACAAACAAGACAACCTGCGATCAAACATACTGAATAGGATAGAAAGTCTGCTCACCTGTCTCCACTCATCCTTGGTGTTGTCACTGCTCACAGAGTCAGAGGACACGGCTGGAGTCATCTCTTGTTCTGATTTATTGGTGGCTGAATTGAAAACAGACTGTCTCCTCCGACCCTCCAGCTCATCCTCCATGTTCACTTTGATCCGGTCGGAGAAGTCCTGGAGCGAGCGGTTCTGAAAGCTGTAGCGGGCTCCAAGAGGTTTGGGATATATGAGGGAGGCTCGGCGCTGAAAGGCCCTGTTGACGGACCAGACGTCCTCATCCATGTCTGAGTCGATGGATGTACCTGTCGAAGTCGTGTGTTTCTTCTTTGGAGGCCTGAGAGCTGAAACATACTGCGAGAATCACAGGTGATTTCAAGAGGGGAATAAATTAATAAACAAAAATGACAAGCACGAGAATGTATGCATGTGTGTGTCATCCACGGTTTCCTCACAGTGTGCCGGTCCACTTTCGCCAGGACACTGAGGTCTGTGGTGTCGGAGATCCCACCGTGGAGAACCAGCACCTTCTGATCGATCACAGTCACTAAGGGCAACCAGCTGAAGATCTTCTGCAGCAGCTTCAGGATCCGTTTGCCGTGCATCTGATGAGTAAGACAAACAAGAGGCGAGTTGTTCACTTGTTTGTTTTAGTTGTGTTTTACAGGCTAAATGTAGGTTAATGTACCTCTATTTTTATTGCTAAACTAATTTAATTGTAAATTAATTGCTAGTAAATGAGTTCGGAGCTTTTAAGGTCAACGTTTGGGTTGCCAGATGGTGGAAAATCCCCCTCCAGCACACTTTTCCTGCCTTAACTGTTTCATTCATCCTCAGTAAACCTCTTATCTTCTGGAAACGACGACAGAGCGGCAATAAACTTTTCTGGCCAGTTTGAAGATCAGGATTTTAGGACCATTTGTTGCACTTTAACCATACTAGGCCAGAATCTGGATTGTTTTGTTGACTTTGTATATACATATGTACTCGGCTACTTTAATAGATGCACCTGTAAAATCAATACAGCAGCTCTGCCATGCAGCTACTCTTACCAAATATGTTCCCAGTTCACTAAAGTGCATTTTATTAAAAGTTTGAGGCCCTCATTTGTGTAAACATTAAAAGCAAAAACCTTAGACGCACCCTGAGAAAGCTTGTATCAGGTTTTACTGGGAACGTGAAGATGAAAGGGAACGAAACCATGTACAAGAGGAACGAGGGCGTATTGTGTTGGACTAATTCAATTCATACTCAACAGTAAAGAAAAGAAAAGGAGTGTCTGAAGTTTGTGAGGTTTCAAATGTACACTTTACGAACTCACTTTGTATTTACCCAACACCTCCTTTGTGAAGCCGTACCTGCAGAAGAAAACAGAGACCAAGCTTTTACATTACACTACAATAGGCCTTATAAAACGGGATGAACTGGAACAAGTGGCTTTAAGCTTCACTGTCCCACCGTTAGAGCTTCTGTACCTCAGGTTGACGATATGGTCCTCGTGATTCCCTCTGTTGAGGTAGACATCGTTCGGATAAACCAGCTGGAACGAAAACAGGATGAGGAGGATCTCAATGGAGTCTTTGCCTCGGTCCACAAAGTCTCCGTTGAACAAGTAGGGTTTTTCCATGGACGGCATCCCATTCTGTGACACGAGGAACAGGGGAAACAGTTTATTTACTTCTCAGAATGATTTTTTGATCAATTTAATAATCATGGTGCCTGATGTATCAGCTGTTAACACCAACAAGAGCCTCATTTGTGGCTTCAAAGGTGCTAAAGTAGTGTGAAATGTTAAGATTTTATTAGATGAAGTTTTGACCTTGTAGAAAATCAGCAGCAGGTCTTCCAGTTGCCCATGTAAATCACCTGCAATGAGCAGGTGACAGGTCAGTCTAAACAATAAAATAAAACCACCACAGATCTATATAACATTTAAAATCGGAATCCAGAGAATTATTTGACATAGTTGTGTTTTTTTTCACTTTGACTTTTCCTTCCTCCCACCACGTGTCTATCTAAACTTATCCAAGTAGTTTCCATCAGTGTCAATTTGTTTCAGTCCCACAGTTTCTATAACAGGCGTGAGTCACCTCACCACAGATGGTGATTTCTTTGCTGTGGCAGGTGGAAACACGGTTGATATTTGGCAACATGCGAAGCAGCTTCCAGGTCTCTAGCAGGAGCTGGAGAACGTAGCGAGAGTGCAGCTGCTACTGGGAGAGAGACTGGTTAGCAAGACGGTTAGAGGCACGAGGACGAGCGTGTGAGCAGGTAGTCACACTGCTCTGTTAAAATATTAATTATTTATTTAGTGGCATCTAAACCTACTGTAGTTGACGGACGTCCAGCCATTACTGTGACGCAGGTCTGTCCCGCTGTGCACCTACCTTCTTGTTCCTGAAGGCCTCCACCAGTCCGACAGCCTGCTCCACCGTCAGCGGGAAGGTGAGATGGGGCCCTGAGTAAATCTCTGGCACCTCGATTTCCTTGTAGCAGAAGTACCTCTCCCACTCCGTGTCCCGGCAAACCTCATTCTCCCTGAAGATGTGCGAAATCAGATTCCCTGAAAAACATCAGTTCTGGACTTAGACACTGAATGTGCAAGGGGAAATAACCGGTGGTTGTGGATCTATGTAAGAAACTTACGTTCGTTGCTTGTTGGGGTGAAGTTGTCCATGAGGTAGCCGAGGAAATTATACAGCTGCACAGGTAAGACAAGAGCAGTGAGTTCAGTCGGTAACTCACAGAAGTCAGCTGGCTGATTTCTGTCAGGGTCCCACCTTTATCTGCGCCTGCTCTCCTGAGTACTCCATGGACTGGAAGATGTGCCAGGTGTACCGTCGCCTCATCTCTGTACGGGCCACATACTGACGGTACCATCGCTGAATCAGCACGGCAGCTTTTATGGCTGAAAAACAGACGACACAGGGGAGAGTGGTAACGCTCAAAGCTGGCTCTAAGGAGACAATATAATGTCGTTTCTGATTTGTCTGTTTCTCCTCTGACCTCAGCACCAACATGGTACAGCTGCTGTGACAGCTACTTACTTGTGACGGCTGCATGAAAGAAAACAGAAATACAGAGCACATTTAGTCGCCATGGAGGCTTTTCGCGTTTAAGCCAGTCGTGATGAAGGCACGTGTTTATTTTGTAGAATGTGATGGTATCCAGCCGCATGAGGGCCGTGGTTACCTTTTCGAGAGTGTTTGTGGAACTGGTCGGACTTTGTGACGCCACATCCCATGGCTGTTCCTGCTCGAAGCACAGCAAACAGAGATCAACAAAATCTTATGCAGCACCAGAGCATGTTTTCGTACTGTGACACCGTAATAAAATGAGAAGGTCTTTCCTCCACATTGCGGGGAGCTGAGCGTGCCAACAGCAGCAGAGCATTGTGCCCTTGTAATCTTGTTATGTGCTGGGCAACTCCCAACCTCTATGATTAGCCTCAATCCTGCAGCAGAGGACGGTTTCTGTCTGAATTCTACGAAGTCATTACGCAAATCTATGACACCAAGGAGGCAAGGAAATCTGGCTCCGATCATCTGAAGGAGTTTTTGTGAACAGGAAAAACATCTATTCCTTTCAGTCGTGGAAACAGCATTTCTCAAGCTCTTGCTGTTGTTTAGATAAATGCATGAATCCTAGATGTATGTTTGGAAGTGACACAACCCTGTTAAAGGCTGAGCGTTTACACTGTCCACTACATCAAATGAATGTTTTGCACAACTGGGGTTTTAAGGTTTCGGCCCACAACAGATGGGTGGCTTTCGTCACATCTAAAAGCAGCATCGTCCAATCAAAGAAGGTTTGCTCTTTCTAATCAAAAGACGCAAAGCTTGTATTTTAAATTTACTAATACAGTGAGATTTGTTTGAAACTATTACTCTGACTTTTGTTCTGACCTAATCTTCCTCAGTAAAGCCGGGGTAGGTAACCCTGAGACCTGTGAATCTGTGAATGAACATTTCACTGACCTGGTCGCCTCCTCTATCCAGTCACCAGCTCCCCGGTTGTTTGGCGATCAGTCCTGTATGTGAGTGAGACTTTAAACAGCCATTTGCTCTGTTTCATCCTTCACCACTCCACCAGGATCAGGTCGAGAACTGCAGCATGTCAGTCTGATTATTCATCGTAGAGGAATGAATGAACACAGAGGCCTCATGTGTGAGCTCCCTTTGCTCTGTGCTCTTGCTGGTTTAGTCTTTAGCTCCTCTGAGCGATCACATAATAACGGCACAGGGCCAAGAGTGGATTACCTGAGCTAATGACTTGATGCGACTAGATGCGTCTTTATATGGGAAGATGGCAGACGGGGGTAGTAAACATTGGTGACAAGAGAAAGGCCAACGTCTGTTTTTTTGGTATTCAAACAAGTGTCTGTATGTGAGACCTGAAGCAAAATAAATTACTCTGTGACTCAATGGGCCATGGTTAAATTGTATCTTATATATTAGATCTTATACTTCACTGCTTTCAAAAATGTATTGTGTGATTGCACTTAATAAGGCTTAACTTGTTAACAAAAAGTGTAAACATAAACATGCTTAATATCCACATAAACAAACGAAGAGAATAAAATCAGTAGGTGGAGAATGGTGTGTTTTGTATTCGATCATAATCAAGCAACCAGGAGAAAACCTGTGTCAAAACAATGAAAAGGGTTAAACACAAGCCTCTAGTGCTAGAATGACAGCACTAGAGGCTGAGTTTGGTGGGTTTTCCACAGGGGTACAGCAGAGTGAAAAGCAGCCAGCAGGTGGCAGCACATCCGCTGCAAACAGAGGAGCAGTTGTCATCTTAAAGTCTGAACTTAAATACAGATGAAGATGTAAACCTGATGATGGAACGGTGCCAGATGAGCTGCTGGAACCTGAAAGATACAAATACTTCATTTATGTGCAGGGCTTAACATTTATAAAAAGGGTCATCGCTTAACCCTCCAAGAAACTTGGCAAACTTTGCTTGTCTTATACCATTTATTTTAATCCCAGTTCATTAAAGTATGCAAGAATTGCATTCGATTTGTGGATAGTTGTTTAGTAAATGTCTACGGTTGGTTTATTATTTTGTAGCATAAGTATGTCGGGCTGAGCCACTGAAGCCCGCTGCTTTCCAAACACTCCTGAACGCACCCTGCGCTCCTGAACGCACCCTGCGCGGCGAAGGTGAGTTACCCAACATCTGCTCGCGAACTTCAGCCACTGTTGACGCCGAGGACCCGAAAAATGTCATGACAGAATAAACACTAAAAAAAAGGGAAATGTAATGTAGCACTGATTTGTCAGTGCTCGCTGAATATGAAGTATACACCTTCATAAAGGAAATGGGCGTTTCCTGTCGCGCGGCGTCAAAACCACTTCGAGTTCTGTTTTGATTAGCTAGAACGAGCTTAAATCTAGAGCCTGGACCACCTGGAGCCCAGTTCGGCTTCCTCTGGTCCCCAGCTGTGTAGAAACACCTGTAGAGGGTGGAGTTACGTGTTGTGGGTTAAGCAGAGGGGAAAGCGGCTCCGTGTACTTTTACTCGAGGCCCGTGTTTGGTTTGTCTCACCAGTATCTGCTTGGTGTCAGTGAACGTCACGTCATCGGCAGCAGAAACGATCCATTTGCTTCAGTCAGGCTGCAACAAAGACGGTGTTGTGTTCAAATGCTCCTGTGCCTTGGGACAGTTTGGAGTTTGACATTTTTTTGGGTAACGATCTAACAACCTGTAGCTAAGTTACAGACTTCAAGGACCGTTGTTGGCCACATTGTGAGAAGCAATTGCAAATGTAACTTGTAACTAATGATTAGAAATGTGGGCTTGTTTTACAGCTACGTGTCCATTTGCAAAGCTGGCAGATGTAAATAATAACTTGTGTTATTATTTATGTGTCATTATTTAATACTGGACATTCTTTAGTTCCATGCTCAGAGACGAGATGTTATCTGAGATAGTGCTGTTTTTGCCTATGCGGGCATCACTTGCCTCTTACTGCTGGTATTTCTCAGACAAGGCTTCGTTATTGCGCCGTAATAATCATATTTTACACTTGTTTGTTATAAAACAGGGAGGTAACTTCAGTGCAGCTGGAGAGGTGGGTGCAGCCAACACACTCAGCCCTGACGGAGATCTGTGTTGAAGTCTGAACATGAAGATCGCTGTGCTGGGAGCAACTGGGCAGACTGGACAGTATGTGGTCGACCAGGCACTGCAGCAGGGCCACACGGTCACCGCCGTCGTCAGGAACCCGGCAAAACTCACGGTGCATCATGACAATCTCAAGGTAACTTGCACCGCGCTCGTCTTCGTCCGATTTAGCCTCCTGCAGTTTGGGTTCAAAGTTCAGTCAGTTTGTTGTCATAAAACATTTCAAGTTGGAAGTGAGGTTTAGTAATAATACTGTCAAATACTATTGTTCTGTAATCTGTAAAAAATAAAATAGTAATAAAAAGAGCGAAAATAGGTAAAAAGGCATAGCAATGAATCCAAATAGTACATTTACTTTCATTGTTTTCTGTATGTATTGGTTATTAATCAAATATACATTCAAAATAGACGATGTGTGTAAGAATGTCTGAAAGCAGGTTGAATGACCGTGTTCTTATTTTGACCGTGTTCTCCAGGTGGTGGAGGCTGACATTTTTTCAGCAGAAAGCCTGAAAACTCATTTCAAAGGGCAGGACGTGATCATGTCCTGCCTTGGGTTCCCGATCGCCACCTTCTCGGCTGTGACGGGCTACACCCTGTCCATGAACGCTATGATCAGTGCCATGAGAGAGGCTCGGGTCAGCAGGATTATCACCATGACTTCCTGGTACACTGAGCGTAAGTTTTCTACACAGCACATGATTTTAGGATTCTCCAGATTTGTCTTCATGAGATTGAATGAATCATATGTTTGAGGTTTAAAGCTCGAATGCTCACGCTCTCATGTAAATATTTAAATGTCTGCTGACTCCTGCAGTAATGCTGTTTATGTTCTCAGGTCCAGAGAAGGAATGAGCTTTGGTGTTATCCTTGACACTTCAACTTGTCTGAGTCAAACTAAACTGATCTATGTTTTTCTTCCTCTTAGCTAACTCTGGAACTCAGTCATCCTACTTCATCCGATTTCTTCTGCTGCCGATGATCCGAAGTGTCCTCACCAATATGTTCGAGATGGAGCAGTTTCTGCAGAAGACTGAGGACATTAACTGGACTGTGGTCCGTCCGCCTGGCCTCAAAAACCTGCCCGCCTCAGGTAAAATACGCTGCGCTCCAGTCACTGCATGACGGAAATAACACCTATAACTGTGTTCATCACCTCTGGCCTCTTTAGCTCAAGAGTTTCTGAGCCACGAGGGATACTTTGTTCCGGACAGCAACGGTTACCCTGTCGGCAGCTCAATAGGACGAGGAGATGTGGCTCGTTTCATGCTCTCACTGCTTAACAGTAACGCCTGGGTCAAGAAGGGAGTCGCCATCATTACCAAATGAGAAGGAAGAAGCATCACAGCAGCGTACAGAGAACGGCATCTACTCACCAACTCACCCACCAAACAACAGAAAGAACTGTGAAAATAATAAAGAATAAACAGCCACAGTTTTGATTGTTTGCAGATGTTGTCAGCTCCGTCTCTCTGGACTGTTTATGATCTGTTGAGGAAAGTTTTGTCTTTGCATCAATCTGCATCAGGCTGAGACATGAACATTTTGCATTGCAGATACTTAGATCTTCCTTTAGATGTGCTTCACATCCATTTACAGCATAAAGTTATGAACCGTGTTTAGCCAGTTTGTCTAAATCATTGTTTTATAGTTGAATATCACAAAATAAACATTTCATTATTTGTCACTCTGTACATGGAGAAGCACAAACTCAGAGGTCATTTACAATTTACAAAGCTGATCAGAGAAACTTCGTGTTTACATTTGGAATAACAATACTTGACCAACGTTACCTTTAATCTATAAAGGCACCATCTGCAGATTTACCAAATGACACTAGAAACTGGCAAATTGTGTAAAATATTAAATATATACTGTTGCTTGAAAATGCAATACTTGACTAGAACAAGGCAGTTTGATACTTTGTGCGGCACTGAAGAGCAGTAAATGGCTGTGATTGATGTATTTACAAAAAAGTGCAGAGATTCTGAAAACGTGTGTACATTTAACAGATCTCTAAAGCTTCTGGAAAACAAAAAGGTAGCAGCACAATCCTCAGTTCCATTAAATAATAATTAGATTTTCTCGAATAATTAACATCCTGCAACATTCAAGTGAAAGGTTTATCGTCTCGGCGGCGGCACAGTCTAGTTTTCTGACGTCACTGCATACATGTCATTTATTTTTTCCTGGTACATCTTCACAACAATGGGCCTCCTCAGTTTCATGGTGGGTCCTGCAGGGAAAGGAAACAGGTTCATTGGAGACAGATCTCAAACTATATCTGCTGATCAACACAAGTCAACCAACTTGACTTGTTTTCAAGTAAAACATTCAGACATCTCTGGAATGTTGTCGTGTAGCATCAGGCAAGATCATGCCACTCTTTCGACGCCACTAAACGGTTGAGGCTGTTACCTCCCCTTCTGCTAAGAGTAGTAACATTTCCCTGAGCAAAAAAGGAAGCAGGAAGCAGATAAATCTCACTGTGGTGTCTTTGCATTAACAACGATTACCAAGGTCAGCAGCCAGTAGTCTATGTGAGAATGCTTTCTGATTTCTCTACCCAAGACTAAAGTTGGGATAGAGGTCCAGTGAAACATGCTGTATATTCATGCTTCTTCCATCCAGCTGTGGATGTCGCCGCGGTGCATGCTACAGGAACCAGAACAACACTCACCCAGTTCTCCTCCCCCGATGGAGAAGTCGCGCTCCAGTATGACCCACTTCTGCACCCTCTGAGCGTTGGACGTTGCCCTAGCGTTGACCCGCTCCAAGCCCTCTGAAATCGCTTTGTAGACAGCTGGCTCTTTATTGGCTATAATCTGTGACACCTTTGTTGATGTGATGCCATGCTGCTGGCAGAAGTCCAAAACCTCAGGGCTCAGCTCGTCTGTGGGCTCGCCGTTGTCATCTACGACACACTACGCACACGAGAGGGTCAGTACTACGCTCATTATTTGCATTTGTAGCTGTGACTGTGCACCAATAGAAGCTTGGTTACTTTGAGAGTGAGCAACATAGAGAGGAACTTGAGCTTGTCTCCGATGAGCATGACGTTGCTGATGATGGGCACCTCGGCCTTGAGTGTGTCCTCAATAGGTACAGGAGGGATATTCTCTCCACCAGCGGTTATGATCAGTTCTGTGTTGGAGAAGGTTAAAGTGTGTCACACAGTCAAAGTATGGGAACAAGTTCCCCAGTAGGGGCAGGTGTGTATAACACTGAAACAGGCTTTGCTTGCTGTAATCATGAATCCATCTTTAGCTTTCACAGTGGACTGTATGGGTGTAAACCTACTCTGTCATTTCTCTGTGCAAAGATAATCAGATGTTAATGAAATCATGTGGATGGTTTTCATTTTTAACCATACAATCCTCTTTATCGCTGTTGAGCTGCAGCCAATGGAGAGAAACACAAAATGGAGGTTTTGCACTAAAATACTAAAACATTGAAAGATTATTTTATAGGTGTTGAACGTCTTTACCTTTAATCCTCCCTGTAATGTACAGGAAGTTTTGCTGGTCAAGTCTTCCCAGGTCTCCAGAGTGCAACCAGCCGTCCTGGTCCAGAGCCTCTGCCGTTTTGTCGGCCATGTTTAGATAGCCCATGAAGACGTTCCGGCCCCAGAAACAGATCTCTCCGTTTCCCTCCGTATCTGGATTGTCCAGCTTAATTTTGCAGCCCGGCATCACCTTCCCACAGCTGGATGGAAGAAGCATGAACATACAGCATGTTTCACTGGACCTCTAAATCCTGGGTGGAGAAATTAGAAAGCATTCTCACATAGACTACTGGCTGCTGACCTTGTGATGTGGTAATCGTTGTTAACGGAGACGGTGTGTGGACCAGAGCTCTCACTCATGCCGTACAGCTCCATCACCGGGATGTTCAGGCTCATGAAGTACTCCAGGGTTTCTTTGGTGATGGGGGCGGCCCCCGTGAAGCAGATCCTGCAGCGGTCTAATCCCAGCGCAGCACGCACCTTCTGGAAAACCAGGCTGTTAGCCAGCATGAAACCCCACGGCACCTGATTCTCCCTGCAACAGTCACATTTACACAACGTTATCCAAAAGTTAAATACCACAACGTCAGCACAGAGTCAGCGATGTCTTACCCATTCATGACGCTGTAGTTGTACTGCAAGCCTATGGACTTTGCCCAGTCTGCCACCTTCTTCCTCAGTGGGGATCCCTTGGCACCGACAGCCTTCATCTTCTCCTGCATCTTCTCCCACACACGAGGAACCCCAAGGAAACAAGTCGGATGGGCTTCTTTCAGCGTGGTTCCTAAAGAGCCCTGGAAAAATAAATGGAGCTTTCTGTTGAACTGGGAGAGAAACCATTAATATTACTTCTACTTTAGGTTTAGGCTACAGTGGCCTCTCACCTTCAGAGCATCTGGCTCTGCAAAGTAGATGGTCCCAGCAAACTTCATACTGATCCACATGTCAACCATCTGGGCTGCCACATGACTGAGAGGCAGGTAACTGACTATCACCTCTTCACCAGGTACAATATTAGCCATCGTAGCTGATGTCCACGCCGTCCATGTCAGCTGCACAACAAAAAACGTAAGAAGAGTCATCAATATGCTTTTTGAGCAGACAACCAACTCAGGCTCACACTAAAACTGGACACAGAAATAAAAAAAGGATCAAGAGTAGAACAGTTTAGTTGTTTGACTCCTTCAATCTTTTCTGCTGTAGATTCTGTAAGGTTTGGACTGTGTTTAATGTTTCTTTCCGAACACTCATCATGCTTCACAGCTACGTACAACTTAGCCTACTCACATTGTCATGGCTCAGCATGACTCCTTTAGGGTTGCCAGTGGTTCCAGATGTGTAGATGAGAGTACAGCACTCGTTAGCCTTGAGACTGTAGATCACAGCATTTAGATGGTCCTCAGGCACGTCCTCTCCCAGCTTCATGAATTCTGCCCACTACAGAAATAGAGATTATATAAAAACATGAGTCTAGTGATGGATGTTTTATAACCAAATTCAATTAGCACGTGAACGCACTGTATACAAGAACGGCGCTTTCTGCTCCAGCTCGCCTTTATACTGGACGATGGCTTTCAGATGAGGTAGCTGATCTTTAACCTGTTGGCAAAGACACGTTAAAGCATCGTCTATGCCAATCGCACTATAAGCACAACTCCTGCAATAAAGCTGCTGACCTGCAGGATTTTGTCAAGCTGTTTCTTGTTCTCCACAACCAGGACGTTGGCCTCGCAGTTAGTAGCCACATACTGACAGGCCTCTGGTGAGTTGGTCGTGTAAATGCCGGTTGCCAGGCCCCTGCAGCACAAACCAGAGCTCAGACAATGAGCAGTTAAGCTAAAGCTCCAGTATGTATTTAGTTTTGCCTGATTTAAAATGAAGTTTAATGACACTTATGTACAGTAACTAGTTCTAGACATGGGAGGCGTGACATCCAGATTAGGTTTCCTACGTTAGAGACAGAGACACTTAGAGATAAGCATGGAAAGAGATAAATGTGCGGTGTCATGTGAGACAATGCAGAGGCCATAAAGGCTGTAAAGTATATATGTGACCCATGCTTTAAATATGAGCTTACCCAGCTAAGATACAGCCGACGTCTGAGATGAACCACTCTGGAGAGTTGAAACCCAAAATTCCCACACCATGATAACGCTCCAGGCCCAACTAGAAAAAAACAGCAACATTTTGTTTTTGATTATTACACTGGAAGCAGATCTTTGATTGGATGGTGCTTCTGTTACTTTAGGTCTCCTTTCTAAAGCCTCTTCCACCTCATGTTACACGAAATGTTGGCTTCACAGGAGGCGTAACATAAGATGTGAAGTGCTGGTTTTCAGCAGCCTTTTATTTACTGTCCTGACAAGTCAAGGTTTTGTGTAGCCTGTAATTCTTCTATAGTTATTATATAGTAATTCTGTAACATCCCCGAAGTCGCTGATAAATAAAAAATAAAATAAAAACACCCTCAAAAAAAAAACAATTTAATAAAAACAACTGGACCCCAATGACTTTATCCCACCAACAGAACTGGCACAATCTCATCCACTGAAAGCAAGCACCTCAAGTTGATTACGTTTTATATTATATAATATTTGCTTTAACCCTCATGGGGCCTTCGAGGGGTCAGAACGACCCCCCTGTAAAATAGAGGGCGCTCAAAGCTCAAAACACACAAGGGTTGGATAAAACAGCCTTGGTGGGTGTAACATCCAAGCAATGAACACGTGGGTTTATGATGAAGTTCATCCAGCCGTTCATCTAGATAAAGCGTGTTGTGATTTATCATCTCTCTGCGGCAAATTAAAGCCTGGGCACCTACAGCAGGTCTTAAGAGATGCAGTCAGTGTAGGACTGACCTTTAGCTCTTGTGCATAGGCTGAAGTCTGTTTCTGCATAGAAATTCAGGATGGTGCTGCTAAGCTCTCTGTCTCTCTCTCTTTCTGTCTCTCTGTCTCTCTCTCTTTCTCTCTCTCTCTCTCTCTTTCTGTCTCTCTGTCTCTCTCTCTTTCTGTCTCTCTGTCTCTCTCTCTTTCTGTCTCTCTCTCTTTCTGTTTCTCTGTCTCTCTCTCTTTCTGTCTCTCTGTCTCTCTCTCTCTGTCTCTCTGTCTCTCTGTCTCTCTCTCTCGTTTACACTGCCATAATACCATTAACACATTCTCTTCCAGTTACTCATTACATACATTTACATCTGGAAGCTGCCCAGTACAGAGGCACGGGAAAAATAAAGCAGTCAACCTGTAAAATGTTTGTATTGAGTGCTTTCTGCATTATTAATATATCTTTCACTGAAAATTATAGCAGATCATCTCAGCTGCTTTGTTAGAGGGAAAGTCCAGTGACTGGATTGTGTGCGTGTGTGTGTGTGTGTGTGTGTGTGTGTGTGTGTGTGTGTGTGTGTGTGCGTGTGTGTGTGTGTGTGTGTGTTTTGCTGACGTACTTTGCATTTGTGTCACCAAACCAAATACGTTTACAGATGTTTCCTCATATTTTACGTCCAGTTTGGCAAACTCTAACTAGGCCAATCTAAACGCTGCGTCCTAAAGGCGTGAATGGAGTGGGACACAGATGTCTGCCAGGGTCTCAGGGGACTCCTTTGTTAGCTTTGTTAGAGCTACTGTTGTGTCTCTGGACACCTCCCTGGTTACTCAGCCAGACATCCAACTCTGCACATTCCTGGTTGATCTAAACTTCCTTCACTGGATATTCACTGAGACCACTGTGACAACACCATTCAGAAATGGTTGTATGCCCACATCCTGATCAAATATGACCAAAATTAAATTAAACACACCCGAATCTAAATACCACCAGTACCTGCCGATGTCTTTGCGTCATACTGCTAAACACGGTCAAAGTGCAAACCAGGTTTTTCCATGTTTCTGACAGGTAATAGCATGTGAAACTTATAAGAGCTACCAAAGAGAAGTGACTGAAAAGGTTAAATGCTAATTCGTTAGCATTTCATGTTTCAAAATTATAGTAACAATTGGGTTTTAAGGATTTTCACGGTTCCAAGGTTTCATTCGGCTTCCATTTATTCAGGTCAAACGAAGTGAAAGCTGTTCCCAGGTACTTCCTGACTGTGCAGCATTCAGACGACAGCACAGTTCTGCTGTTTGAGATAATATAAGTGCAAACTAACCTTGAGAAAACTTTTAGCAGCTGCCCGACACTGCTGGTAGTACTGGCTCCATGTCAGCGTCACCCACTGTCCATCCTTTTTGGAAACCAAGGCTGGACTATCCCCGTAGCTTTCCACCGTCTCCAGGAACATCTGGTGGACTGTGATGGGAATCTCTGCGGCCGCGCCTGAGCCCTCCATCCTCAGCCTGACTGCTTCGTCTCTGCTGGCGCTCCATTCCTCGTCAGCCGGGGACAGAGCTGTCGCCACATGTGCCGTTGACAGGGCAACTGGTTTGGCCTGGGTGTCTGCTTTGGAACAACAGGTGCCATAGCATTTACCTGCCATGAAAACACTGACGCTATACGAAGCCTAAACAGCAGACTAGTGTTTCAAATACAGAGCCAGGCGTTCGACAGGGCTGCTGCTCCTGGACTGACACCGAGGGCGTGTTTCACCTGCTGTTTCTGAGGAACATCATTCGCAGCTTTGCAGTGAACAGGGGACAAACCTCCTGTAACCTGAGGCAAAACAGGAAGCTACGCAACCACCACGCATACCTACCAATCAGGTTTCATTAATATGGTTTGAACACAAAGTTACTGGAACCACACAATAAATGCTCGAACATGAATGCAAATTAAAATCAAATCAATCAATAAAGGCATTAGTGATTCACTTGTTTCTTCAATGTTTGCCCTGCAAATTTAACCTGTCATTAGGCTTTTACAAAACTTCTCAAACAAGTTCTTAACAGCTTCGCCCTCCAGCATGTCATCTGTTCTCAAAGCCCTTTGGTAATGTTTTCTTTTCAACAAAGAGGCATGTGGGGTAGTTCAAATTTCCAAAATTCTGCCTTTTAAAGAACTGGTAAAACCTCATATGCAAGCTATTCACCTGAAAACTAAAACCACGACTGAATACAAGAGGTTTTGTCCAGAGGCTTGGGTAATGTTGTATTTTGGCAGTGGTACAAGTTCGAGGCTCACTGTAGAGCCATCATTAAGTCTGTCTCTTACCTGGCGAGTGTCCTGCAGTGGCTCCATCCAGCTCAGGAGATGCAGCAGCTTGAATCTGGGTCTCAGTGTTACTGGAATGACGGGTCCCCTGGTTCTTTGCAGCTGCACGGATGGCAGCTGTGGTGGCTTCTCCATTAAGGATGATAGGCGAGTGCATCTTTACTTTTGTGGAGTCTGACAGATTCAGTGTGTTTTGGGAAGCGATGCTGTGATTTAAGACATGAATGAGAAGGGATATTTAGCTAGGGGCAACCATTTATAGACACAGAGCTCAAAATCAAAATGCATGCTGAACCGCTCTCTCACCACATTACGTACAGTACCTGTCAGAATTGCTGTTACTCACGACCAAATCTTCCTGGACACTCATCTTGTATTTGCTGGAGACAAAACAACAAAACAAAATATCCCAGATAAAGGTGAAGTAAACTTTGCCTTAAAGAACGTCTTCCACAGGGTAGCGTCCACACCGCAGAGGAGACCAGCTATGACAAAGTCCAGAGCTGCTTTATACTGGACGTGACATTCAACAATGTCATTGCAACAGGTCAAAGCCAAAGACAGCCAATGGTAGTAATCACATGCAGCTACGGTCGAAATGTTGAAACTGTGAATACCGTGCCAAACGCATTGGGACATCTGTGTGCACTATTTATACACAGACTCAAGTTGCAAGTACCTTTGACCCAGACAATACAATTTACTGTAGACAGAAGAGTCTGCTCTCCAGGAGCTAATCAGAATTAACAAAGTGATATTTCATCCCATGTTTGAGGCGTTAAACAAAAAGACAAGAGCATAGTTTAATCTCTTCCTCATCGTGTTTATTGCAACGGTGCCATCTTGTGTCCATATTTTGTAACAGTGGAAATAATTCCGATCATTTGGTCACATGTTGTACTAGCTCTCAGTTAATAGCTCAACATTTCAGATATGATAGGGATTAAGATCAAATACTACAATAGTAATAAAATCCTTTTAAATTATAAGGTGTCAGCCCAGTAGATTGTCTGAGTCTGACCTCTGGGTTTTAAGATAACTTCAGATCAAGATTTCCATGAACCAAAGTTCATCCGACTTACAACACTGGCAGTGTGGCAACAGAATGCTCCGCTCTCGATGATGCAAATGTCAGTTCAAATGAAAAATGGATTTGTACATTACCCATAAAATGAAGTTGGTTTAAAAGGCTTCTAAAAGACTGAAGACCAAAAAAGTCACAGTCCTCTACAAGTAGAATCACTGAGGAGGTGCAAGACCTGGCCTCTATTGACTAAACAATAAAAGCTGAGGAACCTGCTCACACCAAGGTGACAACACCTCCATCTCTGAGTCATGAATTATGCCTCAGCACATTTACAGTTAACTACGATTGAGACTGATCATTTCAATTTGCTTCTATGTGCCTGGTTTGAAACTGAGAGCGGTGACACGTCTACAATGAAAGAAAATCTAAATCATAGCAGCTAACATTAAAATGCGTTTTGGTTATTTATTTGGTTATTTTAATACTCTGCATTAGTGGGACCTGGTTCCTTCACACCTTTTAAAGTGGCTTCATGCCTATTTACAGGTTTTTCTTTTTACAGGCTGACGTGCTGCTGCCTCATTTCAGTAGATTTTAAAGATAAACCTTTTCACAGGCAGGTCAGAAGTAAAAGCATTCTGCTCTCACTGCCAGAGCAGAGCCTCACTTCTAACAGTATTCCGTCAAAAGCATGAAGTTAGTGGTCGCCTACCTTCTCTGGTGACGGAGCTGAATGACATCAAGTTGACAGTCAGGTGCCGGACAGCGCTGGGCCAACCTTTGCTCATCACAGGTATTCTACCGTTTCCCCCTGAGGACGATATCAGCCTATAGGGGACACACCAAGTTGACCTGCACCCACGTCTCGCCCAGAGCCACGAACGCTTGCGCAATAACTCACCTGCAGCGGAGGTTGTTTTGACCAGTTAAGGCTCCACTGACATTAGGTTACAATTAACCAAGGTGACCAGCACCTAGAACCTGACACACAAACAGATGCATTAATGTACAAACCTGCTTTGTTTATACTAGTTGTAGCTGCCAGCTGCTGTCACTGGTAACAGGTCATATAAGACTTTGAGTTGATTGTTGTGTGAGTCAATTATAAAGACAGTCATTATCAGATATGTTTGACAAGGCTCGTCATAAATAACAGTAAAACTAGATAAGTTCCCTCAGCTTTATGGCAATGGATGACACTTTGACCTATATAAAAGTTATACAATGGTTGAAAAGAACTTGAGCAACTTCAGCTTTTTCCATCAGATTGACACATGGAGAAAGAAGTTGGCAGCACAAGCTGAAAATACAAGCAATACTTTTTCTGGTAGTGTTAGCTTTCTGACTCCTTTTGTATAGTGTCAGATGTCCTTCTTTAATTCTTCTACACTGTTTATATCTAATCATTTGTAATAAACGAAACAGGAAAAACTGGTGCACTTAACTTTTTTAAACTCTTTAAAACACCTGAAATACCCCATCTAATGACATATGGATCAGCTTGTGCTTGTTTCCCCTTTCGTCCTTAGCTGCCCTCACATTTGCATCTGTCTGAAAATCACGTCCAAGGAGGGAAACGTTGTTGTGTAAATATAGGGGAAAGTTCAAAGCCCCTTCTCAAATGACACACAGTTGCTTTGCTCGCGGGCGCTAGGGTCAGTGAATCATACGACCAACTCACACCACATCTGTCCCGACTGTGACCTTCACTGCTACTACTTGGACGCGTGCCATCGGTGGAGGTTATGAAAGATTAGTGGAGGGATTCATCAGGTCCAGCAGGAATAAAGGAGGCACATGAAAACTTCAAATGCGCTGTAGGTCATAATTACTAAAGTAAATGTACCATTATTAGACTTTTCCTGTGACGCACATTTTCAAACAACCATCATCTTTCTTTTCTATTTTTGGTGTCAGTAAAGACAAACATTAATACTTTCCAGTGAAACGGAGTAAATTATTAATGTTGCTTTGTGCTCTCTTTTTGAATTGGTTGATACCACATTTAGTTTCTGTATTTTAAATGATCACCAAGTCTATAACAACAACTGTGTCACGGTTTTTTGTGTGTATAAATTCAGCATTTTAATGAGTTAAAATATAAATGTTTAAAATCAACTCTCATTGTGGACATTAACTTTGAAGTATTCCTAACTGGTATTAGTGTTTTGTACTGTTTTTAGCTGTACAACACTAAACACTACAATACTAACAAACTGCACATACTAGAAAAATGCCATATTAAAGTACAGAGAAGAACGGTCAGCCGTACAAAATGAATTAATTTCTTTAGTTGAAAACATGTTTCACTCTTTTATTCTTCAAAATCTACAGATTTACATTTGTGTTGCGAAGAGTTTTTTGTACAAAGAACACATTGTGCCAATAGCTTTTTGCAAGCATATAATAAACAGGAAAAAAATTGCTATTTGGTTAATTAAATGTCCAAACAAGTTTACAGTTTATTGTCATTGTCTTATTTAATTATTACAATAAAACACCCAAAATATAGTTTTGAAAATAATGAAATGTTAAAAGCTGAAAGAAGAAAGAACTCTTCCATAGGAAGCGTGCCAGGTTACCTGCGTTAATTATTAAGATAGTTGCTGATTCATTTTCTTTCAACCTACCAATTGTTTGAGTGACTGTTTATTACATAAACACTGATACAAAGCAATTATCCCGGTGGCCATTTCATCTGCCTTCCTCCCAGGACATGGATGTGCAGGTGGTAAACTGACTGCGACCCGTGTTTCCCATCGTTGATCACTGCAGAGGGCACAGACATGGCCAAGCTTCAGTGTGCAAGTACATAAACAGCCTGAGGGCCTGTTATCAGCTAATAAACTTACCCACTCTGTATCCTTCACCTAGAGATTCTTGCTTTGCAACATTTTTGGCAACAACCAACAAATGTCCTAACAGCTGAAAGGTAAAACAGAAAGCTGTAGGTTTATATTTGTTGGTTTCATAAAGCAAAATTGATTTATAACTTGTTAATCAAGTACTTTATATGTGGAGAAAATATTATTTCAAAGAAGACAGCTAACTCTGAACAACATTTGTACATACAAAATAAACTTTAAGGCACATACAGGGTTAGTGACATTTCTGACAAGATACAAGAAAGGTAGGAAGAATATTTAATGTCTAAAGTAACACAGGGCATAAAACTGGAGCTTGGTGTTTGAAAAATGTAACTTATATAAACAGAAACCTACTCAGTGGATGTAAATAATTGAAGACCAACTCACTGCAGCATCATCATCTTTGGCCTCACTTATTCTGGGAATGTGGATCCTTGGAATGACCAGGAAGTGAACAGGAGCCTGTGGGCTGATATCTCTGAATGCTAAACACTAATAAACACATAAAAAACGTCACATATCATTTAGGTTTGCATGAATCAGATTCTGTGAGCAAGCATCTTATCTCCGTCCACACACTTTCATATTGGAGAAATAAACTGAACTGAAACCTGCACCTGCAGCAAAACGGATTCGACTTACTTACTGTGCAGTGGAGGCCAACTAACCCTAACCCAAAGAGACAGATGAATGCTGACGTGCCTACATGAACGTAGTGGTGTTTACCTTTTCGTCTTCATAGATGATATCTGCGGGGATACTTCTATCAATCACTTTGGAGAAGATGGTTGGCGCCGGGGAGCCATACTTCTTGCTGGCCTCCTCTGCCAGACTGACCTCGTCCCTTCTGGTGCACAGCGGTCTCTGCGGGTAACAGTGAGCATGTTAGCTCACACACACAAACATACCACAAACACAGCACAGCACAACACAACACAACACAACACAACACAACACAACACAACACACCACAGCACAGCAAACCTCTAGGTGGTGAGGTTTCCCACAGCCACCAGCAGAGCTCGCAGGGGGGCAGGTGCTGTCGACGAGCTCTGCAGCCATCGATAACAAAATGCTTAAGACAACAAGGCTGTTTGTTTTTAGAGCAGCTACCTCGGCTCGACAAACACGGTGCAAACGAGGGAGAAGAGCCGTTCGGTACCCGGTGACCTTCGCCCGGAACATCTGGCGTAAATACATAGCGAGCCAGCTACTCGGTTAGTGGTTTGTCTCACGGCTGAGGACACCGACGCATATTACTGACAACCTGAGCCCAGGAAAACACCACTCAACGTCAGTAACAACTTATTCTACTTCTTTCTCGCCCTCCTTCTTCCTGGGTTTATAGGCCGATGCATTGCCTTCGCTCTACCGCCACCTCGTGGATTGGAGTGTGGCTCAGGCTCGGTTGCCTTCACGGAGCCTCGTGTAGCGGTTTTGTTTAAACAACTCGGATGTGCCGTAGTTGTGAAACCTAACCGTGAATTAATTTACTGAACAAAAAAGTGACACATGTCGAATGTTCACATAAAGTACAGCGTGATGTCGTTGCGTGGCGGCTTTGTGCAATAGGGGGCGCTGTTGTGTGAGACTGCTGCATTATTGTCACCGGAAGAGAGCAAAGAAGCTAACGGAGAAACATGGCGGCCCGCACCAGGCTGCCCTTGCTGCTCACGCACAGCCGGCGTTCGCTCAGTCACCACAGGTGTATCCACACCGAGCTAGCGGTCAAAGAAGCCGCGTATCCGCCCATCGTCCCTTCTCTCACAGCCAAAAGCAAATCTGCTCGGCGGCGACAAGTTGAGGAGCAGGTCAAAAAGATCTGCGCCTCCTCGGTGCAGGAGAAGCTCCGCCTCGTCACTCGCGTCCAGCGGGAGAAGTTTGTGGTTTATCCTCAGTCGTTTGCTCGGAACGCGGACAGATGGTACCAGCACTTCACCAAAACCGCATATATCCCGGGCCTTCCCGAGAAATTCTGTCAGGGTCAGGAGAAGGTAGCGAGCGAGGATGGGTCCCCGCCGGCCGCGGCGCGCACAGCTGGGCTGGACGACGATGCGTTCGCGGACATCCGCGCCTTGGTGACCCGTGTGATTCTGCAGGAGCACTGGCACCTGAGGAAACGCAAACCGTTCTTATACCGAGAGCAGGAAGAGACGGTCGGACCTGTTCTGAGGAACCTGGTGACCGGACTCACCTGCAGCCTGGCCAGACACAACCCGCTGCTGCAGCTCTCCAGCCTGGGTAAGCAATTAAATTACGTGGAAGTAGGAAATGTACATGTGAAGTTAGAGCAACATATTATTGAAAATGAAGCAATTTAAGACAGAGCTTTAAGACGTCTTCAACTCTGAAAGTACAAATTATATGCAGAACAGCCCCTTTGATAATGTTCTTTCTAATGTTCACTTTCTTTATCAGATGTTAATCCGCAGGTGAACTTTTATTGGAGGAGAGGACAGAGAATCATCCCAAAAGGGCACCGGAGAGGCCGACTGGAGCCGACCAGGTTTCAGATTGACGACCGGCCTCACAGTCAGATCAGGGTCACTCAGCAGCTGCCAGAGGTAAAAATAATGTATGCACCCTTTAAAATTATAATTAAGCAAACAAACTAGGTCATGACACATGTAAAACACATTTGTTCTGCCTAGTTTACTCCACTGGAGGCCTCCTATTCTGCTGAGGTTCCAAAGATCACTCTTGCTCCCAACGTGATGCCTCTGTTCAGAAGACAATATGACAACAACATCTTCACAGGTCACCCGCTGTCTTCACACTGCACCCTGATCACAAGAAGCAAACTCTGTTTCTCCAATTAAACAAGCAATAACCTATGTAAAGACTTTAGTTCCATGTTGGTTAAACAGAAGCGGTTCTCTTCCTCCAACCTGCTCTTTGGTTTCACTAACAGGTGCTAAACTGCCGGATCCAGCCTGTTACGGTCACACTCAGTTCCATCTGGTTCCCGACCAATACCACAGAGACCGTATGGCTCGAAACAAGCAGTCTGATCAGGTCGAGGTCTTCCTCAGAGCCAATGGTCTCGCCAGCCTCTTCGCCTGGACAGGAGCTCAGGCCATGTACCAGGGTGAGTTATTAAACGGTGCATCTCTTCCTAGAGTAGAGTGAATTTTACATCTCATAACACGTCTACATTTTGTTATTGTACGTGTGTTTTCATTTGTTAATCCATCCATCCATGTCTTCTGTAGGTTTCTGGAATTTTGAGGACGTCACCAGGCCTTTTGTGTCCCAGGCTGTGATCACTGACGGCCACTTCTTTTCCTTCTTCTGCTACCAGCTCAACACACTGGCCCTCTCTGTGGAGACGGATGCTGACAACCCCAGGAAAAACCTCCTGTGGGGCACAGAGAGCCTGAGACTGTACGACAGTGTGCAGGATGGAGCGGTGGTGGGCCTGAATGATGGCGTGATTAGGCTTTTGATTCAGTTTCTCATGAACCGCCCATAGAGCTTGTTTTTCTTTTCCACTGAAAACATCTTGGGAGATTCTCTTGTTCTCTAAGGCATTGAAACATGCAGAAATCGACATAATGCGCGTCGTGTTATGTGTCTTTGTACAATATTAAATGTAAAAACATGCAGAAAAATCTGGGTAATACAATCTTAAAGCACCTCTTGAATTTAAAAGCACTAAAAAATACTGTGCACACCCTGGATTGTTTTTCTGAAGCTTCTATTTATGCCAAAATAAAGTCTTTTCAAATGGACAAAGTCTGATTTCACTATAAAAATTTGAACATATTGTGTCCCTGACTTCTCTAAAAAGATAACTTTGCATTAGAATTTGACCTGAATCAACGGGTGAAAACCAAATGTATAATTATTCAGTACTACTTTTGGAAAAGCATTATTTCTACTGTGAATTATTATGAGTTAATGTGTAAGTCAGCTACAGCCATAGGGGTTATGACCAGCAGCCAGTTAAGCTTTGCTGTCTTCATTTTGATGTCTCAGGCTTGTGTGTTTGCATCATCAACGTCAAAGATACAAGACCTGACTTCCCAGAACCTCTGACTATTGCAGTTCTACACAAAATGCATCAGTACATCTCAGGTTTGATCAGCCACAAAGGTCATGTCACACCAATGTCACCAAACCTTTGCATTGACTGGGCTGCACATGTCGGATTCCAACCTCTAGTACTTACCAGCAAATTCCTACTGTACCTGAGCCTACTAATCGTAGTATCCTAGTATAGTTCTAGTATGACTCCGTCCTACTGAACAAACAATGTTAGATAGTACTAAAGTGCTTTTTCTAAATGTGAGTCCTTTGCCTTATGAAACACACTTTTCTTCCCCTGATAGTTTACTTCAACTACCTTTTCGTTTATTGCATGACTTTTGTATAAGACTTGAGTGTTGGCTCACTTCCCATGTTGCAACTTAGCCACATTACCTCTACTTTTGCAAGGTTATAATTTAAGTTGAAGCTTTCAGTGTGTTGATAGTTCTACTCTGTTTACTGGGAGTTGTTCTGGAGTCCATTATACTATGAGGTGGTCCTGGGTGTTGTCCCCCTCATTCATCTTAAATATGATGGACGAAACATAAGAGCCTTTTGATTTGACAGCAACAGGAAATGAGGCTTCACTTCCTCTCCAGATTTTCCCCCTTGAAATCATCAGACAAAACCGGCGTCTTATCTACAACAATTTTTTTTAGATATGCAGTGAGGTTGCTGAAAACCAGCAAACCCACACGTAATATTGCTGGAGTTTCCCTTTGCATAACCCCCACATTCATATGAGCTAACACAGGCGTGACAACAGTTGCAAAAATGGTGACTTTTTGTTTGGGGCATTTTAATCTGCTTGTCTACATATACAGTCAACGCGATCAAATGCAGGTACATGTAAACAACTAAACAAACATCACAAGTGACATTGAAGCACACTTTTGTAGATTAACATGAAGCATTGCATATATGATGCAGACAACAAACTGGGTGGGCACAAAGTTATTTTAAGTCATTTTAAGAACAAACATTGACGTGAAAGGGGACAGAAGGGAGGCTGCAAGCACAGCACGACTGGTGACTTGCATCTTTGAGTGTGTAAGGCACTGCATCTAAACCACAATGCGCCACCGACACGAATAAAGCTCTTAGTGAACGTCATAAATACTAACGGCAGAGTGAGATGTGGCGTCATGAACTGGGAGACAGGGTTCAGTAAAAAAAAAGAGTACGTAGGTTAACAGAAGTTCCACAGACAAGCAGCAATACTGTATGGGAGTGAGGCTAAAGATGGTGGTTATTGCAACTTGTTTAGTAAAAATATTTATTTGAGACATTCTTAAAATAATTGCTTGAAAATAGGTTTTAAGCTCCATCATTCACTTTAAAAAATAGGTCAAAGAGAAGAAGCATGAAGCTGCTGGATGTAAGAGATTGGACTCTTTAAACTTTGCGTTGTCTCATTGCAGAACCTTCTCCTTCGTCATTATTTTGTTCCTGTGTCCTAATGAAGGCACAAAAAGGACACGGTAGTATTTACATAGCTCATACAAACGTTCTTTACATTTTTAAAATGCTTTATTAAATATACGCTGTTAGAAACTAATCCCTGTACTCACAGTGTGTTTCTTTGATCAGGATTCGGCCCATTTTCTAAAAAGTTGTGAGACAAAATACATCATATGACCCAATGCAGTTAATGCTCACAGTAACAGGAGCATCTGAGATGTCTTACCTTCAGTGCATTGCTTCCTAGACTGACTTCGCTCGTAGAGCAGAATGGCAGCGACCAGAATAATAACTTCCACCAAGATCCCTAAGAAGAGCTTCAGGGGCTCCCACAACGTGATGATCTTCATCAGGGGAGGGGAGAATATTCCCATTTCATTTCAAATAACAGCACAACAGAAAGATACGCCATCCATGAAAACATGCGGAACTGACTAACAGCAGAACAGAGGTAATAGCAGATACGTTTTTTGTTTCATTTAAATTAAACTATCTGAAAGGAATCCAACACAATAGTTTTGAACCCACAATGTAGGCGTGTTTATTATTGTCTATTGTAACTAAACTCAAAAAAGGGAGTTTTTAAAAAATGCTGACTCTGACTAAAACATGCCACAAATAGTCACGACTGCACAGTATTGGGGAAACGACCGTATAACTGACCTTGAGCTCCACTTGGTCGTACGCGGTGCCGATGGCGTACACAGCCCCGCAGACGTACAGCCCAGCGTCAGCCTCTGTCACGTTGTGAAACAGCAGCTTAGTCTTCCGTTCTTCATTTTTGATTTCGTACCGGTGAGGCTCTGCAGTAGCGTTAATCAGCTCCTACACAGGGGAAGAGCATCCTGCAGCTTATTAGATGAAGTTATGACTGTGGTACAAGGTTTCTGATCAAACTAATCACTGACACACATCTGACTCCGTCCACAATCACCTTTTCGGTACCGTTTATTTTTGACCATTTCCAGGTGACCGGTACTGGTTTGGTGTCGTCCATTTTGCACTGAATTATCATAAAATCCCTCACATATCCAATTGTGGCTTTATCTCGCTTCTCACCGATCTGTGGAACTGATGGACAAAAAAGAAAACAGCATCTTCACTTTGGATCCTTCAAACATCAGTGTGAATATCAATGTTTATTGAATAATGAGCTATTACACATCTACCTGCTAAAATAATCTGTGTTTTCGCTTCATTTCCAAATATACATGTGTAATTCCCGAGGTCTGTCTCATTCAGAATAGTGAACCTGCAGAGGGGAAACTTGTTTTTAAAACATAGTATAGACTCTTGACGTCCCTGGTAGTAACGCAGTAAATTTCCCTTTGACGTCAAATAAAATATTTTAAGCGCTGTTGGAACTTACGTTTGTTTGAGGACGTACTGCTCGTTCTCCAGCTGCACTGTGACACTGCTGTTCTTTATTTCACGTCCATCTTTTGTCCAGTAGCCAGTTACATTTTGTGGCTTGTTGTCATTACCAGCCCATGTACACATTATTTCTACATTGACAGGGTTCAGCAGTTCAACAGTGTGACGTTCACCTGCTGAAGAGATTTCAAACACAGAAACGTACTCTGTATTGAAATTTCAACAATATTTACATACATTTAGGATGTAAAACCAACTATTAAACGCATCGTATACTAAGGCTTAAAAGCAGTTACCTTTAACTTCAACGCTCTTCTTTGACAAAGTACTGATGGGACCCAGAGGCGTGGGTGTGGGGCCCGGGGTCTCTGGCAGAAAAAAGAATACACAACAACACAAGTACACACATGATTAACCCTCGTGCAGCCTTTGAGGGGTCAGAATGAAATCCACACAAGGGTTGGATAAAACAGCCGCAGACAGACAATAAATCACAACACGCTTCATCTAGATGAACGGTTGGATGAACTTGTTCATCATAGACTCACGTGTGTTCATTGCTTGGATGTAACACCCACCAAGGCTGTTCTATCCAACCCTTGTGTGTGTTTTTGAGCTTTGGCACCACCTATTTCACAGTGGGGTCGTTTTGACCCCACAAGGCTGCACAAGGGTTAAACCAACAAGGGGCTGATAATCTATAGGATAAAATCAGGCATAACTTTCTCCAAAACGAAGAATAAAAATATTGTTATTGGTGGTAGCACTTATTTATATTAGTCAATATTTAGTCTATATTTAGTATATATATAAATCAATAAAACAACTATGACTGTAAATGGATGATCTAAAAAATAAGTATTTCAGTATTTTTAAGACAAACTTTTATCTCATCTTGTTTATTGTGTATTGTTAACGCCCATTTCCTGAATAAGTCATTTGGTTACTGGTTAATTTAGTTTTAATTATGGTTTTAATAGAAAGCTGCAGCTTTTCAGGCAAAGACCAGTACAGTCTAAGGGGACATTAAAAAAGAGAAGAAGAGAAAAACTAAGGCTACCAACAACCTGTCATTTACTTCTACCCGTCGCAAGGTTACAGGACACTTAGACGAAAAAAAGAGCCCGTAGGGAGAACATGGTTGTGACCCACCGCATACAGTTAAAATGAACACAAAGACCGTTTACTTGTGCTGATGTGTCTGCAGGAGACGAGAAGCAGAGTGATCTGAATAAAGAGCGGATTCCAGGAGGCTGACATGATTCTTAGTCCTCTGTCCTTTGTGCGAGCACGTTTCTCACTGGGTCTCCTTCCTCTGTCTGCTTGCTGCATCGTGCAACTACCGCACCCCTCCTCCATCAGCTGCACAAGTGACGCAGCCATGATATCACCCTGCAGGATGTGGGTGGTTGGCTCTATCCATTATTCAAACGGGGTTGACATCTTGATGCTGGGCTGCAGAGAGTCCTGACCTACAAGGTGCACATGGGCAGAAACTGTTGAAATGAAGCACGTGTGTGGTTTAAAGCTAAATGTTGCTCTGGGTATCTGTTGAGAAAAAAAAACCCATTACATCCATTCTAAGCTCAGTGATGTTATATTGCTACAGAGAGGTTTTCTGTACGGTGCCCTGTCCTGTTACATGAGAAGACCTGGCAGCTGAAGGTCACATTATCTGTCTGTCACCAGCAAAATTTTATGCAATACTTCATTACTTCAACAGGATGTTTTAGTTCAGAATCAATCCACATTAGTATTATTCTGAATAACAGTGAATTAGGAAAGAAAGTGTAAAGTGCTCTGCCGTCTTTTTAATAGTCCATGAGTGAGGAGGTATAGTGGCCCAGTCTGGAGGTAACATAAGCTTTGTGTGAGTAGAAATTAGGAAAAAAATTAATAATGTTAATCAAAGGAGCAACTGACTGTCCATCCCTGAGTTGTGATCTCTTAGCAGGACCATCCAAAAGTAGCAACATTAGCGTGAAGGATATAATAAAGTAAACATTGCCTTAAATCCCAGCAGCAAAGTCGCTGAGTGGAACTATTATGGAGAGTTTCATGGTTCACTAGGAAGCAGAGTTAAAATCCTGCCTAATAGGGATAAACCAGGGGCTCAAGACAGACAAGGGAGAGGCGCAGTATCGCTACCAGGCAGAGAGTGGCAGCTATAATAGCACCTCCTACGCAAAAACAGAAGAATATTCACTTTGAAGGTTAGCTACACATTACGACATTAACGTTTTACAGTTAGTTACACGAAAAAAACTTTAGCAAATGTTTAAATGATATGCAACATATTTAATTGTGTAAAATGCGCCTTGAAAAGGATTAGAATGCACAGTTTTATAAAACCAATAGATAAAATATGTGTTTTCCTGTACAACCACATGCTTGACTAAATAAGCTAAACAATTCAAAGCCTCACCTCTTTAAACATTACAGTAAAGCACAAGCTACAAAAGAGCAGTAAACAACCCAGAATTTGTTTTATATTTCAGGTTGCCCAAAATGGCTACATTTAGCTTTGATGACAGCTTCTGGCAGTGACGCCAGAGTCTGTTATCAAATTCACGAGTAGGTCACCTGGAACGTTGTCCAGTTCACAGACGGCCTAGTCAAGGCATAATGCGATGCTACATTTGATGCAGTCTTATTCTGTTTTAAAAGCAGCTATGACAGTAGAGCACTCATTCAATGTTAAATAGACAAATGCTTGTGTTGTCCCATTACTACTGGTATTTTGGTCCAGGTTCAATAATGAAACGAACTGTTCCTACGTCTGTGCAGCAGAGGGAGCCCTGCACTCTACTTTCTATCACACTACTTTTCTTAACAGGCCCTTTAACGCAGTTTAACTCCTTTGTCTTAATGTCCACATCACTTTCTCACTCTCATAATTAAATCTGTGTCAGTGGTATTTAACACAGGAACTGTGACATGTCTGATCTTGTCACAGTCTAGTAGCTTAGATTTTCTGCTTGTAAACAAAATAAACAAACTTTTCTTATAATGTCAGTATATTAAAAAAAATGCTTATGAATTGAACAATACAGTAGAAATCGTTTGACGTCCCGACATTTAACAACAACAGCAGCAGTATTTGAGATACATTAAAACACTTTGAGCTTTTCTTTTAAGACATGCTTTTTTTTTTTACTGCTGCTGAAGGTGCAGGCTATTTATGAACACAGTCTGCAACTCAGCGATGTCATCACTGGCCTCTATAGGGATGCTGACCCTACCTGGGGAGCTTGAGAGAGCCGGGGGGGCTGACTCAAACATTGGATCATAGTGACACTGGTTGATATTTTCATAGAAGGAGCCCATTGTGCCCTGAAGGTTCTCGCCGACGTCCAGGTAGTGGTGCTGCGGGGAGAGACGGTTGTAGTCCTGGGCATGGTGTGACCCGTAATGGAGGTGGTGACAGTGTTCGGGCCCGGGGCTGTGACAGGGACTGTGGGACGGGCTGTGGGGCATTAGGCAGGTTTGCAGGCAGCTGTTCCTTCGCATCGCCCGGTGCAGGTCCAGTCGAGCAATCAGCGGCTTTCCAATGTTGATGCTTTTGGTCCAGTGGACAGGGTCGTCATCCATGGCCGCAAAGGTGCCCTGAAGGCAGACAGTGAAGACCAGCTCCTCCTGTAACACGTGGAATGAGAAACGTTCAGACATGGCTGCTGTGGAGGAGACTAGAGTTGTGTATTCTGTAAAAACTGCCTTGTGGAAACATAATCTTGTGTTTTTACTTTGAGCTTCTGCAGTGAGCTTAGTCTGGTGTAGAGACAGTGCTGCGGCAGGCTGCTGGACAGGAGGTAGATCCCCGTCTCCTCTGGAGTCTCCCTGTTCATCTCTTTAGGATCCACATCAAGGTCCTGTATCAAAAAAAGTGTGAGAGAAACTAATATTCAGATTACTGCACTTTAATCTAAAGACCTGCAAATAAAATCCAACATGAAATAAAAACTTAACACAATGTCACATGTTCACACAAATAATTTATATGTTTCTAAGAATTTATAATTAGTAAATAAAACGTTCCAGTCATACTGAGAAGATGAGAAATGTTCTTTTCTTTCCAATCAACCAGCGATGACACTAACCTGTGAGAAATCAGTGACGTGAGCTTGGCAGAACGACATTTCCTCAGGTTTCTTAATGATGTAGGTGTAAATGACGAGGACATTGGAGAACTCAGCAGCAAAGCCCAACTTGATCTGAGCGCCGCAGTCAAAGTTGAGACACATCGTCTCAGGAAGCTCTGGAATAACAAAAAAAAAAGAAACATTTCAGTCATTTGCAAATGAGAAGTAAAGTGACACTTTTTAAAATACTACAGGGTTCGTTTGTTTTGTTTTGTTTACCATGAGGCAAATCCACTACTTGTTTTAGTTTTGAATGTTTGTATTTGCATGTATATCGATTCTATTTGGGACCAAATAGAAATCATGAAATTTAAATATGATGTTTTGCACAAACGTTGGATAAGTGACTTTACAACTAAACAAATTTTGTTGGGTTCTAGAAGTTTGATATTACTACAGAGGGAGAAGAAAGGAAATGTGCCTAAAATCTCTTAAAGGTGATGCATGACGACAACTTATGAGATAGAAAAGAATCAAAGAATTCCAAAAAAAAAAAATTGCGTCATTGGGAATTATGAGTCTTAGTCTTGTAAAATACCGGATCTTTTTACCACTTTGAAGTTCCTCAAATGAAACAATGAGAGAAGTGACGTCATAATCATAAGTTGCTTGAACTGTTCATCAGTCAACTCTAAGGTCACAACCAGTGATGAGGAATTACTAGGAACCACTTTTCAATTTTTCTTTTCAGTTCGTACGTATGCATTTGTATTTATTATCTGTAGCTGCAGTAATAAGGATTATGTTATCTTATCTTATTATGTGGAATAACGTGAGTAAGTGTAAGTGAGCAAATCCTTTGTTCCATAAGACATAAAAAGGAAGAGGCAGTGATGTCATTACTGTAGTAGTATTTCTCACTCTTCCAAACAGCTAATAGAAATGTGGTCTTTGGAAGCCACTATGGGTGCAAGAGTTTGTGTAATACGAGAGTGATGTGTACTTGATCAACAGCAACAACCAGAGAAACCCCTCACATTTGAATGAGAGTGCAGTGCTGAGCCACAGTATGCAAACAGGGGCTTTCTGCTGCTCAGATAACAAATGATAAGCAAATACAGTTTCCTTGTTCGACTCACCATGAGCCTTCGCCCACTGCCGGCTGTGAGCGTGACCCACATTGTCACTGGGCATAATGGGATCAGTCAGAGCTCGCTTCTCTGACAAGCTGCTGCGGATCTCCAGAGCCTGCTTCCCCTTGGTGGCATCAAACTGACCCATGTCTGAACACAGGAAAGACGTGTTGAATGTAGGTCAAACCAAAAGGGACATAGGTTTACATAAGTCGATTTACCCCCAGTGAGCAACGCAGGGCATATGTCAGCGTATCTATATCGTTACGAGCTCAGGTTGTTTCCCATCACTTACATAAACCTCTATTAGACGACAGCTGAGGCGACACAGTGTTGATGATAATAACAACCTGTAACACACTTTATTACCCCATACTGCAGGAAACGCAACAATGATCAAACAATCTACATTTCAAACTGCGGATGTGAGGAACAGATCCACCAAAGAATCCACACACAAAACTGCTAACACGAAATAGATCCAAGTTTGCACAGGACATAATTTTGATTAAATATTTATACAGCAGGTCTCTGCATATGAAGTCGTAATTGCGTTTCCGTCCTCTCACCTTCTGCGACTTTGTCCAGCACCACGGTGATCTTCTCGTTGTTCAGCAGCCGCTTTTTTAAAAACTTGACAAACACACCATTAGTGAAGCCGCTGGAGCTCAACTCGAAGGCCTCTGCGTCCTGGCAACTGAACGTCCAAACAAAGAACAACTTATATTCTAACAAAAGCTTAGTTTTAGATGATTATATACATATACTATTTGATAATAGTAATGATAACGGATGCCAACTGCAGACTCACGTTGCGTATCCAAAGACAATGTTGGCTGTAACCCTGAGGACGACGTTGGGTGTGCTGTCGTCGTGAATGTTCCTGGAGAGTTAACAAATACATTAATGCAAATACCCACGTGGCCAAAAGAAATGACCAAAACGTGTCAATTTCGGACTCACCTCTTCCTGCACATGTCCAGCAGGAAAACGTTCAGGCCCGTCTCCTTCTCCTGCATGAGTTTAAGGATGCTCTGCACACATAAACAGTTGGCCGACCGGTACGGGTTCGGGGCATCTACCGGCACCATGAAACTGTTGCCGTAGTTTTCATATCCGTGACCAGCATAGTACAGCAGACCTGAGCAGACACGTGGGTATAAAGGCCTGTGTGGTAGGAACTACTATCACTATGATGATGTACTGCACACAACATACCATAGACTCCTTTATGCAGCAGCAACAGAAACTCATCGACAGCGTTTCTCATCTCGGACTCTGTGAGGTCCAGCAGTGAGACCACCTTAAAGTTCATCTGCCGCAGAGCGTTGGTGAGGTCGTACACATCCACCATGGGAGCTTTGAGCTGGGGGTGGTTCTGGTAGGACAGGTTACCGATGAGCAGGGCCACTTTGTCCGTAGCTGGGTTGTGAAAGAGGGGAGGGACAAACGTTCATGTAAAACTGGAAAGTAATCAGGAAATGTGTTCTTGTTAATTAGCTGCACTAATACCTCTTTCAATAACAAGCTTGTTGCTTGTGTCTCTTGGGATGTTGCTACTGTCGGCATGTTTCTGTATTAGGTTGGGTTTCCTGTATTTGCAGTATTTGTTTACTTAAACGCGTTTTCTGACCGACTGTGACTAAACTGTATATATGTTGTTGTTTACTTCAGCATGGAGTCCACAATAATATGCAAACATTTCAGACACTATGGTTTCTCATGAGTGACAATGACCCAAACAACAACAAGCTCAAACACATATGACAAGAAAATTACACGTGGCTTCTTAAACAGAAGCAAAAATAAAAAAAAACTATCTGACACAAGATCTACATAGATTCATAGGTTGCGGCTGATTAGTCACATGTTGTTGATAAAAGTCACTACGACAAAGGAAATACTGGCAGGAAGGAAATGACAGTTATGCGTCACGTTATATTTTCACCTTAGACAATAAGACCCAACCCTTGTAAAGCTTTCATTGCTCATCTATATTATAAGATCAAACATAAATCATGAATTCACATTTAAAAATCAAGCAGACAAACACTGAGCTGAGATGATACTCTAACAACTGCCTTATAGCACATAAAGGACACGTACCATAAAGTTGTTCTGGAATACTATTCAGGAAAAGGTCACTGGAACCTAAAATTTAAATTTCACAGTAAAGACACAACTCAAGATCACACAGGAAAAGCTGAGCAAACGTTTATGTGCTAGAAGAGGTTTGCATTAAGGCTGTGAGGCCTGCACGTTAGTAGAGAAGCGAGAGCAGTCCATGACTCCACTCACCTCCTCCAATAGCGTACACGTCATCTGGGAATCGAAAGCACAAACGTTAACATCACGGTCACATCAGAAAAGCCTCACACTGATTCAGGAACAGGCTAGTAAGAGGAAGGTGAGCCGCGTAGAGGCGTGAGAGCAGAATCAGCTGATCATGAACAATCACCACATTTTAGAAATGACACGTCTCCTATTGCCAGTGATCCCATGAGAAACCACTAAATGACAAATAGTGGGTGCTTTTGTTTGGGACTATTTTCAGCTCTGACTATCTTCCTCTAGTGAGTATTTACAGCAGAAGTAGGATAGTGTCACCAGTTCCACTGAACATCATGGCTCAGTAATCTGTTTAAAGGTGTACATCTGTATATCTAGTGTATATCCGAGTTTCACAGACGCAGCACTACAGGATTGAGTTAGTAGGTTCAATTTGCAGTCTTTCCATGGGATGACAGGATGTTGATATTGTGATTCAAATTCATGCAGATGAAACCCGAACACGAATCCCTGCAGTCACCTGTACTGGTTAGTGTCCGAGTTAATGACACAGATTATGACCCAACATGCAGTTTGGAAGCTGTGATTAGAATTTTCATGCAGTTCACGGTTAATTGCGCTTTGCATTCAGTACAGCGTGCACCGGGCCGTAAACTCTACCTTCAGAGCACTCCACTGCCCCTGAAAACTGCACCGAGATCCTCGGCACTTTCAGTCAAGAACAGAGCAAATGACCACTCAGAAACAATGACAGAGCCGGGTTTTACTGGGCTGTATCTGCCTGAATATCCGTGCTGAAGTGCAACATACCTATAGCTATGTCGACCTCGTTGGTCCACAGTCTCTCACTGCTGCTGCTGATCTCACAGCGATACCGGCCGCAGTGATCCTGCATGGCATGAGGAATCTGAAACACGCAGTCCCTTTTTATTAGACCTCGCCCATATTCTTTGCATGCTTAGCAATGTCTTCAAAATAACGGGAACAAGAAGTGAAAAGCTGAACAATAACTCCCTGACAGCCTCCTCACCGTCAGTTTCCTCTTTGTGGCGTTGGGGATCGGCGCGCCGTTTCTGTGCCACTGGTATCGTGGGATGGGCCGGCCCACAGCGCCACACTCCAGCTGCAGGGTGTCTCCAATATAAAGCCGCTGGGGCTGAGGCTGGATCACCAACTTTATCCGACCATCTAAGGACTGATAACTCTGCCCTGGTGCTGGGGAGGAAAGGCATTTATCAAAACCTGTATCCTGTTCACTGAGGCAGGGGTTTCACAGAAGCCATTTATTCTAAAGAGGTAAACTTCTATCAGTATGTGGCTGATAGACACACCAATAATATGTAAAGCAAGCATGTATTCATAAACACAGCACACAGAGCAGGAAATACCGTAGGACGTGGCCACATTCAGGACGTCCACCTGAGCCCACTGGCTGAATTCAAAGCTGTCTCCACAGTTGACCCTGCAGATGTAAAAGCCAGCGTCCTTCTGATGGACTGGACTTATCACCAGGTCTGGGGAGAAGCTGTTTGGCACCTGAGGTTGTGAAAGTGTGAATAATATGAACCATGAAGCAAATCTAAAAGCATAATCAGTGAATACATAAGATTCACTGTACTGTGGGGTTTGGGGTCACAGCATGATGGTCTGTCTATAAGCGATGAGTGTCTGCATATTTGCATGAAAACGGTAAAACGCAAAGATATATATATGTATGTGCATAACATGTGTAACTTCCACTTTTAAAATGCTTGCGAGCTTTCTGATGTTAGTGGAAAAGGGAAACTGTGAGTATTTTAACAGTTAACTGTCTTTCCAAGCATGTGAGTAGATTAGATTGTATTGGGTCAGTCGTAAGTGTGTGCAGACTCCTGTCTAGGCTGGTTAATGATATTTAAAAACACCAAACGAGACATTTCCCACTGCAGTTAAATATTCTGTAAAACTAAATGATTCTGTGTGGATTTTTTTCTTACATAATTTAAGTTACCAAAGAAACAACAGCCACGTTTGTCACTGATCTGGGTCTCACACATCTTCAAAGTCTGAATTAATGTCAATGATGGCGTAAATAACTTGGGAATAAACAAACTTTGACACAAAGAGCGTGTGTGGGTCTCACCTCTTCCTTAGACTTGAACCATGTGTACTGTACTGGGGATTTGCCCACAGCATGGCAGCTGAGGCGCAGATTATGGCCCGATATGAGAGCCGCCGACTGGGGTTGAATGAGGATCTGCAGGGCTGCACACACCAGAGACATTCGCTGTCTTTACTGTATGCTTCATTCTATCCTACGTCACTTTAAGACAATAATTCAACACCACCTGCTTTAGACGCTTCACAACATCATAAGCGTGAGGCAGCGTGGCTGTACCTGACTGTTTAAGGCACTGCAGCGCCTCAGCGTTGCCCAGAGTTTGAAGGTAGTCCGTCAGGTGGCCTACGGTACAGCCTCGATCTCCCATCAGCCTCAGCAGCGTGCGGCTCGGGCTGCCCTCCAGCTTCAACACTGTCAGGGAGCACATCTCCATATCATCTGAGCTGGAGATCAACAGCACATCACATACACAATCAACAACAGTCACACACTCGCTGGCCAATTTAATAGTGCACCTGTGCAGTTTAGTTCAATCCACTACGAAACGTTCACACTACTTTCAAAATGTGTTTATTACTCAGGTCAGTGGGAGCTGGAGTCCAACGTTTAATGTCTAATAATTGAAGTGGTGAGTTCATACATGATGCAAAAGAAGATTGTTGTTTTTACTGTTATCATTTTTACTACTACTACTACCATTATTACTAGTGCGCACGTAACATGTGTATTGGACATATAAATTCGTTAGAAGGTCATTTTTGACATCGTTTTTATATTGTAGGTATAATTTTCAACCCACCTGACTTTGAACCGTCTGTCACCGACGACTATCTCTCCCAGTTTTCGCCATCCTTTACTGTTGGATTTGTCCAACACCTCGCACAGCTTCTTCACAACCGGCTCCTTCAACAAGTGGATCTTCGTGGACCGGTCCAGAAAATCCGACATGGCCGCGAGAAAGTATCCGCCAAACTGGGGAAACTTTTATAGTTGCGAGCAATTGAAAAAAAAAAAACTCCGCTTCCTGGAAGAAACGCTACAAGTGATACCGACACACCTACTGCGCTTTCTTGCACTTTCCGCCGCCCAGCTGCGGGCTGTTGCTGCCAAAGAGTGTGTGTGCGTCAAGATGAGCCACTGCACGGAAACGTTTGGCTAAAATACGCTGGAAGGGAAATGAAACAAAAAAAAATAGTCTTTCCAAGTAATGTAGATCGGTCAAATTCTGAAAATAAAACATCATTAATATGTTTGCACTGATTTATTGCGTCCCCCTTTGCGGTGATGTTTGGGAAAAATGCATCAGTGTATCGTTTTTATTCACTCCATGTGGAATTATGTTATTTTCAGGTCTCACTTTCTTTGATTTATTAACGTGTAATGTATATTATATCACAGCTTTAACCACCAGCACTTCTTCCATAGGGTGAACAGAGTATGAGGATGACAGTTATTGGGTCTGTTGCTATTGTTTGTAAAGTGTAACAGAGTTGAACATTTCCTCTGGTTGATAACATCATAGGACTCAAAACGCTTTAGACGTTTTAGTGTTGGACACTTTTTACATTGGAACTTGTTTCCACTGCTAATGATTTTCTAGTTTGAGAGAGACAGAAAGTAACAGCTTTAATAAGCAACTATTGAAAGTACAAACTATGGCTGCAAAACAAGTAAAACTAAACTAGACAAATGATCTGGGGCAAACACCACGTGAACAAACACCTTCACTAACAATAAACTGAAGCAGCACCAAAGTGTGGCAAAAGTGGGCGTAACATTATGGGACGAGCACAGGAGGGGAGTGGTCAGGTACCTGACGGAGCAAGAAGGCAGGAAACGGAAGGAGGCAGAACTGTAACAGCCAACATTAATCTGGCTGACCACCAGCACTCACAGCCTCCACTGTGAAAGAGGACAGTCCATGTCACCTGAGCTTTACCTTAACAACAGCCTGTCTACAAACCCATCAACCTGTATTGTCATCAGGTTTCACACCCTTTAGTTGGCTTTCAGGTGTCATCCTGACCTCATTGCTATCCCCAGCCGGGGAATCCACCGATGCCCTTTGGCATTGTCTGAAGTATAAATACTCACACTCCTGAAAACAGCACAACAAACCTACATTCAATTAACATAAACACATATGCACTAAAATAGACCAGGACACCAGATGTGTTTCTTCTAGACCGTGTCACAAAGACAATAATAAAAGCAATAATGCCCACATGTGTCCCTATAGGGATACAACACACATGCCTCAAGCATTTTTACTTCACCATTACTGATGGGCTATTTCCAGCTTTTGCAGACAGGGAGCTGGAAAACTACCAGCTCTCTTGTTCACACAATTGTGCTCAGTCACCTGAGCACAAATCTTTGTTGCTATGCAAGTGAACCTGCAGCGCAACACTCAACCTGTGTGAATCTCACCCCGGCCAGAGGGTACAATGTAAATTGTTTCTCTGTAATTTTAGTTTGCATGACACCCATAGACACATGTGTCCTGCAGGGACTGCATGTGCGTGTTTGCTAAGGCCCACACCTAGGTTGTGATGGTGGCTCTTCACTGCCCTTGGGAACCTGACTTGACAAGATGGACATGATGGAAATTGGTATGTTGGTAAAATTCCCTGTAGCTGAGAAGATCAAACCTCAAACTTCAGGAGCAAGACACTGACACTAACCAACACAAACGCACCATCTACTTCTAAAGCCAGAAATCTGATTCACGTGCGATTACCTCAGCACTGTAGTACTCATGGTACAGTGGGTACCAAACTGTGTCCTTTGTGTTACGACACAAACACACTATGATTAGCTTCTACCTACACTGATTAACTGTGACTTAAATAACACATTAACTCAAAATGAAAAACTCTTGAAATAATGTATAATGGTTTATGGTAATAATTATTTCCTTTACTTCACTGTGTGTGTGTGGTACTAGTAGTGATCTAGTAGATCTGTGTATTTGTTTGAGTAAAAGGTAACACAGCAGAAAGTGATGTGTATTGATTCAGCTGTGCAGGCTTCTTGGGCTCAGTTAGGAATGGAAAAGTACTGAGTGACTTACACAAGCTACAAATGACAACAAAACAAGACCGAACCAGTCTGTGCTTGTGTCAGGTTCAATTTTTTTTTGGGGGGGTGGGGGGTGGGGGGGTATAAACATATTTCACATAAAGATTAATATGTTTGAAGGACTGCTCTGTCCAGCATTTCTTTTTTATCATTGTAAATTAAATATTGACTAAATTAAAAATTAACCTTCTGCAGATTTTTTAATCAGGGAAAAAAATCATACCCCCACAAGAACATGAAACGGCATTGACTTGGTGACTTTTTAACTACCTTGCATATTTATAGCGCAGTTAAAGAAACACGGGGCAAAGGTTCGGGATCTCTGAGTTGTCACCTCTGCTGGAATGAGGCAGTACACAGAGTTAGAGATCGACGCCCAGGACACTGTAGCCTCACGTCAATTAAGCCACTAGCAAAAATGCTTGTCCAGCTTTCTAAAGTTGACCAAACAAACATTTGTATATTTGGTTAAAGAAAACACTGGGAATAGTAATGTACTCACTCTTCTCTGGTTCTGTAAGAGTTTCCTATGCTCTGACACATTAACATGTCGCACTCTGTGTGTTGATTGACTTCTAACTTCATCCTATGGTTAATAGTTATTATAGTTATTTAGAATAATTATCATAAGATAAGATAATTCTTTGTTGATCCCACAGTGGGAACATTCAATAGTTACCACAGCTAAAAACAATTAGTAATTAATATATTATACAATTTTTACATATACAACATACTATACATAAATGTCTAAATAATCTATACAAGATAATCTGCACGGTGGGGGCTGTTAGACTGATTAGTTGTACAGTCTAACAGCAGTGGGAATGGAGGGTCTGTGGCATCTCTCCTTTCTACACAGTCTCCACTGAAGGAGCTGCTCAGAGCCTCCACTCTCTGGTGCAGTGGGTGAGAAGCATTGTCCATGATGGAGAGTGTCCCTCACAGAGGCTGCTCACTCCAAAGAAGCTCTGTCTCCTCAGAAACGAAAAGTGCATAGCTGCACATTTGAATTATGAAAGTATTACTCATAACCAATTCAAATCAACATTTAGTTGCTATACAGTAGATTTGTAAATTCTCTGTGACAGCTGGGTCTATGTTATTAGACAGATCTTCAGTTACTTAAAAAATATGGACCAAATGTCAGGTGCGTGTGTGTGTGTGTGTGTGTATATATATATATATGCAGACGGTACATACAGAGAGAGAGAGAGAGGATTACATTAGCAAGCTCTTTATAATCAGTTGTTGCTAAAAGACAAATGACAGGAGGGCTTTTACCAATCTGGCAACACGAAGGTAGGTCTTGTTATTATACTAATACTATTCGCGTTTACAAATCCCGTCACATACATATTACTCTGAACTCGTAGAAAAACTAAGCGGCCCTCTTACGAGGAGGAAAATCTATCCGAAGTGAGACGTCTGCTTGGCTTCACTCTTTGACTGCACTCAGGTGGGCGCGTCGTGACGTACCAGGCCCCGCCCCTTGGCGACGAGCGTCTAGTTCCTCACCTCGCATCATACCTGAGGTGTGAGCCGCGCCAGCTGCGGGTGTGAGCAGGTCGACAACAGCCATGTCATGACCGAAGAAAGTCGCCTTTGCTCTGCGCTTGTGTCACTTCAGTCCAGCTCATTCACAGATTCAGCTCGACGCCGACCTGCAGTGGTGAGTGAACAGCAGAGTTGTGTTAACTTTGAATAGTTTGTTTTCTTTTCCTGTGCTTGCAGCTGTTGGTGTAAATGGGTTGGACAGAACTGTGTATCCAACGCAGTTGTTTCAGTTTTGCCGTGTGTGTGTGTGTGTGTGTGTGTGTGTGTGTGTGTGTGTGTGTGTGTGTGTGTGTGTGTGTGTGTGTGTGTGTGTGTGTGTGTGTGTTTTGTGCAGGGAGTAGCCACAACATGAACACCTTGTTGTGCAGTGTAATCCAATACGGGGTAATAATTAAACTGGCTGCCAACGTCTGAGTAACTTCAGTTTCTATTAAATAGGTAATTTTCAAGTTGCAATGTTGTGTCCAGTTGTTATAGGTCATAATGATTTTCAGCTAATTGATGACTCAATTAGAATAGATTGATTTGCACAGAGAAAGGTTTGCATCTTGCCAATATTGCGTCTAGTTTCCCAGAGAAGTCAGATATGTGTGTGATTTTTTTCTGCTTTTGTTGCCCTAGAGATCTTTGTAGAAACACATTTCCTGTTACATTTAGTTATTTTATGTAGAACCAAAGTAAACATAATAGCTTTTGTAGGTATTTATTTTATTGCGCTGTTTTTATTTAGATGAACTAAATTAAACATGTTTTGGGATTAAAATATGTTTTATGTGGCGCTGAAGCTGAATGTTGATCGTCAGGTATTATTCCCGTCACTGGTGCTATTTGGCTTGTTCAAACTCAGTGAGCCTCCTTCAGATCTCACCTTGCACAAGCGCTCCTGTGAAAACGTGTCAGAGCAGGTGCCGCGCGTGAAACTGAGCTTGTTGTCACTGTGGTAACTGAAGGGGTGAAAAATGGGGAAAGGCGTAACCTCATTGGAGGAAGGTGTCTCGCACCTGAATGAAGCAAAGAGCAGGAGTACAAGAAAAAGGCTCATTTGGAAACCGGGAAAGCACTCGAGCCACTCGAGAGTCACCAAAGTTTAACATAATTTCTAATATACACTATCTCTGTGTTGTGTGTTTTACATACCTTCGCTGTTTGTATATGTGAGATCTTTATCGCTGTCACTGAATCTCAATGAGAATGACCTCAGGAATAAGGAAGTACATGAAAAAACAGCCCGAAGTTCTGTCAGTCAGGTGAATTGAAAAGTGGTGCATGCCCTGCAATAACTCTGAACAGATTCAAGGTGTGTTGCACAGATTTAATATCATACCTTAGGGCAGGCCTATAACTTATTCACAACTGGTAAATCCACGTTTCTTTTTGAAGCCCGCTCCAATATAACTCCTTAGATTTGTCTTCATGAACTTATAACCCTCACACATGTTAAAGTGATAATGCAGGTCCACTGTTTGATGAAACGCTTGTGTGTCGTTAAATAAGGCTTTAGCGAATGTCCCATTTGATCTGCTTGTGATGACGGTGGTTGGCCTGCTTGTGTCAGCTATAACATGCAAACGCTTTTTGCTTGTGCTTGTTGTTTTCCCCTCATATGTCCTTGTTTTAAGTAGAAACAGGACACGTACTTGGCCCGCGGGTTGAAACCTCCCGATTACAACATGGCCGACATGTCACTTTGTCACTTTTTTTAGGACACATGACAGTTGGTGCGAGGATGAGGGGAGAGCTCGCCTTGTTGCTGCTTTCACTGCTGTCTGTCACTGTGACGTGCAACAGTAAGTTCAATGATATGTTCTTTGGTTAATAATTATGTTTGAAGGGAGTTTACTTAAAATGCAAACAAGCAAAAGCCAACAACTGCATCGAAAATCACTTCTAGTGCCTGCACATGTATTATTGGCAAGTAAAAACATGTCATGTAACAGTTATACGAAAATATTTACATCAAAACTCTCAAAAGGAGTTTTTCTGCTTTTTTATATTGTTTGTACAGCAATAAATAACAAACTACTTCTCCCTTTCCTCCACAGTTGTTTTGTTTTCAGGCAGTTCAGTTCTCTTTCCTTAAACACGATCCTCTGTGCACTGACCTTTTAACATTATATGTTAGCTTCTACAAAAGAAGTCATGAGATGGCAATGATGGAAATACACTAATCACAAAAATATTAAAGTAATAAACAGTTAATAGAACTGTGAGGCAAAATTTGCCTGAAAGTGACTACAGCTGTGCGTGGTCTGACCCATCATATGAATCTCATAAATCCCAATATTACACTCATCTCTGTGTAATATTGGATTATTGACAAACCTCTTGATGCAAACAATTTCTTTGTTTATAAAATCTGCAGTTTCTAAATGTTAAACTTACAGAACTCTAAGCTCTGTAAAGTAGTAAAGTGTACAGGTTTTACTTAAGCGTATGAACCCAACTTACCGTGGTAATGTCACAGTCTATTTTACACACTGCCAAATTGGGGGTTGGGGTATGATGCTTGTTTGTTGTATCTGTTGCCAGGTATGTCTCCACCAGGGAAACCAGTCGTGCTCGGCTGCATTTCCCCTGAGAAGGAGACGTTCACCTGCTGGTGGGAGCCAGGCTCTGATGGAGGACTGCCGACCACTCACCGTCTCCTCTACCACAAAGACAAGTCAGTCAAATCACTACGTTCGTTCATTCGTTGGGGGATTTGCAGCCAAAGATGCACAAATAGACAGAGAGATGTACTGGAGGGGGAAAGAGATGCTGTTAAAGCTCCCACCTGGAAATAAACTCAGGTGTTTACTAAGGTTCATTAAACATTTGTTGCCATCAGGCCACCAGAAACCATTAAAGTTCACATATGTTTAGCAGCAAACGGAAGTAAAGCTGTTGTGGAGTTCAGTCGTGTATTGTAGACGAGTGCATGGAAAACTACCTGCTCCCTTGTTCACACACTTGTGCTCATTCAGCTGAGAACAAACCTTTGTTGCCGTGCAAGTAAGTCCGCAACCTTCAGTTGCTTCATAAAGCCTGTGTGACCCTCACTTTCCCTGGCCCGAAGGCAAAAAACAAAAGATTAGGTTTGTTCAAGGACCAAAAAATGAATTAGCTGTCTCAACCATCAAAAAGAGCACGTTAATCAGAGCAACATTTCATTTGTACAACTTCTGTGTTCATCAAATTTTTCTTTGTAGGTCATATCAAAATGTGTGTGAAATTTTTCAATCAGCTTGTGAGTTAGCAAAAACCCTGTCATCTGTAAAGATCAAAGTTTTTGACAATTATTCAACTCGTGTCAACATTTCACTTGTTTACTTACTTATTTTGTTGCATTCTATTAATATAACGATTTCTCTGCTGTAAAATGGTCGAGTATATTCAAGACGGGTTAGTTTTTAGTAGATGACGTTTGGATGATGTTGCAGTTAGTACCAGTATCAGCTGACCTTTCTATGAATGCTGACATGTATTTAGTGCCCACAGTAGTTGTATTATGCTGATGTTGACTCCTGGGTATGCAAGTAAAACATCCCGAGCAGTTACTTTTACAGTAAAGTTTTTTTTGTTGTTGCACAGCTCTAATGAAATATTCGAGTGTCACGACTACCACTCGGCTGGGAAGAACTCCTGCTTCTTTGATAAGGCCCGCACCTCCATCTGGGTCGACTACTACCTGTGGGTAGTGGCCTCCAACGCACTTGGGAACAGCACTTCTGACGCCTTCAACACGGACGTGATGGATATTGGTATGTTATAAACATTTACTGTGAAGGAGGCGATTGAATGAAACTTCAGAGAAGAGATACAAAAATGACACAACGCCACCTGTTTCTAATAGTGATCTGACAACGACTAAAATTCCCCCTTGTGGGTGGAGTTGTTCCCTTCAAGCTTGGGTCCTCTACCAGAGGCCTGGGAGGGTCCTGTTTATCTAACTACCTGAGGTTCCTACTGTAAGACTTCATTCTTCTGGAACCTTGTTTTTGAAAGGTGTCCTCTGGACACCACCACATTAAATTGAAATGCTCAAGATGTGAGTCAAGACCTTTTGATTTAATTCTAAAGGTCTGACAAATCATTAACGATTCAGGAAGTGCAGCTATTTTCATACACACAAACAATGGAACAAATACCTGGCAAGCAGTTAATATAAAAACTATTGGAAGAGGGCATTTTAGGGTGGAATTAGTCTTAAACTTCAGTAACCGATGATCTATAACTCCTGTGTGTTTACCTCAGCACTGTCCTACTTATGGAACAAAAGGTAGTGACGTTCTTCAGACTTTGTCCCGTATTTTGTTGTGTTATGACACAGACACGACTCATTAACTCTAGAAAAGATTCATAATTATCAAAAAAATCCTGTTTTACTCAATTCCCCTCTGCTTAATAGTGATCCACTTTGGTCCACTGGATCCTGCTACATCTGTGTATTTGCTCATGTGGAAGGTAACGCGACAGAAAATAATCTGAACTGATTCAGCTAATGATTGGAACAGTTTTATTGGCTGCGCAGCCTTCTTGAGCACGGGAAGAAATGGAAAAGTACCGAGTGACACACAAGGTACGAATGAAAACAGAATGAGGCGGAACTGGTTTGCGCCTTGTGTTTAACTTGTGTACAGTCTGGGATCATATTTCACACCTTTCATATGGCGGTGTAGTTGATCCCAATACTCTGGACTAACAATACATGTGGAGGAGTGTCCCAACCTATATGTGCAAAAAGAGTAACTACTCTATATTACGTGTCGCCTCTGTCTTTTAACTTTCTGTAAATGATGTTTAATTGTGAGCGCAGACCACATTTTAGTTGCTGGTGGCTTGACTCTGTGGCAGAACGATTTAACGCGTCTTTGTGTTTGACAGTGAAGCCAAACGCTCCTGAAAACGTTACACTGGTGGTGGAGCAAAGCGACAACAGTCAATGTCTCGATGTCAGATGGGAGCCTCCCCATAACACAGACACCAAGTCTGGCTGGGTCACCATTAAATATGAATTAAGAGTCAAAGAAGACGACAGCAGCCTGTGGAAGGTGAGTGTTGATAAATTACAGTTGCATAGTAGGTCTCTTGACTCACTAAAAATGTGTTTTAATGGTGTGACAGAACGACCCGTCCAACTTTATAGGAGCCATCAGTGGTATAGTGAGGAGTAAAACAGGCTGCACCTACAAGTTCATGCAGTTGTAAATCGCAGTACAGCACGTACACGCTGTGCATGGAAAGTTACTGGAAAACAAACCAGAAGTGTGGAAAGATTTAGGACATTTGGAAAGAGTTGTTTGTTAACTTCCTGTTCAAGATTAAAGCACAGCCAAACAAACTGGTTATAAATGCAGTAAAGTACAATATTAACTGCTGTTTAGCCCATAAACGCACTTATGACCTTGCTTCAAACACAAGGACCCAACTAGATGATGTAACTATGATCTGGTTGCAGATCCCTACTGACAGTATTTTTTCTTTTAACGTCATCGGTGAAATTTTAAAATAGAAGGCGAAATCCATTTGTATATGAACAGCTGCAGAAGTAAACTAAAGCAACCAATTCACCTTGGATAAATAATCAGGTAGTTGGGTTGACAGCCAGTAGATGGCAATGGCAGGACTTCCTCCAGGACTGTCAACTGACTTAATCCACACTAAACATTAACCCATTCACTCCCCTACTGTACATGTCAGGTTTAGAAACCAAGAGGCACAACGTGCTGCTACGCTGAATAATACCTGCATTGACACCAACTGAAGTGTATAAACCGAAAACAACTCTGACCCTCCAGATACTAATAAATTATCCATTTGTCAACTGTCAAAGTTGAGAAGAGTTGATGTGAACATTTGGAAGTTTAGAAGACTAAACATTTACTGTAAAAAATAAAAAAAAGCGATTTGGTTTATAGTTAAGCAACCCAAAAACCTCTCATCTCTCTCGCTGTAGGACTACACCTCAGGTACACAAACCAACTTTGTCCTGTACAACATCAGTCCCGGGGTGACGTACATGGCTCAGGTGCGCTGCAGACTAGATCACGGCTCCTGGAGCGAGTGGAGCAACGTCACCTACATAAAAGTACCAAACTGTAAGTCTCAGATGTTATTAGAGACACTTTGGTGGTTCAGCAATGTGCTAGCTTTTCCATGCACTAAACCAATTTCTTATTTTTTTAGATTTCCAGAAAGAGAAGCCATTCTGGATAATCGTTTCCATTGTCACTCTGGTTTCATTTATAACACCAGTGTGTCTCTTGGTCACTAAGAGGAAATCGTATGTATCTCCTGCAAAGACATATCTACAGATCTAATTTGGACTTGGCGTGATAACGCTAATCTGGTTTATCTCTCGTTTGGTTTGGTTCCTCAGTGTGAGACAATGTCTTCTGCCCTCAGTTCCCAGTCCAAAGATAAGAGGAGTTGATGTTAAACTTCTCAAGGTAACACTGCATTTACACCAAATCCACAGCAGAAAAAAATCTCTTTTTGAACGGTAGAATTAACTATAACTAATCCTTCCCTTCCAGTGTGGGCGATCAGAAGACGTCGCCAATGCTCTGATCATCAGCCAGAACTTTCCTCCTATGGTGGCCTTGGAGGATCAGATGGAGGAGTACATTCTCGTGTCTGACATCGATGACGGATGTCTGCCAGACATATGTAGTTCTCAACTAAGGAAGAAAAGCTTGATTATTTCCACTGGTTTCCACATAGACTTAAAAATGCCAGAAAACAATGAAGAAGTGGGAAGCGTTATAAAAAGCAATCACTCTCTCTCACAGGACACTTTATCAGACATGGAGGTGACACAGAAACCTTGTCCAGGTATAATCTTTGCAAACGCAGATATAAACGATCAGAGTTCACCAGATCCCAGCAGTGAAACCGAAAACATCATCCAGTCTCTTGCAAACAGCAGCTATGTGGACATTGAGAGACGTGACAAGGTGAGAGAGGTGGATGTGGCACAGGTGGACTACAGCCAAGTGAAAGAGGTGAAGGGGGACAAAATTATCATTATGGAACGAGAAGACGTCCTGGGATATACGAACATTCAAAAGGAGGATGAGAACACACCACTGGACTACAGCAGGGTGAAAGAGGTGCACAGTGACGTCACGGTCATCCTGGAGAAACAAAGTGCCTCAGCTGTCGCTTCGCTTGGGGAGAAGGGGAGCGACAGCACAGACTGCGTCAGCGAGAAGCACAGTGTGTGCACAGAACTCAGCAGCGAGTATGTGACGTCTGTTTATGTTCAGTGAGGTTATTTAATGCAGTGTTGTCACATTGAGTTACTGTTTAGAGCCTGGAGACATTATGTATTTGTATGATGAACCTGCATCGATCATCCAGTAACATGACATGAGCTGGACATTTGCGGTTCAGAGTCAGAGACAACTCTTGGATGGATTGCTGTGACCGCAGGATAAACTCGAATGACACTTGATCCCTCGACCCTTCCTCGAGTGCAGCCATTAGTTTAAATCTTCCTCCTTTTCAGTGCTTCACATTTGGGCATAAACGGAGACATTGTGCTGAATCTTGCTTTGGTTATTCATCGTTCTGAGAGAAATATCTCAACCAATACAGAAGGGCTCGCAACATTTGGTCCTCAGTTTTGTGAGCCTTTAACTTATTCCCGAAAGTCACCACAAGGCACACATTTCTGAAATATTTTAACATCTACTAGCTTCATTATTGTGAATGCAGATTTAGTGTCTTCAGAGAATAAGATAAATTACTTATAGCTTTAGTAAATCAAAGTCAAATTTTCATTTTGTCCAGTGCTTTGATGTATTTCTAAATACTTTTACACATGTTCTGACATCAGCTGTGCTGTGTCTTTGCTGCTAATTACCAAATGTTAGCAAACAGGCTACATACTGTCAACATTTACACATGAGACACTCGACCGACAGCGAGGTTCAGGCTGCACAGAATACATGTTACTTGGTTGGTCTGTTCATGTCATGTCATGAAAACAGAGTAGAAGGCTTTAAAGAGTAGCCGGTAATGATGATGTTATTGCCTCAGGTAGGTAAATTCAGGTCATACAGGTTTGTTTAGTATCTTCCTGTAGCACTACAACAGCCAATTAATGCAATAACATTGTAAATGAGGAGACGTACGCAATATGGAATAAAATAAGTTGGCACATAAATATAGTAGCAGGGTAGAAAGCATTTACTATTACTATTTATTTACTTTAAGCTATTGTACACTACTAGTACATTGTAAATAAAGTGTGTAATGAAATGCAGCTTTTTAAAAGAATGACTGAAACTCTGCTTTCCAAGAAAACCTATTCAAAAATGTCGCCCGTTAGTTGTGTGATTGATTCATTGGTTGAGGATAAATCATCAACATTTACCTTGGTAAGAACTTTTAAATTAATAACATGTGGCAGAATTTAACACATCACATTAAATAAATGGATTAATAAAAGAATCAATGACATCTGTTGACATAGATGACATCTAATCAATTTGTTTTTTGTGCTCGTAAACAAATGGTAATAATATATGTTGACTGTTAGACATATTGTACATTTGAAGTGCTCTCTGGTTTTGGATGGGACGTTGCAGTTTAAACCCCCTGTTGTTCATTTACTGAGGCTAAACACATGAAATCTCACACTCACTCTCACTTTTAAACCCAAACAAACACGTGACAAACGCGGTTTCTGAAACAATAAATATGTTCCAAATGTGTTGTTTATAGTACAGTTTTTATTTTATACCAATTAACCAGATCACAGGACACATGTTCAGTTTTGTAACCTTGACCTTTGTGCCACTGGACTCTTGCTGTTGCACATTATGGAGTTATATACGTTTAAAGTAAATCGTAAATGCACCTGTTAAACATCAGCATTCTACTAATTTTTATTTAATCAAAATCATCCAACCATTGGTGTAAACATTCTATTCCTACTTCTTGAAAATGTAAATGCTGTTATACTGTAAATTATAGAAGTTTTATTCGACACATTTCAACAAACTTTTTTTGTGGTTTGATCTGCGACTGTACAACCACAGACTTTATTAACCCAACTAAACCACTAAAGCACTTCGATTTGTTTTTTGGCAAGGTAAAAAAATTGACTCCATTCTTCCACAGTAAATGACAGCCTGACTTTATCTTACGGAAACAAGATCCTTCTAACTCCATGCCTGCAGCTCATTAACACCTCATGTCTCATTTGTTTACTGTAACACTAAAATCTGCTAAACTGAAAATTAGCTCATATAAATATTAGCATGTTAGCATGCAATGTCCTTTTTTAATCTCCCAATTTTCCCATTTTAAATATTACTTATTGCTTCTTAATGATTGTCACATTGCACTTTAATATTTTGATTTCTTATGTATTATTCATATGTTACAGCATGTAACACTTATCTTCACAGTTATTTTATTTTACCTAATATACTGTATAGATGTTGACCAGTACAAAAAACTCTTAGGTGTAATTTTGACATTTAAGATTCCTGATTCATTCATTCATCCTCTACAGCGTCTTCCCCGTAGGGGTCGTGGGTGTGCTGGAGCCTATCCCACTGCATGTCTTTGGACAAACCTTAACAAAGCTTCTGTAACTTACTAAAAGCGGCTTTTAAAACAAGAAGACATTTTGTAAATTGCATATGGCATTTATCTTATTACACTTCATGTAATAGTTAGTCCAAAAAATAATTGTCTGTAAAAAAAATCTATATGAATAGGTTTAGTATGCCTTTAATAACATAAAACACGATGCTATACAGATGATGTAAAGTATGGAACCAGTCATAGATGGCATTGAGACACACACACAATGCAGAGTACTTATGTTGGTCTTGCTACAAAAGCCACAAGCAGAGTGTTGTGCAGTATATATTTATGATTTATGACTATTTAGGTCAGAATCAGACATCTTAAATTCACTCGCTGCACACAGCTCTACACATCCTCTAAGCATTCACATGATTTAAAGAATGAAAATTCATATTATGGGATTTCTTCAAGTCAGTAGTTTGGTCCCAGTAAGAAGGTTTACAACCTCCTACATTACGCAACTGTGCCCAAGAATCTTTAACTTGAAAACAGTTTTCAAAACAAAAACTAATCTTAATTCATCGCTAATATTGGCAACACTATTCATTTCCTGACCATCTCTTCAGGTTGAGAACCACTGCAGCGTCTTACCAGTTTCTTCCTCGGCCCGTGGGTTCAGAGTCATCCTAGTTTCTTCTCGTGTACCAACATGACTGCATTCATTTTTTAGGCGCGAAGGGCTTCACTGTCAACTCTTCTCATCTTCACTGTTTTCTGTACATTTACTGTCCAAGTGCATTGAGCTCAGCTGCTCCTCAAAGTTCAAGACATTATGGTTATATTCCTTCTCCAGCATTTTCTTCCACATTTTTACTTGAAGATATAAAAAGGGTCATTATTAGATTTGTAAAAACTTTTTTCTGTTGTATTATTGGTGTTTTCCTTTTCTACACACGCTGGAGCTGTAACATTTATCTGAATCCACAGCTCAGTGTGGATCATAATGTGTGAGCCACAGTTCAGGTCATAACTAGGACGACTAAACACTACTTTAGACATAACCTAATTTCTTAACATAGAAACATTATGCATCAGTTTTCTCAGTTCTTGTTTTTTTTTTTACACCCCTAATACATTTATATCAGTCTAGTTATATAACTACAGCCTCTGATTAGTAGCCAGTAACTTACTATATTCTGGTTCCTCTACTTGTGTGCGTTGACAGGAATCAGCCTGCTTAGCCAAGCTGCTGATATCCACTTCTTCCTCTGTGTTCACTGCCTGCTCCGTATTGTCCGGACTTGTCACCATGACTTCATAGGCTCTTCTGGCCTCAGACGACAGCTCGATCATCTTATGATAGCAGTCCTGTGGGAGAAGAAAAGAAAGTGTGTACCTTGTTATTTTGTGTGTTCTCATTGCAGTAACATTTAACATAATATAAAGATTGTTTAAACATGTCTGAGCTGACCTGTGCACCGTCATAGTTGAAGATGCCCACCACACTGACAGGTACTGCCTTATTGACACAGCGACCCAAAGCTTTCCTGGAGAGGGCGAACACAAATGGCACCGCTTGTTCACGACACACATCAATGATGGTGTGCAGAGCCTCATCCAGGCCACCTGTGGGCAGTCACATTTTTCAAGATGACTATCGCCGTCGAATAAGTCCCTGAAAAGTCTTCGGTAACGCCTGGACATTGTACCTTTGGACTCAATCCGTTCACAGTTGGGTGAGATGATGATACACTTGACTTTCCTCAGTTTCAGGTGCTTCAGGACCTCTCTGAGGCCCATCACAAGCCGTCTTTTCATGCGAGCCTTCATGGGGTCCTTCTGGTACAGGCGGTCCTGGAACCGAACCAGTTCCTTCAGCAGGTCTGTCACACACTCATCTATGTCTTTGCTCAGCATCTGGCTGCAATAACTGACATGTACAACATATATTAATATCAACAACACAATTAACACAGACCACCAGTGCATGAGTATATGACGAAGCATGATGTTTGTACAGTCTTACTCTCTGAACTTTCTGCTGTGGATTTTACGTTGGCTGCCTGGACAAGAAACGAGCAATGTGGTTTCTTGCTCCATGGCCTCTTGGTCTTTGTCAGGCTCCTCCTCCTCCTTGTTTGCCACCTGGTTCGCACCATTAAATTCCAAGTGATCAACTTCCTCTGCAGGACTTGTAACCTCCTCTGAAGGTTCTGAATCACAAAACACTAATCAAATTTAACAACTTGAAGCATGATGATGACTCGTGGAAAGTAATTTCTGACCCGTTGCATTAGTGTCGCACTGCTCTTCTTCTGCAGCATCATCCATAGGTTTGTTATCGTCTTCAGGTATCAGACCTCTCTCCTCCAGCAAACGTCTCTGTTTCCTTTCCTCTCTTTCTTTCAAAATGACCTGATGACCACACGTAAATAAATTAACACGGCTGCAATGCTGAAACACTCAATATTGTAAAATGAAGTGCTTCTGTATATGAGTGGCCCTGCCTTCTTCAGGGGTGTGGGTTTCTTGGCTTTAGGGACCTCTCTCTGCTTTCCTTTCTTCACCAAAGGGCTGGTGGAGTCCAAGGGATTATGTGCAATTTTATCTTGCTGCCAGGGGCTCTTCTTCTGAATTAATGGCTGCTTCTGGACAACAGGAAGTCCTCCACCAACTACAAAAAATATTTTTAAAAGCACTTACTCAAGGCCAGGTTTTAAAACCATGCACAAACAGATTTAAATACTTCACCATAGTCTAATAATAAATTAGTTAAAATATTTAACCAAAAAACATTTAAACACAGAATATCAAAGAGACCAAAGCCAAGTCAATATGCAGACCATAACCTACCTGAGAAAATGACAGGCTTGGCATCCTGCTTGGATTTTTGAGATTGCTGCTTCTTTTCCAGGACAGTCAACATGTTTCCTATGTCCAGCTGAACAGGAACTTTGCTCTTTTTCCCTGAGACTTTTTCAGTGTTCTAGAAGACCAAGAAAAGATGTGTAAACCATGCTCAGTCTTTACACCTCTCCTCAATAGGATGTTCATATGTATTGATATGTAAAAGGAGAATGTAAACCTGTGCTTTTTTAGCTGTCTGTGCAGACAACATTTGTGCTTCAAGTGGTTTTTCCCTGTTTGGGTCAACAAACGGATGTTGGTCCCTTTCTCTTTGGTTTTCCTGAAACGCAGGGAGGCAACACGTAACCTGACAACAATTGTTTCCAAATACAATCACTGGCCACTTTATTAGGTCACCGTCACAATGGCTCACCATGTGTGACCTGTTATAGAGATTATAACATTATTAATATGTGAAAAACACCTCATAGAACTAAAGTACCTCATTGTATAACTTAGCCGCATTGCGGCTACTTGTCAATCTACCAGGCCCTGTCAAAGCAAGAGTCAAGCCTGGAAACTCATCTTCATCCTGAAAACATTAAAGATTTATACAATAATTTAAAAGCAAATACACACTTACTTTTTAAGTGCTTACAATAATTAAATAATATATATATAATTGTGATTTACCTCAAATTTTGGAGGTTCCTGATAAATGTTCAGTGTTTCTGGCTCAGCTTCATCGGCACCTTTAGTCCTCTTTTTCTTTTTCCTACGTTTTTTCTTACCTGGGTCTCTTGCTTCCTGTATTTCCTCTGTCTGACAGGACACACATAAGACAGGAAGTATTATTATTATATTATTATTATTAATAGATTTACATATACAAGTTCTGCATCCATTACATGGCAGAATTTCTTAAAAATCCTTTTTGCTAAAATCTGCACTCCCCATTGAGTTGGCAGCTCCCTAGCTCCTGTACCTATAGCAGTAAAAACTGTTATTCTGGGAGTCAAGATCAAACATCCCTCAATACCTGAATGTGGCTGCTGCTTAATGCTTTTTCATCAGGTGTGGGTTTCTTTGGTGGTTGGGAGGCAACACTAGCCCAGGAACCCACCATCGGCTGACCTTTTTACAAAACATAAATAAATAAATTTGATGATAAATTGCTGTAATTTTTTGATATTGACTGTCTTCCTTACTTGGTGAAGCAGCAGAGGAATCTGGCTTATCAGTAGTAGTAATTGGTTGGATGTCAGGTTGTGTTGAGGATCCTCTATTACCAAACTGTTAAACATAAGCACATTAGTGTTGAACTGGGTAGAACTTGTGTTAGTGACACATTCAGTGCAAAGCACACAATATCACAACTGATATTTCAGTGAGCTCACCTTCCACATAGACGTGTGCTTCTGGGAGCTTGTGGATGCAAGAGGTGGACCCCAACACTCTTTCTGAATAAGGGGAGGACCTATTTTGCCCAGGGAAGCACCAGCTAACTCTGGAAAATCAGCCATCTTCACCTCAAATGGAGTCGAGTCATTCTGTGCAGGTTTTGGCCTTCCCACAGCATTTGGGGCATATGCATGTCCTCTAAAACCTACATCGTTGTTTACAACACATTTAAACAAATATCTGATGTGAACTTGAAAAAAAAAATAAAAAATACATAAGCCAAGAATGTTTTTCTGAAAGAAACCCAACTAAATTACTACCTCTTTTCTGTGCATCCAGTGAGCTCTTGCCCATCATTCTACCTTGAGCAGGAGAGTCACCATTTACCTTTGCTGTCTGCAGACATGGACGAAAATCACCATAATCAATTAATAAAAAGCTTTTACTTGCAGATCGTGGTTAGTTCTGCCTCTCTACTGAAAATCATGTTTGGTTTGTCTTACACGGCGGCTGCTGCTGTAGCCATGACTCTTTGACACACCTCCTGTTGCGTTTGGCTTTGAGCTCATACCTGATCGGTTCCTGATGAAAATTCACAAAATTGCTATATTTATGAATAATATAAACATATACATCAGAGACTACTCGGACTGGGAGTAAAAAACACTTGACTAGATTTAGCTCCTTACCTGCTTGAAAGCTGGTCGGACACATATGGGTTTGGTAACACCAGAGGAGGTGAAGAGGCTGAGTCAGGCTTGTTCCTCTGTCTTCTCTGGTGTTTAGAGTCAAAAGACTGGGCAGCAGATGTTAGTTTGCTCTCCTGTGTAAAGTAAAGTTTGTCAAGAGTAATCATTATAAATGTGACCTTTGATAGTCTTGCTAGTGGCTGTACTTTATTTCACGTCATGGCCACATTTGCTTCAAATCACTTTGTCTAATTTTGGAATTAAACTTCTCATATGCACTTAGTTCCTGAATGGAAAGAAAATGCAAATAACTATTATTTATTCGAATTAACATTATTAGCTACTGCGACGCAAGTCCAAAGTTTAAGCCTTAGCCTCTCAAGACTTTAAAAGTCTTTACACGTCACTGGTGTGTTAAATAAACTGTCTGCGTGATTTATTAAACGTACTTAAACCTAATTAAGTTTGCAAAAGTTTGCTCAAGTTTAGTGAACGTATTCGCCTCAGTCAGCATTAGTTGTGCGTTACTAGCTAGCTTGCTAACTAGCTGAATACAGCCGTTCTTTTATTAAATACCTTGTCCATCTTCAGTTTCTCCTACGTGCAATCACGTGTCCACCCGTCCACTCGATCTTCCATGTGTTGTCAAACTACCTGTTACAACAGCAGCACATTTACAGAGCGCTGTCACATCCACACCAACACCGCGCTGTCTAATCAGGCTTATCCAGTTCGTGATAGCATAGCAGCAGTTGCTAGTCGGACCTACGGAAGCCTCCAAGGGTCAAAGTGCAACGTTCCTCGCGTTCCTCGAGTCTTTACAGTTTTTACAGTTTCTAGGACAAGGCTCATTTCAGTTTCTGTAAGTGATAATAATAATAAAAAATAACAAAAAAACATATTGATTTGTAAAGTCACTGGTAACCAAAAACCGATAACTAATTGTTGTGTAAACTGTATACTTATTAATAGTTGACTAAATACACGTCATTGCTTTCCATCTCTTGACATTGTCCTCACTACAACTTCTAGGATTTCTTCATAAAAAGTATTAGTTACACACTTTCCCTCTGAAATGTCATACTTTAAGTCATATGACAAGTACCTTCAGCTAAATGGTGATCATTACCACAGCAATTTCATCTACTTATAGTTTACACAAATAAAGGTTCAAATAAGACAATAATTAATTCTCATAAACAAGTTGACTTGTTTATTCATTTTTAGTTACAAGAAAAAAATCAGTTTTAAGTGCACTATTAAAATACAAAACAACAGATGAAATACTGAATTATAAAATAGTATTTTTGTTCTATAAACTTAAAATGTGTCTCACTATAACCCATTCAACCCATAATATGCACTAGTCAACACATGTCAACGGTATAATGTACATATATTTCACACCTGTACATTAAAAGCTGCCCCGTTAGTCCCTCGGTTCTGGTAGATGCAGCATCTTGTGTTTAATGTGATGATCTGTGGCCAACACTGTAGAGTTTTACTATACAGTAAATCTCCTCATTATTGTTGTAATAAACGATTCCCAGTGGGTGTAAACATCCCAGTGTTCACTCAGGGAGCTAATCATGTAAAAGTCTCTTTCAAGTCTCAAGCCTCTCACTCGTCCTTTAACTTCCTGGCTACATTTAGGAACAGCAGAGGTACAATGAAGGAGGCTGACATGAGGAGAAAACAGGTCTGAGCTCCAGCAATCCAGTAAACTGTGAAGCAAACACAAGAGATAAAATAAGTAAAATAAGATAATGAACTACATCTTATGAAAGATGTCTACAAAGCTAGACTATAAAATAGTCCATCTGTGGTTTTAATTATCTTCATTACCTGAAGATGATATAACTGGTCCGAGTGCTCGAGCCAGAGCACCCAAACTACGCAGGATCCCCATCACGGTGCCCTTCTGACTGGCTGAACCTGAAGACATAGCCACAGTAGATGATCAGTAACGCGTCACTAGAGTTTCAATGAAACAGAACAATAAGAGGCTCACCGTGGTCAGAAACCAGCGTTGATAAGCACGGAACAACAATTGCAGCAGCTGTAACAAGAAAAACAAGAAAACATTTTAATACGCAGCATTTAACATAATTAAATCGACGTTTTGTGTTGCACTGCGACTCGTTGTGGACAATAGACCAACCCAATTTCTTGTACTTGCTACTTTTTCAAATGTGAATATTCATCATGAAAATTATAAAATTCTAGCTTGTATCATGGCTTTTTACTGACGGATGTGTTCACATCAAACGTGAACATGACTCACCAAAGGAGTATAAAGCCAGGCCGGCGTAAAGCATTGTTACATTCCATGATAACCCAATGAGAATAAATGCTGGTATTATTGATAAGATTGCCTATAAAACAGAAATAAAACTCAGTTAGATCTTTGTGCATTGATGCATCTCGTCCCATCAGCACATCTCCTCATCAGAATGTTTACCATAGTAACAGCCCTGATGTGGTGACCAGGCTTGATTCTGCGAGCATATCCCCCCTGGATCAAAGCCATGATGACGCCGATGAAGAAGAACATCTTTCCCTGCTGCATGCTGTTCAGACATAAATGCAACGATGGTGATCAGGTGTTTCCTCCAGTAAAGCGCAGAGTCTTCATTTCAACCAATCTGCGTTCATACCTCGTAAAGTGAAAACGTTGGTGTGTCAGAAAACTCAGCGTAAACTCCAGACCAGAGAACAGAAAGAGGTAGCAAAAATAAACCAGACCCAGCACTTGAAGTTTCTTCATTTCTGTACGAAAGGCATTCACCAAATTCTATCAGCGTGTCAAACTACATTCATCGAGTAGATGACATGGTTGCAGGCGTCTGCTGCACATCACCATTCACTACGAACAGTACTCACTTTTTTTGGAGGGTGGGTCCTTTGTCCTAGTGACAGCTGAAAAACAGAACAAGGATAACGGACTGAGGAGGTCCCCGGAGGCTCCGAAGCCTGAAGACGAAGCCTAATGTGAAACGAGACACATTTGGCAGCAGGGCCTCATTCGTAATTACCAAACAAACACACACTGGTATCGATCTTCTCATCTAATTCTCGTATAAAGGTTTCCATGCTTACCCTTTGGTCAGAGACTAACCTTCACATCCTTTCTTGACGTCTCAGGCAGCATGAGCCAAATAAAGAGCAGGTCGGCAGCACTGAAGCCCAATGCGAGCAGAGCTGGCGTTTCATGGAGGACATTTCCTGTTGTTTGGGAGGTGACGGCCAAGTAGGCACCCATCAGAGGCCCCACAGTGAAGCCCAAAGAGAAGGCGACGCCAATCATAGCCTGGTAACAAGACCATTCATTTAGTATTTATCCCATTTAAGGAGTTCCTTCTTACACTTTATACTTAACAACAGATTTTCTGCCTACCATTCCTCGGTTCCTTGCTTTCAGGGACGGCAGGTCTGCTACGATGGCAGTGCAGAGGCTGACGTTTCCTTTACAGATGCCCCCAATTATCCGGAACAAAAGGAACATGCTGAAGCTCTGGGAAACTGCCCAGACCGCATAGGAGGCCACCAGGCCCAACTGAGACACGAGACACACAAATTAGGCCAGAATGACTCAGCGGATTATCGCTCAACGAGAATATGAACTCACTGTGGTGAGAATGAGCAGTGGTCTTCTCCCATGGCTGTCTGACAGAGCCCCAGTCACAGGCGATGATAGAAACTGCAGCAGGGAAAACAGAGACCCGATCAAACCTGAAAGACAAGACAGAGTTTAAAAGATCTGACGTCAGACGTGCATATGGAAGGTAAAATAAAACCTACCTCCAAACAGCACACTGTTGTACTTCCTCTCCATAGGAATCCCCACAGCCTCCCTGAACCAGTCCACAACGCTCTGTAGAGACTGATAGGCAACATCCTGCCGAGCAGGGAAACACAAACATACACATAACATCACACAGCAAGGATGTGTCAGCACACACACACTCGTCCGTAAACACAGCACACAAGCTGCTTTTAGGGAAAAGAAGCTGGACTGTCTGTCCAGTAAGTCCCATTCAAAATCACCGAATTTTTCTACCGAATGGCAAATTCCAGCACCACTTGGGTTTTCTCAAATAAGTCTGTTAAACTGCCTATTAATGGTGCTTGTTCGTACCATGTGACTAAATGACAGGTGGAGCTGTTGTTCTTCACACCGATAACGTCTTTCAATGACAAAACACCAACTCACCCCAGTTTGTGCATAATGGTCCAGAATCGAAGGCAACAGAGGTAGAATGAGAGTGAACCCCAGCAGGTCCAGCAGCAGGATGACAAACACAGTGTTGATGACCTTTGACGAGAACGAGTCACCCTCGGCTGCGTGCTTGTTTACGGTGGACATACCTCTGACTGAATGAGCCGTTTCCTCAGAATCTGTTATATTAAATGGATGTTAGGTTTTTGTAAGTGCCTTCACAAAAGTGGCACATTTTCATAAACAAAGACCTGCAACAGTCATTATTAATTAAATTATTTATGGAATCTTTACTTCTGTGCTTGAACTCTATAACAAATGTCAGTAAGCTCATCTGACCCACTTTGGACCACATGATGTGCCTCCATTTAAAAGTTAATCAACTGGACACTGTCTCCATTTTCTCAGTAATTAGTATCACATTATACAGACCAGGAGAACGGCTGTAATAAGTTGCTTAAAGACAAGAGTGTTCACATTATTGTCTTGATGATGTCATTTGGTATTCTCAGTCAGACACACATAGGTCAGTCGTCCTTAAGCATGAACCAAAGGAACTGGGGTCAAACCACTAACCCTAGAATTTGTGGCGCACTGCTCTACCATCAGAACCACACTCAGCACATCAGCCATGTATCACACGTGTCAAGGCTTTGGACGTCATGTTAAACCGTATCATTGCACAACCCTCAATGCATGGAACAGGGTTTTATGCCAGGTCTAAACCAACCGTGTGGTTTTTAAACATACCAGCAGCCAATAAAGCTGCAGTTATCTCACACCCTCTTACAGTAAGTTACCAGGAAAGGTAAGAAGGAAATGTTTTGTTCAAGCAAGAAGGAAACTATTTCTATTAAAACTTGCAGCAAACTTGAATTCGTGTCTGTGCGCTTAAATCCATTAGTTTTACAATGCAGTCTTGAGCTAATATAAAACTTTTTCGACCAATGCGGGAGCTTTAGTTTGTTCCGCAAATAATCGATCTATTCGATCAAATAATATTTACCTGCACCATCGCGGTTCTCCTTCTATGTGTTGCTACGTTTTCAAGCGAACGAACTGACTGGACGCGGTTTTACTTACACGACTTGCAGGCTCGTCAATCAGAACAGATCACACCGACTCGAGCAGCTCGGAGTTTCTCTCATCTTACTACACCAGGAAGCGGTGTCCTCTTACAGCGGGATGACAACATGCGTCGTAACCAACGCACACGAACCAAAATGCCGCCTTCAGTGATGCTCGTAAACCCGGCGATTCACGGTTACTTAAACTTGCACTACTGAAGTCTAATTAAATATCTAACCTATCTCTCTATCTATCGAACAGGAACTTCACCTTTTAACATGCAGTTGGGATGTATTTCAAATTTAAATCATATATATTTTAATAATCATTTCATTGCTCATTTTAGTTTTTGGTCAGACATGTCTCTCCAGCCAAACGACAGACAACGACACAACGTGCGGAAATAACACTTAATGTTTATTTCAAAAAGTGACAGAGTTGAAGAGTAAACACGTGTATTACTTATACCGAACATGGAATTATATACAGTGTTAATTGTCAGATATACCAAAAATCCAGCAGCGCGTGAAGGCAGCACAAGCTTTTCCACAAAAGTGGCTTAAACACTGGTGATTTAAAATTCATAAGTAACAAAGGAAAAACAGTTAATGTCATGAATGGATGGACGTAACAGTAGTTTGCAGAGCAGAGTGTTGTACGTTTTCTAGCAGGTAATTTCTCACTTAATTACTGTCACATATCAGTTAGTGTTTAAAAACAAATCGTCATTTGTGTCACACATGCAGTCACTTCCTTGGTTTTTAAGTATTTATTGAATCATTATGATGTATAACAGCTAAACCATAAAAATAATTTCATTTAAAAAAAGGTTTAAAACTCACAAAACGCAAATGTTTAATTATTCGTGTTAACACATTGTTTACAAATACACAATACAGTACTCATGGAAATACATTTAGCTCCCTCCAAAAATACAGTGGAAGCCGTTTCTGTCCATAACATGAAAAAAAAATTACATTCCATGTCGCATAACATGACGTGTCAGTTCTTCGTGGTTCATGAGATTTCGCCCACAAAACTTACAAGCGTACGGCTTCTTCTCCGTAACTGATGGACACAAGAGTTCAACAGGTTCAACTGTAGCTCCCCCTGAAAAAACAGAAGAGGTTACCTTTGACAGGTGTCACATGTCATTTCCAAATGGGTTTTACGTTCATCGACGACTCCACTGCTCATTTTATTTCTAATTGTGATTCGATCTCTCACCTCTGTGCGCATGCAGAGCCTGACTGTCCTTCACCGAGGCCCCCTCCTCCTGCTCCTTGTGCGGGTTCTCGTCCTTAGTGATCATCTTTTCTTCTCTTTTCTGCTTCTGCTCAGCATGATTGGTCTCGTCTTCCTCCTTGCAAAACCCAAAAGGGGACATTTCCTCATTGAGACACACATTCTCCAGTACTGGCATTTCTCCGTCTGAGAGACTGAGCGCTTCCTCTTTGCAGTTTGTAACCGAGAGCCCAAAGTTCCCCTTATGGCTCGTCTTAGGATGTGTACAGCTCTGCGTGGATGTTAGCGGCTGCTTTTCAACTTTAAGGTTCTCTGGAGCTCTGACGTTATTTGCCTGGGCTTTAATGTAATGGGCTGGGTTGGAGTCTGTAACTGGACCTTTGGAGTTGCAGGAAATGATGTTGCTTTGTTTATTCAGAAAGTGGTTCTCACGATTATCCGCATCAGTCTTGCTGATCTGCTCCTTCTTAACCGTTCCATCCCTCTTGCAACCTTTTTCATCCAACACTGGCATTTGATGTAGACTATCACCTTCTTGCAAAGACTTGTTGCTCGACGCTTCATGCTGCAGAACCTGTGCCTTTGCCGTTTTTTGATTATATTCTGATGAGCTCCACTCCGCTGGCTCCTGTTTTGTTTGTGTGAACTTTAGATTTCTGGCCTTGTCTTGGTTCTCTTCCTGGCTCTCTTTTTCTGGACCCCTAGAATCCTCAAATTGGACAGCTGCATCCTTTGTGCACCCATCATTTTTTATCATCTGTTCACTTGCAGCGTTGGGCACAAGCCCTGCTTGTTCTTGTGGGTCCTGCTCATTGTCCAAATTGTGGAGGACAATTTTCACCCTGATGTCATGTTCTGAAGGGTTCTTAGCTAGTTTTTCAGACAAAACATCATTGCAGTCTACATCAAACTCCTCTGTTTCTACATCCTCATCCTCATTGTTGTAGTGCTCCAAGTTAGACGATTCATCTTCCTCTTCTGGCATCTTACAGGCTGCTTCTAGTTGATCAAGGCTGACATGACCCACAAGCTCATGATTCCTCATAACCTGCATATACAAAAAACAAAAATAAAACCTTATTAGTACGTAAAATCGGAAACAAAGAAGCTCACAGAGCCACGCATTGAAGCAGCATTTCAGGAATGAATGGAAGTCTTGAGTTACATGTCCTGACCTGATGCTTATCACTCAGGTGTGCCTCTAAGTCGCTCAGCTGAGTGCAGTCGAAGTAGCAAAGTCGACACTTGTAAGGTTTGACATCATCGTGCTTCATCATGTGTATACGCAGGTTTTCAGCATTCCCACTTGTAAAAGTACATTTGTGACAGCGGAAGACAACGCCATGAAGGTAACGTGACAGCTTTGAGCGACGCACCTCTATGGGAACAACGCGTTCCTCTGAAAACAAAGAAACATGGTAGAATCGTGGTTAAGAAACTCAGAAGGTTGGCACAGTGAATCCTGTGAGCATCAAACTTACCACGATGCAGCACAATGTGATCAATCATGTTGTTCTTGTTCTTAGTTTGGTAGAGGCAGAAAGGGCAGTGGTGCTCCTTCTGATGACTCGGTTCTGACCGGAAGGTAGAATGACCAGTCTCCATGTGCTTCTCTAAGGTTTTTCTAATAAAGCACAAAGAGAAACAAATGACAAAAGAATGGGCAGAAAAGTAGAAGTAAAACAATTTAGGCACAATTTGAAAGAACAAATGCTTGAACCAAATCTTTCCAATACAGAACTGACCATATTTATACCAATTTATATTATTAATCCTGCCTTTCTGAACAAGTTTACATATTAAACTATAATTTTTAGTCTAATTGATGAATAAAATCCAAAATGCCTATCTATTATCATTGTGTAGATTTTGAGCACTACAGAATATACAACATTATAGTTTGATGCATGAATCACGTGCATTGTGCCATGAAAGGATCTGAAATCAATGGGGCTTTTATATGAAATTATTTAAGGAGGTGTTTGGATTTGCTGAAATATAAAGAAGACAAATAACCTCAGTCAATAATTGATCATCAAATAACCAATGAACAACTGACAGTATGTTTATCTTGCAAAATGTTTGTTACGCTGTGTAACATGTAGTGAAAACAGAGAAATGACAGATTTAACACAGCAAAACCACATCCTGACTTTTTACAATATTACAAATGTGCTGCGTACCTCACACCAGTGAGAAAGTCACAGTCTTTACACCTGAAGACCTTTCTTCCATGGCGGTTTAGGTAGTGTCTTCGTATACTAGACAGGTGTCCAGTGTTGAAATTACAGAATTCACAGTGAAGTTGGCTGTTATCAGGCAACGTGAGTTCTTGCAGGTTCGCCTTAGATGACACTCCGACTTGCGCCATCAAGCTGTACTGGTTTAGCTGCCGCTGCACATCTGGAGGCTCCAAGTACAGCGATTCTGTAAAAGGATAAAAATCTCTTAGCGTACTATTGTAGGAATGATACATTTTGCAGTTATATAAATACGGGAAGTGACTTGCTTTGTGTCATTTCAGGTTCTTCGTTGGGTTCAGGAAGATTGTTGTTCTCTGCTGTTAAAATAGGAGGCTGCTTGGTGAATCCCTCCTCATCTCTGCTACGAGTCTCCTCAGCTTCCATAAGAACATCTAGGCATTCACCAGGAGTGTGCACAGGGAATGAATGACACAAAATATCTGCCATGTGTGCAGTGTTTTTGTATACTGGTGTGACTATTTGCGCAAATTATATGAAATTTTTATAACAAAGGATATACGTATATATACACACACACACACACACACACACATATATATATATATATATATATATGAGAAAGAGAATATACAACAAATCACTGCAACATGGTTAATATTGGCATTACCTATATACTGAAAATGGATAATGATGTATGCAGGTTACTAACCTTGATGATTTTTCATAACATGACTCTTCCACAGGCCCAGCACAGTCGTCCGATAGGAGCAGAAGGTACACAGGAAAGGCCGCAAAGTCCCAGCTTTGTAAAGTACGTGTTTGTTAATGCTGTCGAGATAACAACAAAAATTAAGTATACGACTGCTTGGCAAGTAATAATAATAATAATAATAATGCTATATTTTACAACTCTTTTAGCTTTGAAAAGCTATGCAAATGTGCGTGAAGGCCTATCAATCTCATACAGCATGTAAGCCCTAATACTTAATCCTAAATCACCAGAGTTTTCTTACTTCTGCTTTAATGCTGAGGAAGGCAGGTTGTCCACGTTCTTGATGGCTGCCAGGGCTGCATGGCTGCGCTCATGCGAACGTAAACCTCTCAGAGACATGAACGTGCGCCTACACAGTTTGCAGCAGTGTTTGTGGTCTCTTGATTCCACCTCAGGATATTCTTGATCAGGGGATTTTGAAGGTGACTCCAAAGTGAAGGTCTCTACTAGTGTCTCGTTCTCTTGGACAAAGTCCATGGCTTCTAACTGGGACATTTCATTTTGCTGCAAATTAAATAGCAATCAAGTTTTACACTTCCAGACAGATATGTAACAATATAAATCATTAAAATAGGCTGAGGTCTGACTATGTCACACTGCATTACTTTTTGACCTTCTTTTAACTATTATTGGGAAGCGTCTACTTACGTCACTGGATTTGTTCTCTGGCGTTGTCGTAGTGACGAGTGTGGCCTGTGCCTGTGCAGCGTTTGCCTTCTTCATCCTCCTTGCTCTATGTCGATCCAGGTGACACCACAGATTTTTAATTCCATGTATTACTTTTTTGCAGTGGCGACATTTGTAACTCCCTGTGCTCCTCTTTGATATTTTTGCTAACACGGTAAAATCCATTTTGCAATGAAAAGTAGTATAGTGTGCAATAAGAAGCTGAGACGAGCTGAACGTCAAGTTCACACACTTCTTGCATTTAATCCGTGGGCTCTCCTCAGAGTGAGCTGCTATTAGTTTGCTGTTCCTGCTTTTACGTTTGTTATACTTTTCCAGCAGCTTGAACCTGCTAAGTGCATCCAATTTATGAGTGAATTTATAGTGGCAATACAAGTATTTGCGACATGACCCTTCATATGTGCACATGTGGCACTTGAACGGTCTTCTGGTTTGCAACGACAGTGCATTTGATCGGCAAGTTTCAGCAGTGTCCAGTTGTGAACTGGAGTTGATTTCTGTGCTCTTAGCTGCTGATGCTTTGTTTTTCAAGTCCTCCTCCAATACTGTGTCCACCAAGCCTCGATCAGGTTGTTCTTCAGCTTCACCGGAATGCTTAGAGTGATCATGGTAACGCTTAGTGTGGATTTTCAGTTTTCCTAGTGATGCATGAATTTGTGGACATTTGTTACACATGTATCCTCTTTCATTGGAACCTTTTCCTATCGTACACTTGACCATGTTGTTCACAAAGATTTCATCTGTCTGCAGTTCATCTGCCCTGGCTACGAGGTCTGGATGCTTCATTTGGCAGTGGGTGAGAGTTCCATGGTGACTAGCATTTACATAGGGGCAGACTGGACACTTGTAGACTAATATTCTTTCACCCACCATCGTGCTGGACTTATGTTGCTCCAAAGTGGTTTCTGGAAGCTCAGATGAAGGGTCAGCAGGTGGTGATATCGACTTCTGTTGGACCTGCTTGTATACAGGCACATAGTGTTTTAAGAAGGCATCCTTTCCATGTTTCTTAATATAATGGTTTCCAAGACGCTTTTTCCTGCAATAAAATTTTGAACAGAGCGCACACCTGTATGTGTAATCCTTAACGCTTGAAACAGAAGAATCCCTGTGGTGAATGTGCAAGTGTCGACCCAGGGCAATCCTTGTGGTGCAGGTATAATTGCAGTGCTGACATTGGACCTTTGCATATATTTTCTTACGTAGAAAGGACGTTTTTGATAGTGTTCCCTGAGCGCTGTAGGTATTTGACTGATTTATTTTGCTTAGAGGTGATGTTTTAGGAGCTGGTTTGACAATGTTCACGCTCTTATGGCACTTCTCACGGTGTTTGTTCAGCTTCTCCATGTTCGCATAGATTTGCTGGCAAGTTTTACACATGTACCCTCTGTATTTTAAACTGCCGCCAGGGCCTCTCTGCTCCACACCATCATCCAGGGTCTTTAGGCAGGATTTATCCAGGTGAAGGCTGTCTGCTTTGAAGTCAAGGGCAGGGTGCTTCATGTGGCAGTGGGTGAAAGCCCCTTGATAACTGCTGTTGACGTAGCTACAATGTGGACACTTAAAGACATGCACGCGTGTATGGATTTGTATCTGCTTCTCCTGACGTTTACATTTGTCTTTCTGAGCATCTCGATGTTTCATTCCACAGTGAGTGCTGAGGCTATGCTGGGTGAAAAAACTTGCAGGGCAGAAAGAGCACTTGAACGTTTTGTGAGATTCCTTTGCTTCGTGAGATGAACTGTCAAACTCAAGGGGTATTTGATAGGTTTCAAATGATGCAAGTATTTCATTCTGGTCCTTCAACTGGCTGTTCCCACATCGTTTCTTGCTGATCTTGACCCCAGGGTCAGAACCATCTTCCTTCACAGACCATGGATGAACAGTACGGTAGTGGCACGTGATATCCGATACTGAACTACCTTTAAAGGAACAAGCTTTGCATGAATATGTCTTGGCTTCATTTTCCACCGATGTTTGTGATGGCGAGCTACTTTCAGTGTGCTTTACTTCGCACTTTTTGTTTTTAGGAAAGCACGTATCAGGACCAACGTATAACCGAGTACTTACGTACTCAAGGCTTACTTTCCGCTCTGGGTGTTGTTCCTGGTAGTGCTCATAGAGTGCTTCACCGTTTTTGGGAGAGAAAACACACAAGTCACAGTGATAGCCCGACTGTATGCTTCCTTGTCTAAAACACATTTTTAGAATTTCAGGGTTTGAACGATTTGACTTGTGGACTTTCCAAATATGCCTCCTCAGAACATACAAATGCTGAGTGATGTATGAGCACCTATGGCACTTAAGGATCCTTTGTGTTTGGGAGACTGGGGCTGAAAGTGAATTTGAAAAGCCTTTAGCAAGCATCTTTGACTTCTTTTTCATCCGTTTATCCCCAAGGCTTGCATGTTTAAAGTCCTCGGTTGATTTTTGGTGCAATTCGAGCATCTTGTTACGAATCACAGAAGTGTGCGAGCGAACTTGTTCTGGGGTAATTCCACATCCACGGTGGCGATTGAAGTAATGCTTCATTACTTGGTCCATATTACTGTGTCTGTAGTTGCAATAGTGGCAAAAAAGCACATTTTCATCTCCTTCATTCAGAAGTGGCAGAGGAAGACGAATAGCACAGGAAAGCTCCGTTGACGGAGATTTAGATTTTTCAATTTCTTCACAAATCAGAGCTGTGTGTTGAAGAACAGATTCCTTGTTGGAAAAAATGTCTTTGTGGATTTTGATTTGATGGTTCAATACCCCTTTAAGGCTAGGATTTGCAAAGTTGCACTTCTGACAGTAAAACAACTTTTCTGGACAGTCATAAGCATTAAATTCCTTCACAGCATCTGCTGCATCACATTCTTCAAACTGAAGTGCTTTCTTACTATGTACAACATTCTGCTTGCCAGTCTCAAAGTCAGATGATGGAGTACCACCTGAGACCTTTGCTTGACTCTGAAGTTTCTTTTCTTGAACTGTGGTCCTATAGAACAACAGTTCTTCAATAGAGGTTGGTCCATTCTGGGTATGTTTGGCGTTATGATGACCAATAACACTTCTGACATTAATACTCGAATAACTGCAAAACTGGCAGTAAAACATTCTATCTATTTCAGCAGAGACATCTCTTTCGTGTTTGGCGAGGGATTTTCTTGCTCTTCTTCTATCCTCTGCGGAGTCCACTTCCTTGAGCTTGGGAGACTTTAGAGGAATCTTAGAAGCTTCTGGTGTGTCGGCCAGGCTCATCGAGGACAATGACTCCGAGGTATTCTTTTGAGGTGTACAGTTTTGTATTTCTGTTACGTGGTTTGGAGACTTTTCAGGCATCAGTAGTGGTGCTGAACAGGACTGTTTTATCTTTTCTATTGAGATACGTTCATCTTGGTGACTTTTTTGATAGTGGACATGCATAACAACAACTGACTTATGACTAAAATTACACTTGTTGCAACAATACACAGTCCCATCTGTTGGTTTGGAGATGATGTTTTGGAGTGAGGCTGCACTTGTGACTTTACACGATGCTTGGGTGCTCTCTGGAGAATTCCTTTCTGATCTTTCTGGTGTCTTTTTACATGCATTCAAACGAGAGGATGCGATTTGGCATCTAGAATATCTACAGAATGACAAGGAATTATCCACTTTGTGCGTTGGGTGTTTTTCTTTGTAATGTTCTTTCAATGCTTTCAATTCGTTGGAAGTAAACTGACAGACAAAACATCTGAAAACCAAACTGAATTCATGAGATTGCATCAAGATTACATCTGGAGCCTCTGGATGGTTTTTACTATAATGCCTCTTGAACTCAGATACAGCAGAAAACTCAACTGGACACTCCAAACAACGAAAGGTTGCACTTTGATCACGTGGGTCCTCTATGTAGTCAGAGTTAAATCTAACATAAGGGTGGTGGTTCTGATAATGGTTAGCCACACATCTGATACTCACATCACTGTAGTCACAGTGCTTACAGAAATAAAGCTTTGGGCTTTCTGCAGATCCATTAACAAGATGAACACTTTCATCATCTTCATCACTAATTTCAAATGAATTTTCTGCGCTGGAAGCTTGTTTACTTGTTTTCCCGTTCATTAGGGGCTTTGTCTCTTCTTTGCATCGTTTTGCTTTTTTAGCAGGAGGGTCTTCAGCTCTTTCATTGTTGGTCCTCTTGATAACACTGTTACCAACGGTTTCTCCCAATTCTTCCCTCGATTTCTTCGATCCGTCAGTTGACAAAACCTGGTCCGACACGTTTTTGAGGATATCAGTCATGGACTTTGCAGTGACTTTAAACACCCCACTACTGTTTGAATGAGATTCTTGTAAAATAAGGGTCCCTTTGGTGCAATCTGGAAGACTACCAGATGAGATCGCTGGGGGTTTTGTTCCAGAGGTCCCTGTAAGGTACTTTGTGATGGTTTGCGGTGGTAACTTGTATGTTTTTAGATCCTTTGATGAGAGTGGTAAACGTGTTTGTTTTGTTTTTGAGGTAGACGAAACAGAAAAATATGAGGAAATGTCTTTTGTCCCTGCACCGTCCTTGTGGTGGTTTTTCGAACTTACAGGTATTTTGGTTTCCGGAGTTTGGGAAACAGTTCCATATCCTAAGCCCTTCTTACTCTCTGTATTTCTAGGACACTGTTTCTCATGATATTTCATAATGTCCCACTGACAAGCTTTAAAATCACAGTGCCGGCATAAAAAATCTGATGCAGAATGGCTGCTTTTGTTGTCAGCATTGGCTTCGTCGATACCAGTTTGCTTCAAACCTGCCTCTCTGAGGGCTTTGTCTACACCAAAGTGATGCACATTGTTGAGGTGTTCAAAAAGGTACACCTTTGATTTGAAGACGAGGGTACAGCGACTACACTGGAAAGCCTTGACTGCGGACTCTTCAGCAGATTGACTGTGCATCATGTGGTCAGAGGTGGATAATGTCTCTGAATCTGAGGAGGTAAGTAACAGATATCACTGCAAACTATATTAGACGTGACACAACAAAAAAACAAGCAGAACATGACTTAGTGAAAATACCTTTTTGCATCTTGCATTCCTTCTAAACCCTGTGCTGCACACAAAGACGTGGCTGTAACACTCCTGAAGGGAAGATGAACACAAATCATTGCATTCGCTGCTCAAAGTACCATAGCAGCGACGCTTCAATCTACCTTTTGTTACCGGTGCTACAAAGACCACAACTTCGAGTTTCTACGGGACTTTAGAAACCAGGCGCGTGAAATTCACCACAAGGATTAAACCAAAGTACAACAACGGCAGCGCCAACAAGTCAGAACCTCGAGATTTAACTTTCAGTTAACTTCAACAGGAAGGAGACGTAAACCGACAAAACTCTTCCAACAACACAATCAGACCAGAAAACGCCCAAATATCGCCTGATGCAACTGTCAATGCACGCAGTATATATATACTCACCCATGCAGCCAAACACAGAAAAGGTTTAAGATGCAATGTTTTCAGTAGCTGGTGTTGATAACATAACGAAAGCACACATTTCCGCCATTTTTCCCGCGACTGTCCCCGGCCTGCCGTGTTCTTCTTCTTCGACTTTTCTAAATGGCGGACGTTCACCAACGCTGAAGCGCATCACCGCCCCCTGCCGTCTGTAACCACACTTGCACCTTGAAAAGGGTTACGTTTATGTTAATCATACATACAATTGACTCAGTACTTATATTTAAGGTAAACTAGTAAGGATCTCCTTGCTCAATACCATAATCTGAATATGCTCGTACACACGAGGATCTGTTTTATATGATAGAGTTTAACGTCTATTGGTTATAACATATATAGTCTATAATCATATTTAATTTTAAAACCAAATCGGCAGCGTATGTATTATTTGTTCTTTTTATTTTGATACTATCAATGCCTATTTTTAAGCACAACCGACTGATATTCTAACAACTAATTAGTGTGGTGATTATAATTATAATTTCCCCCACAGTGTTCACAAGCTCTGGCATGTCTTAAGATGATCAAAATCGGTTTTCTTAGATGATTCAAAAGTCCAAGTGGCTGTTTTCTTTCAGCCGTAGTTTACGTTTCTATAATGTGCAACAGCTGACAGCGTTTACTTTGATCAAAGCCAACATATATGACGTCAGAGGGCAAAGCGGTTTTAATAATTTACATTATGAGCAAATGTTATGAATACGTGTGATGTAAAAGTTCAGCAGGGTAGTTTTTCAACATAATTCAATATTGGTTCCGTATTGACCTTGTTTCCCTTCGGAATTTTGTCCGTTCGCACCATAACAGGAAAAGAAAACAGTACAGTAGAGGCTTCTCCGTAACCTGTGAAATGCTGGGTATGTTTTGAAAAGATTTATTTTTTCAAATGCTACCCACAGTGTACGTCTTTTCACTGTTACGCCGCTCTGCATTCTGATCAACATAAGTTAAAGATGATAAAAACACACTAAAGCCTGATTAGCATGATTGCTAACGTGTTTGATTCATCGTTCGTGTATCTGGTTGTCAGTGTAATCTACTCATATTACACTGTTACCTTTACTAGCATCACTCAGCATCATACTGTTACATTACACGTACACAAATAGCTGAAAGAGACGACTATTCATGAACATCTCTGTGTATTTGACTCACTGCAGGACATAAGAAACGCTTGTCGTTGCAAACCAGCCTTGCTCTGTGAAAAAGCTATTGTCTAACCTTTGTGTGTGTTTCTGTTTGCGTGTTCAGTTGTGACGCTGCGTGAGTGAAGCGGTTAATGTTAGTCTGACATCAGAGAGACATCATGCTCTCAGCCAAGCTGACCGGCCTCGTAGCTCTCACCGCCCTGAGGAGGATTCGCCTTGGACCCTCTTATGCCTGCTTTTACTCCCTGTCAAACTGCTTCCACCACAAGGAAGGAGGGAGGACTGGGCATTCTGTCCACGCAGACTCCAACATGCTGGGAAGAGTCAACCACAGTGCAAACCGACCATCGATCAGATTACACAAGACACAGAACCACGGGAGAAGATCACTCAGCTTCTCAGCCGCTACTATTGTAAATTCAGCACCGGTGCCTGTCCAGCCGTATCTCAGACTGATGCGACTTGACAAACCAATTGGTTTGTACAATTGTTTGAAGTTAAAATCAAATCTGTTGGTTTACTATCAGATATGGATGTATAATACAGTTAAAGTACTGGTACTAGCGTATTATCTTGGTAATTCCATTTACATAATTGTGTAATAAACAACAAGATTAAGGCACAAAAGCAGTTTAAAGGCTCTACGTGATTTTCCTGGTAGGATTTAACACAGACTTCATAAGCTCATTTTAGATAGAAGCCAGTTCTTTTCACTGTGGTGTAAAGCAGAAGTAATATCTGGTACCCAACCACTGCAACATTTAAAATTGAAAGGAAGAAAAATCACATTGAGCATTTTGGACACAAAAGTTGATTATTAGCAGCAGTTGTTCACATTTTAATATCTTGATTAAATCACCCTAGTCCTTTGTGGTGGGTGTCTGTTGTAGGGACATGGCTGCTGTACCTCCCATGTACATGGAGCATTGCTTTGGCTGCCGACCCTGGATGCCTTCCAGATCTGGGCATGCTCACTTTATTTGGTACAGGTGCTGTGCTGATGAGAGGAGCAGGCTGCACCATTAATGACATGTGGGATAAGGACTTCGACACCAAGGTATATGAATCTAAACACATTTCAGCTTTAACATTTTAATGGCAACTTTGTCTGTATTAGATGGGAGAATTGATTGCAGGGCTGCATTATAATAAAGTGCATTAGTTTTAGCTCTTTGTTTGTTTTAATGTATTTATTCAATTCTAAGTACAATATTTAACCGCCCAGTCACTCACAGACACTATTAATGGTATGTCATGTGCAAATATTATTCACAAACAATACGTTTTTCCATACTACTATTTTACAGTTGGAAGTAAAGTTCTAAAATAAATTCTGACTGTCTGACTGAAAGTTCTTGTGAAGGTATCCAGGACCGCCACTCGGCCTATTGCCTCAGGGGAGATTTCTCAGAGGCAGGCACTTGTCTTCCTAGGAGGGCAGCTCTCTCTTGCACTTGGGGTTCTCTTGTGTCTAAACTATTACAGGTACCCACTGATGTTTATATGAAGACCTGAGCCTTCATTGTACAATCATGTAAAGACATGTAATTACTCAGACTTGTTTCAATTTGTTTTACTCTTAGTCTCTTCTTTCTCACAGCATTGCTTTGGGTGCAGCGTCACTATCTCTTGTCGCCACCTACCCGCTGATGAAGAGGATCACTTATTGGCCACAGTTTGTGTTGGGTATGTACGGTAAAAAGTTATCCCACTTTTTTTTGGATCTAATATTTCTGTCAATTAGCACAAGATCAGTAAGCTTTAGTCTCATGTTTTCTCTGGTGCTCCGTTTAGGCCTCACCTTTAACTGGGGAGCTCTGCTTGGCTGGGCCGCGGTTCAAGGCACTTGTGATTGGTCTGTGTGCCTCCCACTGTATTTCTCAGGCGTGATGTGGACATTGATATATGACACAATATATGCACATCAGGTAACACGGATCTCACAGTTCCTTTTGGCTGTTACAAATGACAATTATCAGGAAATTTGGACACTAGTAAAATGCAGTAGTAAAGTAGTTGCCAACAGTTTCTTGTGTGCTTTTTAATCATAGTCTAAATGGGTTTATATGGTTTTAAAAGTTGATCATGTTTTTAATGCAGCACATTCATGTGATTCCTGCTGAAATCATCACCATCATCATTAAATTAAGAGCAATATGAGGATATATATGTTGGCTGTGGAATGTTGGAGTGTTTTCATTTCTTCATCGCCTCATTGTTTAAGACTTGGTTGTTCACTCTGTTGTGATCATTAGGACAAGGAAGATGACATCAAGGTAGGCGTGAAATCTACTGCACTGAGATTCCAGGACAGAACCAAAGCTTGGCTGAGTGGATTCACTGTGGCCATGATATCCGGACTGGTTGTGGCCGGGGTCAATGCTGAACAGACTCTTCCTTACTATGCTGTACTGGCCACAGTTGCTGTTCACCTAACACATCAGGCAAGGAACATACGTTCTGAAGAGTAGCTACTATTATAAGTGAGTGCAGGTGTAAATGTGGAAATTAATGCTATTTTATGAACTCTCCTTTTTTTTAGATTTATACAGTAGACATCAACAAACCAGAAGACTGCTGGAAGAAATTTGTCTCAAACAGAAACCTTGGACTTTTGTTATTTTTAGGCATTGTTGCTGGTACTTTGTGGAAAGAAAGAAAAGAGACCTTGTTACAGGTTGAGGAAGCAGCCAGATAAGTGAGATAACAATGTATATTATTATATTTATTTGGTACATTACATCATTACATCACATCACCTAAACATGGTCAGATTGATTTAAACAATGTACTGAAGTGCTTCTAAGTGTTATGATTATTATGACCAGATTATTATTATGACCAGTTTTTACAAACCACCAGGGGCAGAGTGACTCATTAACCAAATTCTTGTGATGTTTTGATCCACTGAGGAAAAATAAAATATCCAGGTCACTAGCTCAACTTCCTTCACAAGTCACTGGTTATGTAGTACTGACATTAACCTTGTGTGACATTTTATATGAGAAACTAGCATGAAAAAGACCTCTACAGGCCTGGGGATGGGTGGTTTCTTAGTCAAATGCAGCGAAAGCCCATTTATATCCATAATCAAATGTAAACCAGCTTACTGTACCTTATAATATGGTCTGATTTCCAACTAAGTTATAGCTATTTACAAACATGAACTGTTTGAATTGAAGAAATACTAATAGTTGTTGTTTCCCACATAGAACAGGTCATTCACAGTTGCACGAGCAGAAGAAAATAGCAATATGAAAAATGACACACAAATAAGTAGAATTATGTTACAAAGTGGAAACAGACCCACGTATGTCACAGTCAGAAGTCTCAGGCTGGATAGGTTTCTCAATTCTACAGCTATAACAATAGAGGTAATAATCATTTGAGTGTTTATCCAGCACAAACAAGTGTACAGCAGCTTCATGCCTGCTGTAGAAAGCAGTGGGTACAAGTGCCTGTGTATAAAATAGTCTGCTTTCACACATGCTGCCCAGGTCAGAAACCCCACCACGTGACCAAAGTGTAAACCGTGCCACCACAGCGAAAAGCCAAATGTCATGAACAACGGGAAACATTTGCACCTCATGTAAACGAGTCTACGGAGCCAAGACGCTGTTGTGGCGTTCCAGCGACGGGCAAACTCTGACACATGAGTCGATGCTTCAGTGGTCCAGAAATCTCCATCGGATAGTCCACTCCAGTCCGGCGAGTCCGCGGGTGAATTTGCCCAGAAGCCGAGCCCAGCTGCGTTACTGACGCATTCACTGATCCTCCAGTGAGAGTAGTACTGGATCCTCAGAACTAGTGCAAGAGTCCAGGTCCACAAGATGCCACACAGGACAACAGAGGAAGAGGGATCATGCATGTTTTGTTTCATGAAACAGACAAGACAATGCCTTACCAGCTCCAGCATTAACACCTGTATCAGCTTTAGGAATACCACACCCAGTGGACTGGGTGGGGAGCTGAGGTTGAGTCCCTCCACGTGGGACACGAATCGACTGTAGGAGCACAAAGGGCCACCAAGCAGTGTGGTGAAACTGAAGATGTAGCTGAAGAGCGGGAGAAGCTTTGCACAAGTGCTTTTTCTGGATGAAGTGTTTAGGGGCAGGGTAACTTTTTTCTCCTGGACGTCCATGGACAGTGAGGTGATTCTCTGAGTGAGCAGCATCAGAGAGGAAACGGCCAGAAACAGTCTTAAAGTAAAAGAGGTAGCACATCAATCATTCATCAGAGAATGATCAATAAATATTAATATCAAAGAGAAATGACGATTATTTCACGTACGAAGCGGTGGAATTAGTGGACACATGATATCAGCAGACGTACCTGGGGCTGACAGGCTCATGCAGGCAGTATTCTCTGTACTGTATGAGCAGGTGCCAGAAGGTTTGCCACAGCATCTGGACACCGACTGTCCAGCAGTGCACAGATCCAGGCTCCACAGAGCACAGGAGCAGAACGAAGACACACGCAGAGACGAACGGAAGCGCGCTGAATATGCCCATTGTGACAACTGCCAGCACACATCCTCCGACCGAAACAAACAGGTACCTATAGGTGGAAACAGAAGGAGTTATCAATGTCCATCTGTAGGTTACGCCAATCAATTAATTAATAAAAACAGAAGTATGCTTAAGTTTTCCAACAGTGAAATGTGCTCAGAAATTCAATAATTTATAATCAAATCAGTAGATCGATCAATAGATTGTACGTTACACACCTGCACGTCAAAGACAGATATCCCTGTCTAGAAAGAAAATAAAACAGAAAAGCAAATGGAAGAGAAAAACATTGGTGCAATAAAAACTGGTATTGTTCCCACAGCCCGTCGGTCAAACCCATGTCTGGATTCCAGTTTGGATCTTACAGACACTGGGACACAGCAGTTGGTTCTGATTGTCTCGTTAAACAGTTGAAATATTTGCTTTGCCTGGACGACCAGCTTTGCCTTTTCACCTGTGGTCTGCGTTAAAGTAAATCCATTTCTTTATCATTATCATGCAGCGTGATAATGGCCGTCCTCTTTGTTTGTCATTATCAGGACTGTGTGTGTACTCAAGCTGTTTGTTGATCCATATTTTAGAAACTGCAGCAACCGAAACATCAGTTTTTGGTTTCTAGAAGAAATTTAGCACATCGTGTTTGTTTTCTCTTAAATCAGCCGGAAATGTATCGATCTTTTATTGTTTCCAAATCAACATTTTCTCACATTACTGGGTTATCATCTTACATCTTAATGGCTTCGTTAGAATTATAGCTTAAAAGTTTTACTACATGTCAGAAATAACAGAGACTTGGTGTCAGGTTGTCAGTGTTGGAAAGCAACTACATGCTCAAATGGGGCAGGAACATTTTTGGCTCGTTAAAAATGAGACTTTGAGACATTTCTTCCATTGTTGATCATCATTACAATGATGTGTAGCTGAATAGTGGGCAGCAGATGAACCTTGTGGCTATAAATACAACTTCACTTTGCTGATTGAGCACCGAAGGGCAGCACTTGTCCAGTGAGTGTCCTCAGGTTTTTGATTTTTCTCAAGCCAGGAGTTTTGTTTACCAACATTCCCAAAAGGTCTGAGGACTGAATATTTACTATACATGTTTTTTTTCCAGTATTCAATGTTCTTCCTGCTCTATTGAGTTTTGCATAACATGTCCCTGACCTAATTTCGATCAACCTTGTAGAAAGAAAACAGAACATTTAGTACTGTATATTTACTGCTAATTGATGGTTTGAATAAAGACTGATCTGATGAGTAAACAGCCCAACTATTATAGGTTTAACAGGGCACAGCAGGATGTTTTTAGTCACCCTCATAAATCATAAACTTCAACAGTTCAGTAAACAGACCTTTAGTTCATATGTTAGTGCCAAGGAAAACACACAGGATCATTTAAAATAACAATTACTATCAATACATGACCAATACACGGGTATGTTTGGAATTATAATACAGATGTGCTGGTGTACTCGAACTGACTAATACATTCTTTGCTGTTCAAGTATAAACATGTTTTGTTCTTGTACATGTTTTAAGGCTGACTCATGTTTGAAAGCAACTGCAACAAAATAACTTGGCCACAACAAACCATCACTTAAGTTACTGGCAGCCTGAGCAAGTTCACAGAAACGACAAACAATCAAACAGTTGCCAACAGCTCGATATGTCAGTGTATTTAACACTTCGTGACACATGAAGTTCAGAAGCTGCTGACGCTAAAGTACATGATACATGACTCACCAGGGGAAACTTGGGCTTCAGCGTCTTGCCTAAGGACACTTCAACACGTGGACAGAGGGATCAAACCACCCAGGATTGGTGGGCGATGCTCTACCTGCTGAGCTCCTGTAATGCAGGTGCCCCTGACCCCTGCTGGCTGTGAGTGTTAAGACTTTCTGCTGAAGACAAAAGCAGCCCGACCCCACGTGGAGTCATAATCAGTTCAACCTGTACATTCTCTGAAAGGGATGGACCCACTGAGATCTCAGCAATAAACACAATTATCACCTTTCTGACAGCTTCGGCTCGAAACCTGAGAATTACACTTAACAGTGTAAACGTGGAGTCTGGGACGGTGATTAAACTCTGAGGGTTCAGTGCGGCCTGTGACAGATGTTCCTGAAATCCCACCTGAGTGTTGTGACCTCCTGCTGCTCAGTGGACGCCGGGCACGTGTGGAAGTCTAGCAGCTGTTTGACCGGGGCTCGTCATTGCGTCACGCAGCCTCTGCGCCGCGATTGGTCCGCGCTTGTGCAATTGTGCCGTTGTATAAACTCAGCAGTTTGAAGGAGTTGGCAGACTGTGCTGCAAGGAGCGCATCTCGGCCACAGGGGAGGAAGGCTGTGCCCACCGAGCGCAGTGAACGGGCTCCACCAGATTCTGCTCACTTGACTTGCGAAGTTGTTCGGAGATGCAGAGCTGCGCCAGGTCCTGGGGGATCTTCTTGGCCAAGTCGGTGCATCCCAGCGCACCGTGCAGGCATCTGAGCGACAGGAGCCGCGTGGTTTGGAAACTTGTGGGCAGGGTTCGGAACAGCGGGGCATCCCTGAGCACAGCAGCCCGGGCTCTGAGGACGTCTGCAGCCGCCTCCTCCAGACAGATAGAGCGACTACTGCCCAGACACGATGATTTCGCGGAGCGGCACATTGGTCCAGGTGAGCGGGAGAAGAGGGAAATGCTGGATGCTCTGGAACTCGAGGTGAGATTTAGTTGCCACATGAAACCACTCGCTTTATGTCAGCATATTCATATGTGCTGTATTAAATTCAGCTTCTAAAATGTTGTCTCTCACAGTCGATCGACCAGTTGATTGAAAGCACAGTTCCAGTCTCCATCCGCATGCAGCGGGGCATGAAAATGGATGATCCAGTGTGTAAGTTTGATTCTAATGTAGTCGTCATCGATACCATGTCTTTTGTACGTTCGGTTTCGTTGCTGCACGTTGTCGATGAAAATGGGACCAAATCTGAGTGAAAACGCTCAAATGTGTGTTTTATTCACGCCGTGTCCACTGCGAGCCTTTCCCACGCGAAACGGGCGTTGGATGAAGCCAAGTGAGTGGCTGAAATGTAGGTTGCACCTCTATTGTGCGCCCTGGATGGCGCTCCCTTCAAGTCTTCCTTTGAACATATTTGGAGTTGTTTTTGCGAAACTCGGCGAGCGGCACCAATCTCCTGTTGGGAAGCCGATGCTCATAGGATGGCAACTGGAGTGTAAAGTTTAGCCTTGAGCTCCGGTCCCAAGTCCAGTTCAATCTGGTTATAGCGTTCACATTACATCACAGCCGAGGGGCTTCCTAATAAGGTGTCTCCGGTAGGTTCTCCATGAGATCCGCCTGCACGTTTTCCCCCTTTGTCCATTTGCGGCACATGTACATTTCAGCACCACGCGCTCTTCTTTTTTCGCGAGTTTGGCCTGAGAAACTGAGGCTAGAGACGCAATAACAGGGGGATTTTGACAGAGGATCTCTAGATTAAAGCAGCGAATAGATGAACGGTTTAGCATTTACAGCAACCCAGCCGCCTCTGTCAACTGTAAGCCTGTTGAAAGATGAATAAATTATGTCTGAGTGACTGAAATCCGTGAATATATTTTCTCTTGGAGCGACTTTGACTTGCTGAGCTATGCTTCAGTGGAGCTGCCGGTGTTTTGGATTCTGTTAAGATAAGCATGATTTTAAGGGCCGTTTCAAATTAAGGCGTCCTATGCAGCAATATCACATTCAAAACAATATAGCTGGTGTTGGATACAATGCAAACAAACTCCTCCGATGCTTGAAACAAACCTCCAGTAAATGAATAAATAAAATCTTATGTCTGTCAGTATTTACAAAGTTGTTGTTCTATAAGCTTCCAAAATAAATAAAAACAATTGTGGTGCACTATCCTAAAGGTGACTAGATGTCTGGTCAATGGTCCAAACCCCCCAAATACTCACTGCATTAAAAGCAGAACATTAGTCAAATGACACTTTTTTAGCAGTTTTAGCCCCCAAATGTCTAAAGACGAGCATAACTTGAGTCACGGCCGTAACTGTGTAACCAGACACTACGTTGTCTTTTACCCGTCTGTGCTGTAGGAAAGTTTAGGAGAGCGTAATTACTAATGCTCAGGTACTGCGACTAGGTGATCTGGAGAGGTCACATGCTGGCCCCCTCCTCTGACTGTCGGGTTTCATAATGCAACAAGCCAAGCTGAAGGAACAAACTGGAGGCCGTGCTGGTTTTCTGCTTGTTCAGCTTTGGAGGGGCTTCAGTTTGCAAAGCCAGCGAGGGATTCTCTGCTCAACAATAGACCTCCTGGATGGTTCTGAATCAGGCTTTTTTTGCAGTCCGGTAGAACCCGGGGGACCATGGGAAAGCAGTCCTCCGTACTGACACAAACTCACACATACACACAGAAATACACACTAATCGCTTACCCTCAGCCTGCTGATAATCCTTAATCACTCGGTTCTGCCCTGAATCTGGCTGATTCACCAGCTCCAAACAGATTTGCAGAGTTGACTGTGCAGTCTTCTGCCCAACGTCAAAGCTGTAAATAAGCATTTCCTGGCTGTGGTCCCTCTCCCCACCGATGACCGTCTGTCTTTTCCGAAGGCAGAGCCGTTGGGGCTTTTGGGTCAGACGGGCGGTATTGTCCATTCCTTGGAGTTGCTAGGCAGCCATGAGGGCTGGAGGAATCTCAGAGGCTGGTCGTGCACTGGCAGAGTCCTCTTACAGCAAACCGTGGAGAATGAGGTTAAACGTGTTAGAAAACGGGTACATGTGCAACGTCACCAACGGCTGTTTTCCATATCGATGCATCAGTAATTATTTTTTCCATCATTCATTCTGCAAGTAAGACTTAACTTGCACACCCAACCCACCAACATGGAAACACGTCCTTGGATATGTTTTAGCTTATGCTTTGGTGCGACTAGTCCCTTACTATAGGGTGGCTGACATTAAACGTAAATGCATTTAGCATCACTAGCTGTGATGACGTGCTGTTTTCCTGTCATGGCAACCTTTGGTACATTGGCTGCTTCAGCAACGGTTAATCGTCTTTGGTCACATATTTTATAGGTGAGAACGAGGTTCTAGATTCTCTGCACAAGATTGCTTCAAAGAACAAAGTGTGGCGTTCCTACATCGGCATGGGCTACTACAACTGCTCGGTGCCACCGCCCATCCAGCGCAATCTCCTGGAGAACGCAGGCTGGTGAGTGGCGTGAGAGTCTCAGGAGAACAATTTTACCCATGTTGGATTTGATGATGACCTTTTCTGCAAAACATGATTTTTCATTCGTGCACTATTGCCGTGTTTAATTCCCAGTCCAGAGGAGTCGCACAATGCGTTCCTCTGTCCCGCCTCGGCTCCCTGAATACCACTAACTTTGTTCCATTATCCGAAGTCGCTCTGTTGATTCACTGTGTTCATTGTATTTCTCAGGGTGACTCAGTACACGCCCTACCAGCCCGAGGTGTCTCAGGGTCGCCTGGAGTCGCTCCTCAACTACCAGACCATGATCTGTGACATCACAGGCATGCCAGTGGCCAACGCCTCTCTGCTCGACGAGGGCACGGCCGCTGCAGAGGCCATGCAGCTCTGCCACAGGTATGAACATGTTGACCTACAGCAGGTGACGCAGTTGAGGTGTGTGACTCAGAATGTGATGTGAAACAAGATAATGAGATGAAAAGACAAATGTGCTCAGTGCGTAAATTCAAGCAGATTCCTGGTGAGTTAGTGTTTTTTGCTCTAGTTCTCACTTTCTTTGTCTTCACAGACAAAACAAAAGAAGAACTTTCTACATTGACCCACGCTGCCATCCTCAGACCATTGCTGTGGTGCAGACCAGAGCCAAGTATGTCCTTCACACACGCAATCAGTTTCTCAGCTATTCTATCACAACATGTCACTCGCATCAGTTGGTTAAAAAGGTTGAATTGGTGCCAATGAAGCTTTTTGTTTTGCAGCTACATTGGAGTCCAAACCATTTTGAAGCTGCCTCATGAGATGGATTTCAGCGGGAAGGATGTTAGTGGGGTGCTTTTCCAGTATCCAGACACTGACGGCAGAGTGGAGGACTTCTCTGCTCTGGTGGACCGTGCTCACAAAGGCGGGGTGAGACATTTCTGCAAAAGCAAAGCAACGAGCGGAAGAACAACTGACGATGGACTGTGTGAAACGTGTTCAGTTCTAGTTAGTGCTAGCATAAAGCATCGTATGTGTCCTACCTGAGCTGCTTGTGTAACGCAAGTCTTCATGTTCGTTACCTGGCCAGGCTCTGGCTTGCTGCGCCACAGACTTGCTGGCTCTCTGTGTGCTGCGTCCCCCTGGGGAGTTTGGTGTTGATATTGCTCTGGGCAGCTCTCAGAGGTTCGGGGTTCCTCTCTGCTACGGCGGCCCACACGCTGCTTTCTTCGCTGTTAAAGATAACCTGGTCCGCATGATGCCTGGCAGAATGGTTGGAGTCACCAGGTGAGACGTCGCTCATCAGTCGAAATACTTTCACTGTACTGTTAAAAATAAAATTATTAATGGACACGTCTTCTGTAAGCCCACTGGAAGAAACTTGAATGCAAACAGACAACTTGCCTTTCAGGGATGCAGCTGGTAAGGAAGTGTATCGTCTGGCTTTGCAGACCAGGGAGCAGCACATTCGCAGAGACAAAGCAACCAGCAACATCTGCACTGCACAGGTATGTCCCCGTCCTCGTTGTCGTGAATCAAAGCAGCGTTTTGTCATTCGTTCAAACATTCTGCTCTGTGCGTCTGTAGGCTCTGCTGGCAAACATGGCTGCCATGTTTGCACTGTATCATGGTCCTCAAGGACTTAAACACATTGCGGAGAGGACACACAACGCTGCTCTGATCCTTGCTGAAGGTGAATTAGTTGGTCTTGCCAGACTTCAATTGATGCAATGGATTTTAATGATGCCTTAATGTTACTCTATTATTATCCGGTTACATCTTTCATGAGTAACTGGACATAATGTATCCAGAGATAAATGCAGTTTGTCATTGTTCACCTCTGTGTCTCGTTTCAGGCCTGAAACGAGCAGGACACCGGCTGCTCAGTGAGATGTTCTTCGATACGCTAAAAATCAACTGTAGCGTCGCGGCTAAAGACATCCTGGAGAGAGCCGTGCAGCGACAGATCAACCTGCGAGTCTACTCTGAGGGAGTGGTGAGCACTGTTGGCTTCATGGTCTTAAACCTTCTGAGGGATTAGACTCTGAAACGCATCATTTGCAAACTTGATTTTGCCTTTAGTGCAGCAACTAATGCTACAAATTGGTACTTGAGGATGCTGACAAATGTCAAACACGTGAATCGGCATCTGTAACTGCAGCTGTGCCTTACAACGCACTGCATCAAGCCCATAGATGGTTTCTATCTATATATATATTGCCAACATTTGCTTTATTTTTCTGTCCAGTTGGGTGTTTCTTTGGATGAGACGGTGACTGAGAGGGACCTGGACGACCTGCTGTGGGTCTTTGGCTGTGAATCTTCAGCTGTAAGTCCGTTTTGTCTGCCGCCATTGAAGTTAGGTTGTTCTAGGTTCTCGAGGGCGGCGTGTGAAAGTAAAATGTTGGCTGGGAAACATTTTAGGAGCTGATTGCTGAGAAGATGGGTGAGCGGGTGAAGGGGATCCTGGGAAGTCCTTTCAAGAGGACAAGCAAGTACCTGACGCACCAGGTTTTCAACAGGTTGGTGTTTCTAATGGAATTGCAACATCGTAGCACATGTGTAGGATGTTATCGCACCACTGGTGATAACAACTTCACATAACATAATACACATAATAAACAGACTGTTTTATCTTTACAGCCTGTTGGGCTACAAATAACAAGCTTCAGTATTTATGGATTGTCAGGAATCGGCCCCAGATGTACTTGCTAAACAAGCCAGTGATGGCAATACATGAATTGACTGGTTGTTATTAAATACTTGACATCACTGTTTAGGTGACTCTCACTCTATTTTTTTTTTTTTACGCACTGTTCCTGATAAACCAAGAATTTTACGTGCTAAAGCAGTTGAACTAAAAAAATTAGGTTTCAAAGTGTTTGGGGAAAAATAAGAACCTTTGTAGCAACACAAGCCCATTTATTGGCATCCAAAAGTGGAGCATGGCCTAAGTGGAGCTCAGTGACTCAGCCCAGCACCTTGATACACAGCACATTGTTCTACATCTGCTTTTCTGCGTTGTCAAAACTAACCCACTAAATATGACTGGATGTCTCAACTCAAAATATAGCTTGATTTTAATGATGCTGTATAAATTGCCAGACTACGATGTTTATTCAGCTTGAATCTATCTATTAAGAGCCTCGGTCTTCAGATGAACATGTTCTGATTCATCTTATCCAGTTACCACTCTGAAACCAACATTGTTCGGTACATGAAGCGTCTGGAGAACAAGGACATCTCCCTGGTGCACAGCATGATACCACTGGTTAGTTCCATCTGAAGCCAGCACACGATGATGCGCATTTGAAAACTGTTAAAATTCAAACCATGCATATCAAAGAGTTGAACCTTGAGGGGGTGAAATCTTGTTTTCCATCTCAGGGCTCCTGCACCATGAAACTGAATAGTTCTTCAGAGCTCATGGTGAGTACAACAATATGCATTTGATCACATTTTTGAATTAATCACATCCAAGCAAAACAACCACATGGTTTGGAAACATTTCCCTCTGTCTGGCTCATTGTCTGCTTCTTTAGCCCATCACCTGGAGAGAGTTTGCCCACATCCACCCCTTTGTGCCTCTGGATCAGGCTGAGGGCTACCAGAAGCTTTTCAGGCAGCTGGAGAAAGACCTCTGTGAGGTGACAGGCTATGACAAGATCTCCTTCCAACCAAACAGGTAACGCTCATCTAAGCTGGAAGCAAATGGTAGCATCCTGGCCTGCCAGTAAACACTGGCACATATATGACATGTCATTACGTTAGCAACAGCTCTAAACCACAATGGTCTGGAGAATTATCATGCAGCCAGCTTCATCCACTTCAGTCTCTCTTGTTTTGGCAAGACCTTGACCTGCTCTGAGGTTGCGGTGTATGACCACTGTGTATTTGTTTTCCAGCGGTGCTCAGGGAGAATACGCCGGCCTGGCTGCTATAAAAGCCTACCTGAACTCCAAGGGAGAGCGCTCGAGAAGTGTAAGTGTGCTGCGATCAGAAACAAACTGTACTGAACTCATGTCGGCGTGAGAGGGGGATATTTCGTAGGATTCTGATTCTGTTGTCCAAGACAGGTTTGATTGGACAGGGATGTTTACGAGGCACTGTTGAATTTAAATATTCAAATCAAAGCTGGGCACTATAGACATATAGTTTAGAAATGTACGCTCCCAAGACTTCAGGAGAATAAAGTGATTGTGTGGATGAATTTACTTAATTTTCAAAATAAAACTAATCGTACTGCTGTACTTGGAGGAACGTTTCACTACTATGACCACAGTTAGTGGGTTGTTATGTAAGAATGATTTATCCCAATTGTTTCTGCTGCTGGAGATTAATAAAGAGCATTAGCACATAAGCCACACAATAAGCCCTATCAGTCAGGTTTATTGGTCCCTGTCTGCAACAGATCACTTCAACATCTCAGATTAACAGGTTTCAGACATCCGCCGTAGAAATTGCTTGAGTATCTTGACATGCTGAATGGCAGTAGCTCACGAACAAGATAAGGGGTCGACTTGCGGTATAAACACCTATTTATACTTTATTGCTTTCCCGGAACCTGTAACTTTACCGAGGTTAAACATACACACATGCTAAGCAGGGTTCTTCCGGATCCCAACAAAGGCTCTCAGCGGAACTACGCTGGTAGTTCTGCTGTCAGCGCTGCTGAAAGCGCTGACCTCCTGGTCGCTTCATTTCTCCCTGCACCTTGGCAGCAGGTGAAGTTGGGCCAGAGATTCCTGCTCTGAGATAAGACGCCTCCTCAGATTAAGGACTGGCTGACTCAAGTATTTTCTTCCTGTCCTGTAATATGGCCTTTGTTTTTTTTTCTCTCATGAGCCCATCTTAGATAGCAGCCTGATCCCTTGAAACAGTCAAGGTCCAAACTGACTGTTTGTACAAAGGGGCTGAAAATGCTCTGGTGCCACTATAGGCTACCAGCTTTTAAGATTCCATATTTGGAGGTTTTAAGACTTTGGGAATGGAGAGTCACTCCCAGTGTTGCCCAACATGCAGGGCCACAGGCCCCAGTGTCCCTGAGACTGTGTTTCAAAATGTCACACGTGCCGTCCTAATAAGGAATAAAATCAATTAATGACCTGCAGGCAGGTTACTCATTAGTGTCTGTGCTGTGTGTTGGTCCATGGTGTAACTTTTATCTAACCAGCACAAACTAAACCCTGCTCCTTTTTCTATGAATGGTTTTAATTTGGTAACAGTATGTTGATCAACAGTTTTTTGTTTTTTCTTCCATAAAGCTGAGATTTTATAGTCAAACATGCTTTTAATATTATTATTATTATTTTATAAAGATGTTTTTCCATTTACTGAATAAAAGTAACACAACCTGAACTTTTTCTATTGTATTTGGCTTCACTCTAGTTATGCTAAATTTTCCAGGTATGTCTGATCCCAAAGTCTGCCCACGGCACCAACCCAGCGAGCGCTCAGATGGCTGGCATGAAGGTTCAGGTGGTGGAAGTGGACAAAGATGGCAACATTGACCTGGCCCATCTTAAAGCCCTGGTGAGAGACTGTTCTGCTGCTTTGTTGTGTAATGCTTCAGGAAGCTTGGTCAGCGATGGAGATGGCCTGGAGACTTATCCTTTCAAAGGTTAAAAGGCGTCTGTACATTCATGCAAACGTTTTAACCCATTACATTTATTTTGGTCTCCCTCAAAGCTGGATAAACACAAGGCGAGCCTGGCGGCCATGATGATCACCTACCCCTCCACCTTCGGTGTGTTTGAGGAGCACATTAGAGACGTGTGTGATCTTATTCATGAGAACGGCGGCCAGGTGTATCTGGATGGTGCCAACATGAACGCACAGGTGAGACGAAACGACAAATACTCTGTAGCTGCTGTCTGCAGAAAGTAAAACCGTCAGCTGACAGGATAAAGGTTTATAGATAATGCGCCATTGTGCTGTAAATATACAACCTTTGATCACTACTAATATGCAGATGATTATTTCTGCCCCAATCCCTGAGTGAGCTCTAAACCCTCTGTGCTGAAGTCGTGTCAGTTAAACATTCTGATGTCATATCAGTAAGCTGGGTAATGTACATTATGTAATCCAAGTGTAATAATGTAATATCTAAAAATCTTTTCCTTTAATCTTGTTGGCAACTGTGATTCCTGAATTTTCTCTGCTGGCAAAGGCTTAACGTTCCTTCACTGGACTATTATCTAGGTGGGTCTGTGTCGTCCTGGCGATTATGGCTCTGATGTGTCTCATCTCAACCTGCACAAGACCTTCTGCATCCCTCATGGAGGAGGAGGACCCGGCATGGGGCCCATCGGAGTGTAAGAGAGGACATAAACCGCAAAACTAGTTTTCACGACTGCCCGGAGCTTCAAAGTTCAGGTTCTGTGTTCTCACAACGCTCATCTGCTCTTCTTCAGGAAGGCCCACCTTGCCCCGTTCCTGCCGAGCCACCCTGTGGTTTCCATGCAGTCGGTCAACACCAGCAGCTCGCTGGGCACCATCAGCGCCGCCCCCTGGGGCTCCAGTGCCATCCTGCCAATCTCTTGGGCTTACATCAAGGTCAGCACAGACATTCATGTCCGAGATGAAATACTGCTGCGATTCCAAAACTCTTGAACACATTACTGTACAGGACATACATTTTTTTTCAGTTCATTATGTAATGTTAATGTGCAAATGTGCACATATTTCAACATAAACTACCCTCAGCATAATGTCAAGTAGTGACATCACTCCTGTACACTGTGTTCAGATGATGGGTTCCAAGGGACTGCTGCACGCGACAGAAGTGGCCATTCTCAACGCCAACTACATGGCCAAGAGGCTGGAGGGTCACTACAAGGTCCTCTACAGAGGCAGGAAAGGTACAGCGTTCTGCTCATGGAGACCAACTTTCATGCTTCTACACCTTGTAACCAGCTTGTGTCAATCCTGTGTTGGTCCGAACAGGTTTTGTAGCCCACGAGTTCATTCTGGATGTGAGGCCATTCAAGAAGACTGCAAATATTGAGGCTGTCGACATAGCCAAGAGGCTGCAAGACTATGGTAGGCAGTCCATATTATTAGTGGATCTTATGGATATGTAAGCTTCGAGCCCATAATGCTGCTTTATTATGTATATTCAGGCTAGTTTTTTGGGTCCTAGCTATAACGTATAACCTATAAGTAGGTCTTAACTGTCGTGTGCTGGTGCCCAGGTTTCCATGCACCCACCATGTCTTGGCCAGTGGCTGGAACCCTTATGATCGAGCCGACTGAGTCAGAGGACAAGGCTGAGATGGACCGATTCTGCGATGCTCTGCTCGGCATCCGACAGGAGATCGCAGACATCGAAGAGGGAAGGGTGGACTCCCGCATTAACCCACTCAAAGTGAGGCACTGGCCGGATTACACTGGTTGAATTAAAGCTGTGTCCATCTGAGGTCCTCACATGCTTTTGTTTGCAGATGGCCCCTCACTCTTTGGCCTGCATCTCCTCTTCCAACTGGGACAGGCCTTACTCCAGGGAGTTGGCTGCTTTCCCCTTGGTGAGCGACCTCTTCTCTCTGATCAAAGTTAACGCATTTGCCATTGCAACTTTTCTGTAGAGATCCAAAATTGAATTATTCTCAACCACTAGAGAGCGAAATGCTACCAACAGCCTTTAAATGTCCATCAGCTCTTGATTAGGGTTTCAGCCTGTGTGTATTCTCACTGTTGTTCCCTCCTTTCACATCGCAGCCCTTCATAAGACCTGAGACCAAATTCTGGCCGAGCATCTCCAGGATCGATGACATTTATGGCGACCAGAACCTCATGTGCACCTGCCCGCCCATGGAGGTCTACGAATCCCGATACGAGGAGAAGAGAGCCTCCTCGTAGATGCTCTGCTTCCAGTCCCAACGTTTGACCTAAGCACTTAAACAGACTTGACATGAGGAAGACCTAAAATCCATCTTGTAATAATGTGTTAACTGGAGCAGGGGGATTTCTGTGGCCAGTCCAGCACTTGTTTCAGTGTGGCTGTTGCTCTTTTTTTTTTTTTTTTTTAAGTAACGGCCTCTGTTAGAATTTAGGTTAAAAACAAAATACAGTCAGACTCTGCATTGGAAGGAACATAAACATTAGTCTTGTAAATTGTGGTTAATTCACTTCTAGCCTGCAGCAGTGCAAAAAGTAAAGGTAGTTAAAGTGAAGCCTGGGACCGGGCTTCATGTGATCGCACCCTCTGCACCGGGCTCATGGGAGTTCCCTCTACGCAAACTCTAATGGACTAAAGGTGCAACTTGCTTTTCTAAATCTGCAAAGTAACTGCACCCTCTTAGAGGCTGTTCTGAGACAGCTCTGCAATGCTGTCCTCTGACTGCGGTAAATTTCAACTCCAAACATCTCGCAAAATGCACTCGGTGCCTCTGTTGTTGTGTAAAATAGCTGACTTTCCCTTTGTTCAAACACTCTAAAGTTTTCTATTAGGCTTTTGTTAATATGCTTCTCTTGTATGTTTTAATGCACGTTGTGACGTTCCTTGGCCACATAGGAAATAATCTGTTAATTTCAATGTAATTATTTTCTAATCTAAACCATCTCTAGAAATATCTGTATTAAACATTTTGGCTTAAACTTTGTTGATGTGCTGTGTTTGAAGGCAACACTGCCACCTATTGTTGACTGGAACGTTTCCCAGATTCAGTTGTGTAAAGTAGTTCAGGCTAATTTTAGTTTTACATTTGGTTCAAATTGTCTTCTTTAATCATTTGCTAAGTTTCAAGTAGAACAAAAGAAGAGTCATCTCGGAGATAGAAACTACCAGAAGCACACAGCTGAAATCAATGCAGGAACATTTCTGGAGCCCAGAAACTTGGGTTCAAGTCAGACCATGCCAGCCCCATTTTGCCTTTGAAGGTTAGTAATGTTAAGCAATGATCATGTTCTTGGACTCCACAAAACGCAACTTAAGCTTGTGCTAGCATGACACGGATTCATTCCACTGTTAACCCTTCATCTTCATACTCAGCTCTGTGTTGCCACAGTCCCTCAGTGATTCATTTTCAAATACAAGCACTAACCAGGCACATACTTAAAACTGAAAGTCTGATGAGAACTGAGAGCTTGTTCAAAGACTTCATTCATGATTTCACGGAGCAGAAAAAAAATCATGAAATGCAGCTGTAGTAATAGAACAAAGTATAGCTGCAACAAATTTGATTATTAAACACTTGATTGTTCTTTAGAAAGTAAACACCCTTAGATTATTATTACAGTAGTTTTCTTGTGACTAATCATCATCAGAAAGCATTTGTCAATGTTAAACCAGCTAGAACTGGTTAAGGAAGTAGGTTACATAACTGTACTTTAACTCCTGGGCGATGTGTACAGCACATAGCTGAGGTGATGGACAGCGCAAACCTTCCCATTCTGGTTTTAAGCCCATGTGGTGCGTTGGAGCAGTAACTTCGAAGCTGAATGCAGGTGTGACAAATAAGTCACTTAAAACCAGTGCATACGTTAATGGAGGGATTTATTACAGTTTTAAATGCTGTAGCAGTAAAACTGTGAGAGGTGGTATTACAGTACGTTCAGTATAGGAACACGTCAAGCTTATTAAAAGAAATTATAAAACCCATTTTCCTTTCCATTAAAGCCTTCACAGGAACATGTAGTGTCTATTGCACAGAAAGAGCTGATGATCAAATAACTGGGTCATAACAGCTGAACTGTTTTTCCATAACGGAAACCTGAGTATGTTACAAACCTGGTTTACAACATGTTGCTTTTGTATAAACAGTTCAGCATCTTCCTAAAGACACTGAGGTTTATTAAGATTATATTGTTTAACCTTTTGCCACCCGTTTTACTCTGCGCATGACCCTAGAGACAGAAACACAAATAGGCCCAAATGATTTGCTCAGTATTTAAAGACGATGATGAATTGTTGGCACATCTTTGCCAGGAGCTTTGAGATAAAGATGAAAGTCTTGACACAGTGGTTTTAGTCTTTTCACACGACTTGTTGATAAAACACTGACTTCTGTCGGTCTCACGGTTTCAACGCTAATTTATGTCGGCTAAGTTTGTTCTGTTTAAACAAGAGCACGGCTTCATTAAAACGAGGAACCGCTGCAATGATAAGGCTAATAAAATACAATATGAGGCTCCATTTGAACACATGGAGTTTAAATCCTTTAGAGGTAGTTATAATCTGGAAAATTACCAACTGTGCAAAATGTATTGTCCATGTGTTTCTAAGGCATCTGTTGCCCAAAAGGTCTGCAAATATATGAGGTTCTAGTGGCCAAGTGGGCTCAGACTGAACCAGGTGCATAAACCTCTATGGTGCTACACACGATATAACGTCAAAATCTGTTGAGTCACACAAGAAAAAAAGACCCGCAGACAATGTTTTTACACTGTTAATAAAACCGCTGACCCTGAACCTGCCTCACAAATCAAATGTGAGTCAGCTGATCAAACGTGTCTGTCCTGCTCCTCAAGGTAACTCTGGTAAAATGCTTCGTACGACAGTGTCTCACTTGACTTTTCCGGTTTCCCAGTCTTCTGGTTGGCTGATGGACCGATGACCGTCAGCCTCCATGGCTTTTCTCCTCTGAAGGAGACGGTCGACTAGAGCAACGAAAAGCGCTGAGGAAGTCAGGCACAGGCCTGAGAGGTAGAAGGCAGTGCTGTAGTCGTTTGTCTCGTCCACTAGCCAGCCTGAAAACACAAAGACGAGATCCCACAGGACTGATAAATTATTGATCAGACATATCTATTACTGCAGAAGGATGTAAGCCTGCAGGGACACAATGTTTGCTGTATCTAAAACAGACACGTCAACGTCACAAAATGCCATCAGGCTGTGATGAAATTGTTCATCAACAGATTGGACTGGAACAGGATCCTAACTTGACTATTTAATACTTTCTGTTGCTCTGTCCAAACTCTACAAACACTAGATTGAGCTCAATAAAACTTAATCCTACAGGTCTAAATTGTTGACTACACCACACACTGCTCACCTGCAGCAGGCAGACCCAAGAAGCCACCGATGCTCCTGAACATCATAAAGAGCCCCAGCGCGCTGTCGAAACCCTCGAGGCAGACAATGTCCACGATGGAGGTGACGTGAATGGCCACAACGCAGCCGAACAGGAAGCCGTAGAGGGAGGCGAAGACCAGCATCGTCCAGTAGTTGTGGCTGATCGGCAGCAGCAGGAGCACCACACCGAGCAGAGCGACCAGCATGGTGAGCAGCTGCAGGTTCCGCACCAGCCTCATGTTGGCTATCCACCCACACACCAGCCTTCCGGCCAGGTCTGTTAACGCCACGACGGAGAGGATGGAGGCTGGCCAGTACCTATCCATCCCCAAGCTGTGGGCAAAGGGCGCTAGAAAGAGAGGAGGGATGAAAAACCCTGCTGCAGCAAAGATGGCAAACAGGATGTAGAGTAAAAGTTCAGGTTTCCTCAGCAGGGAGCACTGGAAAACGACCTTCCTCTGTGGTGGGAGTACAGCACCATCTCCTTCTGTGCCATCCTGGTTGTGCTGGGTCGTGTCCAACGGCCTCATCAGAGCGCCGCACACGCACAGGTTGAGCTGAAGGCCTCCAATGATGAGCAACGCTCCCTGCCAGCTGTACATCTCGATCAGCCACTGGAACAAGGGGCTGAACATGATGGCAAAGACACATTCCCCAGAGCTCGCGATGGCGTAGGCGATGGGGCGCCAGTGTGCGAAATAGTGGCTCACCATGCTGTTGGCAGGGATCCACGACAAGGAAATGCCAGTTCCTAGAAAACAATACATTAGCAACCTGGAAACGTTGTCAGAGTTGCTGTATTGGACTGAACTGGACAGGCGTTCCTAACAAAGTGACCACTGAGTGCATGTCTTCCGTGAGCCTACCTTGCAGGACGCCCATGGTGAGGTAGAGGTAGGGCAAACTGAGGTCCAGAGATGCCAGCAACATCCCCGAGGCAGTCAGCAGGCCTCCAGCTATGATGACCACCCTCTGAGAGAACTGCAAGGTCAGTGCGCTGGCGATGGGAGCTGGAACAAAGAGAAAACACAAAAAACACAATTAAAAGCATCTGGAGCTACAGAGAAGATGAGGCCGAAACGCTCGTCCTTACCTCCAAGGTGAAATGTGGCAATCGTGGTGGAGGTGACCCACGAGGTGGTGCTGGTCAGGACTCCAAAGTGACTCTGGATGTCCAGGAAGAAAAGGCCGAAGTTCTTGAGAACAGCAGCAGTAAGGCCCATGACGAAAAAGGCCGATGCGACCACCACCCAGCCGTAGCCGCCGTCAGGGGGGCTTCTCCTGGACTTCATCTTCAGCAGCTCCTCTATAGGCTGCTGTGCTGAAAGGTCGTCAGCACAGAACCGTGTTCAGCTTGGTATTATTGTGCATTTCCATTTCTAGTTTTAATATTAAGACATGGCTTTGACTTTGAGCCTCTTGATCAATGGTTTATATATAAGCATTAGAACAGAGCGGTCAGAGCCACGCATGCATCTCCATCACCACCACTACACCCTGGTCACGAGAAATCAAAGAGGTTTAACGTCTCTGGCTTCAACTTTAGTTTCCTAATAATCTGAATAAGTACTTTACACAGACTACGATGACAGCACAGTTTAGACAGTAGATATGAAGCGTTAAAGCAAATGCGCTGATCTTGGGAAAAAAGAGACTTTAGTAACCTGGCGCCCACCTGGAGCTCACGGGTCCGACGTCTCCGTCATGAGTCGCTGCTGCTTCTGATCCGTCACCGGCTGGCGAGAAACATACAAACGCAGTGCGCTCCTACTCCGAACCTTAAGGTAGACGCGCTGCCGCGGAAGCTGACGCTGTAGCGGATGTCTGCGGGTTCGAGTCTTGTTTCACGCTGGTCAAACACCCACAGACGCGTTAGAAGCTGTTCTCCCGAGCAACTCACGGTCTCCGGTCTCCATTTGCAGTCTGACGTTTATTCACCGGTGAAACGTCCTCTGCTGTGGAGAGAAGCCCCCCGCATACGCAACATCCGGTCTTCAAAATAAAGTAGCAAAAAAAAAAAACAACAACCAAGAAATTAAATTATCTCTTTGCTCTTAATTTCTCATTACACTCAAGAGATAAATATATTTAATATTTCTTTGACTCACTCAGGAACCACAGCTTTCTCTATAAAAGCGACTAAGAAGGTGGGGAAATGTCCATTTCTTCAAAACACTAAAGGTTGCTATTAAACATCACAGCAGGAATAAGTTCTAAGCTCGAAGGCAAATAAATCTCCAAAGCAAAACACTGCAGATGGAAGGACAGGCCTACAGAAAACATGCATATACACCTCAACCTAAATGATTTCAAAATTTACCAGAAACCACTTTGTGAAACAAAAGCCTCTTCTGAAGCAGACCTCACCGTCCCAGTGTAATATCTGTGGGTGACTAAGTCTAAAACAACCTCAGCACATCCAGTGATCACCAGGATGAACGAATAAAAAAAATGACTTGGTGCATTTTAGTGCCTTATTTGCAGCAGTGGCTGTATTTACGTCTTTTCGCAACTGGGGCCAGTTCTATGTGCAACAACATCTAAAGTTAAAAGCAAAAGCAGGTTTTTTTGTAAGAAACCATAATGAACTTTCACTGGGTCAACTTAAGATCAAGATTGTTCATTGCAGCAAAGGTTTTCCAAGTAAAAGAAGCAAAATAACTTAAATTAAAAAACAAACATAAGCTACTGCACATCTTAAATTTTAGAATCAACAAAGCATCGTCTAAAAGAATAACTGAACAAGAAAACTGTTTTCTTTTGGGTTTCCACATGGAATAATAGCACAGAAACTTGTCAACATTAAATTCCTCGACATGGCCTTTACACACTGTACTTGCCAGCAATAGTGCTGGTTTTCTATTTGCAGTTATATTTGGTCAGTGGTCTCTGTTACTGCAGTTACATAACGTGGCATCAGTGCCTGTATAGGGGTAAAGGTTCGAATGTTTTCTCCTGCTTTAAGGACTGCAGCTGAACCTGCATCTACAGTTGCAAGGAAAAGCATGTGAACCCTCTGGGATTACGTGGATTTCTGCATAAATTGGTCATAAAATGTGTTATGATCTTCATCTAAGTCACAACAATAGCAAAACACAGTCTACTTAAACTAATACTGCACAAACATGGTTTTCATGTTTTTCTTGAACATAACATGTAAACATTCAGAGCTGGGTGGAAAAAGTATGTGAACCTTTCAACTTAATGACTGGTTGACCCTCTGTCGGCAGCAATAACCTCAACCAAACGTTTCCCGTAGTTGCAGATCAGACCTGTCGAACGGGTTGGAAGAATTTTGGACCATTCCTCTTGTTTCAGTGCAGCAATATTCTTGGGTTGTCTGGTGAATTGTTCTCTTGAGGTCATGCCACAGGATCTCAATCGGTTGGCTGACTCCTGGCTACAATTAGCTCTTGGAGAAGTCATTAGCTGAGCGGTTCCACCCTGCACTGTGAATGTTTACGTGTTATGTTGAATAAAAACATATGCTTATGCAGTATTAGATTAAGCAGACTGTTTTTCTAATGTTGTGGCTCAGATGAAGATCAGAATACATTTTATGACAAATTTTTGCAGAAATCCATGTGATCTCAGAGGGTTCACATACTTCACACACACATCCTGAAGTACAAAGAAACATTCTGACAAATGTCTGAACACCAGACTGAACACACAAAAAAAAGAAACCTCAAATGAGTTGAGACATTTTTTTGTAAACCAACATCTGGAAGGTTTAAATCCTGTGCCATCTTTGGGGTCAGTTTTAGTGAGGGAAAGTAATCTAGTTGGGACAGAGCGTTATACACAGCTTATAGGTCAATACAAAAGAAAACTAGAACTAAGTGGCTCGCAGTAATTTACTGGTCAAAACGGCTGTTGGGGTTCTTTAATTTTCACATCATCTCTCACAATGAAAACATAAAACAATAATGGATTTTAAATCACGTTTGTATGTACTTCATTTACACTGACATCTTGCTGGCAGTTCAAATATAGTTTTTACTATATTTTAATTTTTATAAAATTAGAAATCTTTTTCCAGAGATATGTACACAAATATATTGTAGGTATATACACAGACATAAAAAACACTCCCTATAAGTCTAGATGAGAGGGGGTGGGGAGCTAGCCCTGCTAGCTGTTTATATAGACACCTTGCATTCACATTCACACACGGGCACACACACACATACAGAAAACTTGTTTGACGCAAGCATCTCTAGCTTTAGGCCTGGTAAAAGTCTGCTCAGTCTCTTCAAACTTCAGTGAAAACCTTATCCCAAGCGCATCTTACAACGTGTTTGTGATTTCTCAGCAACACTTTAAACACACCCTGACCTCCATTTTCTGGCCATTAAACTGCTTCACTGCAGAAAATGGGGGTTGAGTGCCTTACTTAAAGGCACCTTGGTAGAAGGTGTTCATGAGCTGGTCCTTAATTCAACACTTCAGCCACAAACTACTCCACCAAAATGGCACTCAGCAGAAGAAGGACCTTTGTTTTGGCCATTGGCCCTTTGCCGTAAAAAGGGCAGCAATGTTAAGAGCGTCTCGGCTGGGCAGAAACAGGGCACTTCGGTGACTTTAAAACTCCTTACTGTCCCTGAACAGGTCGATGCGCAGAGCAAGCTCCTTGAAGGACGGACGCAAGCTGGGGTCATTGTCCCAGCACTCCTCCATGATCTCGTGAATCTGAGAAACAGCAGGGAGGGGAAGACAAGTTTTTAGCAAGGGGTTAAAATAAAAGTGAACAAACAAGACTGTAGTTGTCTCCACTTGATCACATAGGAAGTTATTTTCAGTCACATCTCTGATAGTTAAAAACAGAACCTATGAGATAAACCAATAAATATATTCTATATAGGCAGATAAATTGTGAAGTGATGAGTCAATTACCAATACAGGTGTTTTGACAATGTTAAATTGGTAGATGAGGTGGTAGAAAGTGAACAGAACATGTGTTACTACCTCAGTAGGACAACCTAGAGGTTGAGGCAGCCTGCTGCCTGATTTGAGGAGCTCAATCAGGTGATAGACAATTAACTGTCCCTGCTTGTCGTTCCCCATCATGGACATAAAAACCTGAAGGAGAATGTTGTTAGCCAAGACAAAGGGCAGATTTAAAACATTTTAGACATCATCTATATACACAGTAAAATAACAGAAATAAAACTATTTGTTAATTTTTCTTACAACCCTAATAAATTAAATGCATCGAATACTGCCCATGCGTATACATATGCATCATCACTTACTGCAGGTGGGCTACAGTTCTTGTCACTGTGGGTGAAGAGCTCATAAAGAACCACCCCAAAGCTCCAGACATCCGACGCCACTGAAAACTTGCTCTCAGTTAACGACTCTGGGGCATACCTGCAAAATAACACGTTGTGTGATTGCCTGCATTTTGCTTCTCTGAAGAATGTTGTCAGTCATTTCTGTTTGTACAGTATTTCAAAACTTTGTTGTTGTACAAAAAGTGTGAAACAGGTTTGAACCATTAACAAAATACAGATGTATGTGCATATTTTTCTGTGCATCACTATCTGCAATTGACACAAAAGACGCAGACAAACACAGAGCAATAAAAATAAACCCAATGCCTGACCAGAATATAGGGCTCTCTCCTGGCTCTTTCACCATGTAGTACTCTTTGTCCTGAGGCAGAACCTTAGTGAGGCCAAAATCTCCAATCTTCACCCTTAGCTCACTCTCTACGAGTATGTTTCTTGTAGCCAGATCTCTGTGGATATACCTCTTGCTTGATAGGTACTCCATACCCTGTGACACAAAGATCGTTTTAGCATCAGCTACTCAGCAGGTCTATGCAGGTAACCAAAATGGACTCAGGCAAGTACCTTGGAGATCTGAGAAGTGTAGTGCACAAGCTTCTTGTGGTCAATCCTCTCCTTGTTTTTCATGAGGTAATCTCGCAGACTTCCAAAGGGCAAATATTCCATGACGAGACGAAGATTTCGTCGACCTTAGAGAACAACACAGACAGTGACACCACACGTTTGGTGGGTTTTCTAGTGTCTTGAACTATATATTATATATATATATAAAATAAAGAAAATGGTACCTGCACTGTAGCAAACACCCTTGTACTTGACAATATTCTCATGCTGGAGAGATTTCAGGATCTCAATCTCTCGCTCGAAGTCTCGTATGTGCTCTGCTGTGCTGTGCTGGAGTTTTTTAACAGCCACAACCTCTCCAGTGTTGTCCTGGAGTGGGTCATATCGACACATCTCCACACTGCCAAAGTTCCCCTGAAACAGAACACTCACGACTCAGTCACGTTATGACTCAACTCAATGGTTCATTTATAGCCAAGTTCAAGTCTTGTGCACTTTTAGTAAGCATTCAGTCATAACAGAGCACTAGTATTTCTCAATTTATCTAAATTAAAGTTTCCTGTTTGATAGGGAGAATAAGCTGTAACATGAGTCTGATGTAAGTCCATATAGGAGGTGTGTGAAATTTTTGTAGCAGCCGTTTAGCATTTCCACGTGCAAGGGTAAAGCTGGATTGTGTGATAGATGGCGCGTGAGTGCGATACGTTCTGCCACATGTGCCCGTGTATTCAGGAACGCACAGTAATATAATTTAGCTTTATCATGTTTGTAAATCCACAATCAAGTGTTAAGTTAACAAACTGTGCAATACAGTCATGTGGAGCTAATGTACCAAGAAAGCATCAGAAGACTAAATTGTCACCAGTCAAACGGACACAAATGATGAACATGCGCTGATTTGCATATCAAATCACAGTTTCCACCCTTCTGCACACCTTGCCCAGCTGCTGAAGGAATATAAGGTGTCTCTCTTCAAACTGAGCCGGCTCCTGATTCTCAAAGCCCCCACTTGACCAGGCTGAGACCACTGTCCGGTTCGGCAGGATGTCACTGTCCATGATCAATTCATAGTCTGAGAGAGAGAAGAAATTTAAGAGCTATAGTAGCGATAGGTAATTCTACAAAGAGACACAACCTCACATGTGTTTGTGTAAATTCAACAGCAGCATGACCTAGAATGTCCAGTGTGACACAACCAGGGGTATTTTGCTGGTGAAAGTGACTGACCTGGTGTGAAGAGACTGTGGAGATCACGGATGACGGCACGAAATGTGGGCCTGAATGTGGGCTCGTAGTCCATACAGCTGGTAATCAGATTCGCCAGTTCTGTCCACTTTGGTGCAGGAAGCTGGTGGTGGTCCTCGTAGAAAAGGGTTTTCTATGAGACCAAACACAGGGTTAACAGACGGCATCTTTTCCATCGATGCTTATTACAGCCTGGGTAACAGGCTGATTGAGTTCCCGTTTGTGACAATGAAGATTCATTTGTCTGTAGGTTATGACGGGTGAACCAAAAAACTAAATAAAAGGCCATAGTTTGTATTCTGCTCGGTAAAACGGTGAAAGAAAATAATAAGGAAACAATGAATGTACACTGATGTATTTAGTAACTGGGATCTGGGACAAACAACCTTGTGTTGATGCCAAACATTTCCACTGTAGGAACTTACTGACCTGTCACTGAACTCTTCCCTTTTGTCTTGGGTTATATGCTTTTGTTTCCAGTGCCCTCTGCACACTGCAGATGCTGGGAGATTAAGTTTAACCCCTCAGTTAAGTTCAATAAAGTGCTTGTACTGACTCTACTAATGATTGGGTTTGTGGAACACACACATAGCTCGGTTATGTGTAAGAAAGACCCTAAAGTAAACAGTGACAGTATAAAAGCAAAGCAACGACGAATGATGAATTATGTTTAATGTAGACAGCAGTAAACTGAAACTAAACATATGTGTAAAATTGCCTTTTGTGCTTAACTGAAGGTATACACAAGTATTTACCGTGGTTTTCATATTAATGTGGTATGTAGCTTAGGTCACACCAAGCAGCTCTACCTTAGAGTTGTCCAGTGTTGCTAAAGGTTTCTCTCCACCACTACAGATCTCCCACAGTGTGGTGCCAAAGCTCCATTTGTCTGCAGCCAGGCTCAGGTTTGCAGAGTCCTCAATACACTCAGGGGACACCCAAGGGATCCTCTCAATTAAGACTGAGCACAAACAAAAATGTTAAAAAGCTGTAAATACGTCCTCATTGTCAAATTTTATACCATAACTGAATATTTGTCTGTAAACTGCACCATTTAAGAGCTGGCCATTAAACAAACTCCATTCTTGCATAAGAAGGACTACTGTCCTGCTACTGTTTAGCTGAGGACAGACACAGTATACTCACTTTCTTTGGAAAGAACAGTGATGCTGATGCCAGGATCACTCAGTTTGATGAAAGGGGGGTTTCCAGCCCTTCGGTCCTCCTCTCGGATCAGAAGAACGTTTTTAGCACAAACATTCCCGTGGACAAGTTGCTTTTCTTCCTGGAGGTACAGAAAATCAGGACTTCAGTCTCTTGCCATCACCCCTGCTGCAGTTTATGCACTGAACTACATGTCAACCTTTGAAGTGGACATTAAAATCTAGCTGTAGGCACCACAGACACGTATATTCATCATCATTAACTCTGACAATTCATGGATTCGCACCAGGAAGTTCATGGCCCAGGCCAGCTGCTTTGCCACTTCAAGCTTCCACAGGATGTTTATAGAGTTCTTGTTCTTCTTTAAATAAGTGTCCAATGAGCCAAACTTCACGTACTCCTGCACCATGATGTCTGAAAGAAAAATTTATTATTACAAGATTGAAATCAAGCCTATGTTGTCCTGCACAGGCTGATCCCAGAGGTCAAGCTGTTGCAGCAGACATTTTGTAAAGAGAAGAGAGAGTGGAAAGGTCAATGAGTTTCTTCTGCAGGGTACTCTAATCCTCTTAAGAATAGACCACCATGCCTTAGTCTAATAGAGGCTGGTCAAGATTACAGCATGATAGGCTCCTGACAGCATTAGATCTTAGCGACATACATTAAACCTGTAATGTCTGAAAGTATTGCTTAAAGCAAAGAGAAGATAAGAATTTCCACGTGTCCCGAAAGCATTAAAGACAAGAAAGTAAAGGCAGAAATTTAAACTGACTTACTCTCTTCTCCACAGACACACACGCCATAGTTCAGGATCAGGTGCTTATGGGACAACTGGCTCATCATGCTGGCAGCTTCAAAGAAGGACTGTGGCAGAGGGAAGACAGAAAATTTTGTCCCAATAAAAAAAAGTGACACTGCTTAATTTTTCAGTCCTCTAGTGTCAGAGAACGCCACAACCATATCCGACAGGGAATCATCTTACTCACACCACCCGCCACAGGGCTTGCTGCAAAATGTCACATTATTTAACTAAATCTATATTTTTGGATTATTTACCCAATATTGTCAGCCAGTAATCAACGGTTAGGCTGCAGCTTGTTTATTTGTCACTTTAAAAACCCAATGCTGAATAAAAAATTTTTTATTTGAATAATGTGACTATAGATGTTTAAAATTAATCTCTGCCATCTGCTTCGCTTCCGTAAACATACACTACACAGGAACGGTAAGCATAGAAAAGTGTTTACTTTGTGGAAATAGAGTTACATAAAAACTGGTTATTTTAGGACATTAGGTGAAAAGTAAAAGATGAGAGGAGGTAGATTAGCCACCTGGTGTTCTAGCATAAACAGTGACACAAATAATTACAGTCGACTGAATACACAAATCAAGTCCACTGCACACTGATCTGAGCACTTTGCTGACGAGAGATTACCTCCATCTGCAAGACATCTGTACAGTGTGTAGCTTCAACTTGATCCAGTCAGTCACTGTCAGGGAGCTAATGCTAGCTATGAGGGGTATGCAAACATTTTCTGAGGTTTTGTCAACACAAAGCTCAGATCCTGTCATTTGTAATTCCCAATGTGTCAGCAAACAAAACTTTTGCACAGGATTAAAAGCACAAACCTCAGAGAAATTCCTGTGTGCCTGGTCCAAGACTTTCATGACAACTTCAGTTTGGTGCACTTGGCCATAGTCTCCAAGCTCTTTACGCACTCCTTTAAAGATTTTGGTAAATGTCCCTTGACCAAGACTCTCCATCTGTAAAGAAAGACATTATTAGCGTTTACCAAGCACTACAACATAATAATGCAGAAACTAGTACAAATTAATACATAGACCTGATGGACAAGAAGGAAAACCAAGCTTACAAATTCCAGATCTTCTTTCCTGATCTTGTGAAACACCATTTGACTGATTTTATGTCGATTTAGCGACGGAGAAAGAGGCACTTCTGAGCCCTTGTTGCTCCTGCACACAAGCAGGCAGGATTTTTCTAAGGGGAATTAAAAAAAAAACATTAAACCAAATACAAAGTATTGTCTTATAAAAATAATTTTTTTTGTTCTAGCAAAAGGAAACTTCAGAAATTACATTGTGAGGGAGGGATAGTGTACGTGTTTAACCTCTGCATCAAGTTTACTAAGTCAGACCTCAGAGTTGTGGGTGTTATTTAGTGCTCAGTGAAGTCAGTTATAATTTTCCCTTTCAGGCTAAACTTTTTATTCATCTTCATACCATCACTTCGATGAATCCACAGCTGAAATACTTAAGTTCACATCGATCGTTTGTCTTTGCACACTCTTAACACAGTAAAATGCTACAAAAGGCAACATCTTAGTTTGACCTAAACAAATACAATATTGCAGACATGAAACTAGCCTGCTGCACAGTGTGCTGGGTACAAAAGATTAATAAGATGAAATGGACCGAGATATACAGTATATGCCATATATGTTTGGATGTTAGTCTAATAGCACAATAAAGAAATATGCATCCAGGAGGAGGTGCAACTCGTACAGGGCATCTGATAACATTCCATTAGGAGTAAACATTTAGTCTCATTATTCAAGAAAATCTGAAAACTACTCAGCATCTGTTAAATACGGGCTTCATCCTCCGAGTTCATCTGCCATATTTGTGAATGGGTGGGAAACTGTATATGTATATGTATGAGAGTCACATATCAACGACAAAGCTGCTTGCGTGTAAAGAACTGGAGGAACAGGAATAAAAATGGGTGTTTCCTTCTCAGACACCAAGCATTTCTTATTAATCTTTTGTGACGTTTACAGACACAACATCACAACCAAACTCTTTTGTCAAGTCTTTTTTTAGATGGTCCATATGGAAAAGCAGTTTTCCATGATGTGTGTTAAAACATGTATGTTTTACCTTTGGATTTAGGTGGACAGCACTTGCTGAACTGGAAAATGACACTGTCAGAACGCACAGTTTCTTTTTGGTAGCAGTTGAGTAGTTCCTGCAGGCTACTGAAGTTTCTTTTGGTTCCACTGAGGTTAAACTCCCCGTTGGCAGACCTGGTGATCTGGCAGTGCTTGTATTCTATAGTGTCATACACCTGGAAGGGGGAGGGATGTTAAGTAGATTCAATGTGAGCAGTCATAGAAGTAAGTAACACAGCAATAAGAACATCCTCACTGAATGAGACACCGGGTCAGGCTTTAGATCTACAATAAAACCACATGGGTCAGAAGAACAAAACCCAAGTGTATGTAGAGCACTGAGGTTTTAAAATGGTGAAAACTGGCCCAAAACGCTTGGTCAGATTCTTAAGCCACAGGTGAACAGAAAAGAAAAGAAAAGAAAAGAAAGAGTCAAGCTGCCCTGTAGTTATGGATGCGGTGAACAATATTAGCAACACACAACACTGACACAAAACCACTGCACCAAAGTTTATTTTACTGTACCGGTGCAGTAGTCCAACTAAAACTAGGAGGCTGTGCTTATTATTCGTCTTTGATCAGACTGATCTTGATTGTTTTTCTAGTTTTAATCTTAAGGAAAGGAAAAAGGTGAAACAGGTTATCTCACTTAAACCAGTATTACCAAAACTAAAATGGACAGCAGCAGAAGAAATGTGTACTTTAATCGTTACTTTCCTCCAAGTGGTCAATAACTATCAAAGCAGAGTCTTACTTACCTCAACAGGGAAAGTCAGGAAATACTTGCTGAAGTCTTTAGGGCTACATCTCAAAATGTACAGCCCTCGCTTGTTCCCACACTTCTGTAGCCAATGGATTGCAAACTCCATTCTGCAAGAATTAAATACACAAATGGAATAAATAAAATCTTTATGTGTGCAGCTAAACTACTTTGGGACTAGGATCTGACTGTTGGTTTCATTTAACAACTAGATGTGGCAGCAAATCTGAAAAGGCATTAGTTATGTGGTAAGAAAATTCAAAATTTAATTTTTGTGGAAGGCCCAATGGACGCTTGTAGTAAAATGTAAATTAAACCTTTGTAATATTCACTTACGAAATGGGGCCATGGCAACGGGAGGAAATGTTCTCCACAAGCCTTGGAGGTGCCACTTCTTTACATAGGTAGTGATGAGCATCTGTAGTCAGACGATAGTAGCCATCAATGAGAGACACAAAAGAGAGCGCCTCCAACAGGGTGGGAAACTCCAGCTCCTAGAATCACATGAGGCACATCAGCTTTAACATATCTGGTCTGGTGACAACAAATAACAGACAGAAAGTAAAAGGTAAAATCACCAGATTCTTGCCATCTTGCTTATTAATGGTGACCACGCGACTCTCTGCAGCGCCCTCTTTGCTGGCCTGTTTGATGCCAATGTCTGTGACATCAGGAAAATCACACAAGGTCTGCAGCTCCTGGCCAAAGAGCAAAGGATTACACTTCTATTACAAACAAGTATGTCTATTTATCCACAGACAGTCGAATATCACTTCACCAACATGTGGAGACGCAAAGGTCAGATTTCAAAGTCAAATTAAATGTAAACAAACATAAACAGCGTGCACAATCGAGTATTTAAGTATAAAAATGAAATGCTATTACAGCAGAATAACAGCAGTGCACTCATGGTACCAACCTGATCAGAATCTTTCAATTTCTCTCGACACCACTGGATGCCAGTGTCCGCCACCACCAGGATGATGAGCTGTCCGCTGGAAGGTTCCCTCACCTGAAAGGTCTCTGTGTAGAAAGTCTTCTCCAAAGACTCCATGCTGATGAGGTACTTGAGCTTCAGATCACGCGCCGTGGTCCGACACTGACTGAACTGTTGAATGAAGCGCTTAAAGCGAAAGCGAATTCGCTTACGTGTCAAGAAGCTGCAGCCATGGATGTGTGCTCTCATGTCTTTGGGCAAAAACGACTTGTAGCTGGAAGACAAGTGGCATAAAAATGAGCTGGATTACACGCAGTCTAAAAACTGTTCCGTAAATTACCAGTGAATGGCTTGTTTACTTGCTCTCATCAGACATTTCCAGACAATAAGAATTATTTTATAGCTGTGCTTTAAACAAGACTACATAATCTTACGTTAAATGCATTTTTGTGTTGGTAAACAAGAATCATTAGTTGTAATGAAAGTACAGGTACGGCACCAGTTACAAAGTTGGATAAATTAACACTTGAATTTTAAGTAACTATGAATAACACCTTGTAGTGTGGTAGATGTCCAGCGGAGACATCTGTTTCTCTTTAGCTGCCCGTGTCATGTCGAGTACAGCCATACCGAGACACTCTTCTTGTGTCTCATGGGAGTTGGGGATATTCACCAAGCCGTTCACAAAGTCATTCCTCCACTGGACAAAGACACAGAAGTAAATGGTAATGTAACGTGTTCTGCGTGTAGAACTGACCAGTGGATGAGAATCATACATTTACTGTCAAGGTTAGTTAGTATGATCGATAACCACCAGTGTCTTTTTGGCACAAATAAAGGCAACTGCAGCTAGTGAACACAATGTCAGATGAAGGTTAAATAATGAATGTGCTTATCATCGGACTAATATGTTTTTGATGATATGGAGCATCAGTGGTGATTTCCCTTCACCATCCCACCACAATAAAACAGCCAGACTTTAATCAAATCACCACACCCTATAACGTATCATTGTCCTTTAAAAACGAAGGCTTTGGATTATATATTGCTGCTGCACTGGTTAACCTCCAACATCCCCTGCTAGTCACAATAGTGTTTCATTATGATAAACATTCAACATGACCTTCACAAAGCAAAACACATCTGTGCAGAGTAAATGCGAGCATGTGTACGGGCTTAATGGCTGCAAAGACACAATGCATTACACTCTCGCATGTCCCCCGCAGTGGTGCTTCTCTTCTCCCCTTCAGGCTTTTCCAGAACCACTGAAGCAGATTTCCACAGGCATAATTCCACATAATCCTTCAGTTCACTCAGGGTTCAACTCCAGTCATTTTACTGGAGTTACCTGGATTCACCTATCCTACACACATCCTTCCTACTGCAGTTTAGCTTATATAATAAGGTTCATGACTTTGCTATGCAGAAGTCTGAGAATTAATTTGCTCTTTTTACTTTTTGTCGTCCTGTCCAATGCAGATAATGTATTACGAGTTAAAATTACTGACAAAACAAAATGATCACCCTAACCCTAGACAGATACCCCCTTCAAGGACAAACCCAGAAGATACCTGGCATAAACCTAAGTCCAGTTTCTCCTTCTAAACATTGCAAGGAACACTTCTGCTTTTCAGACTTTATGACCTTTACAGCATTAGCAAAGTAGTAGTAAAGCGACTCTTTGTGCACGGACTGATTAACCTTGTGCCCTGGAGCAAAAATTTGAAACCAACTTCCACTGAAACCAGTGCTACAAACCACAAGCTGTTTGAGTAAGGTCTACAACAACCTGTCGTGTCTAGCTATTTTGGGAAACTCATTTTTGTATTTTTGAAAATCTGTGACCCATTTTAGAAGATTTACATCTTTGGTAGAAACAGTCAGGCCAGTGGCCAAGATCCACAGACAGCAAACAAATAAAAAGTCAGCAAAGTCTGGAAGTATTGAGAAACAGATAAACATGTTGTTTGTTTTGGTCTTTGCCTTTGTTGACAGTGTCAGGAATACAGCATACACAGTTTTATCTATGCAGATCATTTTTCGACAGGAGGTCTACTGAGGAGATGACCCCGCAGGGCCTCTTTTACAATCTTCAGAATTTTCATTAATGTTGTGATGACACACTGAATATTAATCACAGAAGAATCAAATAAAGTGCACTATTTAATCAGTGGTCTTAATGAGCAGGAGCAGCTTCCAGCTGTGTTATATCAGTAATGATTGCCACTAATGTCTTAGTGTAATACTTCATATGGGAGACTAGACCAGGAACAACTGATGCTGTGGTCTGTTGCGAAAAGTGGTTCAGTGCACACAGAAATTATTTTGATTTGAGATTTAATTTAGCTTTCATTCAAGTACTGTGCACATCAAGGTCCTTTAGGTACCTTTTGACTGCCATTTACAAGAAGTACTAAATTCTGTGTTCCCTGTCACATATAATTGACTAAATTCACTAAAGCACTCGCTAACTTGCTTGGAGCCATTTGTTGATAACGCACACTACAGTAAGTCAACTAATGATGAGAACATTAATGCAAAAACAGTTGAAAAAGAAAACTAAATCACAGACTATAACTTGAGCAATGCTTTAATTTGAGGCCCCTATTTCAAATCTGTCAAGGATAGGAGCTTGTTTTATGAAGCCTAATCTAAAACACTGGGCTTCAGGGCAGTGTGACCAAACAAGATACACTTGTTCAAGTGATACACATATGATACGACAATGTGCATCTACTCAATGTGTGTAACAAATAGAGTTGTTGAGTGCATGTTACTTACCTGAAAAAAAAGGTATGACATTACAAAATCATCAAGGACAGGACTTTCTGAATCCTTGGTGACCCCATATCTATATGCCCGGGACGCCCCACCACTGTACCAGCCAGGGAAGTAGTACCTAAGATGAAGTTAAGAAAAAAAAAGTGCTGCGAGAACTGGGAAACACACCAAAGCAGCAGTGTGAGTGTAAAGGTTATGTACATTACCTAATTCTGAAAAACACATCTTCTGAAGCTGATTCATCAAGTTGAAAGATATGGTTGGGAGAAAACCACAAGTGGTCTCGTTCTCGGAAGAGACCAAAAAGGCTGCAGTAGAGAGGTGATACACCTAAAGTAGACAAAGAGCAACCTCATTATGTTCTGCAAACCCCCCTAACTGGCATTTCAAATCAAATTCGTTTTTCCTTTTTTTGAATTGTATAAATTAAGTAAATGTATACATGCTGTAATTTCAGTGGGAGCTCTGAGGAGCACATATAGACATAGCCTCAGGAGACCCATTAAAAACTATATGTTTGTACTACAAACACAAGTGAACCAAAGGGCAGTGTATATTGTCTAAAATGTCAATTCCAGACCCATAACATACGATTAACAATATGCAGGCGAGTCGTTTCAGCAGTCATTACTTTCACTTTTTTTCCCCCTTTCTAACATCTGTGTGCATGTCCTTAAGAGAGTCCAGAAGCTCAGACAAAGCACAGAAATGACTGAAGGAACAAACGATTTTTACGCTCATAGATTTCACTGTGGCGCCTTGATAACCTTATCTTGGGACCTACATTCCAAGTTACAGCAAAACACGTAACACATGCTTCATGCAGGCTACACAGCTCGGGTACTCACTGCATGCCTTGGCTGCATCTATACACAGCTCCTCTGCAACATAGTCCCCAGGTGGGTAGCTGAGGAAACTACGTTCACCCGCTGCTTGGGTACTGTTGTAGAAATGTATCCTCAAAACAGCAGCAGCCGGTCTTGTGTCTGAAGATTCTCGATGGGCGGCCCCATTTTGGTGCACTGTGGGGCATGTGTCAGTCACAGTGTCCATGGCTGGCAGGAAGGCCATCAACAACACGCAACCTTCAATCAGTTACAAGCAAAATGTCAGCAGAAAAATAAATATCAGCTTATTTTCTTCCTCTAGAAAACTGTGATGAATTTAAAATCACGATCAGCTAAAGTACGTGCTCTCAACAGTTATATAAACTGTTATCAAAATTCAGTTACATAAAGCTGCAGTACAGACAAACCATTGTCTAGAAAAAGGTTATAAAATCTGTAAATCTAATTCAAAAATAGGCTACTCAGTGAGAGTTATCAAATGTGGTCAGAAAAGCCTGAATGTGAATCTAATGTAGAAGTGTTTGTCCCTACTGTCACTTAGTATTTTAGTAGGAGCATTTTTAAGTACGTATATTGTAATTTGAGTTCAAACTGGCAAACATTACTAAACACAGTCCTAAATACAGACAAATTACATTCCCTCTGTAAACCTGCTGCTGTTCAGACTGTGTATGAAAGAGAACTGAATTACAGGGCTTATAGTCCTTCCATAATCATGACCTAGTGTCCGCAGCCTGCCTCGATGCTGGATTTCCCTTCAGCACGCACTGTTCTCATAAACACTTGGACACTTGTAAGGGAAGTGACCGTCAAGTCTGAAGTGAAGTGAAGTGAAGTGACAACTCTGAAATAGGGCAACTATTATTGCAAAGGTGGAAAACAAAGCTGAAACAAAACGTGTTGTCCGAGTACTTCACATGTGCACCAGCGGAGAAAAAAGCCACATATAGCAAAGTGGATCATTCTAAATTCTAACCTGAGGGTTGTGGTGAATACTTTAATCAATTATGTTGTCTTTTATTTTCACACCGTTCATTCTCATTATCTGGGTTAATTTGTAGTCAGAGCAAAAGCTGGGGAATACAATTCCTATACGTACTTCCGTGAGCACTTCATTAGCTCCATAGTGAATAAAAGGTTAGAAAATATCAACAGAGACCAAAACCAAGCTAAGAGAACCTGAGAAAATCTCAAACTAAACACAATAAGATTGCCATCTACAAATATACAGTTTTAAAATGATAAACTATTAAGAATCTTGTTTATATGACCCCAGTAAGTGCCTGCTATAATTTATCAGAGAACAGTAAATATTCAGTGCTGGACAAAAAAGAAAGAGAAATAAAAAATAAAAAAAAACATTTGAAGAAATAACCCACAATTTACTTCTACTTGAATTCCACGAATGGATTTAGGAGCATGTTTACTGGTAGAAAGCAGAAAATAGGAAAGGTTATGTCATAATGAAATTAGCAGATGTGCAGTATCACACCAGAAAACATTACATGACATGCGGTCTTTGAACGCAGTCATCTTACTTTAGCCCGGACAATAAATGTTCCCCCCGAGGCTCCCCAACACTTCCGATTTTCAGTTAGATAAAATGGTTGCATAACTGTTTCCTAATTATTCTTACTTACACTCCACGCTTATCAGTTCTCTATCTGGATGATGAAATATGACATTAGGTCAGTTTGAGCTTACATGTAACTGAGAAAATGAACTTTGTCTGTTAAAAAAAAATGCTATTATTCAAATTACTCTATGTAAAGAAGAAGGAGAATCGCCAGTGAAACTTCACAAATAGCAGAAAGTTCACCCAGGCCGCTGGCTTCAGCTACGCTAAGGCTTCAGCAGATTAACCTTAGCAGCCTCACACACCCACCCAGAGAACGTAACCTTAGCTAACGCCGCATAAACACAGCGCACGGACGCGTGTCAGCCACTAAACCGACCAGCTTTCGAGCTGCGCGTTTAAGCGCCGTGAACAACACAAGCAGAGCAAAGCTGTCAGCGAACTGCTGATGAGCGTGTCGTGAACCACTTACTTCGGTAGGGAGCCAGCCGTGCGGCTTGCTAGCTCTCTGCTAGCTTCCTAGGCCAGCGCTGCAGCCAGGACGAGCGACGTGTTTGACAGCTACGAGCAAACACTGATGCCTCTGTTCTTTGGGATTAGAATTCAACTCGCCGACCGAACGACACTTTATTTATGGCCGGAATCTGTCCGGAACGTTGTAGCTGGTCAGCCTGCTACACGAATCCCAGCTGGGCAGCCCAGCGTCGCCCATCTCGCTGCGGAGCAACTTCAGCCGTCTATCTTGTCAATCTCGTAACTTAAGCTAACGCTAGCTACAACCATGTCGCGCACGTCACAAAGTGGCTCGAAGACGCCAAACTCACCCACACGCCAGCCGTCTGCCGTGTCACAACGCGTGAGACTAGCTAGGACGCGAGTTACGCTGCCGACACGTTGTCAACTTATTGACGGCTTCAACTCTGACAAGGTTGCCAGTTAGCAACAGAAAGCAGCAGCGCAGCCGAAGCCCCGAGTGAGTCAACAAACCAGCCTCTCCCACCATACTGACGCTGCCTTCAGGGGCTGTCGGGAAAGGCTACCACTGTAGAGAGAAAAATCTAGTTCACCCCGGCTACACGTGTACATAAAACGGTCAATTGATGACACGTTTAACAAATAATTTATTTTCTTTGCATTTAATTGTCACTTAGTTAAATAAATGTATTCACGGATAGATTTAGTATAAATACTCATCATATTACATTTGCTGAATTTCCGCCACATTATAATTCAGGTAGCAGCTTAACTAGCTTGGGTTTCACTTGAAGAGGCACCAAGCTGATCTGAGATGTCTCGGGCTCCGTTTAATTTATTGTGTGCATATTCCATTGGTGTAAGCCGGCCTTGAAATGTGTACATGCTTGTTACGAGGGGCCCTGAAAGCACCATCCTGGTACAGCGTCAGTCCATTGGCTCGATACCTTGAGGCACCGCCCATCCGCCAACATCTCCACTTAACCACTTGTGGCACAAATTACCGCACAGTTTTGCAATGAAACAGTGTTTCTATTGTATGGACTAATGAACACACTGATATAAGTCAAAAGTCATTACTGTGGTTCCCACAGACAATCACGTTAATTAATTCATTTTTTCTACACATACAAATATTGTTGTCAAATGAAGCGTATAACTAAACATTGTGTATCTGTGGAGATTCTCATTCATCCAGGTGAAGTTGACTCAAAGTTCAGTAAACATTGTGTAGTTAAACGTCACGTAATAATTGACATTGCAGCAGAATCTCATTAACCACTAACCACACGTTTTTAGTTGGCTGTTGCCTTGTGTATATGATGTGTGAATGGGTTGTTTTGGGAGAAAGGGGAAGAAGGTGTTGCATTGAGCAGAATGTAAATCCCACTGAGACAAAGTTAATTCGTTCTGTGATGATAATTTAGTTGGATGTGAATGCTGATATGAATCACTTTAAATTGCCATCATGTGTGCAAAGTGTGTCCGCAGCTTAGTAAATGTTTTACTTATGTTGTTTGATTTAACTACAAGAGCATTAGTGACACTGGTGAATTGTTAAAGCCTGTCAAGTTCATCCTGTAGGTGCTGGACAGAGTTCAGTGCTTTATACTGGTTAGTGTCTTGATTCGCTTTTTCTGCACATGGGCAATATTTTGTTGAAACTGGAAATAATTTAAGATGTTGGCACGCTACCAGACATGTGGCTTTAGATTAGAAGAACAAATATTTAGATGTGTTATTTCCCGAATACATGAGTGTCTGGACAAAATGTCACAAGAATGAATTTGACAGTTGTTGAGACATTTGTCTGAAAACCACAAAGTCAAGCCCATGGTGGAACTTTGGAAAAGAGGATCATGAAAGTCACAATTGGTGTAGATACCAGGAAAGTCAGCATGACTAGATGAATGAATCGTCTGACCTTTTTATAAAGATAAAAAGCTGGAATCATCAAAAGTATTATTATTATTATTATTTATCCTCATAGCTCTGCAAATATCTTCATGAGCTTTCATGGTCATCCAACCAGTAGTAGTTGAGATAATTGCGTTTGGATTTACTGACAGACAACAGGGTCACAGTCAGAAGGCAACAGATGTATATTTCTCTGCTTGTAGCACCAAAATGTTCACTATGTCGTTAGAAGGCAGTTAGATTGATCAGCTGCTACAAGGCAAACATTTGTATGCCTTGACAAAACCCACGGGCAAGCACCTGATACAGTGACTCACACCTGGCTGAATAAAGGGAGTCCTGGGGGCATACAGGTGACACCTACGCAGAGACAGACACACTGGAACACACAAACTGAGAAAAATATCTCAAGGATGTCCTCATGTGTGACAGCACTTGTGCCTGCCCAGAGAAGAGGTGGGAGGAAAGAAATGGCAGAATCACAGAGTGGGAGTTGAAGGGAGGGAGGAAACGAAAGCATGGATGGAAGATGACGAGTGGAGGAACTGAGAGAAAGCACACTGAAAAACAAGGGTGGAGTGGTTGGTGGGAAACGGGAAGTACAGCGAGGAGTAATGAGAAACAACATGAGAGCACAGGAGGGGAAGTTAGTTTTCAGCTTAGTTGGGTTTCAAATCTTATATTATCTATATTTAATCATATATATTATCTGGGGTTAGCTCAAGCCTCTCAGCAACCTTTTAAAAATAAAAGAGTACAGATATAGATGGAAAGATGGAGATCTTTCTGTAGAACTATCTCTGCAAATGTACAGACTAAACATTTAGTAATTAGTAGTATTAATAATCAGGAGCAAATTTAGTAGAGTAACTGCAGCCTGCCATAAAAAAGTGAAAGCAAATTCCAAAGGCTCACATAGAGAATTAAGCTGTACATTATAAGTACTACCACTTAAAGGCCTTACCTCAGTCTTACTACAACACTATAACATAATTGCCTTCTCACTTTAACTCCACTTTAGTGCACAGACACGAGAGCGGCATCGATCCTCTCATTTAACTCCATGTCACGCCTGAGAGCCGAGTGTTCAGGCAGAGAGGAACCAAACGCAGACATGCAGGGAGGATGGTTCAGGGAAATGAATTTATCCAAAGTGCAGAAAACAGAAGCTTTCAGGGGCAGAACTCAGGCAGAATACTGAATACTAGAGGGGGCAAACAATGGAGGACTGAGTGAGGAAACCAGGTGAGAGAGCTGGTGTTTATGTGGGCAGAGCAGGTCAGCTAATGGGGAATGAAGCACACAGGTATAGAGGGAACTAGAAGGTGAATGGACAGAGGCACACGACAGCAGGGTTTCATAGAAATGCAAACCTGAACTAAACAGAGCTGGATGAGAAAGGAAATAAAAATCTCAAACTATTTTAAACCAAATGCTATGAAACACTATTGTTAGGTCTGTTTAATAAGATATGTTAAATACCCATTAATCTAATTATCACAGTGAGTAGCTTCTGCCTTACTGTAATAAATGAAAAAAAAAAACCCTCATTATGATTAATTGATTGTTAACATGAGTGTCATCCACAGGTTTCACCACTAGATGGAGGTACATGTACACAACTTGCATGGAGAGCATGACCGAATAAAATAAATAAATAAACGGAGACAAGGGAGAGGAGCGTGGTGGAGAGATAGAGGGAATGGAGGTAAAATGTTCTTCTTCTGGTCCCGGGTGGGTTGAACAATCTCCAAGGGCTTTCCATGCCTGAAACCTGCCACCTGCGTCTCTTTCTCTCTCTCTCTCAGTCACATGCGCAAAAAATGCCATTTGTGCCATTTTTCTCAAGTCTTTAAATATCATCAGACTTGTAGGAGACTTGAGAACAGCTTCAAGTTTTGGTAACAGTTATTTTCAAACAAACATGAAGACATCAGAAGACAACTAGTGTGCTGTCATTCTGTCACCCTGTGAACACATATTATGGCTTATTAACATTCAAACTGCTCAAATGTCCATCTATGTGTTTCCCATTTTTATTGTTTGTGTTGCTAGATCCTAGTTTAGAGTTTTAAACTTTTTGTTATACTTTTTCCTTCAAATCTGTTTTTTTTTTCCATCCATGTGCAAAAGAAAAATACATTTGTCAAACTATGGACAAAGCAGCATAACTGCAGCTTGTGATGTTGTTGACAGCAGCAATCATTTATAAGAGAAAGTGACAGTAGGTTTCTGGATCTTCGGCGTCAAAACCACAGTCGTTGGAGGGAAAGCTTTACAGAGAGGAGAGACAAAGGAAGCTGCAACGTTCGATTCCCGATATGTTTCTGGCAACAATATGAAAACAGTTCATCATAAATCACACTGCTGTCCTCTTTAGGAAATTACAATCGGTTCTGAAAAATAGCCACGTTGAGGAAACTGCTGCTTGACCTTACTGTTCTCAGTGACACATCTGAAAGACTCTCAGTGCTGCCCATTGACAGCTCAAATGATATATATGTTTAATATGAAGTTACATTTCATATATCATTTAGAATTTGACAACAAAACTAAAATGTACAACACAAACAGAACATACATAGAAATAGGTTTACAGAGAGATTTAGGGGATGTTAACAAATTTAAGGTGGAACAAATGGAATCTGTGGCCATTTCCTGTACGCAATGATCTCTTTTAACCTGCTATATTTCAACACTGTCATCTCAGCACTTTAGTGGCAGGTGCATCCTTTCTATTATGTTTCACAGATAATTCACAGTGTTCATAAAAGCAAGTCAATACCAAGAGGCTCCAGAAAGAAGATTTAGCTTTAAATGAAAAAAAATCACCACTTTTCTTCAGCCTAAACTCAATACAAAATAACAAGTGAAAGAAACTTAAGAAACATATAAAATATTCTATATTTAACTATTAACAAAACTTCAGTTCCAGACCATCTCCACTGCTTTGCTGGTGTACAGGCAAGAACCTTTTGGCCCAGAGGAGAGAGAGAGAGAGAGAGAGAGACAGCATTATTTCGACCAGCAAGCTCAAAGTAAAAGTTTATAGTGGAGTTAAAAACGACTACATCATCTATTAGCTTTGTTACTTTGTAACTGGATTTACATCTTACAACACGCTGATATCAGCATCCAGACTCACTGGACCAGCTGTGTTTATACAGGAGCAATCAGGTGTCATTGTTGTAACTCTATGGTCAAAGCAAACTGAGCCAACTGGGAACCAGCAAGAGCAGCAGATCAAAACTATTGTCTAGCTGAGTACAAGAGGTTACATGACTCACCCTTAATGTCAGGATAAAAACCCAAGGAACTCTGTAGACTTGTGCAATAAAGTTGTGTGGAGGCATACAGTAGATCAGGACAAGGTATAAAACCATTTGTAAAGATCTGCGAGTTCTCAGGAGAACCGGGGGGGGGGCACAGCGATTAATACACTGACAACTGAAGTCAGAAGTTAGGACTGTTTCAGTAGAGGAACTTTCAGCTGTGACCATGTGTTTGTACGTCTTTTGGTGATCGAGTCATTTTGGTGAGAAGATCATGAAATAACAACAAAGCAACAGAGTGGTCCTCTGCATTTAGTTGGGTTGTTCATTGGGTGAACCCAGAGGTGATTTCTATACAGACACATCCAACCAGTCTAATTCACTTCACTCAGAGGTGGAAATGCGATTGAAATGAGATTTCCCTTGATAATGTCAACTACAGCTTAGCATACACTTGAGAATGATCTAATCCCTCTCTTTACCAGCCTGTAGCCGTCACGTTCGCACACGTTTGCATTTCTACAATGAAGCAGACCTCAGCTGAACCCGACCCTTCCTGAACCTTAACACCACAACCTCAACATAACTGTCTACCAAAACTGTGCTTTCTAAAAATGACCTCATTCTCAAGGACAAAAATTTTAATTCAGCCCCCACTAAGATAGAAGCACAGGAACACACAAACACGCACACATAGATCCACACGATACCCACACCTGAAACGACTCGGTCGGGCCGAGCTGGGAGGCACAATTATGAGTAGCTGCCTTCTTGACCTTCTATCTGCCAACCAATCAAATTGAATGATGATTATCATATGAGCGATAAGCTCCTTAAAGCACTTTTATATAATTTTCTCTTTTTTCCCTTGCACTGTTTGTCTTTTTCATTTCCCCACGTCATATCTTTCTGTGCTTTACCTGAATCTCTCTTTTTCACTTCCCCTCATCTCTGTTTTCATCTCTCTCTTTCTCTCTCACTTGCTCTTTCCTTCCGTCCTGGAAAAGGGCTCACAAACTTTTAGTGCATCTTGGGTTTTACTTAGAAATGTCATGTCATAGGTGATCTTATCCATCACAGTCCTACAGGAGCTGCATTTTAATGGTTATCTATAAAAAATGTGTGATACATTACTGAACCGTGCTGAAAATAGATTTGATTTGTCTTCAGGGTTGTCGCTACCACGGAGGACACTGAGGTCAGGGTCTCTCTGTACGTTATGTGGATTTGGAAGTACTGTATTAGCCAATGCGCTGTGACTTTAATATCTTAATATCTCTAAACTAAGCATAATGTACAGTTATGATAATCAAAGCTTCCAAGCTGGATTCAGATTGGCTGACGCAGATATGGTGAGTCACAGAAAACGATGTATGTCTGTAGCATATTATCTCAGTCAGTTTCGTTATTTACCATTATCAAAGCTCAAGACACAACTAATGCAGATCCAATGTTTCAAGTAAATAAGGATAAAATAAAGAATAGCATCATGTATCAGCAAATATACATATTTCCAGTGGTTAAATGAGTTAATGTACATCTCGTAAACTACTGCACTATATGCACTGTGGAGACATATTGTATAGTCTGGTGGCTGGAGGATGGTCGTGGAAGGTGAAGGCTCCCTGGGGTGTGTTATTTTGGGAACAGGAAGCATACAGGAGGTCTTCTACAGCACCGGGACTCTCTCCAGATGGACTCAGGTTAAACATCAGCAGGACTGCCTCACAGAGCTGCACACTCCCTGAGGAGCCTGGAGATGAGGTCAGAGCCTGTGGCCTTCCTGGCCTTCGTTTTTTTCTTAACTCAGATTACTCAAATTTGATTCCATTTTAAATCCAAGCAAACACTAACACATAACAGCTCTCAACACTGCAATCGCATTTGACCAGATGGCTAATTACCCACACAAAATGCAATAAAACTCCCAAAACAACAAAGATCTGTCCCACAGTCAATGTGCTCACCAGAGCGGCAGCTTCCGTTATTTGCTGAGTGGAGTATTTGATCAACAAACACACAGATACCACAAATGACGTTTCAACCTGCAATGAGACATTTGTCTTGTGAGTGGATCTTTGGTTTGTATTATCTGTATGTGTATGTCGGAACTAAGTGCGGAATATTTTGTCCAACAAGTGTGAGTCAAAGTACAATAAAATACTGTATCACTGACAGAGAAATTTGATCAGTGCATTAAAAACTCCTCACAGATTCTGTCTTGAAAGACAACAGTAGACTGAAGACTCACAAAAAAAAGATGTGTGTGTCCTGACAACCTGATGACATCGTAAAAGGCACTTGTCATCCTGAATGATCTTTGCAAGTAGTAAGTAGATGCACCTTAGCGTCAAAGATCACATTAACACCACTTCATTAGCTTTCAATGAAGCAAAATGCAAAAATGGTTTGGAAGCGTCAACAAACAATAGAGAGCTGTGGAAAATCTGGGATTCCTGGCAGGGGTGTGTTTGTGAGGCCGTTGCATCATATTGTAGGGATGAATTTGGCGAGTCGGCTTTAGATTTAGTTCCCACAAATTGATGGTATGATAATATGGTCCTTGTTATGAGGGGTCTACACAAACTGTAGTTTTTAGTAAGTAAGTTCTTTGTCTAGTTTTTTGTTAAAGGCTGTTATTATAGTTAAGGTTTGGGTAGATCTCCAACGTATTGATGTGAGTTGCGCTAACCAATCCTAATCTATACTTCAGAGATATATAAAGATTACAATAACTGCACTGGCATCTGTGCGGAAATGTGCAATATTACTGTTTGTTCAGTTGTGTGAATCCAGTAGCTGCTTGGCTGTTAAAGCAGTATATGCAATGCAGTTTGCACATCTGCTCTCACGCTGGTATGTGTCCCAGGCTGTTTATTCACGCTGTCCACACACAGAGGACAGGGACGAACAAATGAACTTTAATATCTGGTACAACTAATACCTGTATGTCTCTCAGTGACACATATGAATAAAAAGAATAAAATAAGATGTATTTATCAACTCAGCTTAAATGTAAAGTAGGTGAAATGAATAAGTGTCTATTTAATTTGTGTATTTAAGCAGGGGTCTCAAACTCAAATTACCTGGGGGCCGCAGGAGGAATGAGTATGGCTTGAAGATGATCATCATTAAGTCCGGATTAGAAATTCAATTTTTAATTTTACCCTTTTTTCAGTGTTTTTTTGTTCGAAAACTTAAAAGACATTCTTAAGATAGCGTTCAATGAAAAAAAAAATCACATTGTAGCGGCCCGGGGCATTGTGGGTGCAGCCGCTGTCCCACTGTTTAAGATTTAGAATAGCGATGTGTTCGTACTGTTCAGCTGTTGTAGTTTAATGTGTTTATTTGTTGTGTGTGACGTTCGTGGTGTCCAACGTCATCAACAGCAAGACTCTCGCGCATGAAGCACTTTGCTGGACGCAAACAGCTGTAGCAGTTAGCTCTGAGTGAATACTTACGGGCCACATTAACTTTAAACTTCTATGTTGTCCTGTGGATTTCAGTGGCTGTAGGAATGGTCCCGACGTTAGTGTTGAGTTGTTGAAAGCTGAGTGACGTAAACCCAACCACACTGGAACCACCTTCAGGCTGCAGGCCCGATCTACAGTAAGTTCAAAATTCAGTCTGACTGTAGTGTCACATCCATAATTACTCAAGTAATTAAACGAATTGACAACCACAGAGACATTAATACAATTAAGCAAGAGGTGAGAGTGATTGCAGATGAAGGATAAAGCTTATCACGGTGACTGTAGAAGTTAAATGTCCAAATTAAGCCTTCGTGTGTAATGTGACCTTCTTCACTAGAAGAAGTCCTTTTCCTCCCGTATTCTTAGATCTGAGGGAAGGGGAACAGGGACTTGCTGCCTGGTTATTCTCGTCCATACGCCTGTCATTTACATGTTCACACCTCAGCCACCCACCCCCACTAAGTCTGTGTCTCATTTGTCCTCTCTGAGTGTCTGTGCAACTGCATGTGTGCGTGTTTGTGTGGGTCTGTGTGCCGTTTGGGTGCCCATGTGCGTGTACGTCTGGCTTTGAGTACTAATTCCTCCTGCCAGAAAATGTCCAGCAGCAAGAATTTGGAGTTGAGAAAGTGTCCGCTGCTCTGTCGATATGTGACACGGTGCCAAAACGGGCGAGCAGCCATGTTCTATTAACACAGTCCAACACTACCCAACCACAGCTACACGAACGCCAGAAACTGGTGGAGATTGCTGAGAGAAACTCCATATTGCCAAAAACAAGTTTGAGGTGCCGCAAACAAAAACTTTTTTCTGCCAAAACCTTGTCCAAAACCCTATGAAGAATAAAAACAATAAGAAGAATCCTAATTAGAATCGTTGCTTCTCATGCCAGTCATGCAAAACTCCAAGAGGGTTTTTGTTTACTGTCGGCCAACAATTAGAGGGAATTAATGAAGCATTAATGTCTTGGCTAAAGTTGAAATTTCAACTTGTCAACAAATCTTGATAAAACAACCAATACACATGTAGTTTGTGTATGTTTTAGCCCAACAATCTTCTCAGGCATTGTAATCCAGCCTATTGGAGTTTAAAATCTGGAGATGACATGATCCAAATAACAACATTTTGGGAGTTCAACACACACTAAAAAACGAACAGACAAAACACAAGCAAAATAAAAACAACTTCACCAACTTGACAGCGCAGGTGTACACTTTCCAACACCAGTCGATGGGTTTCCATAGCAACAGCAGGCACGTCTGTCACTTTTTATTGCCCGTCTTGAAATATTTAGTTATATAAATTTGTTTAGTTGCTCCCACAAAAACATTTACTGGTTCAATCAGTGGTATTTAGGTCAAGACTCAGGCTGTTGCTGCTTTTCGCTTCTTTGACCTACAGTATATTTATTTGTGCCGGTGAGGACATGTATCATTTGCAGATATATTGGCTCATATTCACAGCCCGGCCTGCAGATGCAGCTGCTGGTGTGTTTACATGGAAACGGTGGAGATGGAGGCTGCAGACACACTGATGCACAGGCCTGTGACCACAGCAGACTGAACAAACACTGAACTGGGATCAGAGCTGAACATGTTCTGTATTGAATAAGATCTGTGTCCTGGTTTTCTCTCTCTTCATATTGCACCATATCAGGTAAAATAAGGTCAAGTAATGTTCCATCCTCGTAATTTCATTTATCTTCCCCATCCGCAAACTTTCTGCTCCCTGCATTCTTTATAGCACCTCCCTCTCTGTCTTCGCTTCCTTTTGCCTGATCCGTTCCCTCGCAGCGCCAGCATTTACTGCAGGAGCCCGGTTAACACGTCATTTAAACCCCATCTTCTCTGCTCCCTAATCACACATATAGTATTCATACATGGTTGTCACTCATGCAGACACATTAAGCCTGTCATTCCCCTCTGCCCTCCTCTTCCCATTTCTCTTTCTGCTCTCCCTCCTTCATCTCCTCATCTTTACGGCTCTCCTTCCTCATCTCCTCCCCACTCTCATCTTTCTGTCTCCAGCTTCCATTTTCTCCTACTTCCTGCCCTGCCTCCCTCTCACCAATTCAATCTTCCCCTCTGTCCCCATCTGCGTACATAGAAAGAGCGAGACATCTTCACTCTTTTCATGTGATCAACCGAGGAGCGCTGCAGTGAAAACTGTTTACCTTTTCATAGAGACGCTATGTGCAGGATCTGCTTATTTAAAATAATTTACTGTCATTCAGCCATGATGATATATCAGAATAACAAATATACCGCTCAAGTATAAACCCTGCAGAGCTGCATGTGTTCATTTAGGCAACTGAGCCTGTAAACTTGAATGATTGCAAAACCTATTGTTGACGTCGCTATTAACAGCATCTTAAAGATGAAACAGTTAAATGTGGTCCTAAAAGAAAATCACAGTTCTGACAACATTGGTACACAGAGAAATTGACATATTGGTCATTTTAAGCATTTTAAGTTTGCGGAGTGACAGAAACAAGATGCTACAGTATCTGTACGAATGCAACAGAAGCACTGACACTGAAAGATTACACCTTCACTGGACATGTCGATGCCAAAGGTGTGATGGGATTGAGGTCAGGACTCAGTGCAGGCCAGTCAAGCTCTAACATATGAAATTGGAAAAACCATTTCTGTAGACTGGGCCCTTCACACTGGGGTATTGTCATATTCAAACAAGTACAGGCCTCCCCCCAAACGTCCTGTAGCCACAAGGCTGTTGTCTATCACTGTGACTGCATTCTGGAGGATTAACACATCTCCTCATTGGAACTAAGTCTTGGACTCTGTTGTCTGCCTTCTAACTTTTGCGGTTTGCATTATGCATTCAGACAGGCATCTGTCAAACCCAGTCATTCATCAGGCTGCCAGACAGCGATTCATCACTGCTGACAACGTGTTTCCAATAAGTTCAACAGCAAAGTGTTTTACACCAATAGAGCTTCGCTTAGTGTCGCACACAGGGTTTTTAGCAACCCTGTGCAAACTGCGTCAAAGCCACAGTAAGCTCACTGTCCCAAAAGGTCAACTGGCTCTTGTTCCTTCAGTTGTGTGTGATTTACCATTTATGTCCGTTACTGGACTTGAAGCTTGTGTCTCTGCTTCATAAAGAAAACTCACATCATGCAATGAATTTAGCATTTGCTTGCTGGCCAATTACCGTTTTGCTCTGTCAGCTAAAAGTTTATTAAGTGACACAAATTTTCACTCCTATACTGTAAGTTAACCTTTTACGTAGGTACAGTAATTGGAAATAATTAGTTAGTAAATTGTCATGTGCAAATATGCATTGGGCTGCAGTCACAGCAGATACAGGTTCCCGTTAACGACTTTAAATTCCTCATTAATAGCAATATGCTGACAACAGGCCGAGCGAACAAGTCTCCTTCGCTTAACGGCACATCACTACATTGCTGTGGATGTCTATCCTAACGCAATCACAATTAGACTCCTTGCTGTGCCTGTGTGTGCATTTTAGGAAGTGACACGCTGATTAGCCTTCTGTTCTCATGCTGCCAGTCACACAGACAAGCAAAAAGCAACCATAGTTGACTTTCAAACACAAACACAGACTTCGCTTTCCAGCCATCGCACTCAGGATAAAATAACTTAAATACTGTTGCCATTAGCTGAGTACAAGTAGACTGAGAGAGTTGCTCTTAAAGTGCAGCTGTAGTCATCTTCCTCAGCTGTACGGTCTCATTCTGGACAGTCAGCTCCATTCTCCAACGTGCATCCGGTTACTGTGCAGACCAGTTTGTCTTGTGACAATGGCGAACATCTGTGGGAACCGTTGATGTGCTGCTCAACCAATGTTGCCACAGACTAATGTTGCGACATGCTGTGACCTCTCGACGTTGACACTTTTTCAGCAGTGTTGTCTCGTTATTTTACAAGCACAGTTGCGTCACATCGCCGAGCTACTGTAGATTGCATCAACTATTTGTATTGTGACTGTGAAAAGGCCAGTTTCCTGGGTCTACAATCTAACATGATACAAACCAGCTACTGAGGCAAAATATCTTTGCTTAAGATGCACATACTTGTGGTTTAAGTCCTTTGAATTTAATTTAGTCTTCGTTTACATTGAAGCACAGGCTGTGTTCATTTTCTTATTTTAACACAGTCCATTTTCCTCTGACCTTAACCCAGCACCGAGAGCACACGAAACAGCTTTACAGCGTAATCATTTCCATTAATTGTGAACCTATGGTCTATATGATGCTTGTTCCCAGATTCACAGCTGTTCAAATCTCTCCAAAGAGTTCACAGTTTTTCCGAGCTTCAGAATGATTCTAGAATCAGAAAAATCCCGAACATGGTTAAACAGAATAATACAGACCAGGGACTAGTGTACACCATAGTAATTAACAATGTTCATGGCCTGACACAGAACAGCAGTTAAATAAAATTAGATATAAAAAGGACATTTTTAAAAATGTGTAAAAGTCATAAAAAATTCAAATGAATAAGTGACACTACAGAGGAGCCAGATGATGACCTACTGCAGGACACTAACTTGTCCATGAGTCACTGCTGTCCAGATGTTCTGGCATCCTGCGGGTTTCTCTGGACTGGCTGTCTGCTGTCTCTAAAGAAAGGAAAATAAAAAATTATCCATCATCACACGTAAAAGCTCCTTTACATTTTGTGACAGTAACAAACGTGTAAGTTCATTGCATGTCACGCCGTGTGAGATGGGTCTAATAAAACATCTGTCCAGGTCGGTGTCATGTGAAGTTTGTGCGCACGTTCCTCCCCTCATCATCATCGCAAAACATCCCCTGCTGCGTTCAGGCTAACGATCACCGGAAACGTGAAAGATCAGCGCTTACTGTTCATTCAAGGAAACTTCTCTTCGGTTTTTAACATTCCTGCAGGAATCATTGTACCCAAGCAGGCACTGCTTTCATTTCCTCTTAGTGGACGTCTTGTTTAGCAATGAAGCTCTGTGTTTCCAAAGTGGTACACATGTAGTACATTGTGATAATGAGTCTTAGCGAGCTCATTGAGCAGCTGTTGAGAGTAATTAGTATTTAATCTTGGAGAGGAGAGTGCTGTGAATATTCACACTTTGATCAACACAACCGGCCCATCTTTCCCTGTCCCCTCATTTCATTTTCTCCTCTCTTCATTTATTCACCTCCTCCCAACCCTATCATCACCTCTCCCTCTTGTTTGCACTCCCAGGGGAGAAATGCTGTTTTCCTCTTAATGGAGGAGAAATTCCCCACCTCTTGTCATCGCTCCTGCTTTCGGTCTCTTCATTCGTCTTTCTTTTCTATTTAGCTCATGTAGATGATAACTATAATAATGTCCAATCACCATTGTAATATCATTTGGCACCAAAGCTTAAATTATGAGTTGTAGGTGGAGAGCTTTTTTTCACATCTCAAGAAAAGAGCAAGTTGCTTTTGAGCCCTAGCACCTTTTGTACACGTTTACCTGGTATAAAAAGTAAAAAACAACAGACATAGTGGAAACAGAGTTTTAATCCAGATAGATTGTCCACAAGAGTGGTGGATAAAATAAATAGATACTTTATTGATTGGATTATTTAGTGGTTTGAGGAAACAAGGGATCCAACAGTTATTTGTGCCAAAATGTTAATCAGTCGAAGCATAGGCAGGTATCCAAATGCAATCACTGACAATTACAATCTGCACGATGTGTGTTGTTTCGTGTCTGTGTGCAAGTGTGTGTTTGATTAGTTTGTGTTTTGCTGATTAGTCATCAATCCTCATGGCGCCAAACTGACTGTCAGTCATGCAACAAACAGAAAACAGCAACCACACATGTCTCACTAGCTCGTCTGAGCTCGCATGCATGTATGTCTGATCGCGCAGGTGCTGCGTGTTCCACATGCCACATGTTTGTTCATGCGTCGAGCAGTTTCTGTGTGTTAACATCCGTGTTTTAGTATTCAAGCCGGTGCTACCCGCTCACTGCGGTGAGTAATTGTGGCTCCTGTTGTGTTCCCCATTGTTTAGCATGCAGCAAAACAGCAAAGTGAGGCAGCAGGAGAAAAAGCAGCGGGATAAAAGAGGAGCGTTGGCAGTGGACAGGCAGCCAGAAGCCAGGGTTCAGCATCAAGTGGTGATGGTGGAGCCATGTTAAAATTCACCGGATGGTTTTCCTCATCGTGTCTGATATGATATGGGAATGACACAATGAATCAAACAGGTTCCAAGTTAACTTACCCAGAAGCTTCTGGCTAATTTTAACAAGGCAAATGTGTTTGTAACCAACAGTGTAATTTGCATGAATGAATAATCTGAAATTGTTGAGCTGTGGCTGCAATAATGAGCACATTTTGTCTAAATATAATTTCATAGGACAAGCATGAACTTGATTTCTAACATTGCTTATTGCTAAACGCACCATTAAAACATTGTTTGGCATTTTTCTCTGCTTCACATCAGTATTTGCCTGCAAGAATTTAAACACACAGACAGTCACATTGTGGTTGTGAGCTGTATTCACAAGATATGACAATGCTACAGTGCATGAGCACGACCGTTTCTCAAAACGCTAATGACCTAATGCTTGCCGGCGTCTTTCCGCGCATTCGTTGTCAGATCTGTGCTGTTAGCTTTCTGCAGATCCCGTCTCTGCCTCACTCTCTTTCTTGTATGACAGCTGAGAAGCCAATCGTGACGTTGCTGCATCTTTAATTGTCATGGGAGGTGACCCATGGATTTCACCGCTGTCAGCAGAGGCTCCTGTGATGTCTGCCAACGCACGAGGAATATAGAGGCAGACAGGTGAAGAACGAAGGCCAGCGATCGCAAGACAACAGGCAACATACAGGAAAAGTGGCAAATTAAACAGGCAGATATTTAATGAGCACAGAAAAAAAAACACAAGCAGCCAAATCCATTCTTTTAAGATGGTGTCACTGAATGTATAACCCAGAGTCTCCTGCTTGTTTAGTGTGGATCAATGTCTGGTCTGTGTTCCTTCTGAACAACCTTTGAAATGAAAGAAGTGGGAAATGAGGCAAACAACACAAACAGAAGATTTATTTTCTGTCAGAAAAAAGAAAAAGAAAATGATGTGGAAGGGAAATACTGCTATTCGCTGCTGATGTTCATTAGTCTCGGTTTGAGTTGAGTGTATGCAGTAGTACAGGGGACATCTCATGTACTGTAGCCTTTAATTACAAGAACTTGAACTGCCTTTGAAAAGCAACAACATGAGGTGACATGAACTCCAAGCCCTGCAGCTCACAGAGCACAAAGCAACCCTGTGCTGGCCGACTTCCAGCTGCTCTCACTTTTTATTTGGCCTTAGAGCTGCTAATAGTCAACCTTACAAATATTTTCAGACGTTCGCCACATTACATGGACACATGGACATGGTCCTCACTGTGATGTTCAGAGCATTCAGCTCCATTTAGTTTGCCGTGTCTTCATATTATTGTGTAGTGTCAAACACTTACACACGTTATTCTCTTCTCGACATTGTTGGTTCAGAACATTTTGCTGTTATATTCTTGTTTTGCTCAACTCCCTCTTTCATTCCCAAGATTCAGAGTGAGGTAGTGGAGCAAGGTGTCTCACACACACACACACACACACACACACACACACACACACACACACACACACACACACACACACACACACACACACACACACACACACACACCTACTACACACACTTAAGCTCTCTTTTCTCGCTCTGATTGTCAATGAAGGCGCTTCGTGATGTTACATATGTCTTACTGCTCAGTAGCAACAGCAGATTGTTTAGGTTGACTTTAGATAGAAGGAAACCTGCAGTGTATGGAAATTTCCACCTTAATAACAAATATGATTTAGTCAATAACACAAAACTAAATTGGGACAGTCAGCTAGATATGATATATTATGTCTGCAAATTCATCTTCAGCTTGGTATTAAATTCACAGCAAAAGTGAATGTCTAAGGAAAACAAATGAGCCAGAGTCAATTATGACTATCAGGTTTTCCTGCCCTTCATGCTTTACGGTACCTTCTACGATTTCATAACTGATACTTGCTTTGGCTCCTTTGAGAGGCCAGACCAGTGGGGTATCGCTGAAGCGCGATACTTCAGCAGGGCTGGCTGATGTCTAGACAGCTGTCTGCTGATTAAAGGTGGAGGCAGTAGATACTATTGCTGCTGTAAGAATGGTCTCATTTACATAAGACACATACAATGAAGCTATTTAAATTGTGTAGACAGAAACAAAAGAGCCCTTGGACGTGTATCTGTGAACACATTCATTGCTTCCTGTATTTCTAAGTTCTTCTCACCCTCAACCTGAAGTCATCTGTGCCGCCCTCAGGTAGCGCAGTGACTCGTCAGTGAATGCTAAATCATACCTGAGGCAGCTGAGCCCCCCCACCACACTAACAGTTGGAGGGTGTTATACACAAAGCTGAGCTCTGTTCTCGCCTTTCTGCCTCTGCCTCCTCCAGGCCGATCTACTGTCCTCACCTCCTGCGTCTCCTTAGCTTTTCCCTCTTTAATGCTATGCATTTCTGTCTCTCCACTTCTTTTCATTTGTCATCCCTCATCAGCTCACCTCACGTTGCCTCTCATCCTCACTCTTTTCCCCATCTCCTCTCTCCCATGGCTCTACTGTTGCATCCATCTGTTGGAAAGGAATGTAATAATGTCGAAGCTGAATAACAACTCGGGGACTGAGGCAGAAACACACTGCAGGGTTTAAACTAGATCCAGGTATAATACGCTTCGGGTTTTATTCAACACATACAAACAACAAGAAAATAAACGGAGGCGTTTTTCTCGTATCCACATCTGTGAGGGCTACTGAACACCATTCAAACAGTACGTGAGCAAACTATTGCAGCTGCCGGTGACTTTTATCCTGCTTTGTGACTGTTGTTCAATGATTTTCTGCCCTACTTCTCCTTGATGAGATGCATAGAAGTTTTTAAAAGAAGGCCATGTGAAGTTGTTTTCAACCTGGAGTTATTCTGGAAGTCGCTACACGTTCACCCTCAGCCATTCAATGCATTGTTTCTAATCAGGTCACAGCTCCTCTGTTGTCCAGTAATACGGCAGGATATCCAGACGTGATGTGATGTTTCCACCGCGGCCTGATTATCGACTCCACATCAGCTTCAGCTGCACAGCAAAATGACTTTCGACTCATTTAAACAGTTAGAGTTACACAGTAAATTACTGCTGATAAAGGTGGAGCACCCTGAGGTTTCTGGATGCAATGCTCCATCAAGCAGTGGTATTAACTTCAAACATAATCAGCTGTGTTCTTTCAGGAGCATTGCACTCTATTTGGGTGTGTTTGAGATGGCAATTCTGTGATTACTGAACCCAGAGAATAAGATTTGGTCTCAAATAAAGAAAAAAACGAAAAAATCAAAGTTCAACAAAGTTCAATATGATAGAAATGTTATGAAGTCAACCGGGAGTTTTAAGCAAGGGCTTAAAACTGGGATTAAACATGTGCACGTCACACAACGTCCTGGTGCCGCCAGCCACTGCTGCAGCAGCTGCGGCGAAGTGCTTCGCTCCAGGCTTCTTCAAAAGTAGTTGTTAGAATGTCGTCACTCAGTTTAATCACTCAAATCTCCCCTGGATTTGAAAAGAGCTCCTTCTGCTCAGCAGACTTCTGTAGCTGCATCCACTCCGACCCTCCGAACCCACATGAAAACAAACGGAGCACCGGAGCAACAGCACATCAGAGTTCATCAGTCATTTATTTCAATATAAAACACTGTTCAATGTACAATCGGTCTAAATTGAACAAATTGTGAGGGAAAACTAATGTGGGACTGTTTGTTCTGTGGCATGTTGTCATTTACCCCAGTACTTCACACTAGTCCAGCATCTCTCAGTCATAAGATCACTTCACATGATTAACGGTAAATAAACACTTCCTCAGTCATGTCTCCACTCCATGATGAGTTACATCGCTGAGGTGGAAAATAACGAACATGTTTACTGGAAATGCTGACTTGAACTGAACTCCCTCAGTTTCAGTTTCCTTTAGCAACAGCAGAACAGTATTCTGCACCAAGCGTGAAGGGAAAGAAGTGAAGGACTGAGAGAATAGAGGAGGAATCTGTCATGGTTCCCTGTTCTTCACACGCTGACAACAGGTATTTTCCCTTTTGAAACAGACAGCTTGGGTTAGGTGGCTCAAAAATGCCCCATTACAATTAAACACAACGTGTGTGTGTGTGTGTTTGTTTGTGCTGTGCGGGTACAGCTGGTGATTTCAGATGGGAAATCAAAACGGTACTGAACAGGACCTGATCTGAGAGCAATGACCCACACACACCTCCACACACACACTTTTGAATCTAATAGCCTTCAGACACAATGGACTCTTACCCGATTCCATTACGATGGGCTGCTATTGTAGCACAACACATATATACGACAGCAGTTCCTGACTAAACGATGACTAAAGCTGCGTGTGTGTGCACGGACAAGCGATCTGCTTAATATCCAGCCTGATGCATGTAGGTGCGTGCGTAGGCTTGAATCGCTGATCGTTTGGTGTCACTTGACGCCTTGTGTCTGTTAGGGGGCTAATTACTCATTAAGTCAGTGGGGATACAGTTACAGTGCTGAATGTGGGTGTGAACAATTTCCCATTAATTTGCTTTAGGTTTAAGGTAACAACTAGCCTCTGGTCTGTAGATTTTTTAGCACTGTTTTTGCCTATGAATGAGCAAAAACAAAATGACATCTAGGATATACTGTAACAACAACTGTAACTGCTGTAGCTGACATCCGACTGGTTCCGTGGATTCATCACTTCAGGTGATTTAGACGCACCTTAAATCCAACCATGTCACCCAATGTTGAATCATAAATCAAACCCAAAACACTAAATGTGACGCTGGGTCCGAGCTCATTCTAAGGAGCAAAGTTAGGTAGACAAAATGTACTCCCAAAAATGTCCTCACTCACAGGGTGCAAACCTCAGGTTGGTCCTCACAAAGACAGAAATGCAAAGCAGACACACACCACCTGCCGCCCCATTCATACCCTAAAGCATCAGCGCGCGCACACACACACACACAGAACGGTGTGTGCATGCCACCATGAATGAAAATCGATAGAGCAAGTTTAGTGTAATTGAATGACTCTGTGTGTGTGTGAGCCTTTATAGTGAAGCGATAGAGGTAATCTGTATAAGTGCTGCTACACTCCTGAACCTTTTAAAGCCTTGTCTGTGTGAGATTTACCTAAGAGAGTGTGTGTGTATCCGAATGAGCAAGTCTGCCTTCCACACTACAGAGACACACATTTAAACAGGCTTTGCATCAGAGGGAAACACACAGACACGCACACACACACACACACACACACACACACCCTCACACACACACACACACACACACACACACACACACACACACACACACACACACACAAAGGCTTTAAAACAGGAGGCCTGCATCTGCATTTTTATACGTCTAAATAAAAGACTCACGTTTGTGTGGAGCAGACATCTGGTTTTCCTACATCTCATATTTAAGAAGGTGCCCAGAACTAACTGGATCCAGACAACGGTAGGGTGCGGTGATTAATAGCGTTTAAGTGGACACCGTGTCGTGTTTCTTTCCACGCAGGCCGGAGTCACAGGGAACTGGAGACATTTCTGAGACAGCAGAGCCTTAAGCTAAAAAGGTGGACAGATGGCATTCTAATAGAGCATGGGTGAGCAGCACGAATGAAGGAGAAACCAACCATCACAATGACATACTGTGCAAACCATTTTTAGCTTCCTCTGACTTCACCTGGGATTCACTGTGCTCAAACCCTCAGCGTGACGCTGGTTAGAGGTACAGAAGCTGGAGCAACCACAACTGGTCCAGAGGCAACAGCTACAGTAAATGTCTGGCTTGAGCTCAGAAATGACTGGGATGGGTTTTTGGTTTTTGGTTTTTGGTTTTTGTTAACGGTAACGTGGCTGCAGCCGCTGGCTTCGCTTTTTAAAAATTATTCTTTTAAGAATAATTAGCAGCAGTGGTAGCGTTGAGACGCTCACTTTTCAGATGTTTAGTCCAAGTGTGACAGCAGAAAAACGCTAATTGTACAAAGTAAATTAACTCTTATCAACTCTGGTCATTTCTTCACTGTTGTGAAAACATTATCGTGGTAATTTCCTCTGAGGCATCTCATTACTGTGGGTCATGATGCTGGTGTCCTGTTCCATCTCTTATTTATCTTGGTATGACACTAGGATGTTCTACAAAGTCAATGCAATGTATTTCCAAATGTTCACACCTGATGTTTGTTGCAAACTGCTCAGTCCTCACAAACATCACATACTTTACTGTGGTGAATGTATCATCTGTGTCTAAGCAGATAAATGAAGCAAACACAAAACTTCTAAAATTGGAAATTAAAATATGTAACACGAGCATCAGGGCAACAGACTGTTAACAAGTCAAATATCTGTTGTTGCTTTTGTTTTGTCAGTTGGACTAAATGTTGTTGCAGTTATTTTTGGTCTCCTCTGTGTTTGGCTGCGTATTTGTCTGTAGGTTCCAACCTGTTCGCCTGCTCTCTCTCTCTCTCTCTCTCTCTCTCTCTCATACAGGTCACAGAGTGTCAACAATGGAGGGAGATGAGTTCCACATGACTGGTTCACCACCTCTGCTGCCTCCATCTCTCTTTCCTTACCCAGTTCGTTCATTTTCCAGCCTTCCTGCTCTCTCTTTTCATAACTCACTCACTTTTGTTGTTCTTCTCCAACTCTGCTTGGTTTTATAATTTTCACACACAGTGCAGCATGTGCAACGTGACATTTGTTTTCTAAGACGTCTTTATTTTTAAACCCTGCTATCATCTGATCTTTATGGGACAGACATTCTTGTCCATCTGTGGCACAAATGTTTGCAACTGCTTTTCTCACCAGGTTAAGTCGGCTAAGCACTACTGTAAAGTTAGTAGTAGGATCTCCTGACAGACAAATACTGGGACACTCGAATGCTGTAGCACTGACATTGTGGAAACCTCTGTAGTGGCTCCAGGATTTGTCTTTCACTTTGAAAGGGAGACGTGTTGGTTTCTACTCAAAACTAGTCCTACCTAAAGTACATAATTACCTCATGAGGATGTAGCATCAATTTCGAAGAAAGTCCTCCCAACAAACATAAAACTCAGGGGCACTGATTACACACACACCTCTCAGGGGAAGCTGTGTGGATGCCAGTGCAGAGACCTGCACCAGAAAAAGCTGAATGTCGTCCGTGAGCGTGCTGCGCTGCTGAATCACACTCACGGTCACATTGAGCGCTAATATTTAGATTATCTGTGCTTCTGCTTTTACCTCATGACTGAACAACATCATGTGTCGTGATGACTGTGTCTGTGTCGTCGTACTAAAGCCTGCGTACACCGATTAGTCTTACTCCAACCAAACTTTTGCTGTGTCTGCTTTCATTTGTAATGCAGGGCTGTCTGTGCTCTGAACTCTTCGTAACTCTGCTACTTTTTCATTTACACCTCATCCCTTCATTCCCCCTGTTCCACACCTCCAGCACCGCTTCCTCCGCTCCACTGCCGTGTGTTTGTATATTTGTTCGTTTTGCTCTGCTGCTTGCTCTCTATCCGCTAATCTCTAGTTTAAATAAGACACACACACACACACACACACACACACACACACACACACACACACACGCGCACGCACGGATGCAAGCGAGCATGACAAACATATACACGCTGTGGTGCAGAAAAGAGTAAGACCCAAACACAAATACGTACAGACCTGCAACACACACAGCTACTGTACACAACACCACAATGTGAGCAGCTTTCTGTGCCGCTCATCTACGTCCTGCCACTTCAGCGTACTGGCCACTTGAGGGTAGTATAGGGCTTTGGCGCAGTGACGACTGGCTCTGCACATTACTAACATATGGGCACATACACACACGTACGTGAACACACCCTTTACTGGTGTGATGCTGAGCGATGACCACATTACATAGTCAAGTCCTGAAGCAATGGCTCTCAGTCACTGTGTGACCAATCAAAGTCTGTTATACGCTCAGCCTACTGTAAATGTATATGAAAGGTCCTGGCATTGTTTGGGTGTGAAATTCTCTCTTTCAGTCAAAACATGATGTGAAGTGAAAGGATGTGGACTTTTTTCTTATTAGCTTCAGCGAAGGCTTTTTCAGCTGTGGAGGGGGTTGGTCACAGAGGCCTTCCATAACCAAAACAGGTCAATTTCTTAAAGATTATTTCACGGTAGCAGGGTTTACTTTTCAGCAGTGTGCAGCAAAGGGTGACAGGATCGGGAATGGTAGGCTACATGCAGGAGCCGCTGAGCGCCGGTCTCAACCTTTTGACACCAAATGTATACTTCATGCACACAGCAACGAGTGCTCAGTCGCGCGCAACCCCCCACGCAGAGCCGTTTAAATCTTGATCAAGACTGAAAGCTCCATTCCTTCCCTGCTGCTTGATCCCACAGCAAACACAGCAGAAACCAGAGTTCTTGATTTACTTTAATCTCAACAGCAATGTGTCTGTGTTGGCGGCTGTTCCAGTCTGCTGAGGTAAATCAAGTGCCCCAAACTAGTTCGATATTTGAAGTTGAAGTACACCGGTAACACAGAATCTGGCTTTTGATAGAGGCAAAAGAACAAAAAGCCAAACCCAGATATAAGATTTGAGAAGAGTTGAAGCTCTGGAGTTTAGGAAGCAATAATCACAAATGCGCATTTTAGGCACATTTATTTGCCAAACGTGAGCCATTTCAGCTAAAGGACAGGCAACTAAAGCCACACATTGTATCTGATCTTATTCTTTATGGTTATAATCTTTTAGCATTCAATCAGAAAGCACATCAGAGGCTCTCCTTATTCATAATTGCCTTTCTGGACAATAAAACAAACACGACAACGCTGCATCCAAAATGAATGTAAATTTCAACTGGCCAGCAGGGACCTCCAACGCAGCAGAAATGAGAAATTGTAATGAAGCTACAGTAATAGACACCTACAGGATGTTATCCTGCTGAGATTAGTTTATTTAAAGCTCATACGTGGGTAAATTTGATACAGCTCGTACATATGTAACCAGGAAATGTACGAGCTTGTTGTCTACCAAGCACAAAACATTATGATGTTATGGCACCGTCAGGCTAAAAGGTTTTCACTTTCGTAAACTGATCCTGACACTAATAAAGTGTCAGAAAATACTGATGAGCAGATGAGATATGTGGAAATGTGTCACCAGAGGAAAAGAAGAAGCTTTCTGAGAAGACTGTGCTGCCAGCATCGAGAAGCTTAACCCTCGTGGGGCCTTCGAGGGGTCAAAACGACATCACTGTAAACTAGGGGGCGCTCAAAGCTCAAAAACACACACAAGGGTTGGATGAAACAGCCTTCGTGGGTGTTAGCAATGAAATCCAAGAACACGTGTGAGTCTTCAGATGAACAAGTTCATCCAACCATTCATCTAGATAAAGCGTGTTGTGATTTATCGTCTGTCTACGGCTGCGTTTTCTAACCCCTGTGTGGTTTTTGAGCTTAGAGCGCCCCCTGTTTTCATTTTGACATCCTGGAAGGCTGCGCGAGGGTTAAGACATCGAATCACTCAATCCTTCTTTTCTGTCCATACGCAGCCTTGACTACCACAACGTCAGGCTGAGAACAGAGCTGTCCAGACAGGCTGGTAACGCTCCGAAGCCTGAAACTGGCTCTTAAACCAAGAACCTCACTTGGTTGTTTTACTAGTGACGTCAACAAAGTCAGATTTTTCTTTTTAGTTCACGTGTTTTGTTTCTGTTTCTTGTTTCCTTGCTGTGTTTCACCTCCCAGCATGGAGCCTGTGTGTATATGCATGTGAAGGGGGCCTTGTGCTGAAGTGTTAATGGACATAGGTGTAACTCCACACCACATGGCCTGATAGCGCTGGCCACACTGCTAACCACTCTGCTGTGTGTGTGTTGTGTGTGAAAGTAGCGGTGTGACAGAGAGTGTGTGTGTGTGTGTGTGTTAGCCAAGCTGTCACCCAGCGTCCAGACATGTCTCAGTAAAAACAGACTTGGCTGAGAGACGTCCTTGACCTGGACGGCTTCATTCATCACCAAACATGCACCGTTAAAGCTCCATGGAGTCTGTGAAGGTCCTCATTCATCCAGGTCGTGCTTATCCAACTGGACTTCACCTAGAGGCTCCGTCGGCATTTTGGATGGGAGACAAAACGTCTTCAAGAATGAAGACAGTAAATACACTTAAGTTTGTAAGAGAGCTAATAAGTGAGAGTAGAGTTACTTTACATATGACAACGTGTGACACCCGACAATAAAGAGAAATGTCGTTTGTAAGACTGTATCACTAATGCATGTGTGTTTGTTTGTTTTTGTCCATAATTTATGTGTTACCAGTTCAATGTGCAGCTAAATTAAACCACTATGACTATGTTCCTTGAGTGTAACTAGATGGATTACACTGATGACGACACGGCACCAGAATACATTTTCAAAGTTACCTCCTCAACCTAGTTCACATCAATCTGAAACGCCCAGGGCTCCAAACTCATTAAGCCTCAGGAAAGTTCTCTCATCGAAGCAGAAAGACACGCGGAGAAGACATAAAACAGTCGGGTAAACACAACTTTGAATCTCTCTCGCTGCATAACTAACTGTCAGTTGCTTTCCATCATCGTAACTGCTTACTAATTCATCGAATTTTTTCAACTCCCTGCAGCAATATGCATCTCACAAGTGATTAGTTCATTTGCAACTAATCCTTTTTGCGAATGGGATCATTAGGATTATTGTAAGTGGTGTCATGTTATCTGGGAGCCACTGGATACAGAACTTTGGACATTAAGTTGTTTTTAATGAGTGACACTGCTGGAGAACCACTGATTTGTTTGTCTCCAATTTAATGATCTTGGAAGTTGCAGCCCTCGGTCCAGCTCCTTTCTATTTATTTTCTAAAAAGTATTTTTGTCTAGATTTATTTTTAAATGTTTATAAAAGTAGCTATTATTCAAATGACGCGCGTCTTAGAGTGACTTTTAATTGTGATGAGTCAGAAAATGAAACTTAAAAAAAGGTCCTTTCGGTCTAACCACCAATCAAAGAGCTAATGTCCCGCATCCTGGCAGCCGGGATCCAATCAGAGCACACAATCAGTCAGTCACTGAGCTGCAACACTATGGTGACAGGTAGGAACGAGACGACACACTCGCAAACACACACCAGTGCACAGTACAAGTGTAATCTACTGTAAGCTTCAGCTGGTGTGAGAGAGCGTATAGTTGATAAACAGCTTAAAGTTAAACTAATACTGCTTTAATTTCTCATCTCTAGTTCAATTACACATTGCATCTCACACGTGGGAGCTTCTCCCATTACCATAAGTCGTCGTGCTAGTTTGTTTTTATGTTGACTCTGCGTTGGAGATTTCTTGTCAAGTCCAGAGATAGTTTGGTGCAAAACAGAATAATTTGGAACAGGGTCCATATCTCACATCCTGGTGAACAACCTGACATCCCAGTAATGAGATAAGAAATCAATGTATTTGATTTATTTGTGGACTGTGTCAAGCAGTCGTTTTCAAAAGTTTGGAGAAAACTTAGAGATGCAGTTCGTTCTAAAATGTTTGTGGCAAAACAGAAGTCATCTGAATGAAAACACACCTGACTGCTGAGCATTTCTCATGCGCATGGTCCCTTTATTTGCTGGACCAGAACGACTTTAACTACTGCACACTGCAGCGTTTTAAACGTGCATCCTTCTAGTTTCCTCATCCAGCATCGCTGCCAATAAGGAAACAGATCTCAGTCACTGGCATTTGCACACAGTGCTGTATTTGATTTGAACACAACAAATTTGATTTGTTTGGCATAAACTGCCAGCCGTACTGTTTTATGGAGTAATTCTGATCTCTCTGTCTCACACTTTATTCTGCTCTCCTATATCTTATTTCATTTCCTCACAATCAGCAGAAGTAACTCTGGCATTGCTTAATTCTTTCATTGGACATTCCAGCTTAAATACTCTTTGCTGAATAGCTCATCTGTTTTGATGGTAAATCCATACTCCTACACAAAGACTTAACTGTAAAAGCTGCCGTTAGCATAGCGACTAGTGGCGTTATACTGGAGTAGAGACACATAAGAAACATCCCTCTGTCCATCCATCCATCCGTCATCAGCTGATCCCAGCCGTGAAGGCAGGGTTCACCCAGGACAGACTGACAGTTGTTCACACCTGTGACAAGAGTCCCCAGGAAGACTAAGAGCAGGCCTTTGGGTTACCTGGTGGTGAATCGAAACCCAGGTCTCAGGTCCTTTATTTCAAACATGAGACTGTGAGACAAGACTGTTTTACATTCATTTACCTTAGTCTGTGCCTGTCCATCCACACGCTGTGTCTTTGTTTATGAAACAGTCATTACTGACCAGTGTCTATATCCTGTAGAGGTCACCTAACACACAGCTACATGGATCTTTATCCTTTCATGGAAATTATGACGTAAGAATAATGGATAACAACCACGTAATGTGTAGAAAACCTTTGAAATGGTTGTGTTTGGAGAATTTAAACCCTGGTTTAGAGTGAAAAAGAGGAAAAGATAAAAAAAAAACATAGGAGCAAAGATGCTATCAAAATTCATGAGTCTTCCAGAGCAACGCTGCCTTGCAATCTGACAGTCACACAGCTATTACTACAATCACATAGATCGAAAAACGAGACCAAAATGTGTGTTATATTTTGGTTTCTGTCTGAGGAATAAGACATTTTCCTATTCAGTGGTTTGCCAGTAATTCAACACATGCATGTCCACATTAACGGTGCAGTCGCAGTTTGTTGGTTTTAGCCTCTGCTCACCACCACACTGAAGTTAAAATGAAAACACTGTAGATGATTTTTGGTGGCTTATAAAGAATAAATAATAGAAGAGGTGGCTGACGAGCAGTTGCATGGCTGGAGGTGGCCTGTTCCCTCATTAGTACATAACTAATCAAGCAGACAAAAGGCCTGGAGGTGGATTGAAATGGTACATTTACATCTGGTTCACCAGAATTCTCAACATGAGGTCCAAACATGTGAGTGACACTAAACTATAACATACAGTACGTTTGACGTTTGCAAATGTCAATAAAGATGCTGTGTTCAACAAACAACAAGGATGAAGTCCAACAGGGGAAGGTTTTAGACCTAAAACCACAACAGCAAAGCCCAGTAATGACGCTGCTAAATGGATCGCCATGAACAGGACGCCAGGGGCTTCAGGACATCATTCAGATCCCTACAGGTGACCCATCATCCAGGCCACTTCAAGGAGAACCAGTGGTACAGTAACTGCATGAACTTTAACAGTAAAAAGGCTGCATGTTTTTCCCAAAATATATATATATGCAGTCATTTCTCAACTACTCCTACAATCACCTTTGATGCATACAAACACATTTTGAAAACTGTTCCGAACATAAAATGTATTTTCATCTCAGCGTGTACTTAAACTGTTGAAAGGCTGCAGAAGCACAGGGTGAAACCCGGAAAGGCTACTGCTAATCACAGGGGTCATGGTGGCTCCTCATTTTAATCACACACATATTATGAATTTTCAAGGGCAGTTTTGCCCTGAGAAGCCATTAATTTCTACCCTGGTGAGTGTGTGTATTTGTGTGCTCAGTAAACTGTAAAAGTCAGGTCTTTTTGATATTTATTAGAGGCTGAGAGAGGTTCCATCAAACTTAATCTCAGCCATGAGAGCTTTAGGGAGACTTGAACTTCAGATCAGAAACAGCGGATCAGTCAGAAACAAGACAGAGAGAAGCAGCAGCCTGTTTAAACCACAGCCAGCTGTCCGTACAGAGGGGGGCCGGTCAAATTAACCCTGATCTACGACTGCTTATTTTAGCAATGACATGAATCTGGATATATGAATTACATTAGACTGCTATTATCATCACTCACAGTGGCCAACATCAGACCCCATCTTTCCCCCAGTTGCAGCTGATTAGGTTTAAAGTGGTGCAGCACTGGTCACATCAGCTAGATGGCAAATTTCTCTTTTGAAATCAAAATTGAAAGAAACACTGGTGAGTGAAAAATGAGAGTGGAGAGCTGTTATGATGTTGCTCACCTCGGCTGGGATTAAAAGCTGCTGCGTTTCAGGCTCCAGGTTGGCTGCTGCTGAAATACTAAAGCATGAAAACAGATTTTAATGTCGTCTTAATGGTACAGGCAAACTAGACGTAACTTCCACTTCTTCCACACGCTGTTATCATAATGTTGCATTTCCTATTCCCTCTTTTGCATGTTAATGCAGAACTGACTGCCTGGCGTAGCGTTTGTTTGAAACGTTTCTGGTTTGCATGCAGGATGTTGCAACATTATGGCTGTGAATGTGTAAACAGGTTTGTACCTTAATGTATGTGTTTACTCAGTGTTGCCTCATCACTCCAGGAGTCAAAGCCTGACAGAGGAGGTGGCATGAAGAGATTATCAATGTCTCTTTTTTTTCAATTCAACCACTTTCCTGACTTCTTCTCCAGTCGGATTTTGCCTCCTCCACAAACCTATATAGACGCTCTTCTTGGATTTTAGATGCTCGCTTAATGACAATTACCTTAAACACTTGAGGTATCTCCACTTCACTCTAATGTCTAAACTGTGTTTCATAGTGAGATGAGGCTCCCTGCTGTGCCTCATCATTAGACTCTGACTTGGCAGTAGCGGAGACACTGAGCGACAACTGCCTCCTTTTATTTTAGTGCTTTAGTCGCAAATACAAATGATGATACAAGACACAGGAGGGACTAAGAGAAAGGCTTCCTTTAATATGAACACGTGAAACGAAATATAAAGGAAGACAGCATATGTATGTCATGATGCCACTTCTGTTCATTTGAACCAAATTTGCATTACATACTGTACTTATGAACGTTTCATTTAACATTTTAGGCACAGTGGGAAGAGTTTTGTCTTTTTAGTCAGAGCTATGTTTTTGTACCACTTAAAAGTCATGGATTTGTTTGTGGACACTTTCACAAAGGAGACATTAAGGCCAAGGAAAAATTAATTAAACGTTCAACTAAACACATCTCATTATCGCCTTACTTTAGTTGAACTGGGCTGTGAGTGACTACACTTAATTATGCTTTAGTTGGTATTACAAGCACATATTATATAAACAATACCTGTGATACATACTCAAGTAACATGTAGCTGAAGTTCAGATAAACATTTGACAAATAATGCTTAAATGTTTGCTAAGAAATCGGTGCAGCATCACATTTCTATTAAATCCATTTGTTGTTGTTTAGACAAATATATTATGAACTGGCTCTGGACAGTGAGTAGGAAAAAAAAAACATGGGTGTGACTTAACAGTATGAATATTATATATGTCCAACAATATAAATGTACACTATTTAAAACATACTAAATGAATCCTGTGGTGACTGTGATTGTCTGAGCCTTTCGTGTGTTCCAGAGAGGTGGCATCCTGTCCTGACATTCTTCAAGCTTTTCGTTCAACAGCATTTTTAAACGTGACTGTTAAATAGCGTCCTACTCAAATCCCTCTTCTAAAATAGTAGCATTTTAAATGAATGGCTTCTCTGCATGTTTGTGTGGACATGCAGGTGTTTGCTTGTTTTTCAATTGACGTGTATCAAAGAAAAGCAAAACTAAGAGTAGAGCTGCCACTGGTTGGAAAAGAGCGGCTGGATAAAAGTAATGAGGCCTTTTGTATAAAATCTGTTACCAAAAGTACAACAGGCGCAGTATCTCATTGTGTCCTCATTGCATTTAGATTGCCTAATTTGCACGTGAAATGAAGTAGCATCTTATCCCTGCGTAACTGGCTCTGATAAGTGATCGCTCAGCCATTACTTGATGACTGTATGAGCCTACATGAGCATAGAAGTAAGTGTATTTTCAGATTTTGGATTTTGTTTGCAATTGATCTTGATCTAATTTCCATCATTCAAGCTCAGGACTGCAATATGTTGTATGAGCAATGACTCAACAAAAACATTTGATTTAAAGAAATCGATTCTGCAGCCAATCAGAGTCCAACATCAAGTCCAGCCCCTCGCCTCTTATTGGCTGCACTCACCTTTCCATCTGTCTCTGGGCTAACCAATCACGCAGGCACTCTGCTCCGCACACCTCCTCACCAGCCTCGTCGCAGCATCTGGCAGCGTATGTATAGAAATGAAAGTTATGCTGCACATTAATACCAACTTGATGAGTAAAGCAGATGTGTCTTAACAGCCCCGTTGAGTGAACCCGTATAACTACTGATTGAGCCAGTGGCCTTTGTTACCAATGACTTGAGCGTTTGTGAGTTTAATCACACAATTTAACAAATGTCCCCGAAACCTTGCTTTAGAGTAGGAAGACACTTCCTGTGTATCTCCATAGGCCCACGGTGCTGAGTGGAATAATGACAGAAAGTCAAAGTGACTCGAGTTGAGAATTGACAACAGTGTTTCATTTCCAATTCATAGCCTTTTGAACTTTATTCCAGCCCACTGGGAACACTAAGGTAAGCAAAGCAATTGTAAACAGCAATAACACCAACTAAAAAACACTCACCTGTAATGGCAAACATCAGATTGCAATATAGCGAAATGACAAACAGCAGTGGAGGAAAAAAACTGAAGTAATTCCTCAACAACGGAATAGAAAGAGGCTGCGATGCAAATAAAGAAAAACCTTCAGCAAACGAAATGTATTCACATAAAATAAATAAATTAAATTTCTCAGTGACAAATAAAACCAAAATAGGAAAATATTGATCTGCAGGATGTGTGAATTACGCACAGTGCCATCCAACTCATCGGGACGGGACACCTGCTGTGGTTGTTTATACTAGCAGCAAATTAAGAATATGGCCTTCACGTCCCCAAGGTAACGTTCTATGCACACATTAACATCAGCACACACTTACATGCCAACAAGTCTCTGTCTGCTTCTCTGCATGTCCCCACAAACCAATGAGGTTTATCTCACAGTAAGTACACACACACTCACACCTCTTCCTTCCCCGTTTCCCTACTCAACTTTCTCTCTGTGTGGCAGTATTAGCAGTCTAGGACACCTGCCGCTAATGTTATACAACTCGACATGCCTCTGAGAGGAGGCAGCCTCTTAAGCCCTCTTACCTACAGACAGCCTCATATGCAAGGTACTCATGACCTGGTCTCTCCGTGGCACTTAAAATGATGAGGGGAGAGATGAAAGAGGCTGGTTGCACAGGAAGGCTGCAACTTACACAGGAACAGATAATGAAATCAAGTAAAATTGTATTTATATAGTCCAATATCACAAAACACAAATGGCTCAAGGGGGATTCCAATCTACTGCATACAACATATACTGTAACACCCTCTTCTTAGATTTATAGAAAAAACATATTGCTCTCTTAAAGCTAGAAAGTAAAATACTGTATTTCTGGCATTATCAGCTTTGAAAAACTCAGGACTGGAAAAACTAAGAATGACAAATGTCCTGCACACAGCAGGACGTCAGCGTTTCCTCTTTGGTAATGCAAAAAAATGGATCATCCACTTCTGTGAGATTCTGTGAAATGTGACTAGTAAAAGTTTTCCAGCCAAATGCTAAACACAGATGGTCTAATGTCAAAAATAAGTATTTCTGGGAAAAATACGATGTCTCACCACTTTAATAAGAGCATCAATATGATGCCAGTAATAACTTGGCCAGATTTGACAAGATTAAGATTCGCTTTTGGAAAAAATACATAAAATTTGCTTTACATGTTATTTCAGAAAGCAGTTGTAGAATTGAGTTGTCGCGTTGTTAAATTAGAAAACTGATTTCCTCATTCATGGGCTACTTTACCTTGCTATTGTGGATGCCATGGTTTTACAGTTATGATTGTTTTTAGATGCTTCATACACAAGATGTTTATGGAGCTGTGAACAGGCGAGATGTATAAAATCAAAACATTAGAGTCCAACTTTTATACTTCTAGGCTTCTATGAGTGATAAAGTCACCACTGGTCCATAGATGAGGGGCCTGACAGCAACTGGCACTGTGGAGGGTTTAGTTCAAAAAACGACAAACAAAAACAAGCAACGAAAATGACCCAGTTTCACTGATGGACTTCAGCACCTTGGACAGAGACAAGGAGAACTCAGCGGTTCAGCACCACAGCCAGCTCCCCCACTGCCAGACTAACCCAGGAGCAGCTGCACACAACCAAACACCTGAGCATCCAGCGTTCAGCTTTAATCCTCAGAGCCAGGACGCTCGCCAAAAACAACGGCCAGGGCTCTTCCTCTGAGCCAGTTTTACTTCGACTGCTTTTAGGACGCACGTGTCCAAAGATGTTCAAGTCTGAAGCAGCACTGATTGGTTTTCATATTTAAGAGTGGTTTGATTGACTCAGTGGGATTCAAACGTCTGTAATCATCCAAGCTGCAACGATACAAAATTACACACAACCTTTGTAGATTAGTTTGAAGCAGCAGCTAAGCTACTCGCTCTGTACTTTCACATGTGACCAAACTTATTCTGTCAGACATTTTTTATTTATTTTTTAGATTTTTCCCTGGCATGAGATTTAATCCACGACAATGATCATTTTAAAAACCAAAATGATTTGTTTGCAGCAGACAAGTTTGATTTGTAGAAGGACGTCAGACGTTTTTCTGCTTTCTTTGGACGACCTGGTAAAGTACGGTTAGTTCACCCTCCAAATCCACACTCTAATTCCAAACATCTCCTTCATTTTTGTTACTATCTTGTGAAACCCTGTCGCTCTCCTCTGAGTAATTCTCTCCATCTGCTCCTCTCTGCCTTCTCTGTCTCTTACAGTGTGTTCTCCTGACTGCTTCTCCCTCCATCTGCTCTAGTCTGTCATTTATGAACATATCGATGCCATCTGGTGGATGCTCCAATCCAGAGTGATCCATGGTACTGTTGCACAAAAGCATTCAGTTTCAGCATGGGTGGGCCCAGCAGGAGATAAATTCTCTAATCTTGACATTGTTTGCTCATCTCTTCCCTCACTGATGTGAACGGTCTGTGATGTTGCTAACAGAGCTGTACTCTTTTCAAACTTTTAATTTACAGTAAAACACTGGATTACATTGTTGTAAGTTGTAAAGGCCTAGTGGATGCTTTGATGCTGGGTGTTTGTTGCGTCTTGATGCAGGTTTGGGCTCCAAACAGTGCTTTTGAATGTCTGGCCCTGGTTGGACTGTGCCCCATTCCCCGCTATTCTACAGGCTTTGTTATTGTGCTTGAGTTAGAGTCCTGCTTTTCTAATGCATCTACAACGTGCACCTCACACATGCTCATGCTGTTATACATTTGATTTTCACATCTTAAGCGTGTTTTTTCATTTTCTGACTTACACCATGTCTCCCTCTGTTGCTGCTGTCAAGGTCAAGTTCACTTTTGTTGTCTCTTTTGAGAGAAATGATCTTGGATTAGAAGAAAATTGCAGCATGGCTATAAAACAAATACATCCATCACAACTGAAATACATTAAAAATGCATAATAAGAGAACCATGGTCTCAATTAACCTGCAAATATGCCAAGTACAACTTCTGATCCACACCAGCTTATGAACACATCCACTTTCATAGGTGTGGTGTGTCAGTGGGTCATAAGGCAGATAAAAGACTTAAATACTTAACTTTAGTATTTTATACTTGATTGACTCTGATGATGCTAGTTTAACCGTTAAAGGTTTCATAGTTTATAATTTGAGATACAGTGCATGTACATGGACACATGGTGAAAATGGCTCCAGTATCAAATCCTTTTAACTTCCCAACCACTGCTACGCTTTGCTTTCATCCACAAAATAAATTATTAAGAAACTCTATTAGGTTCTGCCTAAAGTCGTATTTTGTTGGTATAATCTGTCTTTCAGTCTTCCAATTGAACTCTGCAGTATGAAGCAGAGAAAAACACCTTTCTACAGCAAACATGTGATAAATGTTTCAAGGTGGACTAAATTGGCTGCTGCTGTACATCTAAGCATCGCTTAAGCAACCTTACACGAGTGTGAGACCAGTATGTTCTTAACATTTTAATAAGACCGCACATTAAATCGCTGACAAGTACATCAATCCTTATCCCTTTCTGACGGAGCAAGGACACAGAGATCCTCTGAAAAAAAGAACGGGAGACGTGCTGAAATAAACATCAGACAAATCAGTCATTTCACAGGTCTGTCTACAAGTGCAGCAAGTTTTAATGAATTAACTTTTTTAATTGGGCTGTGTTTTGACAACCTCACATCCCATCCAAGCTGATGCAGTTTGTACCCTTGCTCGCAGCTCTGGCCTTGCGTATTTCTGCAAAGATACTTAATCAGCTGGCTCAATTAGATCCAGTTCTATACAAAAGTTTTAATTAGAGCTGTTTTTCTTAATCTGTGTGTCTTTTGACAAAGCCATGAGAGAGATCGCACTAGATAGAGAGAAGCTGAGGAGTTGGTCATGCCCTCCATTTCCTCTTCCTCCACGTCTCGCATGTGTTTCGATGACTCATCATCATGTGACATTGCCAGATTCTAATCACTTCTCTGCACCTGCTGCTGGTTCCTACAATTTTATTCTGACAAACACTGAAAATAATCAGAGTTGAAAGGTAGATGTTGTCTTGTTGCAGCCAACAAAAGTGCCCAGTCCAACGGTGCATTTGTGGGAATGACATCCCAGTTAATTACTAGTTTATCTAAATGACTGACAGCAGGTCTATGGCTCTGTATTGATCAGCCGCGTTTACCTTTGCTAGAGATTATTCATTGAAACGTTTATTTAGTCATTAAACTGCAGGTTTTAATATGCCAGCTTTACAATGGCACGCCTGCACGTTTTGTTGTGTGTGGATTAACGATAGCATAAGGTCCCCTGAGGTTGCTGGTAGTTTAACGCACAGTTACAGATGGCGTTTTAAACATTATAAGACTTGTCAACATGTTTCTATCCGTTAGATTATCCCAGTCTTTAATTTCTTTTCACATATGCCACACTGAGCTTATAAACTATAAAACAAGCATGAGAAAAAACTGTGTATATGACTACAACAAGTACTGCAGTACAAAATAACCTTAATTTCTCTACTCTTTCTAAAATAAAAAGCTCTAAATGTGAAGTTAAAGTACAAAAGTGTGACAGGAAGTTAATTCATAGATGATCCATTACTTCAGTGTGGTAATATTTCACAAATCTCTAAACCTGAAAATATAACTATTAGTTAATGGTAAAACATACAATATAATGTTTTCCTTTCAGTGAGGTAAAGGTCAAAGCAACATGAGAGGTAAATAGTCCAGTAAAGCACTGTACCTGAAAACTGAGCCCAGCTACTTATTTAGATCCTTGTATCTGGTTACTTTTCACCTCTCAACCTAAATTACAGCACATTCAATACTTTGGGCTACTGTAAACACATGCAATTAGCTTCGTAATAACCATTACCGATCCACACAGTGAAGCTAGCGAAGGGCAGAGGTCACGCAGGCCTGTGTTTTGAGGATGCACCCAGTGGCATTTCTACAAATGTTGTGAGACCTGTTGTCAGTTACAATAATAATTAAAAAAATTAACACACATAAAAAAAATTATTCTCCAAATAAACTGTTTCATGGTGCAACATATTCAGACACATTTTTATATGGTGCTTCACTCTATAATAACATTCTTATCACATACATGGGAAGAAGTGTCACTCTTTGAGGTGTTGATTGCATTACGTGTTTTATTTGAGTTATTACTTTTTCCCTGCAGACATCTGAACGAGGCCAGAGTAAAGTGGAACCCAACCAAAGCCTTCAGTCCAAAAACAGTCATAAGCAAGAGCAATCAGAGCGAGTGAGCTGTGAACAGCTTTTAAATAGTTTCTCTTCCTTTTTGATGATGATGAGCAGCTCTTATCACACACATGCTGCAAGTCCATTTCAATTCAACATCCAGCACAAAGAAAAACCCAACCGAGGGACCACTCTCGTTCGGACGGAGAGCAGAGCTGTAATTGGAAAGCTTAATTGGAGAGATGGCATCTTGTTAATTGAATTAGCAGGGAGAGAAGAAAGAATCTGCTAATTCAGGACAATGTCAGAGTGACATTGAGATAGGGAGACGGTAAGTGAGGGAAGGGAAGGAGGTCCTGTTGGGTGTGAGAAGAGCTGGCAGATAAACAGTAAGACGCAGAGGAAAAAACGGGAAGTGAGCAAAAGATGGAAAAGATCCCACAACCAAAGAATGACTCCGTAACAGGAGAAACATGTGAGACGGTGAGAGCAATGCTCGCACTGTCACTGAACACACCTGAAAAGCCAGTGGAGGAAGTATCGTCAAGGTCAGCACACACACTGGATTACGTACACACACACTCATCTCTAGGGGGGAAAGCCCTGGAGGGAAACTCATAGCTGATTACTGTTACAGCTAAGTGAACTGTGTCCAATTTCAGAGACATCACAGTCAGGATGTGAGTGTAAATGACACAATATGAATTCAGTTATGACGTATACAGTAATTCATTTTGCTTTGTGTGAGCTCTCTGACCGGCTCCTTCTCTGTCCCCTGTAAACGCCACAACAACCTGACGAGACGAGTATCAAGATTTAGACAGAGAGAAAGGAAAATGTGTGGTAGGATGATTCCTTCAATAGCCTCGCACTGTCTCACGACTTCCACTTTTGTTTTATGCAAGTTCATGAGCTCATAACATAATATTATATCATTTTAATTCCTCCACTGAAGAGATGTTTTATTCTGTTTAAACAGATCTTTTCTTAAATTACATTCATTCTTTTCTCTTGGTCTGACGGACTATGAGCTGTTTTATTGAGGTTGGCCGTTTTCCTGGTCATCGCTGAGCTGAAGGATGTTTAACATAGGTTTTACAATAACCAACCAAAGAGACAAGGACTCTTTATTGAAGGGCATTCAAGGTTCACTCTAAAAAAATCAGCAGGAAGGAAGAACTATGTTTTGTGTGCTATGGAAATTTATAAAAGTACTTTTCAACTGTTATTTAGGACTGAAACGTGAAATAAATGTATTGGCAGCAGGTTTTGAACAGAAAAGTCACACATTCTTCTGGGGAAAATGTCTTTTCACACAATTTTTGAAGCCTTTTCTTTTCATGTGTTTCGCTTTTTTCCTTAAATGAGCACGAAGGATTTTCTACACGAGTGACTGTATGATTGTCATAATGACAGACGAGTCACACAAATGAAGAATTGCATCTCTGGACTGGGTCTAAGATACATTTCTCCCTTTCTCGTTTTATTCTTCTGCCCATTGTCTCCCAGCTCGTGTCTTACTCTTCACTGCTGCGTTCTCTCTTCCACTCATCGTTTGCTCTTTCTTCTCTCACCCCATCTTCTTTTACTCTCCCTCTGTTGTCCTCAGCCTTTATGTGTCTTTCCAGTCTTCTGTTACCTTGTCCGTCCTGCTCTTTTATTCCTCCCTCCTCCACTCCTGCTCTCCCTCCAGCTTTCCTTTGTCCCCGTCTGTCAAAGCACTGCTTTAATAACAGGAAGCTACTGCATCACAGTGACCATTATGCAAATCGAACTTTATTCAGTGTATCCAAAAATGGTGTCTTTGTGAGGGTCAGAATAAATAACCACTGGGTGATATTCATAAAGTGAAGACAGTGAGAAAATGTCATTTCTTTAAATTAAACACTTAGCATTTCTAAAAAATAAAATCTGAGGCAATATTGTATTACCTTTATTACCATTTACCATACTTAATAATTAGACAAGTAATAATTTCAGTAATGGATAAAGTACTTCATGCCTAGCTATGGAAGCTTTTAACAGTTTCCTGTTAAAACACCAGTTGATGTTTGTGTTACACTTACTATAGTTTACAACATAAAATACTAATAATAAAATATTTAGTGCACTTTGCTCTGTACTGACTGGTATTTTTTTAAGTTGATATTTCAGTAAAATTAGCCGCATGTTTTCTAAATATGTTTCCATTTTGTCATTATGGGTTATGTACTTTATAAACATTTTAATGTACGTGGCATCTAGACTGAAGTGCCTGTACTTCACTCTGTAACTGTGTATTGTGGCTTGTACTTAAATAAACAGGGTGTGGGGTAGCTCAGTTACACCAACGCTAAAATGACGTCTTCTGTGTCTACAATTGTTTTCGTTGTGTTTATCAGCGATGGCTAAGAGGTAAACAGTACATGTATGACATCCTGCAGCCATGTTCAACATGGCTAACATACAGATTATGATTTTCCATTTTCTATTATAGTATAAGAAATATAAGCCTTTCTCCAAACATTGGTTTACTGGTACCATATGTTGCAGCGAAGAATACAGGACTCAGATAATAATAATAGTTTCCAGTGCTATATACAATATTTGTGCATAGACTAGTGATGTCTTCCATCAGCCTGTTTGTTATAAAAACACTAATAAAGCCAGAAGTTGTCACTCTGTCTCATCCTTTTAATCATTCTCTTTGATTCTGCTGTACGTTCTGTGTTTGTAACATTTAAATGCCAGCTGATGAGTCGGACGTCCGTGTTCCGGTCCCTGTTGTGCTCCACACTGTGTTTCACTGAAGTGCCCCAAACAATCAGAACAAAAAATGTAGATATTGTTTGTTTTACTTTCCAGAGTAACAGTAGGTTATTACTTAAATTACAGTTTTTTTTGAGTCTCCATGATAAGGAACTGGACGTTAGGACCACATTTAAACTGGTGAACTTAGCCGCATTTAGCTGCCAAAAGAGTTTCTCATTAGTTGGGATCTGGCTACAAACATGCTGGATGCATAAATAAGCAAGCTGTCAACTTGACAAGAGACGATGTAAGCGTTGTGTTCACAGCTGCTTCTGTTTTAAGTGGCCAAAGGTTAGTTGTTGTGAATATACATTAAGGTATAAGGAAAATAGGTATTTATATATGTCAAAATCCTTCTGAATCAGCAAACCGTAGTTAGGCAGCACTTTAATTCCACTCTTCCTGTAGTTTATATAATTTCTCGTTGAGTCCTAAAATTGTTTTGAACACAGGTTCTGAAGTATTGTTTGCTTTTCCCACTAAATAATTCAAACTTTCATTTTAAGAAAGTAAAAGTGCACAGAGACATAAATATGGGATATGATAAAAAAAACGGCAGCAGCGTCTGTTTAAGTCACGAGGAGAAATTGGAAATTATGCATAAAGAGGTAAAAGAGACTGGAGGGAGAAAAAAGGGGGAGGAGAGGAAAAGAAGAGCCGAGGGAGAGAGAGTTATGATGGTGTGCTTTATGAAATGCTCCAAAACAATCAACTGGAGCAAATTAATGTCTATTTCTCTGGAGAAAGAAGGAAAATAATGATCAACAGAAAAGACAAACCAGATGAAAGACTTGAAATTAGGAAATTGGAGAAATAAGGAAGAGAAGAGGAATCAAACGGTGCGTTCTCCATCTGGTGTGGAAGGCTTGGCTGACACAGACGTACAAATGGTCAATCACTCACTCTGGATTGTGTCTCTCTTCAAATCCTCTTCACCTTTGACTCATATGCTTCGTCTCCCTCCTCGTTCCTTTCATCCAAACCTTGCCTGGTTTAAGCGTCTCTGTAACTGTGTGTGAGTGTCGGCACAGACGGATTGGCCTGTATTTAGGGAAGCAGAATATCAATAACCAGTGTGGAGGAAAGTGCTTTCATGCTCTCTCTATCTCCTCTATCTCCCTCTCACACACACTACTGCTTTCCTAAGGCATCGGGGTGATTGGTGGAGGGCGGAGGGCCGTTCAGGAACGCAGCGTGTTGCGTTCCATTGTGTAGCTCCACAGGTTGCTAAACAAGAGGTTGAAAAATGGGACAATCCTGAGAGCAGAAAAGGATCGATCACTCGAACAGCCCCTTGCTCTCCTTTTCTCGTCTTGATCTGCCTTCTCTGCATCATCTTCCCTCACTTCAGCCTTATTTGTAGTTTTATTACGGTCTTTTTTTTTTATTTTTATTGAATCCTACACCACTTCTCTACCTGCCTGCATCCCTTTTCCATTCTTTCCCTGCCTGTCCAGTTTAATCTCTGGTACTTTTCCCTGCCTCTTCCACACGTCCTCTCTGCTCTTCTTACAACCTTTCCCCTCTCCTTCCATCTCCTCCGCTCTCTCATGTCTCCTCTATACTTTACCTGGTCCTGACAGCAATAAAGCCTCTCCAATAAAACAGGCATAAAAACGCAATCTTTGTCTGGACTCAGTTTACAGACACACACACACACCCAGGCAACATAAATCAGACATAAAAAGCCAATCCCTGTCTGGAGTCAATTTCCATAAAACACAAGAGGGATGCTTCAGGAAGAGCGGAGGTGGGATCGAATGTCTGCGCGGTGTAATGTAAACCGTGTGTCATTTTGTTTCAGTTTATTATGTACTGTACCTGCAGTGACTGTGTAGTGAGTGTGTGTTCATGGGCTCTCAGGTGGTGCGGGCCCAGTGTGAGCGCTGGTGGCTGTCGCTAAGCTAATGATCCCTGTTTACATCACACATCACACCACAGGCTTCATCACATTATCCCCATGAGATACACACACATTCCTATTCACTACCTTCACCCACCTACTGTACACACACCTGAACACACAAATGTGAGATTTGATAAACAAACGTCTTTACGTAACTGCACACAAATCCTGTGCACACACCTTTCCATCCTTACACACACACACACACACACACACACAGCAGGATGTACTCACACAAACACAAATGTATGCACAGGTAGCTAAGCTCACATGCACAAATGCTGCAGGCTCGTGTTGCCTCTGCTAATGAGGCAGACGTGTTTACAATGCTGTCACAAACCGCAGTATGATCAACTCTGGAATTAGGTGTGTGTGTGTGTGTGTGTGTGTGTGTGTGTGCGCATCATGATAAATTTAAGTTCACAAGCGAAGACTCTTTGTCCAAGCATCTGCACTGTATATACTGTAGCATCTGGGACGAGTACATAAGGGTAACAGTGCAATAATACATTTAAACTGACTGAACAATGTCCATATTGTTCCATCAAGCCTGCCATTGGTGCACCTGCAGGAGGTACAGTAATGGTATGACACAGGCATAAACTGTATGTGTGTATTGCTGTTTTATCAATGACCTCCTCTTCACGTAATTAAACTGGATAATAATAAGGATCCGATCAGTTTACAGTTTAAGTTGTCATTAGGTAGACGCTCTCGCACAAGGACAGAACGTGTAGCACACACTGCTTACGGACCAGAGGGACGCGCATCTCGACTCTCACAAACATACCTGCACACACCATGTCCACGAGGACATGGTGACCTACGCAAGCTAAGCGCTACAAACCACTTTCCTGTAATAACTGGCACAACATCTAATCCCATTTCCATTAGGTATATGCTCCAGAAGAGGGTGTGTGTTATAGTGTAGCAGTGGCATGTTAGTGTGTGTGATGCTGCTTTAGTCGTGTGTGTGAAGACTGAGATAGTGTCCATTTGACTGTGTGCACTTTGGAGTGAATTGACAGTAAAAACTGTGTGTGTCCAGTTCTTAATTCGCTATCTGTGCTGCAGAATGCTGACTCAGCGAAGCCCTGATGGACCTGCTTGGCCCTGGCTGGTGCTTCAATTGGGCAATCATAGTACTCACACAGTTACAAACGAGTCACACACAGGGACACACAAACATATGCAGAAATCAAACAAACTGTAGTTTACTCTCAGAGGTTTGTGCATTCAGCCAAACGTAACTTGTCGTGTAAATATTAACGGTCGATGCCTCCAAGACTCAAGTACTCACCAGAACTCTGTACGGTTCTTGTAGCAGGTTTCGGTTCTAGTGTCTGTACGTACTCGGTTAATATGAGTCCAGATTATTTGCAATTTAAATTCCCTGCAGCATTCTTCGAGTAAATATTTATAGTGTGGCTAAAGCAATGTCAGGCCAAGGGGACTGGAACTACGCGTATTATCATGGGGAGGAGGCTCTTCTGTAGCACTGCAGTTACTTAAGATGCTAAACGTACGTCTGCTGTGCGAGACAAAGACCTCTAACATCAGCAAATGACAACTTCACAATTTAACTCCTGCTGTGTCAAAGTATTGCTTTGCAGACATAAACAGTACATTATTATCTGCACTGATATGTGTTTAATTTGGTAAATCTGAATCTGGCCTTGGCTAAGAGGAGGCCGCTTCTTACTTAATGGGGCTTGAGTTACACTAAAATGCATCTTTTTCACATAAGCATGGTGATAAGTGAAGCACTGTAGAAAGCCTGATATAGTTCAGTTATAATGTTAACACATTAATACACGATAACTGTCATATGACAGTTTGAGAAGCTATAAAAACATTTCAGAAGGTTGGAAACGCTTTGAAAAACCTTTGTTTGATGTGATTTATTTTGTGTGTGCTCAGTGCACTAAATGTGAAGCGATACCAGCACTCAGAGAGATGACACGAGCCCACGGGTCGTACGAGGCGGCAGCGATTAATGACCCGCTACATAAAAGCTTGCATGCAGACAGTTAAAGTTTAAAGCTGCCCGACATGTTTGAATGAGAATCCTAATATTGTGAAATGGTCAAACTGTTACGTGAAGTGTGCTCATAAATTGCAACTTGTGTGTTGCATAAATTTTACCTCTAAAAGTGATATTAATACAGAGATAAACTATTATTTCACTGTTATGCTCTGACATCAGCTGCACCTTGGTTCAAAAGCAGAAATCCCCGTCCTTTATTCTGTCCACAGGAGCAACGCTGCAGTACAGTCATCCAATTATCCAATCAGAGTGCACACAGTAGGGCATATCACTGACTATGCACCCCTTCCCCTCATTTACTCACCTTCACAGTCAATTTACCACACATGCCTTTCATATCCTACTGCCTTGGTGTGCTCCTCCAGAGTCTCATAAAAGCATCGTCTTCATTCTCCTCCGTGCCATCAAGTGCAGCGCTGAGCCCGTTAGCGCTCCACAGCTCCCATTCCCCCTCTCCTTCATGCTCCACGCAGACAGAGGTAGAGAAGGCATCCAGTGGCTTATCTGTTCACGATCACACCTATCTAGTTGTAGTTGTACAGGTGTTTTGCCCAAAGTAGCACAGGTTATTGGCACAAATTTGCCTTTTCTGCTTCGAATTGGTGACAGATTATTAAAAGTACAGTAGAAAGCTGTTATTGAAATGTAACAAAGTCACCAGGAGCGGAGTGGCCAAGGGGCACAATTTTCATTTTCAGATTCAGGGAAGACATCTGCTGAGAACTGTCCAAGCCACGAAGTATATTTTATTAATAACTCAGAGAAACACGAACAGAGAGAGAAAATTGCTCTTCTCATCAGAAAAAGTTTCCTTTCCATGATTCTTATTTGCCTTTAACCTGGACCTCTAGCTTCTCATCACCGCCTGCAATAAAACGGTTTATTGCTGTCACTTCCATTAAGTCACATGATGATGAAAATCAGACGCTCCATCTTGGCAGCAGTGACACGGAGCCAGATCCAAGCAAGTGATGACGTTTCAGAGCCCAGTTATTACTGCAGGAGCCTTAACCTCATGGTTAACGCTGCAGTCAAATGCTCATCAAAAGCCCTGTTGCTAGTTCTCAAACAATGAAACGACCACCTTTCGATTTGATTACTACCCAGTGCATTTCATCACTTCTACAGCAAGTCACACGTTGACGTAACTAATTTGAACTGAACTGAGTTTGTTATGCTGTGTTTTTTTTTTACTGCCATCATGGTGTCTCGGCTCTTCCTTTATTTCTATATATGTTCACATACATTTATGTCTAGATTTATATTTTAATTCATTTCTAAAATGTTTTTGTCCTTCATAAAGTAAGGAGAAACTGTTCCCTACTTGTTGCTGCTGCAAACAAGACAAGTAGCTGAACTCTGAACTTTGGACGAAGGTGCAGTAAATATTTGTTAGCAAATGTTAGAGACACACTCACAATAACCTCCTGTATTTGTTCTTAATTACAGACAGAGGCTGACATTCTCCAGCATTTGCTCTTTCATATTTAATTGCATGGGTCATGCCTGGGCCCTAAAGTTGTTATTTTACGAGTTAATTAGGAGCCATACGTTGTTTACAGTTCAGATTTTCATGTACTGCAATTAGAAACCGCAAACAATTACACATAACAGAGGTTGTTCTGATAATTTTGTACACGCATTGTGATAGAGAAAGTTTCCAGACTGACCAGCCCAGATCTTAAGGCTTCTTTAAGACGCTGCAGCTAATTAGACAAATCTGCACTGAGGAACAGACGAGTGCTCCTGACTCGCCTGATGCAACACTGGATTTGTCAAATCTCTACACAACAGAACTAAACTTTGCTAAAACACACAAACGCACAATGGCTGCATGCTAGCAGCTATCTACAGTATAATCAGATGTTAATTGTGCTGATACAAGGCAACAAAAGCTGCTACACAAGCATATGTTTATTAGTGAAGCTTTCACTGAGCTGGAGCAGTCAAGCTCGTTGCCCGTTGACATGTTTGCTCTTACATTAACTCAGCAATTCTTTGAATTACGCTCTTGACCATTGGCTCATTACTCTGTCAGTCATCGCAGCCGTTACCGTCCTTGTCTGTAAAATTGTGCGCACATACTCAGAGTGATACTTATTGAAAGGTTTGCTGATGTCTATGCTTTGCCTGAGGACATGACACAGATGTAATGTGTATAAGGCTGAATGTATAACTAAATAACAGCGAGAGATTGACCCAGCAAGAGACTAATGCTGAGAGATTTAGCTCCTAGCTCAACCTCCTACAGTAACAAAGGTAGTGAATTGTCTAAAGTACAACATTTTGATTTTTTTTTAGAACATAACTATATTATGTGCATTGGAGGAAAAGCTGAACCATGACAAAATCCATCAGAAAGAAAGTTTCACTGTGCATGTGTTTCTGACCCTTGAGTCCCCATCAGGTCACGTCTGTCTCCTCTTCAATAATAACTTTTCAAAGTCTTTCAGCTCTAGTATGAAACTGTTTTCCAGCTTTGGTGCTGTCAGGCTGTCATGGCCTAAAAAAAGGTTTGATTGTGATAAATGTACAAAAAATGTGAAATGACAAGTGTGAAGCCACATGATGTGGAGGGGCACAGATCACAGCACAAGCAGACATGGATGCATACAAAACTAAACAACAACAGATCCTCTATTAGACAATGACAAACTTTACAGGACAAAAGCTGCAGAGAAGAAGGCAACACTGGCAATACTTGAATTTCCATCTGACATGATTAGGACCAATACTAATACCGATACTTCTATTTCAAACTCATGCTTGGTTGCTTTAATACTGAATTTATTACTGTGACCATGACGCTGAAGGTACGGATACAGACCGACAAACAGTGTGTCTTTAATGTGCACACACACAAAATGTACATTTATCCAATGTGTCTGTGTTCTCATTTTGTTTCTGCACAAGGATTATGTGGATCTATGTGTAGTTTTCTGTAAATCAGCAGCAGTTTGTGCCTTGGGAAGCATGTTGTATGTGTGCACCTGTTATGTGGTGTGTGTTCAGTCTTAATTTGATGTCTAAATAAGTGGTTCCTGCCCCAAAGGTTTGCTGGCAATATATCACCGCGGCAACAATGGAACTGCCGTTGTCATCGTCCCCGGAGACCAGCCGCTTGCCCGCTCATGCATGGCCTTATGGGAAATGCAGACGCGTACAGCGCAACGGTGCTGAATGAAGTGTGCACTCACACATACACACCGGACAGAACCCACAACCTGCTCGTTTATTTCTCTTATCATTTTTTGATATTCTTATCCTCCTTTTTTCATGCTGCATCTTCCTTCTCCTCTCCGTGTTCCCTCTCCTTTACACTTTCCTCCACTTAAAGTGAGATGTGTGACAGCGGCTTTAAATAAATTGGTTCATACATGTAGTAAAGTGTCGAAGGCAGAACAAGGGGAATATTCAGAAGACCTTAGGGAGGAGAGACAGACAAAGAATCATTTTTTAAAGCTTAGAAATAGCTCAGCTGGCTCAGCAAATAATTTAACTATGAAATTTAATTTCCAGCTTTTCTTTCGTGTGATGAATAGTTTACAATTATATTATGTTTTGGCCATGTTCATTTATTTAAATGTGGGATGGTATCTGATTCCACATGCTCCAATTTGTAGTCAGAGGACAGATGAATTGTTTGAATGATGATCACAGACTCGAGATCTGCTGGACCTGAGGCACCTTAACATTAACATGTTCACCTAAATAACAGACCATACCCCCGCAGGCACAGCGTTGAACGCGATCATCAAACACTTCATTTGTAGATTTCTGTATCTGCTTCATGACACGTTCGATTTTCCTCAGTGAAGACTGAAATAGGCCAGACAGACTATGGGGTCTAAATAAACAACACAATGCTATTTCAAGTGTGGTTTGGCGTCGCTGAACAGCTCTGAAATCAGACTGAAGTCAGACTGTGTGACTACGTCATTTTCCTTTTCTCAGTTCTTAAACTGTATTGCTTACAGTAATTTTTCTTCCAAAATAAATCTTCCTCTGGCCACACAATCAATTAGCACACAAGCAAACCAATTAAGCCCATTGCTAAACAAACTATTAATAGAAAGCTAACAAACAACAAAGCACCATATCGCAAATTAAAAGCTGATGTTTTTAATGAGTACAACACTTAACGTGTAATTATGAAGGCATGATAAAGATGCAACTGCAAAGCAGTTTTGTTCACCGTTTGGTGTTTTTGTTGTTTGTGTCTTTTAGCCATGTTCCAGTTATACCAGCTGTACATTATGTACCTATTTACTTTAATGTATTGTATGATACATTTTGTGTATTATTCGTCTAGGTCCAGTCTGCATATTAAGGTATTTATCATGAAGCACACTCTTGCTCTCTTTTTACCATTTCTCTCTTTGAAATAATGGCCAAAACTACACACAAAGTCACTGAAAGCTCAATAGGTTGACTTGCTCATAAAACAAAAAACAAACACACTAAAGCCAAACAATTTAGGCTGCTCAAAAATGAGATCAAAAACACGAGGCGATCAACAGGACAGTCTGACAAACTCAAGCAGTTTTTAATGGACTGCGTAGCTGCATGCAATACACCTGTAGGCCTGCTTCTTTGTGCCTTAAATTTATTACAAACTTTTAGTTTGGGTACAGTTGAGTTTTGGACTAAACTTCCTTGTTCCCTGTGCAGCTGCAGAGAATGATTGAGAGAGGCAGAGACGAGCAGAGCAGGCAAGCGAAACCAAAAAAAGAGAAAAGTCGCGAAGATGCCGGTGATAGCGGTGTAAATATGTCAGTGTGGCCGAGGCAGAAAGCAGGGGAGTTGACCTTGGTCATAGTTTAAGACCCGTCTTTTATTGAACCAGCTCAAAGCTCTGAGAGCCATTTGTCTGCTCGCTGCCACGTCTGTCTCTCTCTCTCTCTCTCTTTGTTTCGGTTTTGTCTCTGTGGTCCTCCTTTTATCTTTGTAATTCCCTTCCCTCTTTTTATCACTCTCTTCAGAATTTAATTCAAATTTCTTGTTATCACTTTGAAAGCCTTGCATGGTCAAGCTCGTTTTTACATTACTGAGTTACTACAGCCAAGGGCTTGTTAGTTGTCCCTCACTCCAGACTTTAAATCAAAGGTGCTTTGCTTTTGAAGTTGTGGCTTCCAGGCTTTGGAAATTGCTTTTATTGGAACTGAAGTCTGCAGACACGTCTAACGAGCATCTAAGTTCCACCTGGAGAGATCTGCCAAGAAAGGGGTATTATTCTTCTTCTTATGTTACTCTTCTGTTCTACATCTACAGCATCAATATAAACGAGTGTAAGGGTGTAGACACACTTGCCTCAAACTGTCAAAAACACTGCACAACAAACAAAGTGATTCCGTTGTGTTTAAAAACTAATATCTGTCAGTCTGGGCTTGGGCACAAAACAAACATGGAAATTACTAAAAATTACTAGTTACTAGAAGTATCGTTGTAAAATATAGAATAGAATATATATGAGTAAAGAATTCATCTTTCATCCAGCTGTGAGTTTTAATCTGTACCCTCCCTCACACTCTACAGCACAGTTACACTTTCCGTCCATCAGCTGAACCACGGATGCATGTTCTGCTTCACAAAGACGACTCTGCACTGAGCGAGTCTCACCCTTGTTGTCAGAACACACACTGTAACCGCTCACTTATGCTTGTTTACTACTAAGGTCTTCGTGAATTGAATCACATTATGATCACACAGTCATGGTAAACAAGCAACCAGTAACTTATAAATCCAACTTTGACTATATACAGCCAAGTGTTCCGTCTCATACTTAGTGATGCTGTTGCGATTCCTGTTGGACTGTTTACTGAAACACGCACTTCTGTAAAATGTATCAGTTTTTTTTAAATTCTGTTTTCATTATTTTGTCTACATTTCTCCATCTGTTGCTTCCTCCCTGACTCCTCTTCTCACCCCCCCCCCCCAGAGGAGGTTTCACTAACAGGGTACTTGACAGGAGAGAAGAGTGCAGAGAGAGTGGCCTTTTTCTAGCCAGTCAGCTAGTCATCCAAGGCTAATTAAATATCGCTTCTGAGTGCTCAAGTATCTCTCTCTCCTGTCTCTCTGGCTCTCTTCCTTAGAGTGTCTGCTGCTCCTGAACTGAATTAGCACTCCTCCCTCCTCTCCCTCTATCCCCTTGTTCCCAGTCATCGCCTTGGGCTCCTTACACTCAAATTAACCTTTCACTATAAAAACCTCACAGGGGAGCAGTAGCCAGGTAGGTGTGTGTGCGTATGTGTGTGAAACGAAGAACGAGAAGGAGAGAAGGAGAGAAGGAGGTGAGTTTATGTGTGTGTACACGTGTGAGCGTGGGCGAGTCGACAGGGTCAACCTAAGCCCCGGTCCATGTAATTGTGAATTAGAGCCTTAAATGGGCTCCACTTCCCCAGCTGATCAAGAGAGCAGGAGGAAGGAAAAGGTAAATGAAACTGAAGGGAAATCAAGTAGTTTGTGGGAAACATGCTGGGGAGATGGAGAAAAGGCATGAACAGGAGGACAAGATGGACGAGATGAGGAGAAGAAGGGGAAACGTGGAAGAGTTACATGTGTGGTTCTGACATATCCAGAGGGAACTGTGGTCTTGTTGGACTTCACTCACGGATGTTTTCAACTCCAGGAGTGAGACAGATAAAGATGCAGTTTGCAGATTGCAGCAAATACTAAACCATAAATACAAAATAATTTATGGGTCAGATATAAAGGGTCTGCATGCTGACATCAGGATGTTGTTTGCTATTAAATAGCTTGAGTTAAAAGCACAAAATTATACCACACAATTCTGCTTTTGTTTGACGGCAAAACAAAATCCTCCTCTAGTCCCATGAATCTCTCAAGCACTCAACTCACTCAAGAGTCACAAATAACTAATACAATTCTGTAGATGCCTCTGACTGTTAGAGTTTCCAACATGAGGTGACTCTGTGGTAGTATCGCTTGGGAGAAGCCAAGCTAGCTGGCCTCCAGGCCTGGAAATTAAGCTTTCCCACTTATAAATGTTACATATACTGACAGGCTGTGTCCAACAGGCTGAGCACCACGCTGTCAGCCTGTTGGACACAGCAGTAAAGAGTGGGCGGCGATTGAACCATCCAATTTCCAAGTGGTGCAGAAAAGAAGAGGCAAGAGGAGCAGAAGTAAGGTACGACCAGACAACACGGCTGGAGCTAGAGAGGAGTTAAAAAAGTTAAATGTGAGTTGTTGGCTTCTTGTCTCCTCTTTACACACAAAAAAGTTTTACGCTCATGCAATCGATATGCCTACCAGACAACAGACGTGAGGACAATAAGGCCACATCTCCAAGCTCTCTCTTGAAAAATCATATTGATGTCAACATAGTGCTGAGCAATACACTAGACTACTAGACACTAGATGCATAAAGGCTTCAACACTTCTACACCTGCCTGTGAAGGTTCGCATCCAGGTCAGGTTTCAGCTTCTATCCTTCTTCTGAACTATTATGTATTTCAAGATTATACCTAAAAATACAAACAACCTTCAAAGCATGTTGCTGACCCATATTACCTCTGTAATATACTAATCTCAAATGGGACCAGTTACCTCACAGATCGCCAAAGCTGAACACAGGAAAATGAAAATGCAGAGAGTAAATTGCTTGTATGTTCCTCTATTTACAAAATAAAACAACTGCTTAACAAAGACATTGACGTCTATATTATGAACATGAAGCAAATGTTACTTAGTAAAGGCAGATGAAAACACATGGTAAAAAACGGTTTTGTTAGTCTAAATCTGTTCAAGGTTAAATCATGGCAAACTGTAATCAGTTCATGAGTTGTGGGCTGCAATACCACCACCCACTTTCTAGCTCAACTCAGTTGTCACAGTAGCTACTACACAGAAACACACGTCTGTGCTTCTCTCTAATTGCTCCTCTGTATCTACTTTGTGTCGTTATCTAATTGAGTGTCAGTCTGGCGCTGTTTCACTCTGTGTCTCCTGTTCTCTGTGAGAATGGTGATGTACCAAAGATGACAACAGGGTTTGTTTAAGTGTGAGAGTCTTGCACACAGATGTGAGAGCAAGGGATGATTACAGTGGTGTTGCCTTCGTGCTAGGGTTCAACATGTCAACCATCGAGCTTTCTGTGCGATGCTTACATAAACACAAAACTTCTAGAGTCGCAAAAATAAAGCTAATGCATTTTTGCATTGTTAATGTATTTATTCATGTCCCTGGATTGATTCCGTTTGCCATTAGGAAACGCATCAACCAACACCCTGGTCTCTCCAACTCTGCTTTAGGAGGATGAGTGAGTAAAGTATAATAGCATGAACTATTGCCGTCACAATGCCTTGGCGAAATGTTGCATAAAAATGCCATCACAAATAATTTTTATGCAGTCAAATAAATCATTCATCTATAACATTTTGCTGAAATACAACATTGACTCTCAATATGAACAGATTCATTGGAACTAATGTCTTTTGTAATGTAATGTAAGGCTGTTTATATTGTGTGTGCCAGTATTTTGTTCTTTCACTCAGAGCACTTTATATTAGATGACAAGCCCATGTGAAAAATGTATGCGCTCTGCAGACATAACTGAATAAGCAAAGATGAGCTTAGCATCTAATGATAGATACTAGCGCTGGCGTACGGGACAAGGAGTAGCAGATAGCGAACTTTAAAATACAATGCTACTGGTAGTAAATGTGCATCAACAAAAGGCAGAAAAACGGGCAAATGACTTCATTCTGTGACAATATTTGAATCATCTTTAACATTTTAGATGTTTCATACTGTATATCTTGGTAAATCTGAAGAAGAGCACAGCATTTACTTTAGTGTAGTAGTACTGTATTTCAGAAACTAGGTACTAGCAGGACATAGTGATATCAGAAAAACACACCATAGAGTTGTATTTTCAGCAACTATAGACACACATTGAAGCGTCTGTCATTGTGCTAACTCAGAAAAGGTGGAGGAAGACAATCTTAGTCAGATGAGAAAATGGGAAAGAAAACACACTTTTTCTGCAAAGGCCGAGTGGAGACTGTGAGGACAAATAGGAGGAGAAAGGTTGGAAAAAAAGACAGACTAGAAGAGGAGAGTATGGGGTTGGGGGTCAACAGCTCATTCTATCCCTCAGATGAAAAGCAAACGGCAATCGGTGTGGCACAAACATGCGTGTCATCCTGGGAATTGGCTTGCAGTCGGTGGCTCGTCACGGTCCTTCTTTCTCTTTTTCTGTGCAAATGGGAACAAGATGGAGGTAGAGAATGAGCAAGAGAGAGTCAGACATTTATATTTCATTGAACTAGATGCTGTGATGCCAGTTAAACCGATGCCGCAGATCTCCAGAGGAGAGAAGGTAGAGATGGGAAAAGAAGAAAAGAGAAAAAGTGAAGGAGCAGGGGGAAAAGTGTGAAATCGGCAAGAGATGGGGGGGGCGGGATAAAGTGTGAGAGGTTAATCTAGAACAAATATCCATAGTGACAGAACAAGAGGTCCGGATACAGCAAGTTGTTACTGGGAGTGAATAAGGGATTTACAGGGAGAGGAGAAGGACAGAGTGAAATTGGAAAGCTGAGCGGGAGACGCAGAAGCAGAGCAAAGTGAGACACGTCAAGGGAGATAGACCAGCACGTCGGAGACAGAGCCAGGAAAGAGCTACAGCAGAAGTATGACAGATGGAGAAAGACGGGGTGTTGAGATGATGAAAGAAGTACATGGGTGTGATCAAACAGACAGACGCAAACGCATAGACACACGAGAGGAAAGTGTACGGAAGCAGAAAGACACGAGAAGCGCGCAGCCTATATGGAGCCTGACACAGCCTAGTAAGTAAAGCCGAGAAGATGAAGACAGACTGAGATGGTGAAGTTTCTTGATCCTCTGGTGCCACTCAAAGGTATTAAAGGATGAGCTGAAAGTCGATAAGAAAGCTGTGGTCCAAGAAGTTGGGTTTTTTACAGGAGTCCACAAACCACAGCATCCTCCAGACCCTCATCATCACAAGTGCAGCCGTACCAATTTATCATCTGGCCTGAGAATTATGGAGAAAAACTGTCACTGCTATTACTATTAATCTATGCATTTACAGTACATGCAAGAATAACAGGGTCAGGGTCCGCTTTGTGACGCACCAGTGAACAGCTGCAGCCTTAGCATTAATATATTTGTATGGTAAACATTGGTGAAGTCGGATATGCAGCCAACATAGAGCAACAATCATCACGTGTCTGCCAAAGTGACGCACGCTAACTCTCTGGATGACTCATGTTGGTCTCAACACCTGAAGAAAAGACTTCTGGCCCTGGTCGTGTTTGTCTAAGAGTTGAAGCAGGAGGGTATGTTTGGAATGAACTGCCTCATTAGTCCAAGAAACTAATTCCACCAGAGCAGTGTCCTGTAGGCAATAAAAGCCTGATTTTAGACATTATAGTTCTAAACTAAGAAGCTAAGATGGAGCCAAAGACTATTCAGCTGAAGGTAAACGGATTTCTAACAGGTCACTATGATGCGTGAAATTTCAGCTGCTTCCTCCCACCAACCTCAGATACTTTACTTGAGTGGAAAACTCAAACTTACACCAGTGTCACAATGTCACAAGGTTCATGTGGCTTTGGCTTGACCTCCGCTTCAGCCCCAAACTCTCTGTCTCCATAGGCTCACTTTGCCACAGCTCTGTGCTACTCAGGCTCTTTGAACGTCCTGCTCTTGCTGGTCACCGGTTTCCCCCGTGCCCTCATTTGTCAGACGTCCTCAAGTTGAGAACTTACCTTGAAACCGTGAAATGAGCCAAAAGGCGTCTTTATGCTTCTACTGTAGTTTCAAACCTTGCCTACAGATGATCGCACACATGTGCTCAGAGACTGTGTCAAGGTCAGGAGAAAAGCACTGTAAAAAACACCCCAACTTAGTGTGACCACTTGTACATCATTCACTTCTTCTCTGCCCACTATTTTCACCACTTGAACTCGAATGGAGCCCAACATTATTCTGAAGGGTTGTGCACCATGAAAGCAGCTGTTACTAAGGCAACTTGCAGGGTCTTTATAAGTGTATTTATCTGGCCACTGTTATTCTCTAATCAGGAGCAGCTATTGTCAGTAAATTACTCTGTTATACCAGATATGGCTCCTACCATTTCCACTTACTAAATATGACGCAGAGCAAAGGTACCGCTGCTTTTCCCTCTGTCCTTTTTCCAGTGTGGCGTTAATGCCACTGCTGCATCCTTAACTTCATTTGCAAATCAAACCAACCAATGCAAAAACATTGCACCTGTTCTCTGAGGGCTGTTGAAAATAATTAGCAGTGCAGGAATATCTGCAGGTGGATTTCTTTCTTCCCTTTGCCCACCCAACCATCTTTGTGAATACAAAACATCCGTTATGAAGGGGTTTCTCATTAATTTTACACTGAAATTATTTGTGACAGAACAGAGGGGAGTCCAGACAGATGACCAGATGCACATACAGCTAGACAGAGGAGATGGAGGATGGAGATGATGAGAGGAGGACGAGACAGATGGAAAGATGTAGATGGATAGAGACAGCAAGTCAGGGATTATATTGGTGCATTTGGCCTTGAGCCTGAATCAACACAGCAAGCTGACAACTATATCTGTAGGCTTTATTAACACGGAGAGGCACAAATCCATGCATTCACACACATTCACATGCACACACGAGAAACCTAAACTTTTAGGAGCATGCAAGCAGAGGTTTGATGGCAGAGGAAGGGAACCAACTGTGAAATAATGCAACTATCCCTCGACAGCAATTAATGGTGTTTGAGCGCTGGATAGATTTATGTGAGAATCAGCGTTTGGACCAGTCCCTTCAACTTCAAATTTCCATTTGAAGATCACAATCAAATCAAACAGCAGCTTATGTGTGTTTGGTGAATACACAATAGCAAGGTTAGCATTAGGTTTACACACTGGGAGAAACTTGGGCCTTAGTTTCTTGCCCATGGACCCGAAATTCGGGAACAATCTGCTCTACAGTACATACTGAGGAGCTAGGGAAGGGTGTAATGCCATGGGTGTCCTCATAGCTATAGAAAGACAGGTGTGTTTCTGAGCAAGCCAGAAACATGGCAGCTGGTTGACACAGTGGGCACCAGATCACCTGTCACTATGTGTAATTAACACCTTCCACTGTGTGTGTGTCCAGGCCCGTGGGAGCGTCTTCATGTGTGTGTATGGTTTAATTAGCACTGCGGCCTCACACACTGGGCTGTTTGCAGTTTGGATGCTCAAAGCCATAGTTTGACTGTGTTAATACGAACACGCATGACATATACTGTATCTGCACTTTAATATGTCCGAGACGGTGTAGATTGTGTGATTGTGTGGTTCTATGCATGATGAGATCACAGTACACACACAGGTGTGTGTGTGTGTGTGTGTGTGTGTGTGTGTGTGTGTGTGTGTGTGTGTGTGTGTGTGTGTGTGTGTGTGTGTGGAAGGGGGTCGTGTGCATGTCAATGACAGCTGAGGTCACTCCTGGGGGTTTAATCTGCTTTCACATCAGGAAGTAGGATGGCTTCAGCTGGTCTGACTGGAGTTTCCACTGGCAACCCAGAGGTTCACCAGCTGTACTGATGATCGGCTTCCTGTAACTGGAATCCTCTCACTCTGTCACACAACCCCACACACACTATGGCATTTACATGGGAGTGTGTGCAGATCAGTTACAATCTACAATAATTGATTTTTTCTAAGCTTTCTTTGCTCAACTTTTAATACAACTACAATAAATAGTTGTCACATAACACGTTACCTGCTAACCTTACCCACAACCTACTAATGCAATACAATACAGTATGATACATCCTCGATGCTCACACCCTTACATTGTTCCTTTATGCCCCATCATCAGCATCAAAGACTCACTCTTGGAAACAATTATCCCCAATTTTTAAATTCTTGAATGTCACAGTCAAACTACACTAATAAAAAAAATCAAATGATTACATAAAAAAGCCATCTGAGAAACCTGACATTTCTCATGTAGAACAACTTCTTTTTGTTTGATGCTCTTTTATTCATTCCTTTTTTTGAACCTTTTCTTCTCTCCTGTGGTTTGACTACTTCATCATCTGTGGTCCTGTGACAGTCAGACATTAATCCTGGCCTTTCTCTCACACACACACACACACACACACGCAGACTTAACCTGAAGACACGTGCATACATAAGCCCAAAGCAAAATATTACAGCCACACATGCACAACATGAATGCGCGAAGGCTGCACTAATAGACACATTTATATGAAGACCGGTGTGCATACAAATAAACACACGTGTGAATCAGCACAACAAATGACTGATTTGGAGAAAGATTCAGTCTTGACACATAGCTCATGTTCATTTTATAGCCACACACACAGGCTGCTGGCGTGAAAAATGTAAAATGAGAAACAGCTCTGACATTTACAACATTCCACAAACTTCAGTGCTGCAATAAAAGGTAACACAATCAATAGATAGAGCAAAGTGCTACAGACAGTCCCATAGATTATCATATATGGCTTCAGAGATTCACAGAGCCACCTCTAGACAAGTGGCCATCCAGTCCTACCCACATACAGTAGTACACTGGGTTTCACTAAGCGAGTAGTACCACAGCTGTGTTTTAATCACGACATGTAATACTGTAAGTAGTATAAGTACTAGTTTCCAGTAGTCACCGGTGCTCAGCAGCCAACCCCATCATGTGCTGGTAACAGTGCGAAAAGCACACAAACACATCCACAGCTGACTTTGAGGAAACAGGTTTGTTGGACTTTGCTCTTTGGGAGGAACCCAGAAAAACCAGGCAGAAATCCACAACGGGTGGAGCAGGGCCTGAAGCTGAGCTGCGTGGTGGCCAAGTGATTCACTTTCAGAGCACTGAGCAGCCTCAGCAGAGCAGCTATCATTGTTCCTTTGAGCGCTGACTTAATTATAAGCTGAGCTCTGAGAGTTATTATCAAGGTGGGAAGAGAGCTTTGTCAGTGTCCCTGTGGATCTCACTCAGTCAGTCTGGTGTAGGCTGCTCTGTGGACACAATCATGCTCCTCCAACTCTGCTGCCTACTAAATAATGTTTTTTACTTTTTAGAAATTCTGCTGCATCTCATCCCAGTCCTCAAGAGGGCAAAACTAATTAAAAACCCAGTCAGTCAGTAATTCAATAGCAACATTATAATGAGAATACATGTAAATATAGATTTTACTTTTGCATGAATGCCCTGTTTCATATCACTCCCTGTGAAGGGTAATTTAAAGACAGCAAAAAGCGAGAGCAGAGAGAGATCAATGCAACCCCCACCTCGAGGGAAAGCAGGAAGACCAGGCTGTTTTCAATAGACGGCTCAGCTGGTGATAGCTGACATATCAACTAATCCAGCTCCCTCGTTATGTGGGAGCTGGAGATAGTATTTCTGTTCAGTGCTGTTGGAGGTGACGAAGTAAAGGTACATCACACCGCAAAAAGCTTTGTGTCTGTTTAAAACAGTTTTTAACAGCCGTCATTGGACCAGATTTGGTGTTTATTCAGAACACGCCAGACGAGGGGAAAGAGCTGTGAAAGTGTAATTAAGACTCAAATCCTGTGCCTACTCACGTCACAGTCACAAAGCCCAATTAGCCCGTTTGTATGTGTTGATACTGTAGATACTTTAAGAGCCGTGTAGTGCAAGTGAGCGGGTGCACAGAATGTGTTTATAGTCATAAGTTCACAGGATTTTACATCAGGAGCATACTGCATAAAGCCTGTGATTTATGTGTGTTATGCTATTTAGTATATAACATGAGTGTGAATTTAGTTTTACCAAGAAGGCCGTTAAATAATCTAATGTGTACAGAAGTGGACGTACACGTGTTACCGGGTGACTAACAGTAGCCTAGCGGACGGACGACATGTAGCAGAAGAATCTAACATTACTAGGCCACTAACTAGTAACTTAACTGGTGAGACAGACCACAAACTGAAAATGAATTGGATGAACAGTTATTATAGAGCAAGTACAAGTTTAAATCTGCCTCAGAACAGCTGGAAAATAAAACCTCAACATTAAAATTCATGTTGTTCGCTGAGCATTCTGCCCCAAAGGAAGCACATACTTAACATCGCTGACTTTTTATTCTCAGCTTTAGCCTTTGAGGTTTGTTTCTTCTGCGAAAGGCTGCGGAGAAGCTACAAGTTCCTGACAATCGTAGCAGAGTTTGTGCTTTTATTGCATCACAAACAATCCCAGATCTGACACATCTGACCAGCCTTTAATCTTGCTGGTGATCTCCACCAGCTGTCATCTCCACACATTACAGGAGTTTTTCAGGATGTGGCAGGTAATAAATCTAAGGCATGTTTGATATAATTGCAAAGGCTGTTCAACTGAGTGTAGTGAAGTAAGACTTAATCTCTCTGCCCTTTCCATTGCCAGGTAACATTTGCTGACTATTAAAGCAAAGATCATTTCTGTTGTGGTAAAGGTGCAGTAGAAGACAAATGAAGACAAATACCTGCTAACTGTCTTTGTGTTTCTGTAACAGAGTTTCATCTTTCATCCGTTTTCCTAACATCAGACTGTACGTTTTTATAAAGTTAAGTATAAATGTAATGGATTTACTACTAGGTTGCCATGACCAGCATGTGATAGAGGTTCTGTCAGTTGGTCCACAAAGTCTGGACCAGACAACAACTCTACAAACAAACTATCCCATGTCGTAACACCAGCAGGCCAAAGAATTCACTTTTCTTTGCTTTTACTAGAAATTGCCACAAGTGATTTATGGTTCTCAGACAATCCTAATGAATTTTGTGATCCCCTAAAGCACCAGCATGTGGTTGACCATTGTGAGTGAAACTTCTGAATGGATTGCTATGAAATGTGTGACAGGCACTCATGCCCTTCAGGAGAGGCTTTAACAGTCTTGACGATTGGTTCTCTTTCAATTTCCAATCATCATGAAATAAAACTTTCAATTTATCAGTTTTTTCTTGATGACAAAATACCATCACAATCAAAATGCAGCACAACTCTTTCCCAAAGGGATGGACTATCTTAAGCCTTCGTCATGCTGCACCATCATAGCTTTAGCATTTTTATTGAATTCATGCTGTATGATGCTTAGTAGGTAGAAATGAATCCGTCAATCTTCTCTCTCAATTTTAGACTGTGACTGATTACAAAAAACCTCTTAAAATTATTCACTGATACCGCAGATGTCCCATGCTAATAACTATCCATACACTCTACACAAAATTGTTTCTATTCAAATTGTAAATTTTGCTTCACCTGTTTCTCTATCTGCCCTGCAGCCACGCCTCCTTTCTCCCTGTCGCTCTACCTTCACAAACTGCAGCTGGCTGAAAATGAATATCCACAGGAAACGATAAATACTCAGAGTTAATATTCACAAACTTTGTTATTCACCCACTTTTCCAAATTTTCTTTCTTAAAAAACGATTAATACTTTTGACTTTAACACATTTCGTATATTCACCACCCACAGGAAACACTTCAGCGCTCTCTCTTCATCTCTCCTACACCACTGGTCCTAAAAGCCAATTTGGACATCTTGACAGCCAGACTATCATGGATCCCTAGAGTTACAGTAAGCCAGTAAAATAAATGCCCAACCACCTCTGTAAGAAACAGTCTATTTCTGAAATGTATCTGTGTAGAGAATGGGCAGGAGAGTAGGACCACTAAAAGGTTCAGGAGCACCAATCAATATTTTGCTCATAATTATGGGTTCAACCTCTGCCAGTGAGCTTCACAGTGCTTGCGCCAGCAGTTTATGACCAACAGTAGCATACTGTAATTGGTAGCTTCTAGCGGTTGAGCAATAAGGACATTGGTAGAACTTACTTAAGGTATTTACATATCAGGAAAGACAAATATCAGTCAATACAAGCAAAACACTCACATATGTGAATACAATAAAAATCTGCTACAGAAACTGATTCTTGTTTGTTGGCACAGAAAACGCTAATATTGAAGTTTGAGATTGAAAATATTATTGATGATGGAAAAGAATCAGTCTAGATATTCACTTCAATTGTGTAGTCTTGAGAAAAAATGCAGTTGTAGCTGGTTCATTTTTATTCCAGTTAGACCAAGAAAAGATTAATACAACTAACATACTGTACAAAGTTATTGATTTACGTGGAGAACATCTCGGCTGTGTATTGAGTGCTGTGGTGAAGGCGCAGCTCTTTCTGCCCGGGGATTTACCTTCAGGCTACAAATGGCCCTAACTTAGTGAGAGTTGATATAATTACCTGTTATTGGTTCTTATGTCCTCTTATTATTCATATAGAAATCTAACAACGACTAATGAGGCCAATACTGCACTGCAACAGACATAAAACATTCACTGGACAGAGAACAGGAGAGAATATTTGTATCTGAGCCATCTTTGACATTTTCAGATGGATATCTGCTCAAACAGTTCAACCTTTTTGAAATTCTGATTCAACCCCTGAGGTATTTGAAGGGCGAACGAAACTGGCACCCACAGCATGAAACATTTGTCTAAATAAAGAATCCTGTGTTGGAGGAGTGTGAAAATCAGTAATGGAGCATTTAATTCCACATGTTGCACAGTAAATCCATTTGGAGAGGAGCTTTTCTCGGTCAGTTTTCCATTAATCACAGAAGGAAAGCATCATTGCGACAGCTACTGTACAGCATATCTTCAGAAGAGGACACTTCCTTTACCCGACTCACTCTATCAACTGATTTTCTGAACTTTCGTTCCCACAATCTGACATGTGCAACAAACACACATCCAAGTCCTGATGACCTGGCTGAGGTTTCCAATCTTCCAAGGTAAATAGTCACTGTGTTTAGACAAGAGGAAGTGAGCGCTGTCTTCGCACTCGCACTGTACTTGCATGGACATGAATTAATACACACACGCACATAATCTTGTATTTTGGCATACACAAACATATGCGACTGTATGACACACAGACACTTCTGCAGATGAATACATGCAACCTGTGTCTGTATCGCTAGTGTTTGTCATGCATTGGGTATGATGTAACAGTGCATATGTATGTGAGTGACCACAGTAAGGCGACAGAAAGGGAGGCAGCATTAACACGCATCACTTGACAACAGTTCTGCTGCTCTCATGCATGTGATAAGGTTTGGGACAAACGATCCTCCTGGGTAGGTTTCTAAAATGAGGAAGGCCTTTATCCTCTCATAACAAAGTGCTGAGGGTGTTGTGCCATGGCAACAACAAGCCATGTAGCCTCCTGTCTGACAAATGAGGCCACCTGTTATCCCCAAAGTGCTAAATTTCATTTACTCACTTTACTTTAATATACTGAATAAATCAAGATTTAAGGCTATAATAAATACTCAGTATAAAGCCTGCTCACATTATGCAGAGGATCCAGCATGCTTTCTAAAGAGTAGACACAGTTCTCACAGTATGAAATCAGAGGTTGGATTCATTTTAAATGTTAACCTTTGTTTGCTGTAAAACTTTTCAAACAGAATTTGGCTTCAGCCATCAAATACTCTTTATTCAAATGTCAATAAATGTCTCTGAAGCAACTCTACAAAGCACATTTTTGCGTGTCTTTGAGGCTTCAGTAATTAGACAAGAACAAGGAGCCTGGGTGAGAACACGAAAGAAAAGATTAGCTGTCATGATGCCTGGCAAAACACTTGTTTTAATTATTTTACAAGTTAAGGCTGTCAAGATAACAGGACATTTGTAACAGAACTTAATGAAATTGTTAATATGAATATGTTTGCTAGTATAAAGCCATTTTCACTTTCGAGACAGGTGCTGTACAGGATACAGTAGCAATAAGTCACCTGATATGATGGTCAGCTGTATGATACACCGGGAAGGATGGTGAGCCTCCTTCAAGCCAGCACAAAACATCATTTAACTACTTAAGTGACTGCACAAAGATAAATGTAGCTTAGCTACAAGTGAGTTAAACACTCTCTAATACTTGATGATGTCATTGTCTGTCAAATCAGCATTGACCAACACCGCGCCTACTGTAGCCCAAGACTAAATGAGATATTTTGCTGTGAATGAATTGGGTCCAGTTTCAATGCTACATAAAATCACCTTTATGCAAGATCTAAATCTCCAGAACAGACTAGAGTGACACTGTAGATGTGCAGAAAACTTGCTTTCAATTTTAAGCAGGTAAATCGATGCTTTTGTTGTATTTCATGTAACACAATCACCGAACACACCAAGATAAAATAGAGAGAAAATACAGAAAGAGTAAGAAGGGCAGAGGCAGAAAGACAGAAGAGGAAAACAGACCAAAATAATCCATCTAGGCACTGTCCTAAATGGCAGCCAGCAGTCTAGTAATTATATTTGAGCAGCCAACTGATTTCTCTTTGTGGTATGTGTGTGTACTTTCGATTGTATGTGTGAATATGTGTGTTCACCAGAGTGTTTTTTATCTCATCACTCTGAAGATATGAATATTAATGACCCTATTAGCAGACACGGAGAGCAGATAGTGCTTTGGTTGGGGTAACATGGAGCTCTATTTGAAGTAAATGAAATAATTTGAAATATTGTCTTTGTGGGAGCTGATTTTAACTGTTCTTCTCTCGCAGTCAAAGCCGAGCCACATCAGTGAGGTGGAGCTTATTACGCATTCCTATCAAGTTGTGATAATTTAAATGTGTGCGTGTCAATCCAAGTGAGACAGCTAAATCAAAGATGAATTTCCTCAAAAAGTGATGCCAGTAGAAAGTGGTTTCAGCTTAGATTCAGCGAGCAGCATTTGCAGATGGCCCACTTTTTTTTCCTGAACTGCTGCTGAACTTGGTGCCACTGCAGAAAGGAGTTTTGTTGAGGAACCATGTCTTACTTTCTTCACAACAGGCTGTCTGGCAGTGAGAGGATTGACGGAATGTTAATGAGCAAGTCTATAGTTTCTCTTTTGACACAATGTAAGTATGTCCCACACGCAGGACCGTGAAGATGCAGCACCTACAGGGCACAGGTGGAGAAATGGGGGATTCCACTGTACCTGACAGATGAACTGTCTGTTTAGATGCGTCCGTCTCACTCATGCTTTTTGACATTCTTTCTGTTGGTATTATCTACTACTATTTGTGGGTGTGGTTGGGCAAGTAATACTATGTTGTAGGTGGTGCCGGATGTCTTAACCTTACATACAGAGCACTGACTGGTTCATTCTATTCCCTGTCCTTTGATTTTGTTTTCCATGTGCAACATTTCAGCTTCTGACATGACTGAGCTTTTATTTCTACCTAGTCTTGGTGCATTTCAAGTCAGCTCTGCGTTTTCCAGCTTGTCTGTTACTTTAATGTATTTCTGGATTGTGTGATGGTTAAAATATTTAACCTTTTAACCACCGATGTGTGTCATGTCCTGTTTTCCCTGCAGCTACCTGTAGGTGTTAAATAGACTTTTTAATCTAGGTTTCTTTCACCAAACATCCACAGTTTCACTGGCCTACACATAAACTCATTCAGGACGTAGCGAGCAGTCTACAGCGCCACCTGTCCGTACGGTGAGATAGTGTTCTAATGGTCTCTGAAAAGAGCATCACCCGTTTTACACCGTTCAGACATGTGGGGAGCCCCAAACTGACTGAACACTTACAGTAGGTGGTTTGACCCACCCCCTCTGGTGGTTCTGTCTTCTGCAGCCTTCTGAGCTCTGCTAACTGTGGGGTATTCAGTATCTAGACTGTCCTGCTGTAGAAGCTCATGATCGTCTGAGCCAGGGCACAGTGTGCACTGCATCCACAGTCTGCCGAGCCAAAAGACACGACCTTGTGCAGTCATCTGCTTCCCGTCTAGCTCCTGTAGATTGTAGTGAAGCTGGCCTCTTTCAGGCTGAACTGCAAGCTGTTTGAGTGGAACAACACGAGATTACAACTGTGACTATGTGCAAATTTCAGTGAGCAATTTGAGAAAACACTGATTTATATGCACAATACATAGATTCAATGTAAATGAAATGCACTATAGATAAATATATAGTTAAATTGTGTCTGACACTGTAACTGCACAAAATCTTGAAATATGCTTAAGGGCAACTGATACTGGGCTGCTTCCTGTTGGTAGAATGATAAAGAAAGATAGATATATAGCATGCCGCGCTTCCTAACCTTAACCCCAATTTTAGGTGCATGACGTTATTTTATCACACACTACTCATAAATCAAAGTGGACGAGTGGTTTAGAAACTAACAAGGTTATGAGCAGGCACAGCACAAGCACACACTAACACAAGATGCACTGTGCTGATTAAATGAAGGAAAAATCATTTGTGCACGTTTGGAAACCCAAATTTACCAGACCCTATGTGTACTGCTCTGTATTAAATGTATTTCACCTCATTGGTTGATATCAAAAGCAACTTGTTCTTTCAATAATGAGACCAAGTCATTACACACACAGCAGCTACAGTAATATACACCTAATTCAACTGCAGCCTGTCGCTATTCCACGAGAAAGACAAACTGTCACTGTCCAAAACTTTGTGTCTAAATCTTGTTGTAGCTGACCTCTTCTTTGTGAGATTAAGGTTATGAAAAGGGATGAAACTGACCTACAGTGCATACATAGGCACTAATGTCAGTGGCTGAACACTGATGATCAAAATAATTATAGTGACTAGTAGATGTTTGAAGTTATCTGTGTATGAATGAATGAACTCTTTAACAAAAAGAAGTACTTCACAAACAAATCCAAAACGTGAGGTAACGAAATCCAGAAAGAATATATATTAAACGTCTGGGTCATATTATGGAAATCCAAGAGCCCCAAACTAAAATATCCTTAAATTCAATTTTGGATTTAATTAAATGTAGCACTTCTGAAACAGACAGTTTGTCATCACACACATTCATTAAAACACATTTTTCACACCATTTAACACATAACATTCAGTCAATACAAATTTCACACGAGGTCGTGGATCATTGAGGCCTCAGGTTGCTTTCACATCAAGGGAAATCAGCTGCAGGTGTCTGAGTCTGTAATCATATGTGCCAGTACAAAGAAGCAGAGATTCTCACTGAGCAGTGACAAAAATCAGTCACACATTGTCACACATGGACAAAGACCAGGAGGCCAATTCTATCAACAAAAGTGAATACACACAAAGTGTGGAAAGTAAACAAGTATTCAAAAGCTCAAATATATGCATGACTAAAAAGTCAATATTGGTGGAGAGACATCATCACAACCTTAGCTTTCAGACAAACTATTGCCCAGCCAGTATTTCATTACCTATGTCCACAAGGCAACAACTGGCTCCAGGAGATACTTTACGGGGACCTGGTTGTCATTGGCACATACATGTAAGGTTATTACCAGTATGAAACCAGACAAAGTAAAAATAGTAGTGAATGTGTTAAACTCCTTAAGATTTAGATCCCAAGTCATTTCATGAAAACAACAATTACATTTCATATCAGGACATGAGACTTCATAAATATTATGAGTTATGCAGACAGTCAGCAGCACTACTACTACTGTACCTTAGTGTTGCTGCACTAATGTATAAATCTATGAACACTGGATTTGAGATTCTAATCTTAAGGATCATATGTTTAAACACAGCAGCAAAGTCCAGTATATCTTATGTCATTTTTGAAACATCATGAGGGCAGAGTTAACCTTGCCCTTTCATATACTTTTCTGCACGACCCTCACTCCCCTGTCAGTTGTCTAGTTAGATATATCATGACGCTCCCCTGCTCTGATAGGGAGTTCCTGTAGAGGAAGTGATTAAGTGAACTGACCTTCGACTGGAAGACCTGGGTTCAACCCACTTGACAGCTGGCGTAGGTCCTTTTTGAAGTGTCCTTGAGCAAGCGTGTGAATGCTCTGGAGCTTAAGGCATGCCGTTGTGTAGCTAAGGTTGTCCCTTTACCTTCCTGTGGAAAGAAAACCAAAAAGACACTGGCCTGAGGCTACATCAGTAGAATCACACCATGCCATCTTTTTTGAAGACAATGCTCAATGCATAAACAATTTATTATAATTACATAAACAAAACATTCAGAGATGCTTGAGACTGAGAATTCAAATTCAAACAGCTACGCACAATAAAACTATGTCCGATTTATCCACAAAGCCCAGTCTAAATCCAATTTATACACGGATCACCTAAGGAAAATGACCAAATAAACAATCCTGAACTGAGCAGGAAGGCTATTTCAAGCAATTGCAGAATAGGTGGAATCAGGAAGGGTTAAAGTAAGGACAAATAGTTTTTGTACATTAATTACCCAGTATGAGAAAAGACCAGTGGGTGCATCCCCAGCTGCTTCCTCTCTACAACAAAATGGATTGCTCTGTTGATGTTGCATCTTAGAGTTTAAGAAAATTAGGTATTAACGGCGCTTCTTTCATCATATATTAGCTAATTACTGAGAACACATACACGTATTCAAGTCTTTGATGTATTACATGGCAGATAAAATAAAGTCTGTTTGATGATGCAAGGATAAAGGTTTGGTTTGGGTTTTTGGAGGTTCATGTCAAGTGATAAATGCACAGAAACACATCAAGGGGCTGAGACCTGTCTCTCTCGCTCAGTCCTTTACAAAACATGCAGGTGAAGTCACACCAACAGTTCACTGGATTCTGCACTGAAGAATAGCACAGATCAAACAAGAGCTTGAAACTACAGTACAGTTGCGTGAAAGTATGTGAACCCTTTGGGATTACATGGATTTCTGCATGGTCATAAAATGTCTTCTGCTCTTCATCATCACCACAATAAAGAACAGTCGGCTTTAACTAATATTACACAAACATTATATTTATATGTTTTATTGAACAGAACATTTTATTCATCAGAACACATTTTATGACTAATTTATGCAAAAATCCACGTAATCCCAGAGGGTTCACATACCTGTTCTTGCAACTGTAAATGCAAAATACACATACAGTATATATGTCCATAACGGTATAAGAAGCTTGAATAGCTGCGGACTAATTAGACTGTTCGCTATATGAAAGAGGGTTATAGCAAACCATTGTGGAGGAACATGCAGTTGCAGAAACACAATGGGAGGGTGAAAGAGCTAAGGTATAGTCCTATACAAGCATCTAGTCTCTGATTTGTCTTAGATCACATTAAATAAAAACATCAGCAACCCTCAAGTGTAATTCTTCTCAGATCCAAATGATGTGGATACAGGCTGGCAAACAGCAGCATGTGTTATGTGGTGAGAAAAGCACAGGTAGACTTTTTCAGTGGCATCGTGAGCCGCTGCTGTGACCTGCGCAGAACAGAAGCTTTCAGTTAGTGAAGGAGAAAATTCAGTACAATTAACACAGAGAAACGTTCCTTTCGTGACAATGCAAACTGTGTGACTTTGTTTGTCCTTTTGAGTGGTGTGGAGTCCAACCGGAAAGCAGAACCCCAGTAGTTGTTTTTGGATGGATTCTGTAATTACCTGTGGGCTTCTCTCTGACTTGATTAAGCAGGAAAAAACTAATCCTGGAGAGCTAGGACTGAAACACACACCAGAAAAAGATGCAAAGTGAGCGCATACACCCACACACACACACATTTCAATGCCTGCACATACACACACTTTAGAGTATATCTCACAAAAGCACATTCAGGTGTACACACCTACACATCAACCCAAAAGCCCAGAGGCCCGTGGTTTAATTGAACTTTCCCACCGATCTACTGACGGTTTTTCTTCGTACACTTCTTTTTTTCTTCTCTTCTTTTTTCACCAGGAGAGAGCTGGAGGTTGCAGGAAGAAAGTGAGAGAAATTAAAAAGAAAAAATTTAAGTTAGAGACAGGAAAAAGAAGGAGGCAATGAGAGAAGGAGCTGGGGTGAGGATCCAAAGAGAAAAAAAGGAGGTGGAGGAGTGAGATGGGTAATCTTATCCTGTAGAGCAAGTGGCTTTTGAAGGCGAAATGAGCTTTATCAAAGAATAGATTGGAAAGTGGAAAAGGTACGCTGTGCTGTTAACACCCACAGCTGTGAAGGAATTTAGAAAGTGATGAAATATGGAAATGGTTGACATATGCAAATATTTATTATTACCTATACCAGTTGTAACCCTAATTGTAAAGCAAGTGTGAGTATGTGCTGTTTGTGGAAACACATTCAGTAACACAAAACATTACGGTTTAGTTGCTGGAGATTTAAATCTCAAACCAATTTTAAGGTTTAATGGAAAGTATTGGCGCGTTTAGTGAAACCAGCTTTAGGTTTAGGAGCCAAACTTCATTTACTGACAGTGATTTTAGGAAAATGCATCACAAGGGAACCTGGATTTAGAAAATGGAGCAACACAAGTCATTTAGGTGACAATTTAGTTTCAAAGCAAAAAGCTGTTATGGACAAAGTAGAAAATAAGAAGCTGTTCACAACAAAAAGGTAGACAGTAAAAGGAGTCCAACCAGTTTTACAGCAGGCCTTTGACCCAATGTGAAAAAAAAGGATAACAACAACATGAATAATAAAAATAATAAACTTCAATAATCCATGGGAATATTCTGCGCTCAGTTGCATTTAAGGAGCAAAGGCTTCAGGGATCACCGTCTTGGCCAAGAGGGAGCAGGAATCAAACACTGGTTCTGTAAGTACCGTTACCGTACAGCATTCTGTTAATGAACGCTAACCTTAGCAGGCTGACATTCTCCCAATGACAGGCTGAGATACCAGAAGCAGCTCACATTGTATCAGTTTAGTCTGTTCGCTAATCGATCATATTTCATTGTGGACTAAACCAGGAGACTGAAAAACGTGTGCTACAAATATTAATTAATCAATATTAAGTAAGGAAAAATTCATGATGGGATATTTTACAAGAACGTTAATAGGTACCGGTACTGTACTTTGAATTGCATCCTGTCTGAACATTACTTTGCGAAACTGTACATGTAGAGGTCGTTCAGTCAGAGATGGTGGAGTAACTGAAAGGTCACTGGGAAAATCTCATTATTCTGATTCGTTTGTATTGTCATGGGATGGTTGTAATCTAAACTGCGCCGGCATTTGTGTTTATTTTGTGACACTGAGCCAAATTGAAGCATCTCTGAGTTTGTGTGGGTGAGAGGGAAAGCGATCAGGTGCACATTGACTTCGCTGACAGCTGAAGCTTTCGTTCTTCTTTTTCTCCCCTTTTCCTCAGTAATTGCAAACACATTTACTCCAGCTTTGTAGCTTGCTTATTCACAGCTGTGTCTCGATAGGAAGAGGCAGTTTCAGACACTTATTATTTATTCCCCAAATTGAGAAACACACTTATCAATGCAAATGAAATGAGTGGTGAAAAGGGATGAGGGCAAAGAGGAACAGTGAGAGGAATACCAAAAAACAGAGGGAGGAAACCCACGATGGAACCAATCACAGCTGCCAGCAGAGAGAAGGGGTCACTTCTGTCACCTAATTTCAGCTGTGTGCAGCAACATGCAGCAACGTGTGGGAGAGTGTGAAGGTAATCCACTTAGTTGAGAGACAGCCTTGCTTCGACTCACTTCTGCTCACAGACTGGATCTTTGATGCGGCTACTCTGATGGGCTGAGTGCTGACCAAGCTAAAAGCTTTTGAAGCAGAGGTGAAGAGCAATTAGAGTCACTGTCTCACACATCTACACCTGTAGAATCACACACAGAAAGATGGGGAAACATTTAGTACAGTACAAATACTGCACAACTACAAATACAGTAGTTGTACAAAACAACTGCTGTATTTGTTATTTATTGCCATATATTATTTTCATCTGTTCCTGTTCAGTTGTTCTTCTTTTACGGATCTGCTTTGAATTAATCTTTCCAAACAAAATAAGAAACTCAATAGAAATGATGTTCATAAAAGACCATTGTAAGGTTGGCAAATTGGAAAACAAAGTTGTTTGTTGTGTTTCATTTGACTGAACATTTCTTCGGTTTTGCTGGTTTTAATGTGTACTGGAGGTGCACGTTGTTTTCCCAGTTCTTGACTGAGACTCCAAGATGACAACAGCTGTGCTCTGTATTTGTGGCTTGTTTAGTGAGGGCTTGAGGAAATGATACTGTACATTCTAGTCTTTCACTTATGATTTTACAATGTATTATTTCTGAAGTGAATATCCTTTGCTAAAATAAGTCTGAACATTTAGGCCTTATTCCAACCTTACTGACCTTTTTCAGCTACAGATTCTACATAGCCATCACTCATATATACAACATAAATATTGACGTGTTAAGGATGACACTTCAGCATCTTGGCCAGTTTAATATGTTTAGGTTGACAGCACCATTAATTCAAGGCCAATAAATATAGATTTTACAAATATTGATCTATGTAATACAAGGAGATTGATAGAAAATGTAAAAGGTGGGTCACATCTATGTTTGTGTGTATGTAGCGAGGGTGACATGACGACAAATATAACACTATATAAACGTACAGGTAGGAAAACAAATACCTGCATCACTAAAACATTCAGCCACAATTAGAGCTCGGATTAGTAGAGTGTTATAAGAAGGCAATTGTGAAAAATCCAACTCACCTGCAGACAAATCTCAGAATAAGCCGCTTTCACTACGTACTCCAACACGCACAATTATACTATATGCTCACATTTTGATTGTTTGACATGACGTCGGTTATTCATGAAACGCTTCATTTTCCTTAAATATGGAGAGTGGATGGTGGCCAGTTGTTAAAGGGATGTGTGCTGTTAGAGAACAGGCTGTTCCTGCAAAAAGGTTAACTGTGTGTTGGACTTAATGTTGAACATTTCCAGCAGCTTGATGCATAGACAGCTCACGTTGGGATGTAGACGCCCTAATTTGTGACATGATGATGGATGTTGTCTGGTGTTCTCTTATGCCTCCTGTGAATAGCCGAGCTATTCCCTGAACATTAGATCAGCATTTTTGAGTAGACACCAAAATTGACTTGCAGCCAATGATAAATGAGTTAGAAGGTGCACAACAATAAAAAGTGATGTAAGCAAGTAAGTGATGACTGCTGGGGAAAAAACTGCCATCTCTTGTTTAATCACACTGCCCTGGTTTGACAACAGAAAAATTCATCACTCTCGTTAGTTACTGTATTTTGCATTTAACACGCTGCTCTTCCTTCACTGCAGTAGAAGACAAACACTAAAGTGATTGACTGTATGTAGAGATTAAAATGATCGAGCATCACGACTTCTAAGAGACCAGCACAGCTTCATTGAAATAGTCAAAACTGGATCTTGCGATATCACTCAATTCTACAATTCGCAGAAACAAGCAGCAAAAGAAGCAGAAACAAGTTGCTAAGGAGAAATAAAACCTCACCTGCCTTTGTACAGAGAAAAAAAACCCACTGAGGGAGGAACACGTATCAAAAAACAAACCAAAATCAATTTCTCCTGCTACATCAATGCTATACACACTTTACAAACCATCTGTCACTCAGTCCTGTACAAAATCTCAGACCACTGTGGAACAATACACAGTGTTTCTTCTACCTCTCTGTCTCCCTTTCACACTTTAACACACACACAGACACACACACCTTTATTCCTTCTACAGTAGGGAACATTTATTCTGATTATGTTGGGCCCTGGAGATCGAAGATTGTAGTAATCAGAAAACTGGCCAGACATCTATCACTGCAGCAACCAATCATAGAGCCCGCTTCACCGGCAGCGAATGGGAAAAATTACACACAGAAATGATTCCCACCGGTTTGTGTGTGTGTGAAACTTTGTGCTTCTACCCTTCTGAGGACAGGTTTCTGAGGCTTGGACACATTCTGTAGTAAGAATTCTATTCTTACTACAGACTATTCAAGTCTTCAATTGAACAAATATCACTAATACCCTAAAAGTTAGAAACACTAACATGAGGGTTAAGTAATAAAAGCTTTTAAATTGAAGGGTTTGTGAGTTAGTCATCGATGGGTCCTCACAAAAAATGTCTCCAGTGTGTGTGCCATTCAGGCGAGTGTGAGCCTATTTGTTTTAGCTGATGATAAAGATGGTGGAGTATTTGGAGAGACACAGTAGGGAATTATGAGAAAATGTGTGAAGCAGGTTTGGGACCGGCATCGTTTAGACCCTTAGGGCTGGATAGGACACACAGTCACATGTTGCACAGCAGCCCTGGCTTAGAATCAAACATTCATGCTTCTTTCAGTTTGCGCCTTTCTGTCCATTTGTGGTTCAGTGACACACACTCGCTGGAAATATGGAGTTACACATACTGTATGCAGACACACATGGGCTAGATCTCCATTAAATCTATATCCTGTTGATGAATGCAGTCCAGCCTTTTTTTAATCAAGTTAAACATCACAAACTATGCAAACTAACCCCAAACTCGACTTCTCCAAATGTTTCATCTTAAAATGGTATCAATCCAGAAAATCACAGAACAGAATGAGGCTATGTCAGTTACTGTACATCTGAACGTGGTTTGTACATGACCCACAGACAGTCATCACACGCGATGAGACGCGGAGCTGGAAACGAGCTCACATATGGCGAGGCTGGGACATATCTTGTGTTGCAGGAGGTGCCTTGTAGCCTTCAAAATGACAGCTGCAGGTAGTAAACACACGAGCAAACACCCACGTACTGATGAGAAGGAGTTCACCATCAGCTGAAGCTGGTGACAAGGCAGAAAGTTCTTGAACAGTGAGTGGGTTAGTCAAGGGTCAATGTGTGTGCGACAGAATCTGGCTTAGGAGCGAATGAGTGCGTTTCTACCAGAGTGCATGTACAGTCTAGTGTAGTGTAATTTGTGTGTGTCTGTCAGCCACGGCTATTTTGTGTAGTTGTGTGTATTTGATGCGTACGTGTAATGTTTCCCACCATCTGTTCTCCCTTCCTGCTTCAGATCCTGCTTATGTTTTCCTACTGTGATCCTGCTGTTGTGAGGTGAGCATCCAAGGAGCAAGGCTCGCTCTGTGGGTGTGTCTGAGCGAGAGAGCTCTGAAAATGGTCCATTTGGACAAGGTGATATTGTTGCAAAGGGACTCCCTACCTCCCACACACATCTCCACACAAACATCAACACCTCATCCTTTCCTCCCTTCCTGGCTCCCTAGGTTTACAAATCCTCATTAAGCTTCCCCCACACATCATCCTCTTTCACGCTGACAAACACACACACCAGCTCATGCTACTAGCATCTGGCCCAGCCCATCATTTCCTGTTACATACAGTTCAGTCCATAAATAATGGAAAAACATTTGTTTGTTTGTTTGTCCTATGTGAACCATCAGATTAAATTAGAAATTAAACTCTTGTGATGTAAGACAAAAAATACGATCAAAGTTGGGACTTTAATCAACTAAAGTTGATTAAAATTCTGTTCATAGACCTAATCATGTCAACAACACTCTTTAGGAGGTACAGTAGGCGGGTATACAGTATAAACACAGAGGGTTCACAGAAAGATGCTAAACCGACGAGGACAGAAAGACCAGATTAGACCAAACTGATGTGTCTGGTGACACGGCCTGAGCGTGTTTAGCTGACCCTGGAAACCTTTCACTGCTGTTTATTGCTGACTTACAGCTGATAAAAGTAAGAATAGTAATCTCTACAGTGAACATGACTGTTCTCTTCTGCTCAGATACAGCAAAACTGATGCAACACAGCTTCATAGTGGAGATATATAACGACACATTTAGAGCTTCTCAAAGCAAAAAAACTGCACAAATCTCACTGGAAGGTCAGTTGCTTGATCTGCCCAGTATACGCAGCAGCTGCTTAGGTCTGGCAAAACGGGTTCTAAACTATCATTCATTCAATCATTCATGTACAGTATTGCAGGCGACCTTTAAGTGTGCGGTTATATTCACACTTCCTTTGACTATGAGCCCCACCAGAATGAGGGTGATGGTACTGTCTAGTACTAACTCACAGCCTTGACTTGCTTCTATTAATAAGTTTTCCATTTCAAATTTTTTTGATGTGGTTTAGAGAGGACCGTTTGCCCAAACTTGTCTTCATTCCATTATTTGTGGACTTGAATGTGTATTTGACTCTGTCTTAACAAAAGGTAAATGAAAATTCACAGCTATCATCACAGCTGGATACATCCTCAAAGCACTTTCTTCTTTATGGGTAATGGACAATTGCAGTAAAACAGTCTACTTATGGATGTAATCATCAAAACAAAAAATTATAGACCATTCTTTCAACTGACGTAAAAATGGGATTGAAAAATGGAAGGTAGAGAATAAAACATGACATCAGCAAGGAAAAAATGATAGTTACAATCAAAGTCTGTGGTTCAAGAAGAAGAGGCTTTATCGCCATCTACAACTGTTCTGTACTTGACAGGATTCATTATAAACATTTATGAAGCTTAATACAGACATATTTAGAGAGTAATCACAGAGAGCAGAGCAGTCAGATGGATGCAAGGGAGCTGGCAGCTGCTGAACAGATGCTCAAGACAAAAACACAACCTCAAGATATTTTGGATTCAAGCACCATCTCCACACACAACAGTTTAGTTCAGCACCTTAAATCAATGGCCATGAGTTTATTCCATCACAATTTCAAGTTGTAATATATTTTCCATGATAACATCAAAGTGACCTTTTCCCTACATTGTGCAGCCCATGCAAAATAACGTGCCACTGCAGCGGATTTCCTGTAATTTCCAGCTGATTTTACTTGTTTTGGTTCTACCTTTAACTTTACTGGGTTGAATTATTCCACGTTCACTCCCGTCTCATTCACTGTCTCCAGGCGTTTTCATTCCACTGCCACTGTTTTAGTATTGTTCATAAAATTAGCCCAGATTGTTCTATGTATTTCAGTGGCTACAGAGAGACGGCCATATTGGCATTTGTGTATATTAGCTAGCAAGAAACAGTATAAATCTGTATTGATGCTATGGCAGCCCCTATGGGACAAGCTGGCGTAGAGCCAATTCAAGAGCATATTGACTAGTGTGGAATTGCTTTTGTAATATTGTTTGGGAAGACAGACAACTGGGGGGGGGGGCACAGGTGTCTAGGTGTGATTTTTCTGTTTCTTTTATCGTTGTACGTTTCTGCAACAAAATGTGCCGGAAGTTGAAGACAAAATAATAAAGTAAAGAGGAGAATCAATAAAAGGGGGAATGTGGGATGTAAATGTGTGTGAAATGGAAACGCAAGAAAGCTGAAAGAAAGAGGAGGGACAAAGACAAAGATTACATGGAAAAATGAGATAAAAGATTGAAAATGCTAGATTCTGAACCACGGTGGGAGAGATAAGAAACTAATAGCTGTATTTATTTGAGAGTGCTGCTGTTTTTACATTCATCTGTCCTTTTAGTGAGCAGTCACAGAACCCAGTAGGATTACAGGTATTGTCTGCTTCACCAAGGGAACTTTGATAACACCAGCTGTTTTTCTTTTACATCCCAGCCAGTGCATGTTAAAGCGACTAAACCATGTCGACACATACTGTAAAGGTGAACTGTTGTTTTAACTTCATGTTAGCGATGCACAGAAATTCACATTATTTAGCAGGTACAGTAAAATAATTAGAGAAAACAATTCCGAGAAATCACCTACCTGTGTCTCATCCATATTTAGCTGAACCTGCTGGTCAAACAACAAATCTACTCAAACGTTACAACATAGCAGACACTAACTCACCCCTGGACTTATTCAACAAATCAACCAAATGTTTGGTTTATTATGACTGAACTCTGAGATGTCAATCATTTCTCAGCTTAGTGCCTTATTTGGTCACTTGTCCTCATATCCTCGTCTCAACATGTTTTCCCATCTGCTCCTTTTATTTCCTGCTCTCTTCTCTGTATCACTGCCCTGCTTTTCTGCTTTTGATATCTTGTGTTTCATTTGTTCCTCTGACTTAGATGCAAGTACAGTATTTATCAAATGGACTTGTCAACTATTGGTGGAATGACTGAAAAAGAAACGTCCTACAGTTGATTCATATTTTAACTTTTCTCTTGGTGAAGATTTTCCATTAAAAAGCAAAGGCTGCGTCTGAGACAACCTTTTTGCATATACTGCATGAAACAATATTTTTTTGTAATTTCCTGTTGCTGTGTTTGTTTTTTAGTTCAGAGTTGGAAATCAAAATTGTAAATGTCAGATAGAGGCCAATCTTCAAACTAGTCCAGAGAGCAGTGTGTTTTTATCGCAAACCAAATAAAAACAACATATATAGTCACATATAGTCAAATTGTGACACACTGTATTTTATTAAAACAATATGAGCCGATAGGATCCAGTACTTTGTGTGTACTTCCAAGCAAGATGAAGCTACACCAAACAGTGATGTGAAACTAGCGACTGGACAGAGAAGCCTTAGTACAGCAGAGTCATCTGAAAACTAAAATATTTTTCACATTTTCACCTTTAGACCTAAATCTTTGGCCTTTCTGTGACAAAAAGTCAAATACAGAGGAACATTCCTTTGATAACCTCCACATAGTGTAGGCAATGGAAATCAAGGTACCTATTACAAAGAGCGAGTAGATTAGAGTCGAGTCGGCAGCAGAGGTGGGAAATAGCTGTCGTTTAGTGCCAGTCAGTGCTTGTATGCAGTCTGAAGGAATGCTTTAGAAGTTACTGCAGTTTGCAGGTCTGCACTCAGGAATGTCCCAGCACCACATTCATCCAGATAAATTCCTAACACCCAAGACTTAGTCATGAAAGCTGTCAGTGTGGACAGAAGGATGAGTGAGAATCACATCTTCAGAGTGTGAACGACATTGGTGTGTGTGGAAACATGTGGAAAACATAGATAGAGGTTAATTTACAGTAAAAAGGAGCAAATGTTTTAGATGTTAAATGTAATGTCTGCAAGTGTGTGTCTGTTCAGTTGTGATTCCTCGAGTAACACTGTTTTACACTTTTCATTTTGTTTTCATTATTACTACAGTGCTGTGGTGATACTGTGACTAAATATGGTCATGTCAATAAAGCCATAAAACCATTGGAATTTGAGACGGTGATAATCCCTCTTGCTCACATGTGAGTGTGTTTTGAAGCATTGTTACTTCGCTAACAAGCCCCAGGTGAATTTTCTAAATCCTTCTGAGCCTCTTCCCCTTCATTAAGATCACACACAGCACAGATGCAGCCCCTATGAAAGCTGTATGTACATGTTGATGAGAGTGCGTGTTTTATATTACGTGTGTGAGGAGCAGAAACTTGATCCCCTTACAGTCTCCTCAAAGTTTGCAGCTGTCTTATGTATGACTAACACACCTCTGTAGTCTCGGTCTCACACGGACACGCTGAGCACTTCCAGACGCACTTCAGGACCTGTCAGAGGAGATGTGATGACAAAATGACAAATGCATCTGACTCTTCATTCACAATGGCTCTTACTTGTGATTCAGACTTGTTCTGAGGGTGTTTTACATTTTATCCCCTCTTTAGGATTCTAGACTCATTGAATGTGCTGGTCAGCCAGTATTAATATGGAAGAGACACACCAGTGTTACTGACATGTGGCCAATCAGCACTTCTTTCTCTGCATATTAAGCACCTCAGAACAATTAGTGATCTACAATTAATCTATTATTCAGCTAATCTGTTCACATGCACAAATCTCAGACTTTCTTGGAAGAATTTGTAAAACAACTAATTCTTACGTACATTAGCGGCCTCTCTGCACTTTTGAAGTAAAACCAGGGTGTGTTGCAGGTACAGTATGACATCTGCTGCAGAGGCATTTATACATTTGCTGCAAATGTGTTGCAAGTGAAGATTTCAGTGAAGTAAGCAGAGAGGGTAACAATTTCTCCACCGTGAGACAAGCTGATGGCCTGGTAGAGAAGGCAAAAATTGCAAGACGTTTCTTGCATTAGGCAAAAGTTGTGAAGTCATGCTCATATCCCCCAGTGCCATAAACACGAACATGCAAAGCAATACACACAACCCCCACACAGCTATCCTACCCTCATTGCACAGGGCATCGTCTCCATTCTTGCAGTTTCACCCCTCTAGGGACTCATGTGGCATTGCACAATGTAAATTAAATTCCCTACCATTGTTTTTGTTTGCCCATTTTTCTTCTGCCCTCCAGAAGTTGCCACACACACACCTATAGCTGTACAGCTCAGTGCTCCACTACTGCTGCAGAAAAGCTATAGCTAGAGTAATGTCATTGTTGTTTTTCTTGGAGGAGATTGCGCTGTCAGCGGAAAAGGCTACTGGTTTCTACATGCTGTGTGTATAAGACATAGGGGGAGAAAGAAAGGAAACCTGTGTGTGTGTGTGTGTGTGTGTGTGTGTGTGTGTGTGTGTGTGTGTGTGTGTGTGTGTGTTTGTGCGCAGTGGCCTTGCTCTGTCTCAGCCCTGTCATATGGATTCATAACCCAATCCCACACAAGAACTTTGCAGAAAGGCTTCACTGAAAAATCACTCTCCACCCTGCCACAAAATGCTCAGGAAAATGTTCATGTACTCAGAAAGATGTTTATGCCACTGCAATATAAACCACACCGCCTATCAATGAAAAGTTAAGACTGAAAACAGAGGTTAAAACTGGGTTTGATTGCATTTAAATTCTACTTGATGTCTAGTGTCTGTCACAGAAAGGCGTTCTTTCAGTTCTCTCCTCGTTGGAAAGGTACAGTACCAAAGTTGAGTTTATTAATCCAAACAAACACTGCTCGCACAAGTGTAAAAGTGGCTTATATAGAAAACAAATTTGAAATCGCATTGTTCATTGTGACACAACTGAAAAAACAGACCAAAAAGGGTTGATAGAAAGAACTAAAAGGGTGTAATCTGCCATTCATTTGGCTTGTGCTAAACCACAAGGGGATGCTGGGAAATCAATGCAGACCAATTGCAACTTTTACAGAGCTGCAGAAAACACAAACTGTCAGTTTTACTGTTCCGGTGCTTGTAGTTATTTCTCTGCACTCCCTCCCTCTCTCTGTCACCTGCACTGGTAGCATGTTCACAGTGGGGGAATATTGGAGAAATGCAGTACAACTGTGGCTGTTTGAGTGATTGCAATGAGTGAACGTGATCTACAGCAAACCTCAGCCCGTGTACAACACACAAATTTGGTCACTTGGCTGAAACTCTCATCCAATGTGACATACACACACAATGTTTGGCAAAAAACATAATATTGATAGTTGCCTCTAGGCCCAACAGGCTTAGAGTGACACAGGATGCAGACAGTAGCAAATATGTTATCATGCCTGACTCACATCTTCTGAAATTGATTCAGATTTGCACAAAATATTTGGCAGGACACGTTTGCATGAGCCTGCCTGGAGCGCCAACAGTGTCATGACCAACACTGGACTTTCAGAAGTGTAGCAGTGGAAACTGCCAGCGTTTGTTGGCGAGCAGTCCAGTGACGTGGAAGTGTAAATTGAACAGGAAGCTTGTTAACTTGCTGGGATTAGAAAGAATAAAAGAGGAAGGAAGACAGGAATTTTTGAGTGGAAGAACCAGAATGATTCCCTCAAACAGCTCTGCAAATAATTGCACATTTGCATTAACAGAGCTGCTGGTGGGTGTGGTGAGAAATGTGCACAGGCTCAGTAAACCTGAAAGTGGAAAGAGTGGAAGTGGAAATACGGTGATGTGCTGCTTTTTAGAAATATGGCGGGGAACAGAGGAGCAATTTAGAATTCAGAGAAGTCTGTGCATAGAGCAAATGTATGCCTGAAGACATGTTGTCCCAATATCTTAACAAACAAAAAAACTAAGTGTAGTCAAAGGCAATTTAATAATAAGGTAATAAACTTTAAGTAGCAGCCAGTACGCAGAAAAGAATGGGCCACACAACTTTAGCTTTAAGGTGCACAATAACAGAGCACAGAGACATGTGAGGCATGTCCTGTGACATACCTCACATGAGGTTGGCTGAGGCAGCTGGAGGAATCAGACCCAAACCCATCCATCTGATTTACATATATTCATAGTTAGTCCACTGAGCATGTCTCATCCAATCAACCCAAACACCCTAACCACCCGCAGTTACCCTCTCCTCCCACTCCCCCTCTTCCAAACTTGACTATTTCCCCGTCTCGCTCAGGCGCATACACACAAACACATACAGTAGCGCAGCCACCCCAGGTTCTGGTGGCCATCATTAATTCAGGGCAGCAGGTATAGCTGGCTAGCAAGCTATAATATAAGCAGATGAGATTGAGAGAGGGCCAGCTTCCTCTAACAAAGAGTCAAAAGGACAAAGCTCGGCCATTGTGAGTCAGGGCCATAATGAAAGCATTAAGATAACTGTTCAATATTTATGAAAGTGTGCCGCTGTGCCCCACCACCCCACACACACACACACACACACACACACACACACACACACACACACACACACATACACACACAAAGGACAAGACAGGGAGAAGCAGCAGCAGCAGTCTGTTTGGCCATTTATTATATGAACTGATTTAGCTGAGTTTTCCCTGGTGGTCCCCTGTGATACCAGGCTCCCTCATTCCAACCAAGCCCAGAGAGATAGATTGTGTGTGTGTGTGTGTGTGTGTGTGTACACACTAATGCATCTGTAAGAAATACAGTGACGTTATACACTGCTTGCATGTTTGTGTGTAAGGCAGAGAAAGGTTACTACGAACAATTCAGTGATTTTCCTGCTGTACATGTTTTGCATATTGTGCACGTGTTTGTAGGATGCACTCAGAAAAAAACGACTGTGGGTTCGTGGTTTGGTGCTAAATCGTTGTTTTTTTCTTCTCTTGCGTTATACCACACAGACTCACACGTTTCTAAGCTGATAGGGTAGGGGCCAAACTAACACCTGAATGACAAAATCATTTAAACACCAAACCCTGACTTTTGATCTGTTTACCTAAGCTCCTTTAATTAACTCAAGCGCTTACAAGAACCTGGGTATTTCACAAACCTGCAGTAAAAGCAGTTCCAAAAGTCCCAAAAACTGCCTGTCAAACACTTGCTGTGTGTTGTGCCTTGTTATGTTTTTGTTGTTTATTTCCTTCTATTGCTACACTATCTCAGTCTTTATGCTTTTGTCGTCGTGTAAAATGTGGACATCCCTGATTCTTGTTCTTGTCGTTCTGAAAGGTTTCAAGGTCTTTCACAAGAGAAAACCTTCATGTGTGTAATACTTTCCTGTCCAGAGTCCAGGTCCAAAATAACTTAACTCCTTCTCACCTTTTACAGTTGAACTCTCTGTGCTTCCACTGTGAATATTCTGAATTCTCCTCTCCACATCTTTCCTGAACACTCACTTTCTCAGGGGACACCAAAGTTGGGATCCCTTGAGAGGGTTTCTCTTCTGTAGATTTGGCATGCTTCCCTCTACAGAAGCATAATGCCACCTTTCACCACCACTTGACATTTACCATGCACTGCACTCAGAGGGGTGCCGCTTCACTGGGTTGCTTTGAAGGAATTCAGAGATTAATGCAACAGTACATGCAAACACATTACAGCTCAGTAAATGTTACAGTATATGACACAGGAAATAGTGTTATTCCTTTACTTAGGAAGCCAGTGGTGACCTGGGTCATTTCACTTTCTCATTTGCCGTTTTAAGTTGCTATAACTTTCAACCAATCACTGTGGTGGTACAAAAAACAGAAACAATAGAGACTGTTAAAAATTCATTAGCTTTTGGCTCCTCCCTCCTGACAAAAGATTATTATAAAAATTTATGTAAAAAAAAATAGACACCTCACAAGAAAGAATATTGCAGGATAGAAAATTATACACTGCATTACATGTAATACTTTTAAGATTTCTGCAAAGATCTCAGTTGTTTTTTAAACTCTTATCTGTCAACGCCTCATCTCTGTTCATCCACAGATCCATGTATTCATCACCCATCCTAAAGCGTCTCCATTCTGTTCCCCGTCTCATTTACTCCTCCTTCCATCAATCTATCCATCCATCTCTCTGCACCCCCACACCAACTCCCCCTCTAAGTGCCAATCATTAAGCTGTCAGTCATCTGGAGTTTGCATGTTGACAAAGCCTCAGGAGTCGTTTTGGGATTTATGGTTTACAGATGTGAATGTACAGGTTTCCATCTGACTAATTCTCACTTTCACCTTCTTACTTTTTACCTACCTGTCTTGTCCTTGCTTCTTAGCTCTCTTGCCCCATTTCATCCCTTTCATATAGTTTTTTGTCTGTTGAAGTGTCATTCCCACAAGACCTCCTACCCTCCATTTTTTATTTATTTTTACAGCCATATCTGCTAAAATACCCTCTGAATGTATTCCTGTTTCACAAAGCCAAAGCGATTTACACCCCTATTCTTGTCAAGGCAGGAGAAGAGGATGGTGGCCTGCAGTTTGGAATGTGGGGCCGGGTGTTTGAGATGAGCCATCACCATCCAGATTTATAAGTCTCTATTGGGCAATCTTCCTTCCACCCAACCTTTCAAAGGGTTCAAGGTTCAATTCCATTTGGAGGCTGTTTAGTAAGAGGGCATCCTGCCACAAGAACAAGGAAAAAAAAGCAATGGCATTTTTACACACAGGGTGATGGCCGTGTATGTTTAGGCAGCTGTCAGCAGCAAAGCACTGAGATTTACGTGTTGGTGCTTGAAGGAGCGTGAGCTTTCGATCTTTGTAGCGTAGTATTTTATTGTGTCAGGGATACAACAAGATAGGCTGCGCCATTCCCATCAAGAAAAAAAAAAGAAAAAGCCTGACACCAGAGTTTTGGACAGCAAAGAATGAAGAGGGTGAGAAAAGGGAACCGAGCGAGATAAACAGGGGGAAAGATGAACTGAGCATGAGTGAGCATTGAACAGCTTTCAGAGATCTCAGAATAGAAAGCCAGAGGGGCGTGTAGGCATCAATCAAGACACTGATCAATGCATTGATTAGTAATTCAGGCACCATACAGTAAGTCAAGGCTGAAGCTCCATTAAGGAAGAGCTATGTCATCATTACAGACCAGAATCCAGAGACTTTGCGTAAAAACCTGCCATCCATTCTCACAGAGGCTGTACAGCGAGGCCGATAACACAAGGACTGGGGCCGTGATTTTAAGTTAAGTCTCTTTTGCTGTTGACTCATCTGCACTGTGAGACAGATTTCATGTCAAATGCTGCACATTAGGCAAAATGAGCTACAGTTGCTGGAACAGTAATGACACCATGTTAATATAATTTACATTTCATTTTACCCTGCAGCCACTGCCAAGGCCTCAGTACGTACTGCTGCACACTTTTCCTTTACTGCTACGTAATACAATCTGATGATGTACGACCGCAACGGAGTCATTCTGCTGCGAGTTTTCCTTCACTCCACATTGACAAGGCCACATCACTCTGAGGCGTGACTGTGATGCTTGTTTTTTTGTAAATATTAATGCATTTTTCATAATATGAATATGAATTTCACACAAGGAGTTTTTCTTTTCTCCATTCAGGAGTCACAAGAAAATTGTCTGGTAAGTACTTTTGTTGTTTCATGTACTTCTGTGAAATACAGAAAACGTTAAGTGTCACTTTAATCACCACTACCAGTTTCTTCTCCAAGCATCAAAGACCTTCTCATTTGAGGCTGAAATTCGGGTTTAATTAGTAGAGTGTAAGTGTACAAATCAAATTTAACATACAGGCATATACAAAATAATATAATGGCCAGTAAACAGAAACTGGGGTGCAGCTGAGGTTTGGGACAAATACGTACATGCATGTTTGTTTCTACTGTACGTGTGGGATTACCTAGTGTAGCACATTGTTATCAGGCGGACTGTGGCAGAATTTTGGGCAGGTTCAAAGTAATTTATTGGCGAAATGAAAACCAAACTAACTGCTATTTTCATGTAAATTAAAAGAGCTGTAAAATGTCATGTTGCCCCGTGTTAGTAATCATCATGCGAAGCAAAACGTACCTCAACCTGTGCAGAGGAGATACAGTGCACCCTAGACACAGCCATCCAGCTCATTAAGAAGAAGTAATGCATCCCCACCGGCCTAAACATACACACAAGCACAAATAATTGACCACACACACATTCACAGAGCATATTTTACAAAGTGTTATTGATCATTGTATTTGACAGGATGTAGTGTTTAATGGAATGAAAATCTGCTGAGGCAGTTGTAGCAAGGCAGCTAATGGACTGTATGACATACATATGTGCATACACACACACACACACTGCAGAGGAAGCTACAGATGTGTTTCCTAAGGGACTGCTTAGCTCACTTCTGGCCTTGTGATAATGTGCCATTTTTCTTTATGCATAAAAGCTGTTAAAGGTAATTTATGTCTTTAATTTGTTTAATGTCCTTCTGATGAGATCTAAAAATAACTACTGTGAGCAGTTGTGTATTCAGCTTGCTGCAGTGCATATTCTGCATTGGCCTATACTGACAATATTAGAGAAATAAAGCTTTATTTATTATTTTACAAATCATTATAATGACCTGGTAAGTAACTACAGTACTACTGTATGTATGACACCAAAGCATATGGACGTGAAAGCTGAGGTATAAGCTGCTGCACTGCTTCATGGTAAGATATGCACAGGCAATAGGTCAACATGTGGGCCCAGAACACATAGTCTGGATAATACACACCTAATTTACTGCTACAGTTTATGCCTTGTCTGAAAAATAACAATTTACATCTGCTGAGTGACATTTCTCAAATGATTTAACAACAGAAGCGGAACCAATGTCAGTACACACACCTACAGTACCACAGCTACGCAATATTACTTAATAGATTGAACAATATCTTCCACGACAACTCTACTCTGTCAGCTAAAGTGCATCACATGTCCAATTGCTCCTCTAGCTCTAGGAAGGACACTGGAATAGGTCCCTGTAGAGAATGATGTATCATTTACAAGTATAGTTGACTGAGAAGTGTTCATGACAGCCACAATCCAGCTCTATTTTAAACTCAAGTGTCTGCTCTTACCTACTGACGTCAGTAGCAGGGAAAGTCGTACGCGTGTATCGTATATGTGCAAAAGCATATTGGTGAGATAGTGTGTGTGTGTCTTCCCAATAAACGCACACATCAGTTACAGTGTGTGTGTGCTTCTGCCATCTGGCATTGCACATATTTGTTTCTGAGCGTGTGCGTCTGTCTGGTTGTGTACTCTGAGTGCTGTCCTTCAGTGTAGCAGTACTGACGTGAAGAGCCATCATTTTAGTGACTATTTATTAAAAAGAGGGCGCGGAGGAGAAAGACAATGAAGGATGAAATAGAAGCAAAGAACCGGCAAACAGCCAAAAAGAGACTGTGGACAGAGGTGTGAACTTTACTGTCGCTTGTTGCTCTCTACTGCACAAATTGGCCAGAGTGAAAGGCCACGTTGCATTTTATCCCACATCTGGGCAAACACACCATGAGATATGTTACTTTCTGGTACATGTTTACTTTAATTAGGTGCAACACCACCAGTCACTTTTTGTTAACCATAGGCGGCGCAGTCTCCTTGAAGTTACTCACGGTCAACGTGTTTCTGCAGAGAGGCTTGTAAAGCAAGAGAGAACCTGAGCGAGAGAACAAACTCTGCTGCTTTCCTGTTCTTTCTATGCGACTCGCTTTTTACACCTTTTCCGCTGCAACTGCTACACAAAATTGCCAAAACGATAAAATCCACTTTACACACAGAAAAATGTTGGCACTTAAGATCATTTTGTTTGCCTACCAGGTCTCTGCCTGTCTTGAGCTTTCCTCCCTCACCCAAAGTGCACTGCTGTATATTTACAGTTACAGTACTTTAATTTGCCCATAAAGGTCATCTAAATGAGTTTTTTATATTTAGCTTCATCAGTTTAAAATGCAAACAACAATGTTTTCTTTTCATTTGTGAGCTCTTCTACTCGTATGTCTTATTCCTACTTAGCTGTATTTAACACTTTCAGCTGAAAAGGACCTGCCTCTGCCGTTTTCCTCACGCATTCACGTTCTGTCTTGTTCGCTCTCAGTGCACTTTCAGTTTCCTTCGTATCTCACTCATGTGCTGCTTAATTTCTGCACATATATTGTTGATTTTCTTTTAATTATCTTAATTAGTACTTCCACTGATTGCCTTTCTTTTCCAGCCCACCTCCTCTTTTTATACCTAGCATCTCTCTCTCTCTCTGCATCTGAATCTCAATTTTGCTCATCTGGCATCTCTTATCCAAGGTGACTTCTGGAGAGCAGTCCCTCTGTTGCATACAGAGAGCAAGAGGCAGCAGCACACCTGCCTGCAAGAGGAATGCACTCAGCTGAACTATTTGTCAAGCAACAGATTACATGATTGCGTCTCCTCTTAAGCACAGCAGTGTTTTCTGTTTTAAGAGTCAGAAACATGATAGAGTCTCACCTCTGGAGCAGAGACAACATACTGAGACTAAACACTGGGGTAAATGAATTCTTTGAACAAATGTCTATGTCCCTTTTATCAGCTACAAGCAAACTAAATTTTAACATGAAAGCGTTAAGCTGGTAGTTTAATTTGGTCAAACACAGGATCTGGTATCCCCTCAAATCCCCTCTGATCTGTACTCGACTGGTACTGCCTACTCGTGGAACTCATTTGCAACAATCCTGTCTGTGTTTTTAGTTGCTCTTTACTTGATCTCGCCTGGCTCAATGGAAGCAATCAGCTTGAAGCCGTGTTCTTTAGTAAACGCTTACTGCTTAAGTCAAACTGCACATGACCTCAGCAGTTACAAAAAATTATCACAAGTCACATCTGTGAATATCAGTTTTAGCAGTGTGCTGTATCTTATTTCTCTGCTTGTAACAATTCGCAGGTTCCTGTGAGAGGCATTTCAAGTCTATCAAGTATGTGTGTTACATTCAAATTGCACTGTAAAATCATCTCGCTGTTTTGTATTCACTCCTGAAAATTGAAATTCCGGAGTCAAAAACAGAACCGAACAATTTTTGTGTTTTGATTTTGAGTAGTGGGTCTGAATCAGTGGATGCTGATTGCAGCTCTACGCATCAGAGAAAACACAGATCAAATGTGTCTGCAGCATTATACAGCACGTTACACAAAAGAAGCATAATGTATTCAACATGACGCAACGATAATTATGTGATGCATATTTTATACCACTATATAACAAGGTGAATTGTGGTCTCTCACTCTCTCTGTATTTGCTGTGCTACAGTGTGTTTGAAAACTCTGGTCAAGTCTCCTGATAGAATGTTTTTGGTTTTCTTTCATTTGCCTCGTCTCCTTTTTTTAATCACTTTGTCTTCTGTAAGTCATTGCATGCCTGGATTTTCATTTTTCTTTTTTCCAGCCAGTGTGCTCTTGTTGTCTGCTGTTGTTCCTACATTTGGCCATCTGTTATTGGTCAGAACATAAGAGGAACCAGGAAACAACAGACAGGAGGAACTTCTAATTGGTCCACAGAGGATAAGGCCCTGTTCAAGGAAATATACTTTGGAGGAGAACTGATTAGAAAACAGCAGGTGTTAGCAGGATACTAGCTCAAACAGAGGTCCAAGGCCTCCCAGGTGGCTCTGAGAGGCTTCTATAGGGGCCCCGGAAATTATGCCAAATTCTGTTGTATAATTGTGTCACTTTTCCCCCTCATCCTAGTCAGGGCGGACACGATGGGAAGGTCTTCAAAGCCAGTTCATTTATCTGGCGTTGACCGACAGCGTATGTGTATCCTTGTAGGTGAACACAGAGCTCGTACAGCACAAACTGTCTGTATTATAGAAACATATGGTGAAAAGCGACTTTAATAGTTTAAAGTAGTTTTAGTTGGTTTTCAGCAACATCTGTCCCCGTAACAACATCCAGCAGCTTCTAGAGACTCGACTGGAGTCAGTCAGTCTTTGTTATGCACATGCACACTTGTAAAAATCCGATTAGTAGCCTGGTTATGCATTTACATGGCAGAGTAATCAGCGTTCTCTGGCAGAAATCTACCCGGGGAAATCGGAGTTGTCTAATCCGTACCCCAATTACAGAAACCTGGTTTCTTGTTTACATGACACTTAATGCAATGGTTGCTGTCAAGGAAGTTCACTGTAACATGGTTACTTACTGTACGTGCATGTAAAAACCCTGCATGTTTGAGCCCATGTAGGCTACATGCATAGGGATGCAGCCGTACCCGGGTGCGTTACGTAATAATGTACAGAACTCACACATTCTCTCACTCATGGCAGACCTTGACCTGACTCACCAGGGGCAACTTGGGGTTCACCATCTTGTCCAAGGCACAGGAGGAGGTGTGATCAGAACCATGGATACCCCCACTGACGACCTGAACCGCTGTTGACAGGACTAACTGTATGTACAGTCATGTTCATTGTACCTATCTTTGTTTTTATTTAATCACTACATTTATGTGCAGTATTTATAGCATTGAATGTTTGTTGGAGAAATCTGTACTGGACTGAACATTCACTGCATACAGTAGTTTGTTTTCACAAGAACTTCACTTTTTTGTTTCATAGTAAAAGTCACTTTTTTTTAGTCTTAATAGGTCTTAATCACTTATAACAGGTAAAGGAATTAACACTTTGATCATTACTGTGATCTTGTGATTTTAATGTGGCTATGAGATGTCAGAGCAGTACCTGCAAGTTGGATTTGGAGCTTCAAAGAGTTGCAAATGACTGGTTTAAAAAAAAAACACCATCACACATTTTACTTTAAGTACATTTCAAAACATACACATAATTGATCTCCTTTCCAAAGATGAGTGACAACTGATTTTCCTTAAATGTACAAGTAGTACATTATCTTGGCTCATGTCAGATGGGACCTGCTGATGCTCACTCTGGGCAAAAACATCTCGTGCAAAATACAATGAAGGCTTCTTGAAAAACTACAATGGGATGGTGAATATCTGGTTCTGTCATATACACAACCTTTTCCTATAGGTATAGTTATAGGAAAAGCTGCCGCAGTCACTTAAATCCATTGCAAACCAAAATGCTCATAAAATGCTACACTTGTGAATAAAACTCAGTGTGTAGCATTTTGAATGAATGAGACCATTCTTATTCCTTGTCTAATCCGGGTTTTGCCTTAGTCTTCAAAGCTTCATTTATGCTGGTGCCACAAAAGTGGGAACATTAATTATTCATTATTATTAATTGTCCCTGGCACAAAGTCATCTTGAGCCCTGTGCTGCATAAGAAATGTGGCATATTTAAATTTTACTATACTACTAGGTATAAGAGTCAGCTTGTTGTCAATTTTTCTGCTTGATTGCAACATATCATTCATTTTTAGCAGGGCAATTACTGTGAGCATATTCTAGATATGTGACAACGACTTCAAACTTCCTCTAGTCCTTTCCCAGCTTGGAGACAGGGGCTGACTCAAACAGTAGTGTTATTTACATACAATTAAGGAAACTTGTAGCTGATAAATCAAAGCAGCACTTTAAACAGATGTCTTCATGAATCAGAGAAATCAAGTCTGCAGAGAGATTAATGTTGCTTTTCTGTATTTGTTGCTGTCCACCTTTACAAAAAACTAAAAATGATACTTTGCTCAGATATAAATACACTGTACACTGAATGCCCTGTCTGTGTTTTTTCAACTGACTGGCATGTAAAAGGCTCCATGGTCAAATGAAGCTGGGCCAACAGTGCTGCTGCAACAACAGACTTGTAAAATATGCATGTTATTCAAATAAACATCAGACTCATCAAACAGAACAGATGTTGCACTTTTTGGCTCAGAATCACTTGAGTTAATTTCATTCAGTTAGTGCAGATCCGCACTTCTTTAGTTTCTATGATTTACTCCATCAAAGGAACATGACGGACACAAAATCTGATACATTATTCACTGTTTGGCCTCCAATTTGCTAAATACACACTAGATTCACAAAAGCTTAACACACATTGTTCTGTTTATAACTGAACAATGCACGGCTCTAAGTTTTGTCTCAGGCTGACTGAACACCCCGTAGGGAGGAGGGAATAAGACCGAAAGTGCAGAATTTTTCAGTTTAGTTGAAATATAAATGACTGAAGTGTTCAGTCTATATAAACTTATTGCAAGTGCATATAATAGCAAACATCTACAGGAAGGAAGGTGGATCAAGGCTTAGGATCTCACCATTTGTTGCAATCTGTGATAACACGAGACTAAGGCAAAGCTTATCATAAATAATCAAAATAAATGCAACCTGTTGCAGTGTTGACTATTCATGGCTGTAGTTTTAAATATGTGTTATCACGCCCCGCAGAGGGTTACTGAGAACCAGTTGTACAGTAATTACATCCACAATGGATTATAACTACAGACACACACAGGCCCAAACACAAAGTTGATGAACCTACAACTTTGGATAATTTGACTTGAGCTGAAACAAAAACAACTACAACATAACCAAACAAAGCACATACACTTAGTGGGCACTTTATTAGGGGTGATCATAGATTCGTAAAGCATAAATCCTGGCAGTGTCTCGACTTGCAGGTTTTCACGACCTGCGGCTGATCTTTAAGCACTTCAAGGCACCGATGAATGAATGCTTCCATATTTAATGGCAGTTTTTACGACGGTGAACCTGGAAACATTCATCATCACTCTGTTGTCAAGATGGGCTTTGTGTTTTTCCTTCACAGCCCAGACCTGCTGAGCATAAGTCAAATCATTACAGGTTAATGGAAATGATATAAAACATAATTTATCTTTTGTTGTGAGACACTTAGAGGCTCCAGTCATTGTTCTCCAATATGATAAACTACAAGTGATGAAAAAATAAACTATTTCATAGCTACAGTACCATCGGAGCCTCCTGAGCTCCTGAATCAGACGCAAGAGCCACAGCCAAGTTGCCGAAATCTCACGTCCTGACTAAATGATGCATTTAACTACAGAAAAATGTTCATTCTTTCTCCAATTTCTCACTCCATTGCCCTTCTCTTTCTCTTCACTTCTTCACCCCCCCACACACAGACATTATACTGGCTCCCTCTGCACCAGCACTACACAATCTGTCAGTCATGTGCAGTCTGTCAGGTTTTCAGTTAAGACCTGGGTAATCCTGCCATCGCCCAGGCTGTTAACTGACTAATTATGGAATATATTGGCCGTCACAGCCGCCTAATCCTCTGCGCTCATTCACTTTCACCCATTAAGAATCCCGGAGGATTACTGTAACAATCACACCTCCTCCTCTCTTTGATGGTAGGTTGGGATTAGTATTAAAGTATACAGAGGGCTTCAAAGAAGTGATGGCTGTCGAGACAATGGAGAAAAACTGCGCAGCCACGGAAGCGGAAGCTTGAATCAACTTGTTTTCAGGCTACATCACTCAGATCTTTTCTGGGTTGAGAAGAAAAGACACCTTATAAGATCATAATGAGACAGTTTATTAGGTCAAACTCTACCATCTAATCCAGTCCAATAGAGCAGCTCTGCTATGAATTCTACTCTTACAAAGTTTGCTCCTTGCGTTTTTTTGTTGCTCTGTCTTCTCTATCCCCTCACCCCAGCCGGTCGAGGCAGAAGGCTGCACGTTCTAGAGGTATATACTGTAAATAACGTGAATTGGATGGATGGTTTGTTGGCTGGGACATACTGTAGGAGACTATATGAACAAGGTTTTATCAAAAAAATGTCGCCAAAACATTAGAAAAACACATCGTAAATGTTGTCTCAGACATCCACCACATGGACATGACCTTCATAACTTGACCTAATTCATATTTGTCTTTGAGATTTAATATATAATAATAACATGCTTTACAGCCACAGTACAGCCGCCATCAATCTCCAAGAATTAAGTTTTGGGTGGTTTTTACCCCACTCAACTTTTTATTCAGTAGGAAGTTTTTTCAGAAGTTAATATTCGTAGTGACAAAGTGGAACAGGTAGATGGAACGGAAGGTAAAAAGGACAAAGACATCACAGCGTTAACTGATAGGAGCCACATTAAAGCGTCGCTTCTGTGCCTCCCAGCAACACTGGATAGGAGCAAGGGAACAAAAGAGACGAAGAGAAGTGAAAAAGGAGAAGGAAAATGATAAGCCAGCACATCTTTTATTATTTCACAGGTGGAAGAGTTTGGTTATCATACGTGTTTGCCTCCTCTCCCTCCACTACGCTCATTCTTTCATTTTGCTTCACACTCATGCATGCTTTCTGGTTTTCACCCACTCATCCGTGTCTTATCCATACCTGCACTCTTTCTTAACCTCTCTGCCTTGTTCTCCTCTTAGCTTAATTTGAGCCTCCCTCTCTCGAGTGTTGCTACTCTCCACCGTCGATGTGTGTATAATCACAATGAACAATGCGTTTGTTAACGAATTCTTGTTTAAGTCCTGCAATGCTTGAAGGTTGATCTCTGTCTCCCTAAAGCAAATGTGTTAACCTGATTTTCAAGTGGAAGATAACATCTCTGGTGGTTGTTAGCCTTTTTCAGGCATTCTCACTTACACAGACACTATTCTAGACTGTGAAAACACACATTCACTTCCTTGTTCCCACCTCTGACACATTACTTCCTGATTATCCACCTGAGCTCAGTTACACCGAGTAGCAGAGAGACTTCATCACTACATTTATGTTTTGACATTGTAAAAACAAACATTGCTTAAAAACGATAAAGACAAAAACAGCTGCCAATTACCATCTGTTCCAACATTTAAGACTAAGTTTTATGCTAATTTATACACAAAAATTAAAGATTCTGCTGTGAAAAAGCTCCTTATAACCACATACATTTTCTTCTTTATTTAAAATAAGCTATTGTTTGTATTGGCCTAGTGTATGACTATGTACTATTATGGACATCCCTGTGTTTCTTCATTGCTGATGCTAAATTTTTTCAGTTCAGGAAAAAGTGTTGATGGAGAAACATGGTGACATCAGCAAGTAAATAAAGAAGAAAATAAAATCTCGTGTGAAATTAAATCGGTTTTTGGATGATAACCATGACAAGTGCCAGCTGTGACCAGCTGACAAGGCTTAACGATAGACTGGCTCAGTTTCACATTTTAGTGAGCTTAACAGGAAATGAAAAGAAGGTATGATTGGATGATTTGTTTCATCAGTACGCCGGTGCAGATGCAGTGTGACTTCAGCAGTAGTTACAAAGTGGTACTTGTCTTTAGATCTAAACTTCTCCATTTGTTTGTGCGGAGATGAGATTCCACTGCAGAGATTCCACTTCTTCTAAAACAGTACAGCACTCAGGCTTTGCCGTGCCAATGAATAAATGGTGGTAATGGTTCCTAAAGAGGGGCTGAAATCATTTTGGACACAATAACTCCCTCCCATCCCCCAGCTCTCTCCTAACATCCCCATCCACCACCTCCCCTCTCTAGTGGTTAAAAGCAAGAAGCAATTTCTCTTTTTAGGGTGAAAGTGGAAAGCCAATCCCGCACAAAGCAATTACTGCAAGTTCTTGTTCACGCACACACACACATATAGACACACACACACACACACACAAAACAAGAAAGTAAAAAAAAAAATGCACACATACACAAGTGTTGATAAAAAAAAAAAAAAACACACACTTGCTGCACTCACGCCCTTAAATTAACAACAAGTTGCCTCTAATTGCCTTTCCCGGTCAGAAACTTCTGAAGTAATCAACATTTTGTGAGAGACACCTTGTAACAAAGCAGGAAAGATAAGTCGAGAAACCCTACCACCACATCAGCCCACACACATATTCAAAACAACAAACCACGCCAGCACATGACCACACCAGTCGTCCACACAAGCACTAGAATACAGTAAAAGCCTTTTTTTCCTCTCCAGTGGCACATAATCAGCAGTGCCAGATAAAGACAGCGGGCGCTGGCAGTTGAAGAGAAAGAGGCTATGAAAGACAGAAATGAAGGGATGTGTGAGAAAAAGAGAAAAAAAGATGGATAGGAGCAGATGAAGGGTGAGTGGGAGTGTTACGGCTTCTTAGCTCTTTGGAGTGTGTAAAATAAAGAATCACTTGTATTCCTAATGACTGTGATGTGTGACAGTATTTAGAGCCATTAGGGGGAATGTGAGCCAGAGAAAAAAATCCCACAATGCACCACCCACACACTCTCCACTTCAGCAAAAGCCAAGGAGAGTGAGGGGATGGAGAGAGAGGGAAATAGAAATGGGGGAATGAGAAAAAAGTGAAAATAAAGTGGAGAAGTAAAAGCATGAAGAATGAAGGAAAATTAGAAAATGGGGAAAGATTGGGGATAGAGTGGGAGGGAAAACGGGAGGAGAGAGAGAGAACGAGGGGAGGAATGCAAGAAACGGAGCCAAAGTGTGAGAGGACGAGATGAGGGGGGTTAGGTGACTAGAGGCTCTCTGGTGCCTTCTATCTTTGATCTAAATGTACTTTGGCATTTCTCCTCTCCTCTCCTCAGATGCAATTAGATTCCTTGCTAGCCAAGCAGACGCAGATGAAATGGCTGCTTAATGACTTCCTCGGCAACCCGCCCCGGCAACGCAAACCTTCCATCTGGAGCCTCCTGTTTCCCTCCCTGCCTTCTTCTTTGCTTGTCCTCACTCATCGTTTCCCTACTTCTCACTGTGGGTTTCAGTTTTCCTGCATGTTGTTCTGTATTTCGTTTTCTTCTTTCTTCATATGTCCACATTGTCTGTCCCTGCTTCCTTATGTGCTTTACTTTCCCCTCTTTGCATTGATTCTTGTTGTTTCCGTTTTATTTCTTCCACCAAGCGACCTGGATAAGCATACATGTCTTTCAGACAAGCAGTGTTCATAAAAGAGAGACCAAGTTACTACAAGTAACTGGACATTGCATGCGAGTGTCCTACATTTGATCTTTTTTGTTTGTTTGTTTATTCCAACTTAAAGTTCATTATTAAAAAGTCTCTTTAAGTCTCCGGTTTGACAGGTTCTCCCTCTGAATCAGCTCCTTGAGAGTCCAGTGCTAGCTATGTGCAGCTTCATTCATTGGAATAAAATATTGCCTCTACACATCAGACAGCCAGCAATTCAATCTTGCACAAAACCCATTTGCTATTGCAGTTTACTTGTATACAAACATAATTTCTAGAAGACGGGAGAAAAACACACACAATAGCACTTTTACAGTTGGGTGATGTAAAACGCTGTAGAAAACAATAGACACCAACTATACTGACAGACAGAAACCCTATAGATGGTTGTTGGTCATTTGATTATTACACTTTCCTGAATTTTAACCTTTTGATGGCGACTGATGTCATACGTAGATACAATCCTCTCCAAGCAATGCTCTCGTTGCCAAACCTGTCAGGTGTCTGACATAGAATATAACATACAGACAAGACTAACTAAAGCACTTACACACATGCAGTGCAATACAATTAGTGGGATCGCTGTTGAGAATGTGTGGGATTCAGCTCATCAGCCTTCTGGTTATGAGTTGGTTGTCCAACCTTCAGGTTACTGCTGTCTGCATCATTTCTTTCTCTGCTCATCTCTTCATCTCTCCACAGGAGGGAGGGTGGATTTTCTAATCGGGCTGAGTAATGCAAATTTAATGAATTTGGCAGTGAAGCTGCATTGTGTGTGCACACACACAATGCAACTTCAAATATGGAGCACACAGACACACACACACAAAAATGCTCACTCAAAGCCACAACTTACTTTCAATCACAATAGAACGCCAAGATACAAATACACACACACTAACACACAGGACTGGGAAACAGTGAGTGTGTGTGTCGCTAACAGGTCTTGGTTTCCTGTGTTTTTGGGTCACCATGGCCACTGGATGACACACAACAGATGATGGCCACACACATGCACCTAAACACCCACACACAGTACCTCACAGACTCTCTCCGCAGTCTATGCCATTTAATCTACTGCTCTTTTATGGTTTTAATTAATACAGCACTGCCTTGTTTATGCCTCTCCATTGTATCTTTCAATTTACTGTTATGCAAAGGGCAAATACTGCAACCTTGAAAACACAAATACATTTCATACAAAAATATACTAACACATTACTCCTCTACGTGGGTGATAGCCCACAATAGACAATGACTTGATGAACTTTCTTTGAAAGTGGCACAAGCAGCCACTCAAAGGTCAAGGTCACTGACTTCATGTGGGGCCCATTCCAGGGTATTTCATGATGTCTTTTTAAAAACTAACCCAAATAACACTGTCCTATAAATTTTGAATTACTGTTAACCTACTACATAACACAAGTTCTAATGCCAGATTGCTGTAATGTGGCTGTCGAACACACTCAGACAAGATAAGATTAAGCCGTGTGTTATTTGACCCCTTAAGGAAATTTGCCCCAAGATGTGCAGTGCAGCTTCACAATAAAAAATATACACTTCAGCTTTATCATGCAACACATCCATCATCTGCCTTCTCTGTCCTATCACTTCAACAGTCTATGCACGCATGCACACCAGCAGACAAACACAGACAATCCTCTACAATAAAGAACACAATCTATGCATGCTGATTCTCTAACTAATGACTTCACTTAACAGCGTTGAAAGTTCTCATAGATAAAACAGGAGACGCCTACTTTGCACCTCGGGGTGTACAGTCAGACATGAAGCAGAAGAGTCTAATCTGTCTGTTAGGAAAGCCTGAAAATAAACTAAAGCAAAACATTTAATTATCAGAATCACCTGCAGGCAAGAAATCAGGCATTGCCTGTGTATAAAATACCAACACACACGCTGCTGTACAAAGTGACCTGCACAAGGCGTGATGCATTCCAACGGTGCCGAGAACAGTCCTGACCTTCCTCTGTTTATATGGACTTTGATGCCTTTGTGGGTTTTTAGAAGAGTCTTAAAAGACAGATAGAGAATCAGGCTGATCTCTACATATGTGAAAAGTACAATGGTACAGCTGGGAGTAATAGTTCACTGGAGCTTAGAGACTCGAAACACGAGGAAACAGACAAATACGCTAAAATTGACAAACATACCTGACAAAACCTTTAAAGCTCACATGCTGCTTATTTTGCTAAAGTCCACCCATATTTTTAGGCATTTTCCTTAAGCTGTTTTCAAAAGTAATTCACAGAAGGGACTGAGGGCTACAGCAAATCTCTACGTCTCACTGGGTTATGTTTCTTAGCTTCTATATGTAAATGTAAAAACTCAAACTCTATTTCGTTGGCCAGTTTTTATAACTTCCCACTAAACCATTAGTCTGTTTCAATACTTGCAAACATCGTAATAAAGTGCCTGTTAGAAGCAAAGGAGTTGTTTTCTCAGATAGATTTAAAATAGAGTGCCTAAGGCAGTCATAAGCAAATTTGAATACTAATGTAATATTTAATGTAGAATGTTAAAACAGTGTTGGTTTGTAATTTCAATTTATTGCCTATGGCATCTACTACCAACCCTTCATGACTAGTTTGCAAACACCTCAATGCAGACAGAAATGTTTTTTTAGTTTGTTTTTTTTTAAGTGACAGAAGAAAAAGTTGCCTCTACAAAGATGTTGTATTATGTAAGATTTTATTTTTCCTTTTCGGCACTCTATGATGACAGTAAGCCGAATAACTACACAGCCATAACGATATCAACAATTTTGCTTCAATATGACAAGAATGACTTTGAATGATCTCCAGCTATGCTGACAGCTTGTTGATACAGAAGCCGTGGAGGTTCAGTAAAGACAATTAAAATGAGTTTAGATTTTTCATACTTTTCTGTCATTTTCATACTTTCATTTGTGTCTCCCTTAGTCTCCATCTAACCTGCTGGGTGTGCTAACCAAGGATAATGAAACACCTTCACTGTGACAGAGCAGTGCAGACATTCACAGCATGAACCTTCTACTGCTGCCCAGTAAGTGTCGGTCACATACACACCCACACACACATGCATGAGCACTAATACAGTAGCATACTATTACTGTAAATGCAGAAAATGTAATGTAACACATAATCACACATCACTCATAAATAAGCAAATACCCTTCATAAATATCGTTTAGAGAATGTTGAGGAGAAAAATAAAAACTTAAAATGTTTCAAATGCCAAAGGCACTTCACTTCACTTTCATCAGTTGGGTCAGAAAATGCTCTTAAAGGCTCTTGGAAAGACGCACTGTATGTGGTCTGTCTGGTGCTCAGCCAAAAAGAAACTCCGTAACTCTGCCATGAAGCCAAGAGGCCACACAGATGTGTGACAGAACTCGTGTGAGGCCAGTTCATTGCCAACATCTAAATCAGGGAGTGCAAGTAATTTTTTTCTCTAGCTCAATTTGTTTAACTACTGAGCTTAGCCAATGGGGTCGTTTCAATACCATGTTGCTAGTATCAAGTTAATGGCCCATATCCTGTCCACTTCACAGGAATGTCAAGGAAAAGTTAAGTGGTCATAATGATAATAGAACTGGAGCCATTCTGACATTTAAAAATGTGTAAACTTTTCACAACTGCAGCTGCTTTTGTGTGTTGTGTAAAAATCAGATGCAGCAATAAAACATGCCAAGGTTAAGGGATGAATGATGATCAGCTTCATGAAAAGGTCGACTTGATACTTTGCTTGGTTCTGAACTGAATTCCTTAACTTCAGAAAAATAATTATTTACTGTAGTATTGGTTTATTCTTCAAAGTCATCAACAGAAGAACATTTGCATTTTCCAAAAATAATTATTGACCATTTGTGAATTAAACTCTTGGTTCATAGTCAGATCACACATCTTAGGTTGAAACAGCTGAGATTAATTAAGAGAATCATCTCCAGATTAAAAGAGCTTGATTAGCTCAGTTAAATTGATCTCATTAATTACAGATTTGATTGGCTGTGACACAGCTACTAAAGTGCTAAAGTCTCTCTTTCTCAATCTGTGACATTCCCTCTGTCAGGCTCCCTCGTTCTCCAGCTCTGGAGTGACTGGTGCTGCTCTAATTACTGCAGGCGTTGGGGATAAATCGAAGAGGTGGGCAATTTACCTTAAAACGATATCACAACATTTCAAAGCAAACTGTGATAATGCTATTGATGGAGATTACAGAAGATCTCTTGCATGACATTTTATTGGTGAAGGCAGTCTGCAGCCAGCAGCATTTATTAGGCCAAACGAAATAAGGAGCATGTTACATCTCTTCCCAGCAAACCACTGTCCTCGACTACATTTACATGCACTTAAGTAACCAGTTTACTTAAATAAAGTAGTTTCTTAAGCGTTACTGGAAATCAGCATATACATGTGATCTTATTTCGCTTCCATTGTCAACTTATTTTGAAAACACAACGCTTCAATTTTAACAGTTTAGTCTCAGAAAATGCTGCTTCTTAGCCATTTATTTTCATGTTTGTCCCTCTGTTACATAAACAATGACATCACAAAATACCACTTTTCTATCATATACAGTAAAAGCACACCTCTGCTTGCAAACATGCATTGCTAACGATCTACTCTACAGGCCAGTCTGCTGCTTCTTTGTGGCACACGTGTCTATGCCTACTTTAGAAAATGTTTGAAATCCACTGCTAAATGAGTGACATCAAAACAAAGTTATAAACCTGGGCATTGAGATGTGCACCCTGGGAATAGATGGAAGATTCAGGCCCATTGTCTACAAAAACAACTGGCATGCAGAGGGCCAGCTGGTAAGTTTGATGGATGGATGTTGTTGCTCTCCTACACTGTGCTTACTGTGTCACCCACGCACAGATACACACGTACTGATGATACACATACAGAGAACTTAGCTAGCAGGCCTCTTTGACACCAGGAAAATATCCTCCCATGCACACTCCCTTTCACACACACAAACGCACAGTGGCATGTCATATGTCGGCCACTTATTTGAGATTTGCACTGAAGAATGGCACAAATGATGCTTTGTGTGACTCATACACCATCTGTTAGACAGTTCACTATTTGTCAGTTCTCCTATCTGCTCCTTTCTTCACCCTGTTGCTTTACATGATATATAGAGTTAAGCTTTTTGTCCCTCTTTGACAACCCTACAGGCCAATTCATACAATATATTACATATCCACACATCCAGGTCAGTCACTTCAGAAAACTACTTTAAAAATAAAAGGAGTGACCAGATTTAACTAATCAGAAATTGTTTTTACGTTGCTGTTCTAAAATATACAATTAGTCCCATGTGGAACAAAAAAGTCTGCTCATTCTGGCCTTCGGGTTTCCAGAATGAACACAGTTCATTGAATGCATCCTTCCATCCAGCCACTGAATTGACACACACTGCATATTGCACCCGTTGCTCTTGCAGCTGCTACTCCCAAAACAGTACTTTGCAGAACACAGACAATGCTAAATGAAAACTACTGGTTCGCATGAGGGGCCCTCTGATCCAGTGTATCAATCCATGTTCATGGTCCCCACATGCAAGGACTGACACATAGCATAGGTGGTACAGTATATACTCACATTCTCCACACACCTACAGTAAACAGGTATTCACACTCACATGTACACATCAAAGTGAAAATAGTTTTTTCAGATTACTCTGGGTGTCAGCGTTGGCAGCCTGAAAGCCAGAGGGAAAATAAAGTATACATTTTGGGGAAAACATTAACTGCATTGATGCAAGAAGGTCTCTGATGGCTAGAAATATATTTCATTTTCAGAGTGTCCCCTGAAAGAAAAGTGTTCCATTCGCCCCAGTTCCCGTCTGTTATTAACGTGTGTACTTGTACTGCAAATACTGAATCAGTGGATGAACAAAGAACAAATATTCAGGTTATCGGATTACAAGTACAACATATTGCAAAAAGACAAGAACAGTATTTCTGTATTCAGCAAGGAAAATACAATTGAATGTTGTTATGTGGGGAAAATGTATGGGTGGAGTAAATTTGTAGGCTCCCAAGGGAAGGTGCGATTTCCCCACATTTACTTATCTGCTGCAGGGCCAACGAATGTGTTGCGTATATTAACATTTGCTGCTTGTGATCACCTTGCACCTACATTTTAACAAATATGTGACTGGTTTTAAAATGTGAAACGTGAAGACATATGAGAGCTGGAAGAAAATAAGAAAGCATCCACTGATATTTACTTAGCACCACTGATTAGATCAGTCCTCCCACACAGAAACCAGATCAGCTGTTGTAAGAGAGTGGGCTGATAATCCTTTGATGAGGCAATGGTTTGGCCTGAGTGGCTGTTACACAGTTACAGTACAATAATAGAAATATATTTTAGTCTAAATTTTGATAGGGATTGCTTTAAATTCGTAATACATCAAATTATAAAATAGAACCTTCATTGTTTTACTGAAATTCAGCAAGTACACATGAACAATGTGGTTTCATCAGATTTTAGAACTTGCTAAATTGTCTTATTTGCCTCCAGACGTTTAGTGCTGCCCACCCATGATGTTCACATTCATTTTTGCTAGAAGCAGGAAATCAAAGTTCAGAATTAAACTTGAAATGCTCAGAGGACGATACATCTAAATGAGAAGTGAATTGGTCTGTGTACGTAGCCATTCCCTGCTACATTTATTGTGTTAAATGCGTACATACAGTCCATGTGTTTATGTATGCATGCAGTCATACTTGTGTTGATATGGCACGGGAACCGTTTCCCAGTCATTCTAATTGCAAATACCTTCATATTATTCTCATTTACATATTTTTCTCTCTGCCACTCTCTCTTTCACCTCCACTCCTTCCTCCCTCCCTGCTCTCCTCTCTTTTTCATATGCTAACAGACCGATTAGGGATTTGTTGGACTCCCGGCAGTTTGAACCAATCAAGAGCTAGTTTAACCGAGAGCCCCTACACCTGTCCTGACAGGAATCACAACAACTGTGGCCAATCACCACTGCTTTGTCCCGTTGCCACGGTGATCTATTTTAGAAGGCAGGTGAGGCACTGCATTCAGATCAAATCTGTATGAACTAGAATCAGAAAACGTCATTTAAGTTTAAGCCACTTTCTTTTTACAGACGTTGCTGTTCGACTGTTGAGGGATTTTGCTTCTTTCATGTCATATCTTGCTGCATCTGTCTGTCTGGGTTGTCTTCTTACACTTGATATGGTTTTCAAGGTTTTGACTTGCACCCTTAAAAAGGTTCAGACACTACATAGATTTTTAAAGTCACACTTTTTCAAAACTTGAAATATTTTGTCAATTGATGTATTTTTTTAGTTTTACATGTTAGACACAGCTTTGAAATCAGAGACATGAACCTCAAAGGTAATTTTCTAACACAGTAAATCATATTTCCCTTTGTCTTCTTCAGCTACATTCAATCAGATTTTTTATACACTATATTTTTACTTTTGAGACTTTAAATCTATGCCACTCCCATTCCAGCACTTCAGTGAGAGTTTATTTAAAAAAAACAAGTTGTTGTCTTTTACAGACTACAACTTCTTAACCAGTTTTCTTTCTGATTTGCAAATTTGCCAGTAAAGTTACAGAGTAAACCAAAAAGACAGGTAGAGAAACAGAGATCGAAAAGAGAGAGGTAAAAGTTAGAAGGGCTGTCTGCTAACCCACACACCTCAGCCTTTCATCACTACTGTGTGCGTAGGCGATGGTGGCGTGTGTTGGTTTCTATTCGTCTGATACCTCTGACTCGTTCTTATTAATACAGTCACTCCTTTATTTATTCATTATCATGCTCATATTTTATTCATCATTTGTTTCATTTTATTTTTATTTACTGCAGCGCTTTGAGCTGAAAGCATCATCAAGTGAATGGCAGAGCTTGATCAAACAGTGACAGGAATGTGTGTTTGAGAGAGAGAGAACAGAAAAAGTATGCAGTGAAAAATGGATGGCGGCAGTGAGTGCTATGGACAAAGAAGACTGTTCACTAGGTATGGTAAATAAGGATAGACATCCACTTTATTAGTCTTAATTTAGTTTCAAAACAGCATTTTATATATATTTTTTTGTTCTCATTTTGAAAATAACATGCACACATGCCCATACAGTAACAGCCAAATGCCAAGCATCCATCATCTCATAGCACGCACCATATCTCGTCAAATCTCCCCAAAGAGATATTAAAAAAAAAAAAAAAAAAGTGCATCATAAAGATAAATTAAGGGATGGCCACTAGCTTAGACTCTGAAACCACTCCCTACAAAACAACCAAAAACTGTGGTAGGCCTGCTCTCACACGTTCATCAACTGGTGCAAACTTTGTGACTTTAGCCACCTACAGTGTATGTGCATATGTTGCTTGTCACCTTATTTCTTGCCCGCTAAAAAGTAAAGCTGAAGTCTAAACTTGTCATCAGAACGTGGGAGAACGAGGTTGGCCAAGATGAAGTGTCTATTACGCTAGAGAAGCAGAATAATCCTTTAAGGAATAAATAAAGTTTTACTCCTGGGCATTTTTGCTAGAGTGAGGTGTCTTAATCTTGGAATCGCCAACTTGAGGTATGCCACCAATTTTATCAAGTGTTTTACCAGTATCACAAACTGACCTCTGACTTACTTTATCTGAGTTCTGTGCAGGCTGAAAGTAATTATAGATATAACATAAATCATCTACTCCTAAACAAAATCAAAATCGCATGAGAGCAAAAACCAATTTTTCTTTGGGGAAAACAATATAGTCCTCAAGCAGATAGATACTTGGACAAAATTGATATTTCAACTGATGATACCATTGATGGTATTAATCTCAAATAAATGTGCTCTAACAAAAGTCAAATGTTCCAAATATTACACAAAAGGTAAGTGTGCAACACTGTACTACTTGCTAAACAGGTTAAGCTATGTAATATTATGAACCAAATACAACCCGACTCTCCACAATCTTCATAGTTTGTTGGTGTCTTCAGTATCCAGGTAAAACTCCTTAATACATAAAAAGCAAGTGCTAATAGCTAAAGTCACTCTTGGTGGTAATTTGCCTAAAGGTATATGCATGGTGATTTCCTGTTTACATTACCCCAATGCATACAGGAACTGTTCTGACAGTCAGTCAACAGTCTCAGACTCCTGGATTAGGACAATTCAGTGTTTAATATTTAATTTGTCCGTCCACGTGAGTGACTACATTTGCTAGCTTTTCTGTCTCCCAAAAAGAAAGAGCTTTCAGTAAAGCTCCCCTTCCTGTCACTCTGGATTAAACTTCAGCTTTGCTGCTTCATCTTGAAGTCTACAACTGTTTCCCAAATCAACACAAACTCTTCTAATCTGCCATTCAAGCCTGAGCTTGGCAAAGTAAAATGTGCTTCCCTGGAGGATCTTGGCTCTGGGTTATTACAAATCACACAGTCAAGCAGTATGTTGTTTTACCAAAGTGAGGCTAATAACTAGTGGTGGCACCATCTCCAGACTCCGCCCAGAGAAAAATATAATTCATTTGTAAAAGGTTTGCTACAAATTATCCTAAAATTGGCAAGAGGCCAATAGACCTTAGGCATTAAAGCAAGTGGGCCTTTGAGAAAAATTAATGCAATGTTTCTATATCTAGTATCTAGTACTCTCTGCACACAAAGAACTCTAATAAAAGATAATGAAGGCAAGTAGCTTTCCAACCTTAAAATCCACTGCACAAAAACACACATACAAAGCAACCATATGAAAATTGCACCATCACCATAACAAGAATATTATAATGGATGAGAGTTGTCAAAATAATTGAAAAAGAAAAATGAGGATGAAAACACACTGATTTCTAGCACACAAAAAGCTAAGGTACAGGCAGTAGTACAATCATATAAAAGATATAAAATAAAAGATAATGGTGCCAATACACACTGTACAGTAGGTCACACTCCAGGCAACTAAACAGGAGCATACTGCCTACACTAACATTACTAAAGCTGTAATAAATAGTCATTTGCTGAGTCACACCACACAGTAATATCAGCTATTCTCTGCAAACTAGGCCTGAAGAAAGTTCAATGAAGTTTAATCAACCTTTCACAAAGATTTACATTTTTTTAACTTAACTAATTTTTAACAAAAATTCTAGACTTCTAGTTCTAGTTAAAAATCTTAGGTTTTGTTACTGAGCTCAGTCTAAAGAGTTTATTCATCTCCACACACCTAGAGGACCACTTACATACTTACAGTGACACTAATTTTAATGCTTCTGATTGTTTCAATCACTCAGTGAAATGCCTGATAGCTCTGTCGATATAACATGAGCGCTGATTGGGTTACACCCCCCCACTGCACACACACACACAAATGGTTGGATCAATTTAGCGTGTGCTAATTGGCTGTCACGACCTCCTTCATCGAGCTGAGACCATGAAGGCCTTGATCTAGGAAAAAAAAGGCCTGAGGGATAAACTCCGACAGAAAAGCAAGCAAACACATGGACACACACAGACTTCCATTTATATAGTACACACACACACACACACACACACACACACACACACACACACACACACACACACACACACACACACACACACACAGGCATCTACTATGTTGAATGTCTGAGCTGTTTCCATTGTGTCTATATCTGAGCTCTTGCTTTGAATTGGTTGCTCTATTCGCCATAGCTTAAGGTGGTGCACTGTGCTGCAACCCTGTCATCATATTGCCATTTGGCAACAGCACTAATTTAATGCTTCTTGGATTAATTTATTCATTTAATTTATTTATGAAAAGGATGGACTCAATGGGAAACTGAATCCTTGGGCAATGTTCTACTGTAGAGTTCTGCAGCTGCTGCAGGGACACTGTCACACTATCTTCTTTTGCAAAATTACCATTATTTGATGGTATCAAATATCATTCAGACACACATACATGCAACTGCTTGAGATTAGCAAGCCGAGAGGAAAAGAGTAAGTGGAACAAATTGACATCTCAATAATTGAGTTCACACTTAACAAACGGAAAGTAGGAGGTAAAACTGCACTATGAGGATTTTAAAAGTTCCTAAAAGTGTAAAGATTAAGATCTATGGGAACAGAACACAAACACAAATTTCTGACTACAACTACAAAAACTTCACAGTCAGTTGAATAACAAATCACATGACAGTGCTGAAGAAAATGTTTGGTGAGAATTTGGCACAGACTCGTGTATGGTCAGACACATTGCATACAGTAGTAGATGTTTGATTTAGACTTAGTTGAGTACACTCATTTATCCTTGTATCCTCATTTGGGAGCACAGATAAACAAAGACTACAATCTCTCAAGTTTGAGTTTTCAGCTAAAGCTAAGAGATCTGTTCGTATAGTGAGGGCAGATAGAAGCCTGATGCCATTACTACTGTGCACACATGCTCCCAAACAGGTACAATAGGGAGGAAAATGCTAAATTGTTGGTGCTGAGGTTCACCTTGGAGGGACGGTCCAGAAAACAGAAAGATGTTTATTTTCTGTTTATTATCTGTGACAGAAACAAAGAAAACTAGAATCTCAATTGAACAAAATTATATAGTGTTCTACCATTTAGAAACTTGGTCTCCATCTCCAAAGCCATGGTTGTTTTGACAAAGCAAAACCGATCAGTTTTTCTGCTACATGCACAACTCAGACACACAAATCAATCACCGTCAACGCCATATAACCAGGTTGTACTTTTGATGTCAGAATAAATTCATTCGAAACATTGAGCATTTGCCCCCAAGTAAACTGATGGTGTGCCCACTCTCCACTGAGGCCTTTAACCTCAGATCACTGTAGCCCCTGGTTTGATCCGGATGTCAGGTTGCTTACATGAAAGATCAAACCCTAACAACTTTCATTTCAAGCGCTCGACTGCCTAGCTCACCCTCCCTTCTGCCATTTTCCCCTCAACATTTGTTTCATCTCCTCCTGTGCTCAGAGCAGGTGTTGAAACACTCCACGTGAATAAGGAAAAGCAAGAAAGAAAGAAAGAAAGAAAGAAAAAAGGACTTTCCACTGTCCCTGCCACTTTACAACCCTCAGCGGTTTCTCGTCCAAATCCAATTTAGCTCATGTTTTCATCCTCACTACCCTGCCTTTACCTCTCTCCCTCACCTCTTCATCTTTCTCTCTTCCTCCCCAGTCCTCATCCTTTTCTTCTCCCATTACTTTATCCCCTCCCAATCCCTCTATCTCATGATGGCAACATGAAAGGCTACCTGTGCGCTGATAGCCGGAGGAGGAGGAGGGCAGAAAGTTAATTAACTTGCTATCTAGGACTGTCTGTTAATAGGAATTGGAAGTGGTAATAAGAATATAGTGTTGAGCACCATGTTGGCAGAAATATAGCTTTATATGCACACATTTGTAGTAAATGCCTGGTGGTGAGAATGTACTATACACAGTGCCTACATGTGGATGAGCACATACACAAATATGAAAATGTGTGATCATGTGCACATAAACATACGCACGTTCACACACACTCACAGAGCACAGACAGGAAGGTGGCAGGTGTAATTTCACGCATTAGAAGGACTCTGCGCTCCGCTCACACACACACACACACACACACACACACACACACACCCTTATCCCCCTGGCTCTCGCCTCTCTCTCTCTCTACCCGAGCCCTTTGAAGATAACTTTTTCTTATTACCCTAACAATGGCAGCACGGAATGCAACTTTAATTCATGCGCCGAAAACGAGACGGAGAGGAACAGGACACTGTACCGCTCGCTCTCTCCTCTCGCTTGTTCCTCCCGCAGGGCGGAAAAGCGAGCGAGGAGTGAGAGAGAGAGAGAAAGCGAGGTAGGCCAAGCGCAAGGAAAGTTCAAATAAAAACCGCAAGGTAAAGCCTTTTTTCTTCTTAAGCATGAAAATAGTCCCAACTGCCCTTTCTGTGTGTTTTCTTTAATTTTCCAAATCTGACACTGGGAAAGCGCTGACATGTGCTCTTCCTAACACGCACATGCACTTTTAACACACAGTTAACAAAACTGCACCTCCGTTCTGATACAACTCATCAGGTGAAGTGCCACCCATTGGACCATCACTACCTCCCTTCCCCTTGAAAACCCTATTCCACTTCTTCTTCCTACTACTTTAGTTTGACATTGTTTCTTCGTGATTCTTGGCCTGTCTCTTTATTCTTCCAGCCTCACGCTGTCTTTGCGGTAGGTCGGCAGGCAGGCCTGACAGGTCTTCTCTCAGACAAGTAGGAAATGGTTGGCCTTTGAAGTGGAATTGGGGGCCTGTGGACCTGTCTAGTGCATGATTAGCGTGGAGCTCAGATGGGTAAAAAGAGGAAGCAGGTTAAAGGCAGGGTAAAGGGAATGAGAGAAAACTAGCAAGGAGAACAGGAGAAAGAGAAAATACAGACGGATAACAAGAGGGACGAGAAATACAGTAAAGCTCCTTTCAGACACTGACACCTGTTGTACTTCATAGCAAAAAAACACAACAGGATCAAACTGTTAATAATGACTCAATATACAAAACTTTTTTTAATGTCCCCGTTTGTTTGAAGTCTGGTTTTAAACAATGTCATTGTCACAATGGTCTGGGTGGGTCAGTAATCAATCAATAATCATGACACAGAAGACTTACCAGCAGTCAGCAACAATCCAACGATGACCATGCACATTGTTTACATTGGAGAAATGTTAGTGAAATCAGTGCTGTCCCTGTGCAAGCCCACTATTCATTTAAAAAAAACCTACACTATGATTAGGTCATGCAATGGGTTGTAGAGTGCACCACTGTAAATCTACCAGCCTTTTGACAGGCAACATCACCGCAGCAAGTTGGTAACTGATCCTCGCTGGTATTGGTGGCATTAGTTTAGCAAAATAAGAACCTCAGTGTTAATCAATTGGTGACATTTTCTGAACATTGCTGTTTTGTGCCTATGAAATTAAAGCATAAGCGTGACCTCACTTGGGTCACATTAGAACAGGGGATTACAGCTGGGGGAGATCTTAAACCCTCTCCCTCTGCTAAAGGCAAGACGCTGTTTGGAATGTGGCCTCCTTGACCTTCCTTCCCTTTGCTATATGGATCATACTTTCACCAACACCAGTCACTGCAGAAATAGGCAGTTTTACTCAACTCATAAACAGTGTTAACCTATACTTTAGATCAATCATGAGCAAGAAACGTCAAAGATGGCAGCACAAAAACTACAGTACACAGAGAGACTCTCAGAATCTGCTTAGAAAAGAAGACACTAGTCATATAAAGTAAGACACCGATTACAAAATATTATCTAAAATCACAGACTGTCATGGAAAAGGTGAAACATCACAGCCCTAAGTCTGCTACTGTTGCAGAATGACGACCAGCAGGGTCGAAAGCTCAGATGACAACTCTCTGTGCTAAATAAATCGTTTCACAAAAGTGTTTGTATTTGCAGTTTAGTTTTGTATAGAAACATATTTTATTAAGTCAAGGTAGACAGAGTCAACAATCCCAAACAAGCCTTTTTATTTATCTCATTTATTCACTTCAGCACCTGTTTGGTTTTAAACTTCTGTTCCTGTAATTTCACATCTGCAGTGTCCATACCTATAACATTTTGGGCTTACCAACTCAGGATGAACAACAGCACTTAAAACTAATAAAAATGAATAAAAGACTAAATTTTCACTACTCCTGAGCAAGGAAAAGAAGAAGAAGAAGAAGAGTGGAGCAAAGGAAGACCACAAACAAGATAATCACAGATGAAAAATTGTTGAGCTGTGCACTAAAACACTTCCATGCAGTGGTGGGGTACAGGTCTCAGGATCAGTTGGGAAAATATATACTGGGTGGAGAAAGTGCCTCCTTTCACAGTGACCTTGCTGAACTACTCCAACATGTCATCTCATTCACCCAGTTGGTGCCTGCTTAAACACTGCAGGTTTGGTCTCATCACCTGTTTGATAGCAAGATGATTTGGTAACTGCAGTGAGAGATGTTATACGTTATTTCTATATAACACAAGAAGCACACAGTACATGTAGTCAGAGCACTGTTGCTTAAAAAATGTCTACAGGTCCTCAGATGTACGGTACGGCCTTTCATCAGCTTCATTTTCAACTTCAATAAATTACTGTTACACCGTATTGCTTCACAAAAGGAAAAAAAAGTAGCCAACCTGAGAAAGAATGTGACATTTAACACACTAAAACAAAATAGTCCAGGGAAAAGAGGATATATGGTGTGTGGTCTTTGAGGAGGAGAAAAGATGGAAAGGGAAAGAGAGACCTGAATGATTGACATTCTGTCTGCTCTGTGTTTCAGTAAGTGAGGAGTGGAATCAATGGTCTCGCTTGGCTAGTCATGGTAAAAACTCATCCCCTCTCCCCCTCACTTCCGCGTGGTCCATCTGTCAGTTTCTAAAACAGATCTTCAAATTCACAAATATTCTCTTTGTTGCATACAGTTTATTGCCAGTAATCCAGTTTTACATATTAAACCACTAGCCCCTCTTTTCCTTCTCCTTCCACTTTTTCCTTTTCATTCACCTGTACATGCAGGACTACTAAAAGGAAAATTAAATACTTAAATTGGTAGGATAGTGGACGTCTGCACTGGTTCTGTGGGGCCATGACGTTTTGGGCCTTACTTTAATTTTGACTATTAGACTTTGGATGTAGTAAAGCAAATATGTTCTTGAATCTGAAGCCACTGCGAAGCCTTACAGAGAGAAATACCATGTTCTAAAGTAAAAGGAAGGGGCATAGGGTAACTGAGGTGACGGACTGACTAAGTGAAACTGAAAATACATTGGTAAAGAAACCGCAAGTGTGAAAGCGCAAGGTGGATAAACTGGGAGCAGAAAGAGTGAAGTGTCCCCTCAACAGCCACCTAACCCCTGGCCTTTGTAACGAGCTGCTGAGTGTCTAAACGTCATTCCGCCAAAGAGTTATGGCCCCGTTGACACTAAGTGGCAGTCTATGGACAGATAGATGGTCCAGCGGGAATGCGTGAAGTCAATGGGCAGTGAGATAGTGAGGTCCATACTGCATTAATGAGAGCAATACAATATACTAAATGGTATTTAGCTGACACTTTTATCCAAAATGACTTCAAGTACTGTAGCACATTGAGTGCTTTTATTTTTAGAAAGGGTAGCCCCCTGGAAAATCTGTGTTGCTTATGCCAAAAGCTTAAGGAAGAACTTACCAGCAGTCAGAGCTGTGTTACTACAACTTAGTCATAAGTCTGTGAGCAACATTGACAGTTTATCAACGCTTGGAGTTTACACAGCATATACATTTAAAACACATTAAATACGTGATGTAAAAAAAGTATTTAACAACTAAGATTAACTTGATATGAATTTACTATCTGACAGTGAGTGATACTGATAGAGGCATTTCAGTCATGTTACAGCTGAATTTACTTGAAGGGGCGGAACATTAGGGAAGTTTATGGCAGGGTCTGCAAAACATGTGAAGGGAAGAAAATCCTGTAACTGACAATGTTTACACCATGGGAATACTGTACATATTTAATGTAGTCATTTGAATTATGAACAATTAAAGTAAGAAACTACAAAATTGTGTGTGTGTTCTATAGTTTGAGTGGACATGAGTCCAGTGGGAAGAGGAGGCCCACGAGGGGAGAAATCAATGGTAAAGTGGAATGAGTGGTGCATCAGTGCTTACATGTTTTTGTAAGATTGGAAAGGTTTTGTGGAAATCTCAATGTCTCATTCAGTCTGAGAAGCACTTTAAACCTTGAGTTAAAGAAATGTGTATTCTGTGATGAAAGACACCATAAATGAGCTTTGCTTTGTTTAATCAATAGATTAAGTGAAAAAAAAAGTGCACAAAACAGTGAAGACCCTTGAGAGTTGGATGGCTACTGTAGCTGCTACAGCTCAAATTGTTAAGCGGCGTTTGTTTTCTGTTTCTTTATAAAAAAAGAACAGATGCATGTTACAGTATTTTGGGAATACACTCATTTACGTTCCTTCAGAGAAGGATGAGAATTAAAATGGTCTTACTTAATGTTCTGGCCACTTGTGTTCATTAGTATGAAGAGCTTCCTTTTTCCACGCACAGCAGGCATGCAACAAAATTAGCATTCATTTGGAGTTGTGTCTGGTTGTTTGGCAAATGTAAATCCAATATTATAGTCTTCTCTGCATCAGTCTTTATCCTGCCAAAGGAAAATAGCTTTAGCTGCTAAATGCTTCACTTGATTTTCTGTTTTCCTGTCATGAAGTGTTTATGACCTCCCATCGTACAAGCATGTGACGCATATATACATATACATATATATATATACTCTCAAACCATATTTGTAACTCACACACGTATGCATGATCAACCCTTGACCCTTACTTTGTGTCAACAAAAGATGACTGAAGCTTTTAGTAAGTGTGACCCTGATCGGTTGTAGGTGGGCTAATTGGCACATGGAAATGAAGGACTTTAAGTAATGTCAGTGTCAAGACATCTGAGTGAGAGGTAAGAGCATTATGCATAGAAATGCCGGTCAGAGAAACGACAGCGGTTTACCAGTGATAGACATGAGCGCTGATAAGGCACTAGAATTTACCTCAAACTGATTCCACACTGCGACTTAATGATAGAGAATCTAATTTCATAATCAGCTGTAGGTTTAATAACTTGACAAGACTTGGGAAACTGGAGTAGTAAGAGAAGATGAAAATGAAAATGGCTGTATCACTTCACTTGTTGTTGTTCTAGTGTCAACATCTTTGAATATTAACACATCAGGTTTCCCCAGCTTACAGTGCTAATTCAAACCTATATTCAGATGCGAGTAGATAATATGTTTTAACATGTCACACCAACACACAGTCCTCACGGGTTCCAGTTCAACACCCTGCATATGTGGCCATAACGTTCTGCTCCTTGTCTATCACTCAGCTGTGCCATCTTTCCTTTGTTGCTCTTGTGCGTCTACCTTTATGTTCCTCTCCTCCATTTCTTCTTTGGCCTGCCAACGTCTCATCCTAGCTCTGATTGTTAGCCAGCTTCAGAGCCAGGGGAAGATCTAGAGGAATCAAAGGTGTCAGGACGTGGCAGATCCTTTCAATGCCACAATACACAGAGGACATTGTGTGGCCATGCCAAAATCAATCTGACTTCCATTCATCACCTAAACCTGTCTGTACAGGGTTTAAAGATGCTTTGCCTGGATAAGTTGTATGTCTGAAGGTCTCCATGCCTGTAACAGTATGTTTTAAACAAATATTCTCAAAGAAACTGTGACAAACTTCAACATCTAATGTTAATTAAACTTGATATACAACGATTCAATCCTTTTCATGCTCTCTTCCTGCATCTCCTCATTTTGCCTCAGTAGCTCGCCCCGTCAGTAAACGCATTCCCCTGAGGGCTGACAACGAGGGCTTATGTAAAGTTATCTCTGCATGTAAAATTTTTTTTTTTAGTTATCACCACTCCAGCAGCAGGGGTCTCCGAGGCTCACACTGTCTGTGCTTTGCCACCCTCCAAACTCAACAGCCTACATACCCACATCCTCCTCCATGTTTTTCAAATCATCACCTCTTCTAAATATCTTCAACAGTTTATCTGATACTGGCAGAGTTTCCCTGAATGTGTCAAAAATAATCAGTCAAAAAAAAAGTCTTCTCCTGTTTCCTACTTTTCCAGAACTTCTCATAAAAAACTTAAATAACATCTTTAAAAAATCATTATGTAACATTTACAAAAAAACATGTTTTATCCAGACAAGAACATAGCATAAGACAATGTAACATTAGTCACAGACATAAGGACACGGAGGACAGTGAACAGTTCTTTGTCCCTTTCTAGGCTATGTCCATGCCTTTACTTTTCAACATGGATACAGAGGAAATGATCATCACTGTCCCCTCCACACACACACACACACACACACACACACACACACACACACACACACACACACACACACACACACAAGCCCACACACACAGTAGCCCACACACCCTCAATGATTAACAGCAGCAAAAGCAGCTTTTACATTATGAAGATTGTTATCATTTCATGCATTAATCTCTCTACATTGGTCGATCTTCCATTTTGAATTGTCAGGGGAAAAGAAATACTTTTACTTATCTATAGTTGACAAAAGAATCAGGGAAGACAGAGAATTTTAAACTATGCATTCAAAGCCAACCATCATATTTAGGTACAGTATGAAGACATGAGAACAGTGGGCTGTGAACAAAGACACCGTGTTGTACTTTTATCTTTGTAAGCAGGATGGAAGATTGAACAGAACAGATATTAATTCTTAAAAATTTCACAGTGGGCAGATAATCACAGCACCACCTTGAAACTTGACAGATGTATATCAAACTCATTAATTATACTCTCTCCAAGGCAACTCTGTAAATTACTGCCTCATCACTTCTGTAATTATAGTATAAATGTAATGTGATGGTAAATTATGTAAATTATTGGTTGTTACATAGAAACTGCTAATAGTACAAAAATGCTTGGTCCTAATTATATTTCTATTACCACTGTTTTCCTCAAGGTTGAGATTATAAAATGTCATAATAAAATTCATGCCTCAAATCCACAGTACATGCCAACCTAACCAAATTTCAGTTACATGCATGTATTATTTTTTCACGTCAGTTAGTAAAAACAAAAGTTTTGAGCCTTATTAAAGGTTTTTAATTAAGTCATTCTGTTCATCTAAAGGTCCACATTAACTTAGAAAAAAAAAACTTTTGTTCACTTAGTTGCTGTTTTTACTTGACTTGTTTATGTGCCTAAACACCTGAGTCGTCTGAGTCTTCAGCCCATAACTTAACCTGACATACTGTGATGTTCTATTAATGCCAGAGGAAACACAAATGATGTAAATGAAGTGAAAGGAAACAAGCTTTGAATTCTCATTTTTAATCATTCTTAGAGAGTCAACGTGCATTTGCTTTGCTAGAATTACTTCACATGAATAATTTCATGCAAGACTAACTTCAAATTGTCTTTTCATCCAGTGAGATATATATATATATTCAGTCACCTCCTCTACATGGATGACATCAAGCTGTACGCCAAGAGCGAGAGAGACATTGACTCACTGATCCACACAACCGGACTAGAGAAGTATGGCCGGATGGTGACCAAGAGAGGGAAGGTAGTCCATACAGAAGGGGTCTCACTCCCCGAGGGCACAATAACAGACATTGAGAACAGCTACAAGTACCTTGGTATCCCACAGGCAAATGGCAACCTCCAAGAGGCTACAAGAAACGCAGCAACAAACAAATACCTGCAACGAGTAAGGCAAGTCCTAAGGAGTCAGCTCAATGGTAGAAACAAGGTCCGGGCAATTAACAGCTATGCCCTGCCAGTCATCCGATACCCCGCAGGAATAATAAGCTGACCAAAGGAAGAGATACAGACCACAGATGTGAAAACTCGAAAGGTCCTCACTATGCATGGAGGGTTCCACCCGAAATCCAGCACCCTGAGACTATACACTAAGCGCCATGAAGGAGGCAGAGGACTAGTAAGTGTCCAAAGTACAATACATTCGGAGGATGGCTCCAATGGATAAATTGCTCAGTGAGTGTCTCAGGCAGCGAAATGAGGAGGCAGAGGTGCTGGAGGTGCCATCATGGGAGGACAGGCCCCTACATGGGATGTACCACCGCCAGATAACTGAAGTGGCTGATATCAAAAAAATCTTACCAATGGCTAGAAAGGGCTGGACTGAAAGACAGCACAGAGGCACTAATCATGGCTGCACAGGAACAGGCCTTGAGCACCAGAGCAATAGAGGCCCAGATATACCACACCCAACAAGACCCCAGGTGCAGGCTGTGCAAAGAGGCCTCTGAGACAATCCAGCACATAACTGCAGGGTGTAAGATGCTGGCAGGAAAGGCATACATGGAGCGTCATAACCAAGTGGCTGGTATAGTGTACAGGAACATCTGTGCAGAGTACGGACTGGAAGTACCAAGGTCTAGGTGGGAAACACCCCCTAAGGTGGTAGAGAACGACCGAGCCAAGATCCTGTGGTACTTCCGGATACAGACAGATAAAATGGTAATGGCGAACCAACCGGACATTGTGGTGGTGGACAAACAGCAGAGACAAGCCGTTGTGTTTGACATAGCAACACCTTGCGATGCTGACATCAGAAAGAAGGAACTCGAGAAATTAGAGAAATACCAGGGGCTCAAAGAAGAACTTGAGAAGGCCTGGAAAGTCAAGGCGAAAGTGGTGCCCGTGGTCATCGGAGCACTCGGGGCAGTAACCCCCAAAGTGGAGGAGTGGCTAGAACAGATCCCAGGAAAGACCTCAGACATCTCAGTCCAGAAAAGTGCAATCTTAGGAACAGCTAAGATACTGCGCAGAACCCTCAAGCTCCCAGGCCTCTGGTAGAGGACCCGAGCTTGGATGGATGAGACCGCCCACGGAGGGCGAGGAGGGACATTTTATGTATGTATATTTATATATATATATATATATATATATATATACTGATCTATTCCTGAATCATTCCTTATTCCAATCATGCTTGTACGTCCAAATAAAACTCTTCATCTTTGTTGTTAAAAAACAAAGTACTTTAAATAAAAGACCTGTATAGTGAGTCCTACAGTCTAATTCTGTTTTACATGAGCACTTTTATTGTGATAGGTAATGTAGAATACTGCATCAGTAATGTGATGACGCGGTCACTAAAGCAAACGTAAGACCATGGTTCCCAAAACTGCTGATTGCTGAATGTGTTTTCACGTTGGAAGCACAAAAACATGCACTAAGGGCACGTATGGAGAAAAACACATTACACACCAACACCAGCTCTGCCATCTCTACATTTTTTGTATGACTTGGTTTACAAAATATAATGTTCAGTGTTGTTGTTAATTTCCTTTAGTTTTTTTAAAATATCCGTATAAGCCAAAACAGACATCTCTCTCTTTGAATTCCTTTATAGTGTGAGAAAATGAAAAAAAAAAAAAATAATGACCACAATAGCAGAAATGTTGGAATTGCTGGTTAATCACAAAGCCCAAAGGCAGCTCAATATGATCACACACACGTTCAAGACACAAAGATGAAATAATCACTTCAATTTCAATCTCAATCTCTCTCTCTCTCTCAGAACAAGATTACATTAAAGCTTCTTTTTGATGTCTGCCTTGAAGGTTGAGTCCAAAGGTTTGGAAAAGTTTTTATGATGTAGCCCTTGAAAGTTTGGATTCAAACTCATGCAGATGCAAAATACAAGCTCTATTTTACCGTGATGACTTTGCAAAGTGATTCACATCAAAACACCGTCTCTCTCTTCAGAGAAAATACTCTGCCCTCCCATCTAAATGGAAATGTATCCCAATCATCAAAATTCTTTTCTTCCATTGCATTTCATCTTTTGCTGCTTGCTTCATCTTGCGCTGTCTTCGCCTTCTTCACCACTGATGCTACACATTTCCATCAGAAAACTTAAGAGCATCAGCTTGTACTTTGCTCAGTAACCACTTATTTTAAGCAAGCATAAAGAGCTCACTGACAATTTCTATTCCACCAGAAAATCTCAACAGGCTGCCTGGTAAGTACAGAGCTGTCTGCATGATTTCTGCACTAGCTAAGGAAATTCTGTGAAGTAATAAAAGTACACAAGTGCTCTGTACACTGTCAAATGCGTTTTAGTAGAGCTGCTCAGTAGCCAAAAGTGGAAAATTATACTGTACATACAGTACATGAAGGACAATAAAAATACATTAAAGGAAAAAACAACTTACAATAAAACTTTCTTTCGTGGGTAGTTCTGAGGTACTTCCTTCAATGCAATAATCAAGAGCACAAGCGTGCATATTTTAGTAGTTTAGGGTTCAATAATACGTTAACCATTTTAATAAAGAAGAGGTATTTGTGGATAATATTAATCTCATTTTCAGGGATCACTTAAAGTACTTCTGGAAAAAAAAAATCAATGATGAATGAATCAATGATTAATGAATTGAAAAATCTTATTTGTCTTGCAGGATGTGGTTTTGTGTATTTGCAAGTGCCATTTTCCTCCCTGTTAAAGCTTAAGAGACAAGTGTTTAGTATTTGGTGTCAGTCTGGCCTGGCACTGTCTGAATACAAATTACCAGCACCGTTTTTTCCCCCCCACTGGTGTCCAACGCCAACATCACGACGCCAACTTCTTTTGTTTAATAATCAAAATTACCTTTCCAGAAGATATGACAATAATGCAGATTAAGTTGTTTGTTGTAACATCAGAAGCAAATAAATATTTCAACTTGGAGGCTGCATTTTCTAATTCTGGATATGAGGTTTTACCGGTCCGCTGTAGGTTTCGCATTCTGGTGTGCGCTGGTGTAATGGGATCACAGAGGTCTGGGCCTTTAAGGACCCTGCAGGCACGCTTGGTCTGTTTAGCCAAACACCCCCAAACACATCCTGTCTGCTAGTTAAATATGACATACTGGGCGGCTGGCTTATCTACATGTGAACACATTTAAACAACACACACACGCACACACACACTCTTGTACAGACTTGTTAAATATCATCTTCCCACTTGTGAGCATATTTGCATGCATACAGAACAGTCATTCTCGCTAGAGCACAGCACTATAGATGAAAGTGCCATTACCGTATGGTCATTACATCATAGAATCTAAAGAGGAAAAAGGAGGAAGAGCAGAACGTGTGTTCAAGTGAAGTCTTGTAGAAAATAAAAGGTCACAAACAAGTCTTTGTTAGTGACTATTTAAAAATGAATCAAAATTAATTGAGAACGCACAGAAAAATATTGGATTTAACACTGAATTAATTTCAAATCATGCATTAGACAGGGAAAGAGAAAGCAAAGTTAAAACAGCAGACAAGCAAACAATAAACAGACAAGCACCTAAAGCTGATTGGTTCTGCTCGTTGACATATTGATGTGCATGTAAATGTAATCATTGGTACTTTGATTATACCCTCACATGGCCCATTGGTCCAAAGTGAAGAAGACCTACTTTAGACACTACTCGTGTTCTCTCTTTTTTCGCTGATTCCAATTATGGATTATTAACGATTAAAATTTTTTTTGACTCAAAACACTACATTCTGTGGAAACAATATCAGATCGCTACTGAACAACTGTGTGTCATTATATGATGATTATGAGTGTTCTGATTCCAACACTGTTTTTGGCAGGGATAACTTGAACTGTCTTCAATTCGGCCATGACGTCGTTTTTTCCCTTTTCCATCTTCCAACTCCTCTCTCTCTCTCTCTCGTGCTTATTCCAATAAAGTCCTACACGCGTTCTAGCTAGACTAACTTATCTTGTTGCAGATTCAGCGCCCAGGGTCAATTTCCCTCCAAATGAGAACATTATCTGCAACAAGATGTCCCCTGATGTAAGCCGGTGCCCCTGCTGGCTTCATTTGTTTCAGGCAGACAAACAGAAAGCTAAAGCTCTCACTGTGTATTGTCGCTACTGGTTGATTTCTCTGTCAGACTCTGTGGTTCTTTGTTTGGTCTGAGGCATGATAAGGAACAACCAACAGACTGGAACCAGATGCCTCCACTCACACTACCAGGACACAGGGAGTATGGACACAGAGAAGAGTGAGTGGTGGTTGTGTCAGAAGGTGAGGTGGGACAGGACATGTTGAGAAAAAAAGAAAAAGAAAAAAGGTTCTTTGTCTAAAATGTTGTAAACTGATACACTGGAACAAGTTACAAACTGACTTTCTAAGCAATTTTTGACGAGCATGCAGTTGGATGAATTTTGATCTGCCCCACCGGATGCTTGGGTTGTAAAAACATTTTACGATTACTTTGGTATTGTCTGGAGTCAGTACCAAATAGGCCATTATGGCCTTAACCCTAGTATACTAAAAGATACTCAGGAGATTTACTGCTGCACTTTCATAAAGTTGAGGGACTTGGTAGGGACAGGTTTTAAAAAATGGTGGTAACAATCGATGCAACATAGGCTGTGCTACCCAGACCTACACCGACTGTAGCACAAAGCACCTCAGAATTACAGCATCTTATGTCAGACGCTGACCAATCAAGTCTCCAAAAATACCAGCGGTAATAAGGAGGAACATAACTGAGACCACAAAGTCTTTTATTAATCTAACAACGGTATGTTGACATAATCTAAATGTGACAGCAGACAGAGGAGGCAGTCGTCACAACGGGTGCTGTGACAGGCCTTTGTTATCCATCTGGTCATCTTACCGATACTGCCTCAAGATGTCACGTCTGTTCCTGTTCTACTGAAGGTGTCTGTAAAGTTGTCGCCAATGTTGGCTGATGACAAACTCAAAGACTGGAAAACATCAAACGCTTCATTGTTTATACATCAAGACCGTTCTGCTTTAGATGTCAGATCGGATGTGTAGCTAAATGTTCAACTGGTCATTGTTTTCTAAATGTTTGACCATTCAATGCACTCATACACTGTTGTAGCATGTTAGGCTAGCTACTTTGTACATAAACAACTGACACAGCTTTGTAACAAAATTACTGTACATCAAAGCTGGTATTAAGCACTAAACAGAAGGGAAGTTGAGCTCTCAGGGCCACCATACTATTGATATTTTCTGGATTCTTGTTCTTTAGGATTATTCATGGGGAAAGTGCATGCAGGGACAGATGGCAGAGAGTGACTAGCCGTTTGACCTTAGGATTACTGGCCTCAGTCTGTGCTTCAGCCCGCTGGGAGGCTGTGACGAGGAGTTTGGCCATGTGAACATTATCCGTTTCATTCATCTCTCTCACACAGCCTCTCTGCTCACGCAGCTTATAATCTGGAAATGTCATTGTGAGAAGCAAGAAAAAGTGACTTTCAACTTGTATCCAATACATATAATCACTGAAAAAAAACGAAATGCTCTAAAGCATGTTGGATAATCTTAGTTTAAAAGTAAATGTTTACCGTGGTATTCATGTTTCCTGGAGAGGAATACAACAGCTATCGCTTTGTTGAAACATGAAACACTGAAACATGCTAAAAGAAAATATCTTTGATAAAAAATATGTGGGAAAGTTCTCAGATAAACGCTGTAGGCTCACAGTGACAGTCCATTACTCTTTAGGATTAGTCATATTGGAATTAGAATACAGATCTAATCAACTCATTCAACACTGTTAATTAGTTTCAAACAGGTGTCATGGTACACTGACTACAGTAAAGACAGACACAAAGCAAATATTAACCCTGAACAAACACACACACACACACACTGACACAGTCGCATTTAAAATTGTTAAGGTGCTAGACTTCAGTTAGGTTTGACATAGCTCAAGGATAATTAAAGCAAACAAGACGCCTCAGATCAAAAAAGTGCTGCAGCAAAGGGTTTGAACATTTCAGCTTTGGAATTTTAATAAATTGCATTCACTTTCTGCCATGGAGCCTTATTAGGATTTACCTTTTCTTCTGTCAAGTAGAATGTTATTAAGTTATATACTGTAGCTTCTCTTTCTGTAAAGACTTTAGCATCTGTCTCCTGTTTAGCAATTATCTCAAAATACAGTCTGCATTCTGCACACCAGAAAGACAAGTAACCATACAGGACATCACAATCAACTGCTTCATGACTAGCTGGACACCTTTCTATTATGACATTAACCAAGCCAAATGTCATCGCATACAGTGTGTGACTACATGTAGATAAATAATGTAGCAAATATTTGAGGCTGCAAGACATTTAAATGGGTGTAATGTGCTAACAGTTACCAATTCTCAAAAAAGTCCTCTGGAGGTTTTTAAACAGCATTTAAATCATGTATAAGTAAGTTGTTGTATTTGTATAGTTTGCATGAAAAATGTATAAAAAGACAGAGTTTAAGATCAAATAAAGTGGGAAAATCTGAAAGAAGACACAGGAGATACTAGGTGTACAGTACATGAGTGGAGAAAGAACAAAGGGTGGAGAAGAAAAATAAACGAATAGGCTCAAAAAGAACGACAGGAAAAAAAAAATTTTTTTAAACTTATGGCAGGAGGACAGAAGAAATCGTTAATATGAGAAGGATTGGAAAGTGGAAATAGGGGAAAAGCACAGTGTAAGAAGTCTCTGGAACCTGAAAGCTGGCAGGTAAAGGACAAAGGAAGGAAGTGGAAAGGATGAGAAATAGTGTGAAGGAATAAAGAAAAAGAGGGGAGACTGGAAAGAGGAAAGCAATAAAAAGATGAGGCAGCAGAAACGGCAGACAGGTAAGGAAAAGGCTGAATGAATGTGGTGTGAACCAGGTGAAGAAACTGAAAAGAGGAGGGCAAGGATTAGAGGGAAATGGAGTGAAGGGAGCTGAATGAGAGAGTGTCAGACAGAGGAACTGACATGCAAAAGGAAAGAAATATTTGGGTGTGAAGAAGAAGAGACGAGCAAAGAGGGAGGTAGAGTAATTGTTGGAAAGAGTATAAGGGAGCATATCCGACATAAAAGAGGAAAGACACTAACTTAGTGACAGAAAGATGAAATCAAGTAAAAATGTAAGACAAGCACACACATGGAAAAACAGGGTCTGCTGGTGTGTGTGTGTGAGAGACGGAGGAAGAAGAGAGTAAGGTATATTGCAGGACTAAGTGGTTAGAGCGTAGTCTGCCAAATATAAAATCAATAGACACTATCTCAGTCCGACCTCTACTGCTGAATCCATCAAAAAAATTTAACGATTCCTCAGTAAAACATGCAGCGCAGCAGCAGAGAGAGTCAGAGCATACGCACGCAGGGTAACCCAACACCATGTGCAGATTTATGCCCAGGCACTGTGTGCATGTAACACATATTTACATAAACAGAGGGGACATTTGTATATGAAAGGGTTAGTAAAACTCACAGTCAACAAGACAGGTCAGTTCATCTGTGCACCAGTGCGTTTTTTCAGATTAGTATTTGTGTGTGTGTGTGCGTTAAGAGGTTTATGCCAGAAGTAATATCCAGGTACATAAGCTAAAATGTTGCCATCATTTTATAGACTTGCAATTGTGTTGATGTTGTCAAGGTCTCTTAGTCCACCTGGCGCACGCGCACACACACACACAAACTCTGTGCACTGCAGCGCAGACAAGGAGAGCTAACTGAATGATTCACTGCTTTGCTGTCACACCCTAACAAACTCAAAAGCACACACACACACACAAACTTGCCCTCTCTCTGCTGACAAGCTGACTAACTGTCTGTGAGACTGGTACGCTAACACATGGCCTCTTAGCTGCTGCACACTATTACTGGGAGTGAGTGTAGTCAAAGGAAGATGCTGGGGTGTCAAAGAGAAAAAAGAAAAGAATCTGTGAAATACCAGTATTAAGGACACAAGTACAGAAGGAAAGAGGAGGAAAATTACTGTAGGTAATGGGGTGAATGAGGCAGACAGATGGTGGGACGGCGTGAGTGAAGAAAGAGAGAAGGAATGACGGACGGGGAGCTGTGTAAATTTGCATAGGGTTGAAATTGAAGTAGCTTTGAAAGGCAATTCAGCTAAATCAATTTGAAGTCCTCTATTGAAGGACTAGGGGATGTCTAAATAACTCAGCCAATCTTAGAGGTCCTAACACTTTTACAGCCATCTCTGAGGGCACTGGCTGACATAATGCATTCTATAGACCCTTAGTGCAACTTCACAACTGGGAGTCTCATACAGAATGCAATAATTTGCAAATCTTATTTTTTTTTTATTCACAATAAAAGTACACATATCAAATGTTTAAACTGTAAATAAATTAAAAGTTTGGACAGAGGTCTTACTAACATGAAAATGAAATGAGATTAACTGTGTACAAATTAAACCATTTCAATATAATGTCAATTTGAGTCCGTGTGCCACTGAACAGCACCTTTTGGGATCCTCTAAATGTAGTCTCAGTACTTCTAACACAGACTGGATTATTTATTAATAACTAACCTTCCACTGATTGAATTATGCTACACATTAATTATGAATACATCCAAAATAAATTATTCAACATATTCAAATCATATTCATTTCAAACGTATGTACTACTGATACCAATTGCATCTAGGTTTACAGAAGCACTTGTGTGTTAAATGATCAGGTGATTCTGACTGATGACTGTCTCTATCAAAACTACAACAATTTTTATTTAGTCATCCTCACATCACTGGCTAGATAATACCAGTTTTCATATTCATTTTAATACCAGCAGCATCATTTGATTGTCAGTCAGTCCCCTGGGAGAATAAATCATCCAATTAACACTGAGCTAATGGGCTGGATTTTAATTAGAGTTGTCAGCGCCCCCTCTCTCTGTGTTATTTCAACAGCTACTCATCTTCTGTTTTTTCAACTTGTTTTGTTCTGCTGATTCCTATTCCACAGGGGATGTTCTTCCGACTTCCTAACACTGAGGCACATGAAGCACATACAGTCACAACTACCACCACACACATTTGCAAGTCTGCACTCACACTGAAAATGCTGGTGTGCACAGTCAGCCAGTGCTCATCAAAGTGAAGGAGAGCTGGGGGAATAGAGGATGTAATATGTTCAAGTTGTAAACAGCGGGACTTCATGTTAATGCATCATAATATATTCACTCCAAGCTATTTCAGTACTAATCAACAGGGAAAGCTTAAGCACATAATAACCTGACACCCTTTGTAGAAACACAAGCCCATTTTGCAAACTCATTCAGACAATAGCCAGTTGATGAAGGGACATTCAGAAAGTGATGCCATTTAGTAGTAAAATAAATGAAACTGCAGCCTATCTTTGGCAGAATTAACATGACAAAACTACTATAACCTAAACTATAACCTAAACCTTAGCGGATGCATGACGTGTATAGCAGTTGTGTGCAGTGAGACGGAGCTGCCCAGAAACAGAAAGAAAGTTACTCCCAAATATTAAAAATTTGCGTTTATTATTTGCAGCTTATTCAGACTGTACAGGTAGTTTTGACCTCTTGTATGTCTAGGGAAACAAATTACGGTTTAAGGGAGAACATGTGTGTTTGATGCAGAGTGGAAAATGAAATGATCTGCAATCACATGAAGATCCAGTAAAGAGAAGATTTTCTTTAAATTCAGAGACTCCCTCTGCAGATTTCGCTGCAACTTTGTACAAATCCCCCACACAGTCTTGACCACCGCATGCAACCTCTTAGTTTGGTAGACATGTTTCACCAAAGCAGGATATTCAGCTTCCCCTATGAGGACAGCTCACATAAGTCTCCATCTGTGATTGGCATCTCCCACTACCTATCCGCTGGTGTCTGCACAGACAGCTTACAGCCCACACTAATATGCGAGTACAGAACCGATGCTCCCACCTGTTCCAGTCTGAAGCTCAATCAAGGCTTGAGTGCCACCTGTACAATGTGAGCAGTTGATGGGTGCGCTCATTGAGACTCGATTCTTTTTAACTCAAATCACACCTTGGCAGTATGACGCTGAAAACCAATATTTGCGTATTTTCAGACAATTATGTTAAATACAGTGCGAGTTGATTGAGCCCACCTGATTAAAACATTCACATGTTGAAAAACACCCGTCTTCTCCTGACCTCTGTAGCAGTATAATTATGCAGCAGTGGCTACAATAATTACACTTCCAGCACTGTACCACCCAAACACTGTTATTAATAGAGAAACATGTTACAATGCAGACAGGCCTCATCTGTGATGTAGATTTATGCTACCTATACATCCCACCAAGACCTTGGCCTGGCTATGAAAAATAAATATTAGTAAGTAAATATTTTATATATCTTTTCATGTGAAAACACTGAAGAAATGAGACTTTGCTACAATGTAAAGTAGTGAATGTACAGTTTCTATAACAGTATAAATTTGCTGTGCCCTCAAAAAAAAAATAAAACTCCAAACACAGCCATTAATGTCTAAACCCCTGGCAACAAAAGTGAGTACACCCGTAAGTAAAAATGTCCAAATTGGGCGCAATAAGCCATTTTCCCTCCCTGGTGTCATGTGACTTGTTAGCGTTACAAGGTCTCAGGTGTGAATGGGGAGCAGATGTGTTCAATTTGATTTTTATGGCTCTCACTCTCTCATACTTATCACTGGATGTTCAACATGGCACCTCATGGCAAAGAACCCTTTGAATCGTTGCTCTATATAACGATGGCCTAAGATATAAGACGACTGCCATGACCCTGAAACTGAGCTGCAGCACGGTGGCCAAGACCATACAGCGGTTTAACAGCACAGGTTCTACTCAGAACAGGCCTTGCCATGATCGACCAAAGAAGTTGAGTGCACGTGCTCAGGTTGTCTTTGGGAAACAGACGTACGAGCGCTGCCAGCATTGCTGCAGAGGTTAAAGGGGTGAGGGGTCAGCCTGTCGACCTGGTCTGGGGCTGCATGAGTGCTGCTAGCACTGGGGAGTTACAGTTCATTGAGGGAACCATGAAACATGTACTGTGACATACTAAAGACGAACACAAGCCCCTCCCTTAGAAGACTGGGCCACAGGGCAGTATTCAGTATTATAACAACCCCGAACACACCTCCAAGAAGACCACTGCTCTGGGAACTGAGGGTAAAGGTGATGGACTGGCCAAGCATGACTGCAGACCTAAACCCTATTGAGCATCTGTGGGGCATCCTCAAACAGAGGGTGGAGGAGCACAAGGTCTCTAACATCCACCAGCTCCGTGATGTTGAAGAAGAGGATTCCAGTGGCAACCTGTGAAGCTCAGTTGAACTCCATGCCCAAGAGGGTGAAGGCGGTGCTGGAAAGTAATGGTAGCCACACAAAATATTGACACTTTGGGCCCAATTTGGACATTTTTACTTAAGGGTGTACTAATTTAAATAGTTTTTTTGAGGTCACAGCAAATTTACACTGTTATACAAACTGTACATTTACTACTTTACATTGTATCAAAGTGTCATTTCTTCAGTGTTGTCACATGAAAACATATATTAAATATTTACAAGAAATGTGAGGGGTTTACTCACTTACATACTGTATATCATTAAAAGCGAATAGACAACAGGAAGTTGGGCCAGTTCATCCCATTCAGTGGCAAATCTTTCACTGCCTTGGAAGGAGAGGAAAAACACATCCTAAATATAGTACACACAGTATTAGCCGTAAAGAAATGTGACCATATTTTACAAAACTGGTCAGATGCAGCTTTTGCACCAGGCTTTTTTTTTTTATTATGAGCGAAAATACCAGCAACAGTAGACTGACAGCTTGGTGGATCCTCCCACTGACTGTGTGCGGGAGTTGTTTGTGGATTCTTGCAACCTCGCTACTTTCTGTGTGTTACTGACTTTGCATCTTCTATTGATCATTATATCTGACAGTGCTGACACAGAGGTGAGTCTTTCAAAAGTCAAGCAAGAGCTTTAAATACGGAAGTTGTGTTGTGATTTCAACGTGACTTGCTGTTGTGAATTGGCACTATATAAATAAAATTTAATTGAGTGTGCATCGCAAGCTTGTTAAGCCGGTGACACAACCTTTCTCCCTTCAGTGTACAGTCAGTGCTGGGGTAAACGCGGAGACAAACTTCAGTGTCTCCCTCCCACTCAGCATCTCATTATTACCCTAACAAATGCTGCCCTGCTTGCACGGATGCGTGTGTGTACCGACTTCTTTTTTGGGTGTGACACACCTGGTGCTGACAGTAACTGCTACTGTTAACAGGTTAAAGGTTTATTTCTCTCTCTGCTTTGGACCTATGCTTGGTTGGAGTCTGCACGCACAGACACACACACACACACACACACACACACACACACACGACACCCATCAATGTGCATTTCTGCCAGGAAGGCAACTAATCTGCTTTAGCAGCATTTCATTACAGTGCTGACACACCAAGTGTAAATGTGTGTGTATGTGTACTCTCCTGTGTCTGCTGTATATTGATGTTTGTCTGTTTCCCCACGTCAGAGAATGTGTGCGTACAGTATTTGAAAATCTGTCCTTCAACCTTGTGTGATGTAACATGTCCTGTGTGTTTCTTTTTGTTAGAGCAGAGATGTACGATCATGTTACACACAAAACAATGTGACAACTACTCATGTAACACTACTCATATGTTGCAAAATACTAAAACTAACCATAAACATACATACCGCATCTTCATAGGGGTGCCACATGCTTAACCAATATTCAAAGCTTTAATAATTGATTGATTAAATAATTACAATTTACAATTAGCATTAGATCAACAGTTTTCACTATGTTGACAAAAAGTCCACATTGTACGTAATGCGTGCACGTCTCTCAGGTAAACTGCTCTTATCCAGCAGTAGCCAAAGAAATTATCTCTCTCTCCATTAAAGCTCATTTGCCAAGTCATAAACCCATAAAGAAGCACTCTGCCACTAATGGAGACATTACACAGTCACTGTTCTTTCATGCAGTAGCGTCCATCTCCCTTCTGCCTTCGCACTTTGTGCCACCTTACACATCACTTTCTGCATTAGTCTCACCAACAGGTATCACTGAGTCTACTGGATTATACTGTAGCAGCTACAGCACACAGGGAGTAGAGAAAGTTCAGGAATATAAACATTGCTCCCCATATCACCATGGAGTCACTTTAAAATCAAATAATCTTTCAGACATAAGGCTGTTTGTTTTGTTTTTTTTCTTTGTCTTTCATTATCTGTCTTAGTAAGCAGAGTGTTTAGTGTTGAGATCTCCCAACTTTCACATTTGTAAACTTTTAAATGAAATGAAATGACAATTAATTTATGGCTTAAAAAATGATTAAGCTACTGTTCTGAAACTTTTAGAATTGTTACATACATCGAATATGTACTTTTATCTGATATTAGTCCCTACATGCTTCACTCCGAAACAAATGTTGACCCTGAAATAAATGTTAGAAAAACAAGAATGCCATCTTCTGATACGAATCATTAACACGCTAAGCATCTCACTTTTATTTCACAGACATTCTGTTTCCACTGTAGCTTACATAAAATATATTCAAACACAGTGAGAAAAATGAATTAGAAAACACACAAAATGGTAGGTGATATCTAAACAGCGTGGCAGGAGAGGACTCAGTGCAGTCACCAGAAGCCACGTCAAGTCGGCCAACAAAAATTCCCCAAATGAAACACAATGCCTAAGAATGGTTAGTACTGTAAGTGTAAATGTGGCTTATAAGAAAAATCTTGTGGGGTTTGTAATTATGAGCTACTCTCTAAAGAAGTTTGTAGATTATAAAAAAGGTACAGCCTTTACACCTTAGAGTGTACTCAGATGAGTTTGTTTATCAACTTGGGGGGAAGAAGAAATCAAAATGGTGAAAAGTCAACAGGGACAGAACCTCCTGAGACTTGACTCAGAGAAGGAGGAACAGAGGGAGAAAATGGGTGAAAACATGAAAGGGAACTGCGCACTGATAGAAAGAGAAAACCAGAGTGAGAATGGAAATAGAAGAGGTATGGTGATGCAAGGAGTAACATAAAGTAGTAAAACAAAACGGCGTCCAGGAGGACTTCAAGTGGCAAATTAATATTATTTCTGAATGCCGTGGGAACTTAAGTGACAAGCAAGAAGAAAGGACAAAGAAACAAAGAAACTGAGGACAGAGGAATGAAAGGCAGACAAGTCTCTATAACATTAACATCAGCTGACTTAATGTCATTTACATAAAAAACACCTCTTATATTGGGAGCTTTCAAAGATGACACTCAATAGATGGATGCTTGTGTGCACAAGAACGCTTTGGTGTATTAAAGTGATCTTATACTGTAATCGTGAAAGCACGTTGAACACAGATCAAAGACCATCATTTTGTTTCAAAAGTCATTCAGGTTTTCCCAAAACGCATTTCAGCACGAAGGAATGTCTGCTACATTTTAAAAGACATCTGGCAAAGGTTTGTATACAGTTATACTGTGATGTAAGAAGAATACATTTAGGGACTAATTAACAACGTTTCACTTCATCAATTCCATATATAGCACAGGAGCTGAAAGTTACTGTAGAAGTCAAGTATCCACTGGAATGTCTATAATGTGGTACTTTATCTAAACGTTTTGTATTTGAAACCGGAAAACAAGGTCACGTCACTACTCATTTACTGAAGATGGATTTGCTTCAAAAAGAGCTAATATTACTGTGTCAAGTGTAGGCAGACACATGGTGGCAAAAACCACATGTGATGAAAAAAAGAAGTGAAAGAATTACTACACACATTACACAAAGCGGATAACAGTTCAGCTCCTAGAATATTAGCTCTGTATCCTGTAATACTGTTACTGTTGCGATGGCAGCTGGTCAACAGCACAAATTAGAGTGTCACAGTTACAGTTCATAATTAAGGACATTACAAATTTACTCTGCAATGACTGATCAGTGCAATTCTGTTACCCTGACCCGGTTTCAGGCCAGTCTGTAAATGCTGATGTGACTGGGCTTGTACCCAATTTAGTCATTTGTTGCAACCTAATACCTCGCTGTGGGAAAGACATGGACTTGAGCCCAGTTTAAACGTGTGAGAAAACTGAAAATCTACTTCTGATAGCCACAGTCATCTTTCTACATAGATCTTGGCTTAATGTCCCATCGGTGTGTGTGGGTAAACACGGTTCTCAAAATTCTGACATTGTGAAGTGGGTACAGGTCCTCCACCCATGAATGCCACTATTCTTTTCTAAACCACTTCTGTGCCTTTCAGTGTAGTGTGTTGCTGAAATCTAAAAGAGTTAAAACTGATTAATCCCTAATTATCAAGAGTCCATCTGTGTCAGACAGGTTCCACCTCTGCATGCAAGCAGGACTGGAAAACCCCTCTTCAATGCTGCGCATACAGCATATAAATGATAAAACTTTATCAGCTTGTTGTAATAAATCCTGCTATTAAGATTTTACCCTCTTTATGCATGTGCAAAAAAATTGCTGCAGCTAAATGCTGCGATTTGAAATCTATTTTGTTTACTAGGCACTTGCTGTATAGGTACTGTAGTACAGTATGTGCTGTTTTGTGCCAGCTTCTCTGCAACACAACAATGTATCATCTAAACTTGCACTTTCACAAATATTGTTACAGTAAAGCACAGTTTCATTCAAATTAGCAGTACAAAATGTGTTTGAGCAAGCAAAGAGTCTAAAAGCAGAATTCAGAACAGGGAGGAAAGCAGAAGATCACATCCTCTTCTGTTCACCCGCTTTGTATTGGTGCAACAATACACAAAGTACAGAAAGACTGACTGTTCACTCACCTGGGGAGCTGGAAAACACGAGAGGAGCTTCTGGAAGTGAAGGCTCAGTGTCTTGCTCAAGGACATGTGAGTAGGAAGAGCGCTTCTCAGTTGGACTCAAGTCATTGTCCTGGAGAAAAAAGAAAAAAAAAAGACAAATGAGCTATTTAAATATACAAATACTACATGGTAATAATTGACAAACATTTACCTCTCAATTAGTCTACAACACAATGTATTTTTCTATTTATGACATTGCCAGAGCAGCTAACAATTACTCTACAAGCTTCAGTATAAATAACAGCAGATATGCACTTATTAGTGTATAATAATTAATACATATTAAGGTGGGTTAATACTAATCATGCCCAGGACAGATCAGAGGAACTGATTAAAACCCATTCACTACTGAGTTGATGCAAAAACAGAGAAATGCAAAGATTACAAATGTTAAGTGATCATTTGCCGTTTCCGTTGGCAATACTCATTTGTATGAATATCGTTGCGCCTTTAAAACTACAGTAGACTTCACATTGAGTCTGTTTCTTTTGCTAGTCTCTACTGACAGATGTGGGTCAACACTGTTATCATCTGTTACGGTTTTGAATTGCGTTACATTGATAAGTACATTCCATAGCGGTTGTCTGTAAACTTACACATACAGCAATTAATTTAGTCCTTCAAAAACATTTCACTTGACAGTTTAGTTGCACAGCATAATCTGCAAGAAAAGTTTATGATGTAAGCACAACTTATTATTGTGTATTATTATCACATGCACACATGTAGGACTCGTAAAAAGAAAGCTCTGTTTTTCAAAACACCAAGCAGCTTTAATGTCTAGAAAGCAGAAGGAAAACTAATTATCACCTAGACACTAAAACCTAACTGGCATGGTAATTCATCCACATCTGCAGTCGCAAGTTCATTCAAGATCATCCATAATTGCAATCATTGCAGACTCCGGTGTTACTTATGAATGTAATGCTATTTTGTTATGTTGTTCTTCATAACATAAAAGCTAGGATGAAAAAATAGAAAACTGGGAAAGTATGTTTCTGCTAATTTATGACGCATGTCTCCTAGCAACATTAGTTGCTCACTTGAGGATGGATGAGATTGATTAAAGACAACCAATGTATATTTATTGAAAATCTCCATTTTATTCATCATTGCAAGAAAAAATAAATTTTTCCGCTGACTTAACATACAGATAGTGGTCATGAAATAGTACACGGCTGAATGAAAAAGGAATTTGGGTATCGATAACCCCGCTTTCTAAAAGGTTTGCTTGCTAAACACTGATGGGCTTCATGCATCTAAAGTCTAATTCACCTTGAGTGCAGCAGGTCAAGGCTGTGTCTGTGTGGCAGGACAGATTAGAAGCCTGTCTGTAGATGGTTTCTTTGGTAAAGAAAACAAATGAAACCAGATGTTAAGCCAATGCTGTTGTTTTTTTGTTTTTTTTTATCCAGTATCCTGTTGCACTCAGTCTTGTTTTGCCTTCTTCACCTTCCTCTTTCTGTGGTATACAGTAAAGCTACGGCTACAGCTGTAAATACTGCTCTCAGGTAAACAGCACAGCTGAAGGCATAGCTGAAACCCCCACGTTCCCTTTAATATGGAAAATTGAGCATTTTAGAAACACTGACATTAACAATGACATTTGAATATGCAAATTAATAAATTGGTGAAATGACAATTTTCACACTTTACCCACAGTCCAATCCTTGTTTTATACAGTTGCAGGGATGGTCGGGAACAATGCTGTGTTGTAGAAATGTTTTTAGATTCTCTCTCATGCAAACAATACATCTGCAAAATAAAGCCAATCAAAGATCAGTCAGTTTAGACGACAGCTACAGATCCTAACCTTGTTAAGACTACTTACACTTTAAGGTTGAAAGCTACTGCTTTTAATATGTTATTATTACTACTATGGTCTCTTTGTAATTTAGGTAACCAAACAACTAGCATATTGCAATTTTAAATGTGGACTTACAGTACATGTTTGCCAAATCATCACTACTGTACATGTAGATAGCTGAATAAATTGTGTTTGCATCTCTTCATTGATGAGCATGTACTTGTGCTAGTACTGTAATTCTAACCAAGTCCATGTTGCGTCATTAAAATGATCTGAGTGTTCTCTGGTCTGACTCCCTCAGGTGACTGACAGCCCACAAAGTTCAGTGACACCTGCCAGTCAAAGAACACAACCTCAGAAGTTTAAGGGAGGAGAAATGTGGCAAATTAGCTACGACTAAAAAGTAAAGCTCAATTTCTATTACTAACTGCAGTTCAGATCAAAACAACATTTAAGAATAATGCAAATGTTGTTTGTATCAAGATGTCTAGTGCCCAGTTTGTAACAGCTTTGGCTCAAACAAGGTGTGAGTAATGGACAAAGGGGACCAGCATAATATGTTTGCATTAGCAGAGTGAAACACTTGACCGTCTTGCAGGCCAGCACCTCCCTACAGAATGTCCTCTAGCAAGTTAACAAACATATGGGTTGTTCGTAAAAACACAGTCTAGTATTTTGGAAAATACAGTATTCAGCTGCCTTGGGAATAACCTTCCCTTTCAGAAAGGCACACAATTTTTCTCTCGTTCACGCAGTGTGTGGAAAGCCTTGATGACTCAAAACTTTTAATATGCTTTGCTTTTTATTGCTGCGGTAATTTTGTCACAGTAGGTGGCATTTTGTATAATAGGTGGAATCAAACTTTTCATTTTGCAGAATTACAGACGTAATTTGCATGGCATGTGTCTGCATCTGTGAAATGATGGAGTTCTGCTTCAGACAATGTCAGTCTGATTCTTACAGACGTTCATGCAATCTCTTCCAACTAACCTTTGATAAATTACATTATGTATGTAATTACAGAAACAAAAGGCTGTTAAAACATCTTTCTTTACTTCTGAGGCATATTTAGTGTGTTCTTTCTGCTTTACCATTGATTAAACACTGCCTGAGGCTCACAATTATTAAAATTATATTACTTGGAAATTGTTGAGGGGGCAGAAAAGTCAAAGTTGTAGGACCTATCACATTATTTTACACATTCTTCACGCAGTCACTAGGTTCTTTAAATTCACATTTGGAAATTAAGCCCAGTGCAAGTTTTTCCCAGGGGTTCTGCACAGACCTTTTCCAAAAATAATGTTTTGGATGCTTACATTTGCTTGTACTGCGATTCACTACTGCAGTGTTCACACCCTTTGCCTGGACCTGATTTTCAAGACATTGTCCATTGCCCCGAGCTGTTTGTTTGCATGCAGTAAACAACAGGATTGTCTGCATCACAAACAATCCATAAGTAGTTTGTTTACAGTACATTGATATACTGTAGAGCCAGTCACATGATTCCAGGCAGTTCATTGTATTATTTACAGATTTTAAAAAGACATTTATAAGCAACAGTTACTTTGGGTTTTTTTTTTGCCCATTTACTACTTGCTGCAGATAAGTTTCATTTCATTTTGTTTATCTATTCTATTTCTGTATGGGCTTTTTTCTTTTTCCATTTATGCCCATTGCTCTTGGCAGAACAATTAAGCCTTTTCGTGGTTCATAACTGCCTGCCATAAGACACAGTCTTTTGTTAATCTGACATTTGATAATTGTGGCTACATGTTGGTGTTACTGGGAGTCTGGTATGGTTGGCAGTCATGAAGACAATTCCTTTGAAAGCCCCCATGAAATAACAGGAATCACAGATACGAAATATAAGACCACCTGCTATGCGTAGAAGGCTTTAGAAAGACGGGCACAAGGAGATGAGGAAAACAGACAGAAGAATGTTTTCCAGGTACACACCTGCTGTTTTTTGGAGAATCAGAAAATGGCACACGCAGCTGTACATACTACAACCGAATACTGGTTAGCCCTCCTTTTAATTAAATGATCATTTGTCTTCCCTTGACAGGCTAATATATTTAGTATTTTAATTGTAACGTCACTATTACTATTTTATTATTAAATTATTAGTTATATAATAATATAATCTCCTTTGTTTCATCTGATATCATCTCTTTCATGAACAAAGCTCTGAGTGTGCACAAACGCATTCATCTGTAAATGCGTGTAATGGGTACTGAGCTCAGTATCTGCAGGTTTGGAAAATTGGATCCATACAGAACCACTGATCTGCACTGACTCTTGTTCCAACCTCACCGTCTAATGTATTTCAATTTTACAGAACCACAGAGTCTGAAACAAGGCAGCAAAGTTATGTCTGATTATCAAATCACTGTTTAACATTTAACTATTTTCTTCCACTAATTCAACAAAGTGTGGCAGACTATACAATTACACTAATTAATTACAATTAAAGTATTTTTATACTGAATTCAAACTCAAACAAAATGTTAATGATAAGGATGGAAGGTTTGATTTTCTGATGTGCCTCTCTGGATTAATATACCTGCAAAACTAAATTAAATCTCGACCCTTGGAAACCTGACATTACAAACTGTATTTACAATATATGTTGACTTGGCAAATGGCAAAATTATGTAATTTAGAAAGCTAAATGAAAAAAAAAAAACACAATAAGGTGTATAAGAAAACATTAAGAAATTATTTGTTTTGAGGAACCTCTGTAGTGCCACCAACTCAAAACCATAATTGTTATTTAAATCACTGGGTGTTTTATCGTGTTTTATGTTCTTACAAATATGTCAGTAAATGCTGTCTACTGCTAGAACCTTTTTTTACCAACTAGTAATTCTGTCTGTTGTCCACAAACACACAGATCCTTCAGATAAATAATTTGTACATGTTCTTGTACCAAAACAAACATTAACTTCAACCAACAGCTTGCACTGTTTATATGTTGGCTGTATTAAATTAAGCATCCAAGTTTTGTGTACGCGCACTCACACAGTCCAAAAGGTCCGGACAAGATCCTGATTGTGGGAGAAGTGAAACGTGGATCATAAAACCTACAAATGTATAGAGTAAACCGCATAGCCAGCTTCTCATAACGGGTATTTTTTCCCCATTCATCGTTGAAACATATAGAAAACATATAGATAAACATACACAAACATACAGTAAACTGTATTCAGATATGCATGCAAGTGTATTGAAATGATGCCCTGGCACAGTGCTCTCCCCTCCATCTTGCCGATGGCTTCATTTTTATCTCGACTCTTTGATTTATATGGCCAACCACCCGCTATTAATTACCTGAAAAAACTGCTATAGGTATATAATAGCAGCCTTGATCAGACCAGACATTTTTCCACCTTCTCACTTCCTGCAACTCAGAAAACATGTTGCTGTCTTGTTTATTTCCTGAGTCTCTAGATTAGTAAATAAATGCAACATTAGCATTTACGAAATACTACTGGATGCAATTATAATAAAATATGCCTTAGCCTTTTGGTTGTCATATCAGTGTAACCATAATATTTCAGTTTTGATAGCCAATCAAAACATTAAGACAACCGTTTGTTAAGCTACGAAGCTTAAAACAACATTTATGTTGCTCTTACGCTTATATTAAATCATTGATTGGAAGGTTAAAAACAAGAGAGGATGACTAAGACGCAAACAGAAAGCTGAACTCTGAAAAAGAATGGCAAGGCAATAGAGCAATATCTAAGATGAGAGAGGAAGACTTGCACAAAAACAGTAGCTAATACTAAGAAAGGGTAAAAGTCAACCATACCATAGACTTTAAGCAATTATTTTAAAAGTCACACTGTTAAAATGTAGAAAAGCAGGACTGACTGTTTGGCATCTGAACCACAGAATATGTATGAAAAGGTTAACAGGTGAGGCAAGTGATGAGTCAAACCAAAAGGTTAAAGCCCACAAGTAGTGGTGTTAGCGAGTGCCCAGGACAGCTCCTGAATCAGAATCAGCTACCCCGGGCTACGTACCATCTGTTTAACTCATCTTGTTCACTTAGAAGTAATTATTACAAATATCTTTTCTCTCTTCATGTGATGGTGGACGCATGTTCAGAAAGCATACCAGATGGCATGCACTTTGAGTGGCACAATAGTCAAATACAAAAGTGGATAAAGAAATGTAGATAAACATAAATGAATGGTACTGTTCCGCTACGATTTTAGGCTGAAAAGATGGTGTGTTTACATTAGAATCTTACCTACAGTAGCTACATCATCTACAGAGATGAGCAGATTCTGATTTTTGTCATCCAGGCCTAGAACTAAATTAAAACTCCCTCAAAGGCTTTCTCCCAAAAAGTTTTTACTCCTAACCCTTGCACCCTTAGGTTACACAGGACTTTAAGGCCTTTGTCTGTCTGCCTCTCTGTCTACACTTGAGCATCTGTACCGACACAATACATCAGAATCTCACAAATCACAATTTGTACTGTAAGCTCATCTGCCCAGCTCTGCCTATGCCTCCCTGACACCTTATTACAGGATTTGTTTGTTTGGCCAGTCTAGCCCTCTCTCTGTATCAGTGTTAAACCTATAAAAAGGTGCAGTCTGCCCAATGAAGGAACTCTATTAAATACAGTCTCAACACCATCCCTAAATCTTCAAATACCTGTCACTGTCCACCAAGGTCACTGGAGTAGACATGTCCCTTTTCTCCCAAGGTTACAGAGAGAGAAATGGTTAAGTAGAGATGAGGGTAAGAATCCACTATTGAAGAAAACAGTCATCGCCATGAACAAAAGCTGGAACTATCAATTCTGCAAGCTGTTTAGAGACCATTTCCAAACCACTGTATCACTTTTTTAGAAACAAGAGAGTTACAACACCTGTCAGTAACTCAAAAGCAGAACCACTTGAACAAAACCATGAGTATTTTACATTAACTGTATGGAACAGCTGTAAAGAAACACATGAGCATTCCACCTTTACAAACCACTGCCCTTTCATTCCTGATCATCTTAAGCTGACATTTCACACTGTACGTTAGAGTTTTTTGTGTTTATATACATGAGTGTTGTGCCGCTCCTCCCCTTTATTATACTTTTACTTTCCATTCATTAAAAAAAAAAAAACTCCCTCATAAAAGCCTTCTCAGGAGCAGGTCTGACTTTAATGAGTTTTAGAGAAACTGTCAGCTGTTATTTTTAGATTGTTTGTTTTGCACAAATAAAATCAAGTTCAGCCTCATGTGTATACTACTATTACTGACTAAGCCACCAGAAATGTAAAATTAGAGTTCTGCTTGAACAGACTTTGTTGAGTTTAAATGTGCGTGCGTGTGAATAAGGTTAAGACACAGGATGCCTCACAAGCAGAGGTGTTGAAAGTTCATAGACTATGTCAGCACAAAGGATGCATGAGTGATTCCCACTGTGTGTATGTGTGAGACAAGAGAGCAAGAGAGAGTCCTTGGTGCCCTCTCCCCAATCAATCTACGTGGGAAGTGTTGCGTTAGCCCCGCCCCACTATCAGGGTTAAACGAATTAATATTAATCAAGCATTGATTAAGGCCTTAACACTGACCAGCCATTATTCACAACACCACCTATTCCTCGATTTTGCTCTGCTTGCCATCCCCCTTTTCACTTTCAGGTCCTCCCTCCTGCTGTCCCTGCTTACATGAAAACCCATTACATGAATTTCTTGGACAAAACCGTGCATATGCACTTTCTTAAATCCTTCGCTTATTGACTGTTAAATATTAATAAATCCTGGCTTTCATTTACCATCTATCTTCTGTAATTTAGCCATTTTGTTTTCAACTGCCTTTTACCTATTGCTTCTATGAATATAAATCCATCAGTACGATCCCACTCTGATTATGACCCTTTTCCTACCTCCCTGCTTTCACCACCACTTTTCACTCCCTAGATTCTCCATAGATTTACGTCACGAATGCAACCTTCCCTGACTTCCTTCATTTATCCATCCATCTATCCTTCCGTAACACCCTTTGAGAGATAGTAAACACTCAAAAAAGGCCAGGAAAGAAGAAAAAAATAGTGAAGGAGATGAACGCATACTAAATGAGGGAGGGAGAGACAGAAAGCAGGATGTGGGCAGCTCAATAAAACACAATAGGCCATTCTTCTGACAAGACATTACTCACCTGAGCAGAGAATAGAGAGAAGAGGGAGTTTGGGGTTAAAAGAGAACTCAGAAGAAGAAAACAAAGGCAGCACAGAGGGGCAAAACTAGCCAGAAAGAAGCGTTGTCGTTGCCATATCCTAAAATAAATGGCAAGTTCATTTTTGCCAAGTTGCACTGTGTTCCCATATTATTAGGTTAACTTTTCAAAATTAAAAGGTTACATTTGTATCACATATTGCTTTGTTCTGTTTCTAACCAGTCACCAAATCTTTTCTCTATCCATATATCTCAAGAATCTCAGAAGACAGTAAGTGCTGCTTTAGACTCTAAAACATGCAAACATACATTAAAAAAAGCAGTACATTGCATTTCCAGTAGGATTTATACTTTTAGCATCCTTATCAAACAAAAAGCACTCCTTCCTTTTCATGTCATACTATGTACATACATACTGGTTATACATGGATATATTTTAAAACAGATTATATTTGCTTATTTACTGTAGGAAATATAATAAAAAATAACCATACCTCTGCTGACATGTTAATTAAAAACGAAAAAATACGTACACTGTTAAATCACAAACACTTGCTACCCTGGTGAATTACTGTATTGGTCAACTGCTGACATTTACTAGCATTGCATCAACTTCAATTGATTACTCCTTCTACAGTCAAGTTTATATTTTTTCCAAGGCCAAATTTACAACAACCAACGTCACAACATTCTTCCTTGAACCTATAATACGAGTATTAAATATTTGAAATTCCAGGTTAAAGAAGACATTTACTTTTACTTTGTAAATAAATCTGTGCCAAAGTAGAATTTCTCTCCATATAATGGCCCTTAAGAAGATGGATGGGACTGTCGCCAGCTGATTAGGACAGATTTTAAAAGCAACAAACACTCTGCCTGAGCATAACGAAAACAAAAGCCGTTAGCTGCATTAGCGATTGATCAGCCGCTGTAACCTTTAGAAGTACTGCGGATGTAACAATTAAACCAAGGCTGAGACTGTGGCCGTAGAAGGAATTATGAATGGCTTTGTCTATTAACAAAGTAACACTACGTCTTTTAAAAAGCTAAATAATGTGAGCTTTTTGTCAGCATCAGCTCTGATTCAGCCAATATACAGTAGTATGTGTGGTTAAAATAAAACAAACTGAATTTGGAGACTCATAGAAATCCAATGACTACTCAGATGTATTTTGCATGTATGAAACGTGAGGCAGTGCGTTTGAATATGAACTCTGGAGTAACATTAAATTACCAATACATGCCCAAAGAAATACAGTACCATAGTATGGAGAGGTTACACATGAGAGAGGAATTGTAAGGGCAAGAGTTTAACTCTTCAACATTTGGGCGTTGTGAAATTAATAATGTTCCAAGACACAAAGAAACAACAGCAAAACACGCTTTTTTTGGTCTCTCTCATTTCATTTAGTACAGCATGTCTGACTTTCCCTTGCACTGATAAGGACCCCAAAACAGAGAAAGCTCTCACTGGGGTCAGCTGAGTTAGAAATTATTTCTTTGTTCAGCCGTCTGTGTGAAACAAAACTTTCAGATGTCTCTGCTTTGATCTGGAAATTTAAGAAAGCATTCTAAAAGGGAATCCAGCAAGTAAAGAGAGAGATGTGCTTCTCAGCCCAATTGAAAGCACCGGCAAGTGACAATCACTCAGGTGTAGAAAGAGAGGAATGCAGAGGGAAAAAGCAACAAAAGAGACACTCCTTTCTTCAAATCTACCCACTTTCACCTTTTGTCATTCATTTTTTCTTCATTTTCAGACGCTTTTCATCTCTTGTGCTTGTTTCCCCTTTGCAGCAGCAAAACAACATCAAGTGATTTATAAGCATGGCTGCCTCCTAAAATGGAAACTAACATCCCATCAGCCTCTCCAAAAGAAGAGCCTCCAACTCCACCATACACATACTCTCTGAAACACTAGCCAGCTGTCTTATATTAGAGATTGTACACATCTACCTCTTTAAGCAAACAAAGATGACAATATAAAAATAACATACGGTACATGTACACACATTGTTGTATTCTTGCGGTTTCTATGCTCCTGTTATTCTGCAATAGTAAGGTTTTACGTTATTCTTCACACAGAAACAGCTGATTGTTATGCTTAAGGTGTTTTAAAACCAGCTTGCTGGAGCACCTATGCAAAAACAACTGATGTCCCAGTGATTTTATATGTACCTAAAATGAATGTGGCTTATCTAAATTTTAATTAGTTCAAGTAAAGAGCAGATCGCTCTGAGCAGCTAGAATAAAGCTGTAAACTAAAATGTAACACTTTTTTAATAGGAAAACAGTCTTAAAGCAATAGCGTGATAACAACCAGGAAAAAGAGTTTACACTAAATCCAAACTGAAGGTGAAACATAAAAGGTTGATATTATGAAATAACGAAGTGGAAAATAGAAGAAAAAGGCAGTGGAAAGTGGGGCCTCAAATACATTTAGGAGGTAAATCAGTTCCAGTGATCGCTTCCTGAAAAGTAGTTTGGCTGCTTGGAGACAGATCGTATCCCAGGACCAAGTCCAGCACCACTGCAATTACTGGCCATAATTTTTCTGTTACTGGTATTTGAGTCTTTCTGTTTTGGAAAAGGGGAACAGAAGGAGACAGAAAGACCAAAAGCAGAAATAGGCAAACCTACATATAGTAGTTTAAAAGATGTAATACACCGTTTATAGACTGAATGATGCCATCATCCACAGAAACATGTTGCTTTGCCAGAATCATGATTTAAAACCTTCTTCCCCTTTGTTGACACAGAGGAGCTAAACAGACCAAACACAGTTAGCAGTGCTATACTATATACAGCAGGAGGTTCTAATGAAGGACTGCTGGAATTTCCAGATCCTAAGGTCAACACTTGTCATCACCAAATTTGCCACATTTTCCTGATGAACAAAAAATATATTTACCAACACTGTTAAAGCTATATTGATTAAACAAGATGTCAGGTCACCTGACACGTTTCACTTCCTTATCATTTCAGGGCATTAAGATAAACATTACAGAATCTTGCAAAGACACTGTTGTCAACTGTCATTAGTGAGCATGCAAGAAGCTTGCAAAACCATGCAAGTGAATAATATTAGCGGAGATGAAGGTAATGAGCCAAGATGGGGCTCTGTAAGAACAAGCTAGAGTAAAAGCAACAGCAGGAAATAGTTTATCATAATGCTATAAACGTTATTAAACAATTAATTAGTAGAGGCAAATACTCTGAATACTTTATTAGTCACTTGGTTATAGTACAGTTACTGTTTTTGGCAACTTGCCAGATTATCTATGGTAATATAACTATGTACTGTATATAATTTTGTTGGCATTAGGTATGCTATAAAAGCATGTGTATCAATTTAGTATATAAAAGTAATGGCAGGAAGCAGAAGTTAAGCCAGGCTCCAGCCACACAGAGATTAGATTTGTGTGAAATAATAGAGACCAAATAAGAAAAAGAGTACTACTGATGTAATGACTGAATTACTCAGCAATTTAAAAAGAAAACAAGACTGTGACTCGGAAAGAGGTAGATAAACCTGAGAAAGCTAGAATAGGCCCACTGCACAAAGCACCACTTGTCTCTGTCAAGGCAACACGCTGGACGAACATGGGGCTCTCTGGGGATTCAGCCTGGCTGTGAATGTAAATAAGGTTTACAGTATTGAGGCACAGAGCAAACCAGAAAGGAGGATGAGAGCGGGAAAAAATGACTATAGAGAAACGTCAAGCGTGGCAAAGAAAAGTAATTTTCACAGAGAATGGTCATGCAGGGATGGAAGACACACATGCATGCACACACAGAGAGAGCAGATGCTGGAATATAATTTGTAAGGCCAGAGAGACACAGATGCAAACATGCACATTGACATTAGTACACACAAACTGGACAGACCTGTAGCACAACACTAGAACACTCATCTCTCTAAATCCCATGGGGAAATTTACTTGGTAGACAAGGCGCATAAATGCACACTAAGACATTAATGAAGCAAAAAGGGAGACACACACACACACACACACACACACACACACACACACACACACACACACACACACACACACACACGTCAGTGTGAATGTGAGGTGTGGCAAGAAAAGTGTGAAAGTCTACAGTAGGGGTTGGTCCTGGTCCTTATCACTGATGTCGCAATCGTTTCCATTTGTCTAAGCCATTATACTCAGTTTGGTCTTTTTGAACTCGTGTGTTTCTCTTTATTCAATTTAATATTAATTTTTATTGTAAACACTGATGTCATTAACGTTTACTTTCAGTCTTGTCTTTGCATTTAATATCACACTTCAATTGTAGTTTTGCTTTGCTAATCTTTATTGCTATAGAAATCTCATTCTCCCTATGACTGCATCGATACAATATCTTTGCTACTCCAGAAAACAGATAAGGCTCAGTGACTACAGAAAATAATGAAATTGTGACATACATACTGTATGTTTAAACTAAATGTCATTTCAGTCACAATGTGCTGCGTACCTTTTTCTACTGCATCTAATTACATTTAGCTTTTTCTAATTCTAGCCAAATACAGCGAGGTAAGACACAAATTGGCCTTTTCTTCCTGTACATAGTATCATTTCTTTGACATGATCCTAATTTCGCTTTTACACACTTCACCCACTGTGAAAACAACTGGTGGTCGCACAAAGGTTAATGAAATCAGTTTGAGCATGCACAGTAGATGGCAACAATCGTCTGAGCAGCTGAAGTACTCTGATTCTGCAAAAATTCAAGTTCATCAAATTAAATTATTTTCATATTTAAAACTAAGAATTACTGGCAAATAAAGGTAGCTTGTCTGACATTTAATTAGGTTTTCTTTAATGACTAGAAATAAACAGCTCATTATATGCAAGTTACTTCTGGTGTCAGACACATTCGATAAGTTAGAAAAGACTAAACATTTTTTTTATTTTCATTTCATCTTAAAATGCAACAGCTAAAGGAATAACAACAAAAGCTAAATGACAAATTAATAAAAAATGGCTTCAATTGATTATAGGTTGTCTTTGTGTCATCACAATTCCACTGGCACGTACGCAGGGACCTACGACACCTACGATTGTGGCCTCAATCACTTTTTCATAAACATACACTACATCTGTTCTAAATCTGGACAAACACTCATCAATTACACACCTTCACATATACATGCTCCTATGCTCCTGCATAGATGATAAAGATTAAATTTACACACACTTGATGTATAGTATTTCCTTATGTAGTAATTTTAAATTCATCGTTCTATCTTACTCTCTGTCTTCCACACAAACACGCACACACACGAGCTTTTGGCATGCATAGCTGCAGTCATTTTTCTTGTTAATGTAGCATGTCGAATTTGCAAGGTGGCGGCGTGCAAATGAAAGGTTGCACGTCTCACTCGCTTGGCAATATGTATTTGATAAGAGTTGTAAATCAACTTGTGTAGCAGAGCAGAGTCTGCAAGGATGGACAAAACACATGTTAATGGCTGGAAGCGCTAAACCGGAGTAGATACACGATGTGCATGAGCAAGTCAGACAGTGAGATGCAAGATCAAGACGGACTGTCAAAGATATCAAGGGTCAAAGTGAGTAAGATATGACACAGTAATGGCAGATGAGTTTGTGTTACCCGTGTGTACTGTTGAAGAGAAGTAATGGAGAAAGATGACAGTACATAATACAGTAGGTGCAAGTGCCAGAAACTGACACGAAGACAGAAATACACTGTACTTTAAGCCAGCATACATAATTTCATGCACATAGTCCTCTAGTACCCAAAACAAGCAAATTGCTTTTAAATAACGCAATCAAAATAGTAAGTGAAACCCTAATGCAAGTAATGGGAACTCAAATAAGAAATCAAAAGTAGAAGATGAGCACACCCGGCACAAACAGCTTTTAAAGAATAATTCAGTGATTTCAATGGAAAGAGCTTCTATCTCATTACATAAAGAAAAACAACACACAGGCTTCAGTGGTGCACTCTTATGCACACACATTGTACTATTCACTGCACTGCTAGTAGGAATTGGCTAATAAAGGTCTGCGTGAGAGAAGAGCCAACTACAAGTCATTTCATTGGGTTATTATGATGCTGCATCTTGCCAGAACAAGGTGTATATGGTCTATTTAGTTGTGTGCATGCATGTGTCCACGGTTGTGTAAACACAAAAGTGCAGAAGGCATATTTACCCTAATGGATAAAAGCGCTGTGGGTGTTTTTGACAAGGTGAAGGTAATGCTGTCATTACTGTGCTCTGTCTAAAATAACTCCACAATATCATAACAGCAACAGATAGTCTCATCATAACATACATGCACACACTTCTTCTCTCCCTCCCACGTACACACACGCTACTCTCCCTGAATCGGGAGAGGGTCCAGATTTGGACTATTGCTCATTTTCCCTCATGGGTCTTGCATCGCTCAGTAGTTGGATTCTCACTGGGGTGTAAAACACATTTCAGTGCAGCATCCACATGCTTCTACACATCTAAAGGCCACAGAAGCTGGCTCAACTCACTAAACCATGGATCATAGCAACAAGCCGTTACAAGTATAAATGTTTTTTTTTTCCTAAATTGATTATGTTAAGTAACAAAATGTAAAATATCTAGTATTGAGTATTTAGCCATTAAATAAAATTTGAAGACAAATACTACATTTACCCAACTGTGATAATGATATTCTGGCCCTCAAGCAACAACATAAAAAAACCCATGTTAAAAGTAGGCGCATACTACGCTTACTATTTAATGTTATCAGGACAATAGTTTGATAAATAACACAGGGGACACATAAGGTTGCCTTCAGATAGCTTTGTCACTCGCTTGTTAAAAATAAACTGAAGGCACAAAGATTCAACATCACGTGTAACCTTCAGCATTCAAAAAGGCAAAACTACAGCTGAATCAATTAGTAGATAGTTTGGTTGTGTGTGAATGAATTGCATGTTTACAAAGACAGCAAAACATTGTAATAAAAGTAAGCAATAATACAGTCTAATCTATTTGTGAACTGGATTTGAGCGGACTACATTAAAATAAAGTGTAAGGCTGTGTTAAAACCTGCCTGTCACTGTGTCAACTGGAGTCATTATTCCATTATTCATAGTCCTTTTTCATAAAATTGTTGTATTTATCGTCTGTATATAAGCTTGTTCATGTAGCACCAACATACAGCTCATTCATATGAATGTCTGCGTTCTGTACATACAGGTGAAGTCATTGGTAGCAGCTCTGGCTCCATTTTGCCATCGCAGATCACTGCCCTGTGTGGACATCGGTGTGATTTTCCCACATATGTAACACAAACAAATACAGTAACGCAGCAACTAGATTAGAAGATTGAAGCACTTGCTCCGTTACTGCGTTAGCTTAGTGTCTTACAACTATTATTCAAGGGAAAGCCGTGAAAATAAGTGCTTCTATAAAAACAATGACACTTGTAAAACTAATCTGCCTCATGTAGAACAAGCAGGCAGCAGAGACGCCTGTTCATCATTACAGTGAACTACGTGTCAGACGAATCTTACTCACGTTGCTTGACGTCGCATTCCCCTCAGTGGAGCTGAAGCATCTGTGCGTCCACGTACAACGGAGCTCGTTGCGGTTACAGCTCAGTTTGTTGCATAGTACATGTAGCTAACTAGCTAGCTAGCTAGCAAGCTGAAATAAGGACCGTAGCCGTTAGCGTTAGCGCCAGAAATTAAGCTAACAAGTACATGTTTTTGTCGCACATAAAATTCAGTATTTTTAATTGTGTTGCTGTAGTTGTCTCCGTTTTCCTAATTCTTTCCTACAGTAGTGTCACACACCAACAGCTGAAGCCAGTGAGTGATTAACTCCACCTGGCCCCTGCTCCACGTTTCACCGCCTGAACCGTTAACCGCCACAAAAATCTAAATGTACAAAAAGTAAGGGAAACCTCTCGGTTGTCACTTGGTGGCTAACAAATAATTGTTTTATTTTCAAACTCCCCCAAATTCTATGCTATAAATAGATACGTTGTAAATAAACTCTTCTCATTTCTTTGTATGATTCATATTTTGCTGTATCTTCACTTTTCATTCATATTTTAACCACTATGTCAGTCAAACATGGTACAGCAAGTAATTTACATTATATACAATTGTAACTATACATAATAATAAAATAAAAAATCACAACCACTTACAGTTAGACAGTGTAGTCAGATTATTTCCCTCTTGCTATTTTGAATCTTGAAAGGCTCTGCTGTCAAACCGTGGACCTCAGCTCACAGATGGACATGACTGACAGGTTTAACATCAGCGCAAATACGTATTTGGATAAAATGCTAAAATCTTGCTTCTTGGTCAACAGACTTATCACATATTTCCTCAGAAACAGGACAAGCTCTAGATTTCAAATAGCACAACTAAAAACGAGTCCACTTTAGCATAATTCAATTTAACAGACCCTGTTAGTGATCGGCTTTGATTGTTTGCTAATCTCAAACAAGCGCAAAGAAGCCGCCAGGTGTTTTCATTAGCTCGTCTTGTGTGGCTAAAGATCTGCTAATCATTGGAATCCGTTCCTGTAGCTCTACATCACACAGTTGTCAATGGGTGCACTCTAAAACCCAACCGGCACCGTGTGCTGTGCGGGCGTGATGCCAGGTCATTTAAATTCTGCACACAAAACAGCTTTTGAATCGACTGTTTATGGGGCAAGTAACCAAGATAACGCACGGATCTATTAAGCAAGTCTACAGTCCCAGTCAAACATTTAGATTCTACAGAACTCCAGCTGGAAGCTGAAATCTCATCCTACACATTAAATCACAGGCTTTGAGAGGATTTTAAACAAATTAATTATTTAGTAAACATAACTTCACAGGATTGAAAGGTTATGGTACTGTAAGTGTTTGTGACTCCAGTAGATTAAATAAATATCATTTTATATGACAAAAGAGAAGGAAGTGTTTAGTTATGAGTCTTTATTGGCCTCCAAGAACCATGTCTGAACAATGACAATAGCAAAAGAAAAAAAAAAGAATAAACATAATTTAACAAAAGACTTAGAACCGCGTCCACTAACACCTTCTGTAGCTGCAGTAGATGAAGCTGCTGCTCATGTGTGCCCACCCTGTAACGACATGGAAACTGAACACCATGTGAAAAATGGATTTAAACGATTTCATTTCCTTCAGCACAGTCAGATGTAGCCATTGTAGAGGCGTGGTTGCCTTGTTTGCTGGCTGATGATGTTCCACAATACAGTATAGTCACCTCACTGGACAAAGTAGGCAAACTTGGGTAAGCAAGTAAGTAGTGGCAGCTACCTATACCTATATGAACACCACAATATTACCTGCATGGTAATATACCTGGTAGGAGACGGCTAAAGAGAAAGTTAAAAGGGCATCGCTGTGCACCAGCCAAACTGGGAACCGCCTGCATCAAACACTGGTTAATGATGAAGGTTGAACCAAACTGATGAGGAACCACTGGCGTTGTAGCTTCTACGAGCTGCATCGTGCCAAGAACAGCAGAAGCTCAGTAAGCAAGCAGTAAATCACGGCCCTCCCACAATGGCTACAAACAGTACATGGTAGTTTTACTGCTATAAAAGAAAAGCTGAAAAATAGCTTTGATTTGTTTTTACATTGACACCCATACTGTTTTCAAAATTATACAACATGTAGACTGGGTGACACAAGTTGCAAAGTATGTACTGCATAAACTCACAGTTCTAGCGTGTTAAATGTTTTCTGAGAGCGGTGCTACACAGCGTAAGTGGCTATCGAACTCATATCTGTCGGATGCTTTCAGTCACAAACGTTTCGTAGCTACTTTAGAGTAGGTACAGTAAGATACATTAATGAATCCACAACATATATTATAATCGTCAGCATTAGTCAAAATTAGTCAAAGTCATCTATTGCTTTGGTGCAGGCCGTGCAGCCTATTTAATTCCCCCATTGAAGTCAGCTCAGGTCACGTTTCTGTGGCAAGTCCAAGCACTTGTTTCTTTCCGTTCCCTACTCTTTCTTGTTCAGACCCAGATGTTTGGGTTATGATTTCAATGTGCCCGTTCGACTAGTTTCTGTGTCTTGTTGTCTTCCATTGGACCTGCTCATAAACAATCAAACATTTGGTTTGGTTTTCTTTCTCGTCTACTTGTACCTCAACCAGTTTTGAGTGTGACGCACAATGGATTGCCTCCATTTTTACATCTTATTACGGAGGTAAGCTGATCCCTACCCTGTACAAAGACTAGAACTCATTCAATACTTGAAACAAAGACAGGGACACCTTTAGAAAAAGAACCAATGGTCACTTTCACATTGTGGTGGTAGATAATATTGTGTACCATATTTGCACTGGAAAATGTACAAAATATCACCATGTTGTAGGCTAGTGACCTGCAATCTTATTCACAAGCACTTTGAAGCATTTTTTTTATTTACAACATACAGTGTCCTCAGTACAGTAACACATTTATAAATAAATATTGCATTCTTAACAATCTTACAGGTTTCCTTATTGTCGGTTCTTCATGACTCTTCACCTGAGCTTAACGAAGGTGAGGCGACCTCTGCCTGTCCCGCCTCCTTCCCTCACTTCTTCTCTTATGTGCTATCCTTCACCAGGAGGTTTATTGATTTCCATCTTTGCCCCTGGCCGTTCTGTCCTTCCTCACCCTCTCAAATGTTAATTTAAATAAATAGATTTCTAGAAGAAAAAAAGAATCATATTTTCTAAGCTTAATAAATCTCTAAAATAAAAAGCTATAATTAATGTCCTCCCAAATTAGAAAAACTAAGAATTTGGAAAAAAAAAAACATTCTAAAACATTCTATTTATCAAAAAGGACAAACAAAAGGAAAACTATTTATAATGTTCAGCAGGAACATGTTTTATGAACCCATATGTACTCACTGGGTGTTCAACAGTGTCCTTCATTGACTTGTGATGCTCTGGACAGTTCAGGCTTAGCGAAGTCCACACAGCCTCCTTCTGGCATGAGACATGTCAGTCCCGTCAGCTTTGCACTATTCCGCTGTATAGTTTAGTTTACAAAGTCTCTTACTGCTGTCCAGTCACACACGCAGGAAGGGACCAGGGGACGACAGGATCGTTTCAGAACATGGGGAGGAAGCCGTCGTTGGCCGGAAGGTTTCAGCAAACAGGAGCTGAGCCATAAATATGGCTAATGTCTCCACCTGTTTGTAATTGTGCAAGATTAAATGCCTCTGTCTTGGATCCAAGGGAGAAACAGTCTCTTGTATGACATATCATATTCCAATTCTGGACACATTCTATTATTTGAGCAAAGAGCAAGACTGACCCGAATACAGCGCTTAATGGCAAATCCCACAGCCTGAATTTATAGTTGAGTACTTGGAATAAATATATATTTTTATAGGTCATTTTTTGCTTGAATAATACCCGAAACGAAAGTGACATGATAGAACAAGAACTAACGGATTGTATCACAATAATCACCTTTTCCTCAGAGAAAGCAGCGACTCATTAAAGATCATTCATAACAAATGATGTGTATATATTAAACCTAGATCTATCAATAATTAATAACCAGCCTTTGTTGGCAATATGAATAAGATGACTTCTGGACATGATGTAAGGTGGTAGTATCATCATTTGAGTAGTGGCAACGCTTTACTGGTATTCTGAAAATAATCCTTTATAACCAATAACAACTTTTTAATAGATTTTTACACTAATACAGTATTTTTACAATAAATAATACAAAACAAACTCATTGTGTTATTTGTTGTTTGCTACCATTGATGTCAGTGCGAGCCATCTGTGACTGTATGTTCTCCATAGTCTACAGGGAGCTAAATAAGCAGCCCCTTCACTGTCAGTTCAATAATCTGACGGTACCTCTACGGTTCTCATTTTCCTCCCTCCCTTCATCCATTGCAAAGGCATTACAGGTGAATTGTACTCATTGTCCCCCCTCCCCCCTCCTCCGCTCATCCTCCACCCCTCCATTTTTCAGTTTTTGTATAATCAGTCAAAGATTGTCTTGTAGCCTCTCCATGTAGGTTCTGATTTCAGACTGACCCAGGTCCATATCCTGGCACACCCACTTGATGTCATCCTCATTCCCATTGGTCACCAGTACTGATGAGTTGGTGTATGGGCCACCACCACCTGAATGATCGTTGGGCAGAACGGTGGCAAAAGAAGTGAACTTGACGCGTTTGCGCTTGGCGGCTACTACCGCTGCGGCCGCTGTAGCTCGGGGGGAATTATTCAGATGCTCCACTTGGATGGTGGCATCTTTGCCACCGGTGGTAATTGTGGAAAGGCACTGATGTGGTTCTGGGACAGATCTGGGCAGCGTTTGTCCATGGGTGATGCCCCGGTGTCCACCTGTGCTACCACTTCCACTGATGGTGCCCATTCCCGTGCCCACACCCATCACTAAGGTGTTACCAGCCCCATTCAGCAGGTACTTGCTCTCCTCATATCCTCCTTCATTGCGGTCAATAATGGTGGTGCACTCATCTGGTAGCCCGCCCTGACACTGGTCAGAGTGGTCGGCTAAGAGGTCGGCCTCATTGCCAAGCCACACCCAGTCATGAGCATGGTTCATGTTGCCTCCTGCCTCCAGAACAGGAACCTGCTTGTGACGATATCTGCAGACAAAAAAATGTGATGGTTGTATGTTAAATCAGAGGCGAGGAGGAGGCTATTGTCTAAAAACCGGGTTTTTGTTCACCTCCAGGAGAGTAATTGTTGATATACGTAGTTGCATGGCTGCAGTGACACTATACTATACTTTTGGGTTTGTCAGGAAGGTACGTTGTCACTGCTGGTTGTGGTTCCAGGTGCAACAGAGCACACACCTGACTGCTCCCCAGAACATTTATAAATAGGTATTTTTATATCGACCCACTTACACCCAGCTTTTCTGAGTAAGTAGATTTCTCCTGCCAAGTGTACACAAACAGTAACTGGGCTTTTTCCAAGAAGACTCAAAGAGAAACGTTCAAAATGATGACATCAGTGAAAGGAGCCCTTAATATTCAGCCTACTAACAAAGTTGTAAAGCAGCACAAAGGACCTAAAAGACGACTCAGTTTGTTAGCATTTTACCTGAAAGCAAAGCTGACACAGTTGATGAGGAAGACCAGTATTGCCAGACAGAATACTCCCAGCAGGGCATACATCCCGATCTCCAGGTCTGACAGGCCCCTGGTGGTCTGGGTCAGCTCACTGTCTCCGGTACCTGGTACCTCCACTTGTGCTGGGTAGCCGCTGTAGTCTCCCGCTTGACTCGGGCTGCTGCCTCGGCTGCTGCTGCTGCCACTGGCAGCTTTACCGCCTGCAGCACGGCTGATTACTGAGCTCTTGGTTGTTGTGCTAACCTAGTAAAAAGGAAACTTTTTGGTTAATCGATATCTAATCCTTCTATGTGCAACGTTGCTGTTTAAAGTAATTATTACCACTGAATCAGAAAGTAACAGTCCTACTCATTTTCATCCCACCTTCCTCATGGCCTCTCGATCCGCTGCTGCGCTATTGGACTTCCACTCTGCTCCATCCTTTGCATGTTGCTCATTGGTGCTGTTGTCCATCCCACCTCCGTCCTCCTGTCCAGGTCTTCCCATGACACCTTTTTCCTCATTCTTCACTCCAAACTTCACTACTATGTTGCCTACTCCAGAAGCAAGCACGCTCTTCCTTTTGGATTTCTGGCAAGTCTCAGAGATGACCATCTCCACACGAACCAGTGGCCCTTGTCCGTCACCCTCTGCTACCACCAAGGGCCAGTGCTGTTCCTAATTAAATGAGATGGTGTCACATTAACAAACGCTTTGGTGAAGTTATGACAGCTTTGCACACAGTAAAAGGCTTCTAGCATATTTTGAAGTGCACCCTACTGATCAGATAAAAGAAGCCGGTACCTGATGAGTTACGGAGACGATGCTCTCGTCTAGAGAGGCAGCTGAGAGCAGGAAGTCCTTGGCATCATAGATATCAAGTGGCGTCACTGAACTGTCATTGTACTGGATCCATGCACTGATTACAGCTTCCTGCATGACAACAACAATATGTAAACTGCATTTTCACATAAAGTACGTCCCCCACTACCCTGAGCTGTGGTAGCACACCTTGAGCAAAAAGCTTAAATGCTCATCAGTTCGTCACGCTTTCTGCAGTTTACACAGCCAGTGCATGTTTTCGCTCTTTGGTTTATTAGCGAGTCTTTACAACTTGCTTTGCTGCCCCCAATTAGCTAAAAAATAAATCAAGACGTTTAAGTTAACAGCACTTCATACACAAGGAGCCTAAAGAATATTTAGATTAATTAGGTGGGAGGAGACATCTCTTCCTGGCTTTCTGCACCCAGGAGTCTATAGCTTTTTTTAAAAAACGCCCTTTTGAGAGTGTATGATTTACAGATATTCACTGATGTTGGCCTTGGTAACTTGACAGTGCGATCTGTTTCTCTTGAATAATTCAGCTGCTTCAATCTCCAACACAATGGAGATAAATGACAGGTTAGGCTGGGAGAAAGGCTGAGAAAAAGACATCTACACGCCCATCCATCCGTCCAACCATCCATCCGTCCATCCATCCACCCGCTGTACATGTGACTGGGACTGAACTCCTTTTGTTTAGTGCACATATAGTCTTTGTTTTTCTCTTTCTCTTACACTACACTGTGGACAAACATTTGGGAGAAGAAGGGTTTTGTCAATAGTCTTCTAGCACAGACTCCATAAATAGTTCTACTGAACAAAGCAATTTCCTCCGGGTTTCTTTAAGTGATCTTGCTTCACTTATTTCCCCTGATAAAACACTAAAAGTCTTCAATCAGAAAAGAAGAGTGTGTGTGTATATAAGCAACAAACTAACAACAGTAATTAAGCTCTGTGAGAAACATTTTGTCTCCCTCCTCATTCATTTTCTTATTAAATAGTTTATTTTTCTTGTCTCTTCTATTTGTTTCCACCATTTTCATACTTTCTAATCTTACTAATTTCCTTCTTATCTAATCATCTTTCCAGAGGTAACACTGAATGGTGTTGATAAAAGCAGAGTGGGAAAAGAAATTAATGTTTGAATAAATGCAAGGCAGATCAGTGTTTTGATCATAATGAGCCACTTCTTGTCCAATTAGCCCTTGGATAGAGATTATAATGAGAGGTAGTGTTGGTAAAGGGGGTGGAGGGAAGAGAAATAGGCAGAAGAGTGAAGGAGAAGTTGTGAGGGATAATAGCTGGAGATACAGTATCTTGATGACATATCCCCTGGCAATATGACCACTGGGAACAAACAGTAGTAGCCCAGGAACAGGTCCATATATACAGTATCTGTGATCCATCCACCCATCTACCTGGTGTGCACCTACCTGTTTCATGGTGTGCAGCAGGTCCGTAGCTGAGGCTGTTAGCTGAATAGTCTGGTAATTCCCAGGACTTGCTGTCATGGTGAGGGACAGAGAAGAAACCAACTGGACCCCCATGTCTGTGATTACAACCTGGACAAACAAGGAACACTGCAGGTCACGTTCAGAAAAATGCATTTTATTTTAGGTGGTTGTTTGTGTGATGAGATTCAAACCAAGATGTAATTTCAGAATTATCCAATAAACGACTGATCTGTAACGTGAGCTTGACAGTCACAAGACTCAATGATAATACTGCACAGGCCAATAAAGTGCACCGAGATCTTAATTACATAAAAGCGACGTGTTATGTTACCTTCTCATCCAACACAGTCACGGTTTTCTCTGCTAAGATGGTGTCAGACAGCGGGGACAAAACCTGCAACACATTATTCTCTAGTTAAAATGGATGTACGTTATTAGACTAGTATGGACAAAGGTCCATGTGTACAGTATGCACACAGGTAACTTCCTCCAAAAGGAACAGCTACTGTAGTGTAGTGTGAAGTCTCTTTTTCAAGGTTAATTTCTAAACATTCTAAATATTTTGATCAGCAGATGCAGCAAAGATAGTTAGTAATGTAGTAAATAAATTAGGAGGAAGTAAAACGACATTTTAAAACTTTGAGAAGAGCATTGGCTTATGTTAAAACTAAACCACTCAGGTTGATCAGATGGGTTTGGGCTATACCATACACAGAATATTATTTACCGTGTACACTTGACTATATCTGTTGTGTCTGTGCAAAGAAATTACAAAACAACTACAGCGCTGTTTATTTAATGTTTATAACAACAGGAATAGAGAAAGTGTCAGAGAGAGAGAGACAAATAGAGCAGGACGATATGTGAGAGAGGGCAGAAAGAAAGAGCACAGAAGAGATTGCAGCAGAGATGCAGAAATGGATCAGCAGACAGACAGTGATAGAGATTAGGAGACCCGTGTTGTAGTGTACCACTCCGCCCGGCGACAGGAGGGCAGGCAGACCTGATTGGTGTACAAAGAAAATCTCTGAGTGAATGAGTCAGGGCGTCAAACTCAATCCCACCCTTAGCGAGGTAACAAAACACTATGATTGACAGCTGTGGGATTGCTCTCCAAGACAGACAGAAAATAAGAGGGCGAGAAAGAGAGACAGGGGGAGAAAGGAGAGATATAGGTAAAGAGGAGAGAAGGAGGCGAGACTGGAGGAGATGCAGCTAGGGGGTAAAATTGAAATGTCAAACTATTAAATGACGGTTGTCGACTTCGGCATCTTCGCTGGGAATGCTGGGCAAATGCTCCCGAACAGAACACAGCTGTTTTTATGGGTGCATCTGTGTGGGCGTGTGTGCGTTTGTGTGTATGCGTGCATGCATAAAGCGACCCCAAACACAGTCAGTCCTGAAATCCCCAAGATGTCCCCTGGCTGCTGCGCTGAACCCGGCGCCAACGCATGCTCAACAGTCACGCAAATGTTAGTGTGAGATGTACCACAATGGAACAGAACGTCACGACACGTTCTGTGGGTTTGCCTGTAATGTAAGACAGTAAGCCACACTACTGCCCCTTACTGTCACATCCAGCCACAATGGGCCGGCTTATTGCAATTCAGCAAGTGCGCGACTGTGCTTCACTGAGTGTCTACGTAAGCGCCTGTGTGTGTGTGTAATTGCTGAACAGCCCAGCGAGATGTTAGAGCCAAATCCGACAGTTAATTGTGGCTAAATGTAACGAGCAGGCGGGATTATAACTGCAGGGGAGGAAGAGGAGCGAGAGAAAGGGAGGATAATGTTTACATCTCCGGAGTTCGGCAAAGTACAAATTACACTGCACTTCATAATCGTGCTTTTTTCGACTGTATTGTTCGGAATGTGTTGTCAGTGTGAGTGTGTTTCATCCATACTGATGCTGCGACTCTGTACCTACAGTAGAAAATGACTCACACCAGAAGTCTTTGATTAATAAGAGTTGGGATCAAAGTTTGACAGGGCATCAGTAAGTTTTGGATTATTTCATTTAAATTTCATTGTTAGGATAAGATGGGATGCTGAGGATGGGGACATTCATAATGTTAGATGATGTTATTAATCAAAGCAGTTAAAATAGTTATATATATAATATTTACACAATGATCATTGTGAGTAACATGAGTAGAGCTGGTACCAACCTGTATAGAGGTCACCCCCTTCTCCCGCCCTATTAAAATTGTTCCATCTTTTAGTCTGGCAATATTAGGATGTTCAACCTGTGGAACACACAACAGACCAATTTAGCTACAAGGTCTACAAACTTACTATACTTTACTTATAGTAAACGAAAAGAGTGTGAACAACCAGTAAGTGGCTATTTTGGTACATCCACAGTACCTTTAACTGGTTGACCACCAAGTTGGTGATATCAGCTTGCCAGTCTGCGCCCAACATGTAAACTATCTGTCCCGACTCAGAGGATTCGGCAACAAAATGAGTGAGAACCCGCACCAAAGCGTGCTGGTACTGAAAGGTCAGGAGAAAAAGATTTATTCAGTATGAGTAAGCTCTTACTATTCACCAGGCACACAATAAAGACACTTGTTGGAGACAAGCGATCGAGTACCACCTGTAGGGTACAGCCTTTGCCCTTCCTCTCATCATCCTCGTCATCTTCACTGTCTCTGGTTGGTCTGTGGATGAGTAAATTAGGAAGAGGGAGAGAAAATGAGATGATCTTACAGGCTCAACGTCACCTAATTAACAGGCTCAACGTCACCTAATCTGCTTTGTAATCTCTGCTTCAGGTTAATGTAGTGAATGAACAACAGAGAAATCTATATCCACCCTTTGCCTTCAAAACAGCAGCAGTAATTCTTCTAGTTGCACTTGCTCACAGTTGTTGAAGGAACTCGTCTGTAGGTTGTTAACTAAGCACAGATCCTCTGGGGATGTAGGGTTTCTCACGTCCTTCTGTCTCTGCATGTGATCCCAGACACACTGATGATGTTGGGATCAGGGCTCTGTGGGGGCCAAGCCATCACTTCCACTACTTACAGTACTGACGTAGTGACACCAAATAGTGATTAGATTTTTCTTTTGGTCACTCACTTTGCATTTTGTAAATTTACAAAAATAAACAATCATTATTTATATTTCTGAAAGCTTTCTTTGGTTACAGCATTTTTTCACAGTGCTGTATATACTTGGTGTAATTCAGTTCCTTAGAAGGTGGAATAATTACCTCTCAAATTAAGAAATACAATAAATCTCAGAGCTCTGTGTTAAACAGTAAATCCTTGTGCCTGGTTCCCCAGCGGAGGATCCGTCTTTCTCTTTCATAAACAGTCACACACAGCGAGACACGTTCTTTTCCTTTCCCCTCCCTCTGTGTACTATCTACCCTACGCCACGTGCAGGCGGGCCCACACAGGTCCATGCATTCACACAATAACACACACACAACACTGGCTCTGTGCCCTGAAACTGCCCTGGATTGTGAGACCAGGTAATATTAAAGGAATTCTTTTTCCATTTCCCACTGTCCCAGTAGCACACGTGTCTCTGTGAGAGCGTGTGTCTAATAGTGCTTGTTTTTCAGTCTGTGAGATTGTGGTTTGGGGAGATAGCGGTTGTGTGTGTATGTGTGTGTACAGTATGTACATGGGTTGGTGGCTATCTGAGGAGAAATTGCCAAAAATGAAGAACAGGCACAGCAGAATGGCAGGGTGGCAAGATCGGTCAGTCCATCAGCTTTCCTTTCCCGAAGGAGGCAAAGAAGGAATCAGAAAAACATTCATCACAAGTGACCAAAAAAAAAAACAGATAAAAAAGGGGAGAAATAGTTTAAGTATATACAACAAGTATAAAAAAGAAGATAAGCCTGCGCATATGGATCCCCAGCCGACCCCCTTGTGCTGTCTCACAGAAGACGAGTGTGCATGTGTGTCTGTGAGCAGTGAAGCTAAAGCGAGTAGAGTCGCTGGTAGTCATCAAGCCAAGTTGTCATCAGCAAAGCCAGGAAGGCCTTGACTGCATAGAAAATTATAGAGTGGCTGAAGCGGTTTGGGCTCTCAGCTGCTCCGTTCAATAAGCACTATATCACTCGCACACGCACACACACACACACACGCTGTACAGTGTTGCTGTACCTGTTTGGTTCATGCTTTGTATTTATTAATTAATTAAAGTATTGATTTGATTGTCTTCAGACTCAGAGCCATTAGTTTGTGATCATTTTAGGTGAACAGACCAGCAGAAGGTGGGGCGCATACTGTGCACAGCAGCGCATCCCTCACTGGCTTCCCATCGCTAAAATAAACCGTTCCTCCCTACACTGAAGGTCAGTAAGCGCGTTACCTCTTGTTAGTGACAATGGGAACCCTCCAGCCTTTGACCTGGCTCAGATCAGTGTCTGACACATCTATCTGCAGAGGTAGCTTGGGCACCCAGACGGTGAGCTGCAGCTGAGCAGAGAGGTGCAGGTAGGTGAAGTCCACAGCCAAAGACTGGCGGCCACTCTTTTCTTCACCATTCACGAAAACCTCGTCACATTTTAGGGAAACCTACAAGGTGGAAGAGAAGAAAAAGAAAACCAGTCAGGATGGAGCAACATGACATTTTTACTCACCATAAACAGCCCCAACTAAAAGACCCTGACAGAGTCTTTGCTCTCACAGCAAATCATTTATTTTTTGCTTACAGCTGTATTCATCTTGTAAGGTCCCACAGAGAAAGGTTAACAATGTTCTTCCTGAAACACTGGTGGTATTTCAGGTTTGTAAATAAGTAGGGACATGTTGCTTTCAACCTTTCCGCTTCGCTTCTTTTTCTGCGCCACTAATCGTCAGCTGTCGGTCCTTCAGGTTTGTCAGGACGCCTCAGGTGGCTGAGCTGGACAGTACGGAGCTCACAGACACTTAGATACGGAGTCATAATTTGTGTGGGACTGCAGGGCCCCCTCCCATTATTGCTTAGTTAATGTATAGTCAGATGCATCACTTCTAATTAATTAGTTGAGTAGCTACATGTACAGAACAACTGCCGGATGGCTGGTAGCACTGTGGTGGTGTATGGTGCTAGACGAAGCAGGGTGGCTCCAGGACGGACTCAGAGATCTGGTGCCTGCTCAGGTACCACAGAGACACTTTCACAATTAATATCAGCGGCATTCGTTCCACACAACATTCATAACATACAGTAACAATGAGATCTGAAGAAAATGTCTTTTTTAATGATCCTGACCGAAGCTACTTTATGTCATGACTGTAGCTTAGAAATCAAAAGCTGTGTTTTTATTTTATGTAGATTGATAGTAAAGTGGAAAACAACGTATGTCGATGCTGGATTGTTCCGGCTGCATTTCAGAGAGTGGACAGCATCCGTGCAGACAATGTGACAGGCAGAAAAGTGGAAACGCTCGGATTTTAGTCAGTTTAATTTTCAGCCTTCCTGCTTATTTGCATGTGTGACTGATTAAGTTGATGCCTTTTGGACAAATCATCCCACATGTTTCACCAACAATGGATTCATAACAGCAGGAAATCAATCCTTACCCAGTTGCTTATTCACTGCGGTGGATTTCCATGTACAAATAACACACATATGCAGCACATAACAAACACAAACATTAGTTCATGTGACATGTTGAGTATTTTGGTGCAATAATATTAATGATAACAATAATATGATATTGTTTTATTTGACACATTCCTCATTCTTTTCTACACATTCACATTCATACACGTACATTACTATTCACGTTCATCATTTGCTCTGGTTTATAATGCATATATGTATTTTCTGACATTCATTTACTTGCGGCTCAGTTCCCAAGTGTCTGTGCTCTTTAACAGCACTGCATGTGCTGTCTTTCATAATTGTCCACACGCAGACAGACTGGACTGCTGAGCAGAGCTGCCAGCGTGGCCGACTTGAGTTTGGAGGAAAAGTTAAAGGACGTTATTCATTTAATCACATTAATTTAACTTCTTTCATTAAATTAGCGGACTCCAGCAACGGAGGAATGAAATTCCTCTATAAGGAAGGAATAAGGTTTTTCTTTGAATTTACTACAGACGGACGTTTCCAGATGCAGGTCAGTTCAGGCTCAGGACACAGTATCCCAACTAAGAACAAATGGACTGAAGACCTATGCAAACTTTGTGGGGCACAGCATTATGTCCTGCTTCTTTGAGAAATGCTTTGAACTCAAAAGAGTTTAACATTTTGTACATCAGAGCTCGACCATTTCCTCTCGATCTCCTCTCACCTTTTATTTCTTTCACTTTGACTTACTTTTACTGTTTGTGTCCATTCTACTGACATAAAAGGAAACGTGCTCCGCCCTTCTCCTTTCCGCTTCATCTTTTCAATTTCTATTTTTCTTTTCTGCCTTTAACTTTTTTTACATCTCTCCAAACATGCACTATTTCCCTCTCTTGACCCCCTCTTCGTCTTTTGTCTCTGCCTCGCCCTCTATGCCTCGCCGCACAGTCTCCCTCTTCATCTTCCTCTCTCTCTGAAACCTGATTTACCGCTTGTTAACATCAAAGGGACGTTAGACTGTTGGTGCCTCAAACTATTTCTCCAAATCATTTTTATATTCCAGGTGTAAATCAGTGTGAAAATGATAGCGGTTACTGTGGCGAGGTTCAGTTTCCAATGAGGACGCAAGACAGCAGACGTCTTGAGAATGCACCGTGGTTCTGCTTGAACCTGCATTGTAGCAGCGTTCAGGTCTGTCATGTCAACAGGCCTGAATACTAGTGAATATGCCAAATGAATATTAAGGAGGATTTAAGATGCTCGTTTGCTACAATGATCAAGAACAAAGAAATCTAGATTCATACACCAGTAAAGATGTCTGTGTCGTCTGTAAGATGTTCAGCTGTACTGTACATTAACCATGTGATGGAGTCGGTCCCCCACAGGAGCATTTTAGCTTCTTTTAGCACGTTGTTTTGGTTTGACTGTGCTATAGTTAGTCACTACAGGAAGGAAAAAAGTTAAGGACAACAGTAAAAGTAAAGATCTGTAGGCAGGACCTGCAGAATGAAACAGCTCAGGTTATTGTTGATGCAGTGATAACCGACACACGTACATGTAAAATCATGATGGCTTTGGTGCGAACTGTGTACAAACATGACAACAACACATTTCGTTAGTACTATGGCTACATGAAAGCTGTAGCGTAACCCAGTCCACTGTCTAGTAACATTTTATTGATATGTTCAATATCAGTGTATTTGTGATGGAGGAATTACAATACAAAGACGTATGTGCCATGCAGACTAGTAGCAGTTTACTTAGCGACAGTCGGTCAGAGTAACTGTGTGACGTCTTTTGCCTTCTAATGCTGAAACTGAAATATGTCCTTGTAGTGAAAAACATATTTTTGTTTAGTTTTATTGTCTCTCACTTCCTTTCTGCTCATTGTTTTTGTTCCAATTAATCCTTTTTTTGTTGTAATATTGTGTGTGTGTGTGTGTGTGTGTGTGTGTGTGTGTGTGTGTGTGTGTGTGTGTGTGTGTGTACCCACATGGCACAGGGCTGTGGAGCAAAGAGCCAGAACAGACTCAAAGGAGCTGCCAGAGACATGATGTGGGAATAGCGACACACACAGAAAGAAAGACTTCCTGAACACAACACAAACATACACACAGCTGGGGACGTGTGTGGATGCCAAGCGAGAGGAGAGTGAAAATGAAGAGAGCCTATCACTTATATATAGATATATTTATATCTAGATATATTCTCTCTCTCTCAAAAGAAATATATTAAAGAAATATATATAATATATTTCTCAGACTGGGTCTATTAGGACATAGGAATTCATACTGTTGGAATTTACTAATCCTCGTCATCTAATCCATGTCCCTTTGCCTTCTGCTTCCTGTGTAGACATAAACTACATAACACCTCTCCTACACTCCTCTAAACCAGTCTCACCACTTGATGCACATCATGTTTGTGTTGTGTTGCTGGTCACACCTGAGCAGACGTAAAAGTGTGACTTGATGAACTGAAGATCAAAGCCAGGTGAAAGGAGGGCAGCACTAGAGCTTTTCTCTTCACTTCTCCAATCATTTTGTTGTTATTTATAACTCTATGTATATGGATATGTAGCCTTCTTTTTAAATGATTTCTCATTTTTCTATATATATATATTCATTAAATAATTATTTCTCTTATCCTTGTGTCCTCGGGATCAAAACACCATAAACATGCTTGGATGCTTGAAATCAGAATGCTTGAATTCTGGGGCGACAATTTGTGGAAATATTTTGATAATAGCATTACTTTAATATTTACTATGCTTTAGCGCTTACTTTGCAGCCAGCAGGCAGGCAAACCACAGCTACTAACTATTTACATCCTCAGAGTTTGCCAGGCTGAGGTGGCTTGGTGACCTCAACCCTTCCCATGATTATTTACTGCCTGAACCTGAGCCAAATCTCTTTTAACAATAATTTTAACAATCAGCTTAGCTTAGCACAAAAGAATGAAGATGGCAAGAACAAACAGCCAGTATCCACCCAAAGGTAACAGAATCGGCCTATCGACACTTCCTCTGGTGATTAAATTGGTAAATTTACTAAATGACCAATTTAGTAAAATTACAGACGGTGGTAATAATTTCTCTTCTAACTCAGAGTGATGAATGTGAATACGTGTTTTTGCCAAAGTGTTAAACTATTTCTTTAAGGTAAGTGCGTTAATACATCTCTTCCTTTTAGCAGAAAGAAAACAAACAGCGCTCTAGTGGAATAACCTTTGTGACTAGATGGCTTCATACATCAACTTTGTGCCCTGGTTCTCTCACACAGGGCATTAGATTAAAATTTAATGGTTCCTGAAGAAAAAGCAGAGCAGAATAAAATAGAAACTTTAACATTAGACATTTGTTTTCCCTTGTGGAGTCTGAAACAATCTCTAAATATGGAAGACAAGTCACATTCAGTCACTTTGGAGAGAGGACACGATCGTTACACGAAGGTTTCGACTTTAAAGAGCTTCATATAACATTGATTAAAACAGGCTTCATGGATCTGCTAAATATAATCAACATGATTTTACCCTTAAAACTTCAGCATGAACAAAAACTCCAACTGCTTGAATCAAACTAAAATGATTTAAGCCTTGTAAATATTATTTAATAATGCTTCAATACTCAGACATATAAAGACTATGTATCAGACATGACTGAAAATCACAAAAGCTGACCACAATCGCGCAGACGCATGCACACGGACCTAGAACACGTGTAGCTGTGTTTTTGCAAGTAAAGAGCTGAGTTTGGGCTTTGAGGACACTGAAGAATGGTTTTAATCTCTGCGTTTCTGAGGAAGACAGAGATCAGGACAAACAGGAGCAGGAGCGAGAAGGAGAGCACAGCCAGATAAAAATTGAACACAGAGCAAGTTGTAAAGAAAGAGAGAAAAACACCAGAGAGGAAGTAAAAGTGTAGATTTCAGCAGTTAGGACTTGTTGAAAGCACAAAGGCCACAAAAACTGCGTTCACTCCCGATCAAAGACGAACCCAACACCACAACAGTCGCACAAACCTCCGAAGACAACCGCTGAAAACTTTCCCAACTTCTCAGCAAAAAAAATTTAATTCAAGCAGAAATTCAATTCAAGCCTGTCTGTTCATAAAGTAGTCTACGTTGTTGTGGGCAGAGCACAAGCAGTGGTAAAAAGCGCGTCCGATTTGGTTGTGTGTGCGTGTTTTCTACAGTGTTAGCAACACCTCGTCCTCTTTTTAAATCCCTTTCACAGCATCACAGATCTGACAGTCAGCTGTGATCACGTCAGCACTTCCGTGCACCTATAATGACGAGCGCACAGTTGAAGATAAGACATTATGCATGCGGGCACCTCTGACCCGCACACCTCGGTCTTGTTCCCGAGGAAACGACATGTTTTATTCTCTTGTGTAAAGGTTAATTGATGGTCATACCTCGTTCCTTACTGCGCGTTTGTCAAAGCAGCTGCTACTGTCCTGTTTTGGCTCCGTCCCCCAGAGAAATCGAAGCTGGTTCTTTGAATGTCAGATACCAAAGGAACGGTTCTGCTGCTTGCGGCCTGTGTTACATTCTAGCCATTCGTTTCTACTTCTGTCGCCAACGGGCACATGTCATTATTTAAAATGATATTTCAGAGCCTTTACTTTATGCTTTAAAATTATGGTGCATCAGACGTGGCTCATAAAAGACTGAAGACATTTAGTTAGATCTCATTAAAGATTTATTGAACCACAATCTAAAATCGAGTCGAGGAAATAAAACAATGTTTTGAGGGTGTGTTTGGACTCTGACGCTGCCTAAACTAACATTCAGACGAGTGTAGCTCTTCTCACATCCCTTCTCCCTTTGACTTCTCTTGCTTTCCTAAAAGACACTTGGGGACTCCAAAAGTCAGCCGCCCACTCTTCCCCATTTAGCGGCTCTCCCCCGGCTGAGTCATTTATTTAAATCCATATTCATCTTCCTTCAAGCTAAGTGATCTATCTGAATTTACAGCTACTTTCCCCCCTGTCTTCCGTCTATTTCTTACTATCTCGTATTTTCTCCATTAGTCTCTCTCAGATGGATATTTCCTCAGTGCGAAGCCATCCATCCATCCATCTCTCTCACTCTCAGATTTCATCTTGCAATCTTCTTCCATGTGTTTCACACTCTTCCTTTTTCCATTTTTGCCTATTTCACTTGTTCGGTGCCTTGGGCAATCCAATCCATCTGACTTTAAGAGTCATCTCATCCAATCAGGGCCCACTCGGTAGACAGGGGCGGGCCCTGAGGGACAGACTAACCAACTCTCTGATGGGATTAGACCTCCCACCTGTCCATCATTTAAGAAAACCTATACCAGGCCAATCGCCTCTGCTCAGTTTCTTATGCCGGTGATTTAGGTATGGAGCTTTGCTGAGCACGCATGCACACGCACACGCACACGCACACGCACACGCACACGCACTTAATGTCTAGGTAAGAGTTGCACAATGGTTCAACATGATCTTGACTACTAACTTTGCATGAACTAACTTTGGCCTCTGTCTTTAGTACAAATGAATGTAATGGGCAGTGGAGTGTTTTATTTAGAAGTGCAGCTCCTTCCCTCGTCCTCTGTGTCTCCCTCCCCAGTAGAAAAGTCCTGTTACTTCAGAGACTTCAGAGACCGGGCTTTAGGAGGAGGCAGGATGTGTGTCTATGCAGTTGTGCTGGCATGAAATGTTTTTTATTTTTTAGAACCATCCTAGGCCCTATGTGAATTAGTACTGTATGCTTATTAGCATAGGGATATGAGTCAACATTGGCCCCAATATGTCTGGTTTTATGGCCTTATTGTGGCCTAGGTGTGTGTGTGTTTGAAAGGGTGCAGACGTACGTGTCTTTGCTTTTGGAGTTTGTCTTTTGTATTTCTAACACATAATTAAATTCGTATTTAAATCAAAGTTACGACTGCTACCAGTGTGTTACTTTCCTTAACATTTTGTTGAGTGTTATAGAGAAGACTGAAACGGCCTCTGGCTCTGGTACGTGATCTCGTGTGAGACAGTCACTGAAGCTGGAGTTTCCTGGTCGTTTCAATCAGAGATGTTGTCTCTAGCTACAGGAAGTGGAGTCGAAGGCGAGTTGCTTGAATTGTGTCCATCCAGGACATTTAATTCATCCCAGGACACGACTGAGCAGACTGAGCCTGTTCAGCTTGATATTTATTATGCAGCACAGAGCTAATCATACCAGTGATTACCTGCTTGTTCTCTGCCGGTTTTTGCCCTCTCAATTTTCCACTACATGGCTTCGTAATAACAGTTAGTGAATAAGGCTTAAGTGGATGTAAACATCAGCAGGGTAATGCTGGATGGGCCAGACACCCGACCTCTATGCAAACGGATCAACAGCCTGGCCTTTCTAATGGTAATAGCTCCGCAGTGGAGGCTGACCGCTGGCTGTTAACAAACCGCGCTGCCGCACTTGACTTAGTCGCTCTTTCGCCAGCGTTTCTTGTCTCTCCTTCCTTCTCTGTGTTTTCACTTTTTGACTTTTAAATAGGCTCAGTGGGAGAGGAGACAAAGCAAGAAATGGCTTGAGAGAGAAGCAATTTAGAGACTACAAACAGCATCAGACTGTTGAGGCATCTGATCAGGAAGCCTCCCGGACGGCGCCTCCCTGCAGAGCTATTGTGTGCACGACTGACCGGGAATAGACCCCGGGGCAGAAAGGGGCGATAATACATCCCAAGCAGCACGAGTCAGCCTCAGGATTCCTCAGGAAAAGCTGGAGGACACAGCTGGAGAAATGACATCTGGGTTGCTCTGCTGTTACTCTAACCTCCGACATTTCCTATATTACGCTGACGTGGAACCGCACACAAAACTGCGTTAAGTTTATTTTTCATATGAAACACAAAGATACAACATTTTCTCTAGGTAGACAACATATCTCTAAAAGCAATGCAAGTTTTTTAAGTATTCATTCACTTAAAAGTATATCCCACAATGTTCCAGGAAATGTAAACTGTCACAAGTACTTCCCATGTTCTCAGCAACACAACTCTAAAAGCAGTTAAACCCTGGGGCCTTTACCCAGTTTCACTCCGAGTGAATTACCCACCACAGTTTTAGCATTTTCACAACACGTGGCCATATTTAACTTCTGCTTTCAGACAGGTTTTGAAAAAATCATGCTGTTGCTTAGGTTCTGTTCTGCAGGACAAGCACATGTGAAGGTGGATGAAGCGGCTACTGTATGTACAGTAGGACCTAAAGCTAACAATGAGCATTTCTCTGTGAAACCTAAACCAATTTAACGTTGAACAATCGGTCGCATGTTTCTCTCATCAGCTTGTTCATCGCTCAGTAATACGTTTACTGTACACACACCCACAAAGCTGCTACTTGAAGAAAGAAACGCTGGGCGAACCTCCTTCACCCCTAATGCTCTGACATAAAAATACAGGTCAAGCACAGGGACGAGTAGCAGCAATCCTGCCTGTCTGAACCTGAACCGAATGTGCAGCAGTGACGGGGCACTAATGCACTGCCAGGAAGCAACGCGGCTCCCAGAGGAAACACAAAATGGATACACGGCAACGATGTCCATAGATGTCTATGTGAAAGAGTGAGACGAAGAGAAAGGAGGTCGGCGTAACACAGTGTATGTGTTGTGAGGTTGTTGTGTGTGGACCTTGTGGTCAAACTGTTATCTTGAGCTACTGACCCCGATCCACTGATCATCCTGAATTATGGCCAGTCTGCATTTGTGTTAAGAGAAACGATTGGGATATGCAGCGTTTTGCACCAGCCTAGCAGGCCCGCTGTGTATTTTAGCATGGTAATTAGCAGCTAATTAGATATTGATCAAGGCCGGTATATTTTATGGAGGTGAGCACGAGTCACAAGGGGCAGAGGGCAACACCTCAGGCATCATTTACCTGTACTGTATATGAACACACACACAGGTTCAGTCTATAGATGTAAGGACACTTAATGTCATAACAGCAAAAAAAAGAAAAGTCAAGGAGAGGAGGACAGATAATTAAAAATCTGGAATTAGGAGCTACTAATGGTCTGGTCTGATGTTGGGGGCATCAAATCACTGGCTCTTCCCTAAGATTGTTGCTGTGAGAAAGACAGAGCGAGAGAGAGAAAGAGAGCGAGAGAGAGAGAAAGAGAGGCACAGAGAGAGAGAGAGAGCGAGAGAGAGAGAGAAAGAGAGAGAGAGGCACAGAGAGAGAGAGAAAGAGAGAGAGGCACAGAGAGAGAGAGAGAGAGAAAGAGAGAGAGGCACAGAGAGAGAGAGAGAGAGAAAGAGAGAGAGGCACAGAGAGAGAGAGAGAGAGAAAGAGAGAGAGGCACAGAGAGAGAGAGAGAGAGAAAGAGAGAGAGGCACAGAGAGAGCGAGGCCTCTGCCTTTAATCCACTTTACCTTTCATTTCCATTCTAGGCTCTCTCATGACCCAGGCCACCAGGATCGAACCCTCATCCCATTACTCTTTTTGTCACTTCCTTTCTCTCTAATCACATACCGTCCATTTTCCCTCACATAATCACAATCATTAAAGTTAATTGCAAATGCTCAACTTTATCGTTGGTTTGTATGGTGTTATTTGAACCCGCAGTATTTAAAACTGATGGCATATCGAGGCCCAGCTTTAGGGAAATAGATGTGTAGTGTTTATCAAATAAGAAGCTCTGGCATCAGTGTGAAGTCAGTTTCATGCAGGTCAAGAAATGTAGTCAGAGGTGTCAGAGGACAGATAAAAGGAAAATACTCAGGAGTACAAGCTCTAGATTTCAATTCAAGTACAAAGGGAAAGGACTCCACTAAGAACACAGCTTGAACCTGATGCTTACGATAAATATAAAATACTAAACATACACATAAAAGTATATATTCCACACAGTCCATATTTACATGACACATTCTCGAATGTGAAAAACGTGTTGTTGCTTCTTTCATTTAATGGTTTACACACGTATGATGTAACTGCTAACATCTAAGGTTAATAGATAATCTTTATTCACAGTGTTAGCACATTAATTGTAAGTAATTAAACATATTACTTGACACGTTTGTTTAAATGAGTTGACACTAACATGATTGCATTTGTTATTATAGTGACCTCGGTTTTACTACCCACATAATTTACTTGGATAAATTAAAAATCATCTCTCAACCGAACACATAATTATCCTTCACATCCATTTATACAATTGTTCTGCATTTTCCACATTGTACATATGATTAATTTAGAATTTATTTATCTGTTTTAATCAGCAGCTGGCCAGCAGCTTTGTGTTGAAGCACTAAGAATCAAATCGTTTGCCAAGAGCAATAAATGTACAAGAAATTGTCCTTGTGACTTTGATGCATGTTCACAGGTTCCTGTAGTGACCTACTGTGAAATAAACAGAGCAGGCTAATAGATGGACTTCAGGCTCCAGTGTAAGACTTCAGGAAATTACACACACCATCCAACATTCAGCAGACTGGACTGTACAGTATGTAGCAATTCTGGCATCAAAACACACTGCGGCTATAAAAGCAAATAGAGACACACTGGGCTCGTACTGGACCAATATAAATGCTCAGCGTAAGATTAAATGCATTCTGATGAGTTGCATTTAGCTGCTGAGGATAAAGTGGCTTTAAGCTTGATCTTGATGGTACGGATAGAGTCATAGTCCAGGCGGCACTTGGCAGTAACAGGAAAGGGACTCAAAGAAATAACAGTAATAGCGGTATTGTTAAACCCAGAGGGAGATGAGGGATTTGGTCGCACAATAACCTGCTTATCATGTTTTTATTCTCTGTCTAAACCTGATGTGGCACCGTTGCTGACTAAGACACTAATGATAGCTTTAAATGCATACGGTTGAAAAAAAAAGCCAGAAAAGGGGGAGAAAGGAGCTTGATCAGCACAGATGATGGCCCGATATGGCTCTTTCCGCTTGGCTCCATGTTTTATGCAGCATGTCATATTAAAGAAACATTTACTTGCTATTGCAGCTTGTACAAGTCATCTTTCATTCATAATGTCACCCTGCAGTGGGGCAGTATTATCAACCTTGTACACACACCCAGACGCGTTGTTCGACTCACGGCCAACTTGTATCCACCTACGCAGTAATTCCCCAGATGTCTGCCTCAAGCTCACCCGGAACTGCTACATTACCTTGTCTTTACCTAAAAACCAGAACCAAAATACAGGCCTCCAAACACCACTGCAGGGGGTCAATGCTGCGCGTCCTCGGGTGCAGTGGAGGATGGTGGGGGAGGAACTATATTGGGCTCTGGAAGTAAGTTTCTTTCATCCACTTTAACCACATAGGTTAGTAAAAAGCACACCCATGTTAAATGACTGAGCTTGGTGCCATTCTAGCGGCAACTCCTTCCAGAACCTGTTCACCATCGTACTTTGGACTTGGGTTACATTTTGAGTTACGTTGTTGTACTGTATGTCCTATCGGGATTAAAGCTTCTCCACCCTCAGCTTACCTGTCACACCTCATGTCTCCCCTCTGCTTTACATTCAAGCGCAGCGGCTGCATGTAGGCTCGTCTCCATAAAAACATGTCCTTCCCCGCGTTTTAAATCTGATGTGCTCTACCACCTCCATCAACGGGAATAGCTCTGTGACCTTCAGAAACCAGCATCCCATTGATTGATGTCTGCTTACCTCAAACTGTGATGAAACGCCTCCTTTGAACACAACTCTACCTACACAAAAACAGTAGCACTTGCCTCATCTGCATAATTTAACCCAGTTGAAATCACACAACGGAAAACTTCCACCGCCTCACTTTCAAATTCCACTTCTCTAAAGAAATTCTCATTAACTACACACATCGAGGACAAACACATGGTGCCGTTCCAAGGACAAGCAGCTTCGTGTGCATGTGGGATCACGCAGGCACATGTCAAACTCTACGACTGGTTCATTAAGTGGCGCACAGATCAATTTGTAATCTGCTTTGTATCTGTCGCAACACACGCAGAAACACACACACACCCTAAATCTCCACCGAACATGCATTCAAACACACAAACACAAGCTGCACACTCTCCTCTATCGGCTCAGAACCTTTTCGTCTTCCTCTTTGTCAAATTCAATTACTGACGACATCACTAAAGGAATCTCCACACGAGCCAATTACCACTCAAACCCCCCGGGTGTGCCGGCGAGGGTCACGTGACTTACGTTCGATAGGAAGAGTGAGTTTTATCCCATTTAAATGTATGTGTGCTGTGAGTTCAGCTCCACCTGCATCAGCTACTGTAGCTGATGTATGTTGCTTTACAGTGGTAGCAGTGTCGTGCTCCAACGCGTTTGTTTGCCATTTCCACCACGACTCCACAGCGTTTTTGCAGAGTGAGCTGCCGTAGCCACCAGCGCCCACTTCACACAGTCGCGTCATCTTCTACGATCATGTGATGTGTCCAGCGGAGGCAGAACCTGACCAATACACAAAAGTGTGTGTGTATTAAAAGACGCCTCAGACTATTCACGCGTTGGGACACACTACACAAGAAATACCTATTGTTTTGTGCTGGATATGGGCACTTAATCGATCTTAATGTTGAAATGCAGACCATTAAAGTTCCTTGTTAAAGCCGCATCTACAGTATCTTTCCATGTTCCTCTCTTATCCACTACTTTCCTTGTGTCCTTCTTCCCGCCCCCGGTTTCCAATTCTCTCCTTCCTTTTCCGCCTCTCTTCATCGATCCATCCGTCATCTTCTCACCACCCGCATCCTTCCTTCTCCCACCTCGGTGCTTTGTCAGACGAAGGCTTGCGTGAGGTCAGGATAATGGTACTAATTTGTGTGTATCTGCGTGTGCGTCCCCTATCTGTCCGCTACTGGCTGTGACACCGCTGACCTACACATACTGCCGTGTCAACAGCAGCAACACATACGCGCATCACAAATGACAGCATCTCAAGGGAGCTTAACAAGGGAGTTTACCCAGACAGAGAGACCACGGAGGGTGGGCCGAGGAAGAGGAGGGACGTTATTAATGACGTACAATAGTTCGTCAACAACAACCAAACAACAAGAGCTGCTTTAGTGAATACTACTTGTGAAATTCACCCAGACTCTACGTTCATTAGCAGGGCCTGGGAAAAGTGCAGCGCAATTCCCCCTGCAAACATTTATCCAGCAGGAGTAATTAAACAAAAGGTTGGTTAATGGATGTGATGTGAAACCAAATGAGAGCTCTAATCTCCTTCCTCAGACTGTAACAGCTGAAACAGAGACGCACCATTTTCCCTTCAGGAGTTTATAGTTTCATTCAGGTGAGCTGACGAATGAAGCCAAATAGGAGCCGTCGCTCAGTAAAGCTGCAGTAAAACAGTGTAAAGCGACAGTAAATGGAGGAAACAGTAGACATTAGTTTATTAATTCTCAATGTCGGCTGAAACCTGGACACTGGAAAAGCTACTACAGAAGAAGACGTGTGTCAGACATGTGTATGTAAATGAACAGTTCAGTACGTAGTTGTGCACACGGGTCAGAATTTGTCTGACGCTGGGTAACTGCTACCTTCCAGCCGCGGCTCAGGGCCGACGGTCCACGGCGAGCGATGCCTAGTCTGCAGTGCACTTACAGGTGTCACAGTGGCTCTGACGTGTACAGCAGCAGCTGGACCCCATGGGCGCTATAGTCAAACAGCTGTCTGTGTTTGTGACTTCTCCTGCGTTTGTGCAAAGACGCAGGAGAGAATATCTGTCCCATCAGGTGTCAACAAACAACAGTGACAGCATCACTCGGCGAACAGTAAATCATCCTGTGCACACATCAAACCAGCACAAAGGAAGGTTTAAGGGAGGCAAACAGTTTATCCACACACCGGTGAATTTCTACAGTCACCTTTGTACTTAATAGACTGTGGCATAATAATAGTTCTCTTTATTTAACATTTTATGTATATCATAACAGAACATCAGCAGTAGAGCATTTGTGTGTCTTTTTGTTGTTCAAAGCTCCTTTTAATCTTTTGCTAGAAAAACGTGAGTTGCATTTTACAAATTCTTTGTGTTAAATATTACAATGTATCCAGTTTGTAAGACTACAAACATGAATTTGCTCCCACTGCATCTGAATGTCTGGGTGTAGAGGGAATGAAGACGTACTGGTGCCAGACTCTGGGCACAGCTGTGCTTTACGTTGTAGCATGAGAAGTACACGTTGCAATGCAAATGGTGCTTAGACTGCTAAAATATCCTTCAAATAGTTCTATGACTATTATTATAGTGTGCTATTATGATTGTGCACATGTGGCCCCTGCGTGTGCTGTACGTGTGCAAGGACACAGAAATACACGAGGAAACCTCTCCATGCACACGCACACACAAAGATCATCACATCTATCTGAAGGAGTTCCTTCCACTTTCACTGTGTTCTTATTGATCGTACTTAAACAGCACCACTCCTGTCGGCTTGTACCAGGAAATTGGCTTCATATTGAAACTGTCACAGCAAGGGTGCGTTTCATTTTGGGCCCCGAGGGCACAACGAACTAAGGACGGAGGAATCAATCTTCCTTGGCACTGGCATGTTTCTGATAATGTGTTTTTTGACGGTACAGTATTTTATTAATTACTGCTGTAATGCTATTGCTTGTTAGTGCTTGACCCCGTCCTTCCACTACAATAGGAACAACTTCTGCAAGAGTCCTACAAAAAGAGTTTGGAGGGTTTGCATTCCACCCATTCTAGTAATTAAGAAGTATTTTCATATGACATTCAGTGAAACAGGCGGTGAGATTAAGGAAGCCGGCCCACTGCGATAACAGTCTCATTATGCACTTTTTGCACACAGTGAATTAGGGAACATAAATCCTCCACGATTTTAGATCATAATGATGAACCAAGATGGAGCCCCTGCTGTGTAAAGTACCCCCAGTTTACCTCCTCACATCACGGTGATTTCCTGCCTGTTCTGTGTTGTCTCATGCGCTTGAACAACAAATTCCCACAACTAAGGACATTCTGTAAACGGTTTGAGCCCATTTTTCTCTTTGGAACATGTTTTAACACAGCAAAACATCAACTGGTTAAATTACAGCTTTACTGGTGTCTTATAAGACAGACCAATAGAAACAACCCTGCTTAAAGTAAAACGTGCCCCAAAGAAAATTTTATCTCAGCCATAACATGGATGTGTGTGTACACTCTAAACGTAATTGTAATTTCTCTCTCTATTACAACTGTGTGTTTGTGTGTGGTTCTGTGTGTTTGTGTGTGTACAGTATTTGTACCTTGACCACCTCAAAATTGGTGGAGCTACAGGTGATCGAGTCGTCCACCTCCCTCACCTGCCCATCGGTTTCCACGGTAACCACTTTTACAGGCACCGTGATGCGTTGCCCTGTAAGAATGGCTGTGTTCACCACCTCTGTGTCCTGCAAACAGACACAAAGAGAAAACAAAAGCGCTGTTGAACCTCCATGCAGCAGCGAACGGGTGATGCAGAAGTGACGTAATATTTAGCTACCAAACGCTGAGAAAGTGCATATTGTGTAGCTACAGTAAGGTGTTTGTATGTGATGTCAGCATACTGTGACTCCTCTGCATGAGGAGACAGGACAGGCTGATACTTAAAGAGTCAGAGTCAGCTAACAACGGCGGAGGGAGAGAGAGGAAAGAAAGAAGTGATTATGAACCTCACGATTATTGTAATCAACATGATTACATTTGATTAGATCCTTCTAACAAAAATAGCACAAACAAACCAGTGCACACCTTGGAGCACAGTGTGTCAGAATCAATCTTGATTATTTGAGTTTCAAGGGGGCATTTGTCACCGCCAACACACACCAGCCTAATTACTGGGTATTTTCCTGGTGCCACCGTTTCTGGATGGTGTGTATGTGTGTGGGTAAGCATACAGGATCCCAACAGAGGTGATGAACACTAAATAAACGACAAGCACACTCACATGATGAGGATGTTTGAAAAGGCTGGACATTTATGCGTTGCTGGTTTTGAAAGGACTCAAGTGTTAAATTTAAGATTAGGTTAGTCGGAGCATAAACGCAGCTGGGTGGGTGCGTCCAGGGTGAGGATTTGGGGTGAGAGTGGGCTCGATTTAACCACAGTGATTACTTACATGTAAAAAACTGTTCACCGCCCTCTTAGAGCGACCCACTAGGTTTTCCTACTCTCTTTGGTATCATCCACGTATCCCTGCCCTATGTCAGAAAAATGAACCTTCTATACACTAACCCAGCGGAAGACAGTGCAGGTGGTGAGAGGGAAAGACAGGTGACAGGAAGGAGGAGCAGTGGGGACAAACAGGATTAAAAGCATGGAAAGATGAAAGAGGGAGTGCAGGGGTATGAAGGGCAAGAAAAGTCGACGTGAAGAGAAGAAGTAAATTAATGAGAAGATTCTCCTTCTGCCTTCAGGGTAGGGAAGCAGATGGAGAAATAAAAACATCAAAGAAGGGAAAAAAAAGAGAATGGTGACAACAATAAGATAGATGTATCTGTGTTTGTGGTTGGTACACTATGTAGCTTACAGTATGTGTATGTTCAGATGTGACTATGTGCATCCTGGGAAGCAGGGCCTCGAAAGTCAGAGCAGCATCATGTTTACATCTTTACCATCTTCACCACAGACGCAAACAGAAGGTGAGGAAAAAAACTCATTAAAAGAAGTAATATCAGCATGTCAGGCAGCGGCGGCGGCTACATGTGCTGAGGTTTTATTGCTTTTACAGCCCTGACGTTGTCTGCGTGTTGGCGTGTGAATGCTTCTGTCTGTCAGCAATTAAAGAAAACTCGATGGCTTGCTGATAAGTTGGCAGCAGTGCACGCCGATGCCAAACGCTGCTTTTCTTAGAGTCCTGCTAAAATGAAATCGCTGTTATTCAGTGCAGACTCTTCAAGCCGTGGATTCTCTCGGGAGGAGAAAAGCTACAGAGTTCAGGTTTTAATGACACATATTAAAGGAATCTGCAGCTAAATTCTGCTTTTCCGCTTTGCAGGTCTTGAAGCCCTGTTTAGAGCGACACAGTGACAGAGCATTGTTCCTGTATTTCCATCAGCTGACCCTCCTCCAGTCTGACACTAGCTGTCTATGGAACCACCGCAGGCTGCTTCCTGTATCTACTGTAACAGTCAGTATTTAACCTTGTCATAATAAGTGCAACAGCTTAAAAACCTGCCTTTCCTGCAAGTGCTTTTACGAGTGAATTAAAAAAGGAGCAGAGAGCTAAGGAAAAAAAAAAAACAAACGGAGACATGGAAGAAGGAGTTGAGTGGAAAAACGAGGCAACGCAAAATTAGAAACAGAAAATTTTTTAAAAAGAGACAGATAAAAGCACAGTAGGAGGAGGAATATTAGAGCGAGAGCAAAGGAGACAGAGAGAGAAAAAGAAAGCATTTTATGCCTGTCCAAGGGAATTATTAAGTGGCTCGTCAACAACTGGCTCCCCACTGCCTTCAAAAGCTGCTTCGTACTGCACAGAGATAAGCTCAGAGGAGGTGTGTGTGTGATTGCGAGGTCTTCTGTGTTCAGCGTTGGGATGTATGAATGAGCAAACGTTTGTGTGAGGTCACGTAGGTTCCTGTTTGCACCCGTGCATGGGCGCGTGCGCCAGGGAAGGAGGAACGAGCGTCTGCGCTGCCTCGTGTGTCCGTGTTCGTGCCCGCGCGCCGCAAAGATAAGCAAAGTCTAGGACGCGGCCTCCTATGCGGTGCATGCATGTGTGATTTGAAGTGAAGCTAGTGGAGCGAGACCACCCAAGGTAGAAACACACACACATGCATGTACGCACCCCCCAAACACACACACACACACACACACACACACACACACACACACACACACACGTGGTTGTAAAAGAGTTGACACAGTGAAAAAAAAACAGGAGCTTTTTGCTCTTCTGTACAAATTCAATTCCAACTGTGGCTTACAATAAGAGCGTGTAAGCAGTTCTCTCTGTCTCTCTGGTGGTTTATCACTGTTTTTACCTCTCTCCATCTCTCTCTCTCTTTCTCACCCACACACTCTCACGTTTACACACAAAACACCCCAGTCTCATCCAGTCAAAATGGAAGCGCTGCCATGTAATCTACGGTTGTGTTTCCAGTAAATGCACGAAGGCATTTACACACTCACACACACACACACACACTCACACACACACGGAAAATAGATCTATCCTATCTACGTTCCTGTTCATTCCTTAAATTGTCTAGTTTCTCATTTGGAGGAAATTGCTTGGAACATACACGACCCTGATTCTCCCTTTGCTCTTGTTGTGACCTTTTCAGCACAGTCTGATAACGCGAGCGCAGAGGATCTCCTTCTCCCGCTGCACTGTGTGATCGATTCAAACCTATAAACTGTGTGATATGAGAAATACTGAGAAAAATGAGTCCCCACAAGGCAGCACACAAACGGGGAGCTGTGCACCACACATGAATGCATATTTGGCACATTAACATAGTCATAGCCTGAGACACATAAACACAGGCCAGCACACATGTAAAGCATGAACAGTTAACAGAGAAATGTGCAGCAAATATCCCACCCGCTGTTAAAAGCTGCCAGACGACCTATAGAACACATAACACCACCTCTATCGACGGCCTGACCAATTAGCTAATTAGGGAAAGTGTTAATGGAGTAACTGTCTCTCTTTTTCTAAACCAGGAAGGAAACAAATGCCCTCCAGTAACAATCCCTGTGTGTTTGCATTTTTCTGTGCGCAAGGTAGGTGGGACTTGCATCAGCTAATTGGCATCATCACTGTTGCTGCTGACTCTGCCGTTCCCCGCGTTAAACGTGTGCGAACACCTTTTCTGCCACGGAAACATGCGCTACAACTCAAATTCAAGGGATTTCAAGTGAAAGAATGGACTGAAAGAGAAATAGTGAAGAACGTCAGGCAGAAATGGAAAAATAGCAGTGGGGCTAAAAAAATGGCCTTGTGGTTAATAGAGACAGACGCAAACAGTGTAACGGAAGTTTACTGAATGCCAGCGTTCATCAGCAGCACGTGAGCCTTCTGTTGTGTTCCATCCTGAAGGCGTCTTTGTATTTCTATATGCGCCTCAGGCAAGAACGAGTATGTTTAAAAGCTACACGAGAGAGTGAGAAATTCAAATTACAGGTCATGCATGCACAGCCTTTATAGCGTTATATATGACATCAGTAAAGTACAGGAGATGTGCACGCGTGGTATGAGACCGCGTTACTGCTCCAATTTAGTCTTTACGGATGGAATAACATTAACCGCCGAAGCCTGGTCATCCTGCCAGTCTGTCATGAAGCCAGGTTATTGTTGTTATTCATAGCTAACATATGCAGATTAGACATGTGTATGGAGTTTACGTGTTGTACATAGTCAGTGACTTACTGACCATGAGTGTCGGTGAACAAAAGCAGACGTAATATGAAACTAGTGCTGAGGCACAGAGAGGACAGAAGCATTTCCTCTATGAGCCGCAGCACAAATGCAAACACAGGTCTTTAAGTGTAATTTTAATCTGTTATGGTCTATTTAAAGGTAGCAGTTGTCCAGGTCATCGTGTTGTCACATCTGTTCAAACTGTGCAACAACAAAGTGTGTGTGTGTGTGTGTGTGTGTGTGTGTGTGTGTGTGCGCGTCTCTGCGCTGGGGCTCAGCTGTGAAAGGAAAATTGGTTGAAGGCACTTAGCTGCAATTTACTACAGACCCATTAAACACATTGAGTGGATCTGGACAGTAGATTCAACTCCTCGATGTCCTGCACATGCGTCAGAACAACCCTAAGTAGTCGCATACACGTCCTGTAGGGATATTTTGAAGTTAATTTTAAATAATACATTTTTAAATTATTTGATATGATTTAACAGATTTGCTAAAACAAAAATATGCTCACTACAATAAAATATGACTGAGCTGCTTATTATTGGACAAAGGTGCAACGTTTTGTCACAGGTATAAACATATAGATGAATATAGTCAAGTTGTTAGTCAACTCAAGTCAAGTCAAGTTAAGTGTGTGTTAACTTTTTGTGAGACAGAGAAGCATCAATATTTCCTGTTCAATTTCCTCCACGGTTGAAGTGGGATAACCATTTTAGAGAAAACACGGTGATCTACATCTTCATTATCATTTCTGGTTGGAAAAAAGGAAAAGAATAGAGGCAGCAGGAAATTAGGCTCGTACATTACCCGGAGGCGAGTGATTTAAAGAATGGAAAGAGTTCAGACACCATGAAGCTTAGTACAGAGAAATGTGTCCAGATTAGTCCACATTAGTTACATTCTCATGTATTCCAGCATCCAAACACCTGAACTTTGACCTCCAGTAGGCTTTGTATGAGTAAAACAGTAATTTGCCAGTGATTTGTTATTGGGTCTGATATGTTTCTGTTAATGTGCTGTATAATAGCACATCCTTCTTGTTGTCTTGCCTCCCTCTCGCCCCTTAAAGTCTTGAAGTCCTGAAGCAAATGAACCTCGACTACGACTGATAATGTGATTCAGCAGAGCGTCTGGCTGGTGCCACAAAAGTCAATACAGTTTACTACAATAATTAGAGACTGGTTTTCTAATGTGCAAACTGTTGTGTCATCAATATCGCATCAATACAGTCTGGACAGAGTGAGGTTATTTTTAAATCTTTAAAGAAGTTTAAAACAATAGATGCTTGCACCACTCTCCAAAAAATATGAAAATTAGCTGGCGTGACCACAGATGTGTCCGTGTTGGTTGTTAGAGCAAAAGGCAAAAAAGGGAAACAGCATTTTAGAGAAAATGTTAATTTGCTGTGTAGAACAACAAACAACTGGTTTTCTGCCTACACTCAAGAGAGGAAAAAGATTAAAGCGAGCAAGTGAATGTGGTTTGATAACAGAAAAGTGAAAGAGAGCGAACAAGGAAAAGAGGTGAACCGTGAAAAGAGAAAACTGAAAACTGTACAAACAGTCAAGAAGAATTAGGAAGAGGAGCAGAGGAAGTCGGGAAAGAGCAGAAGAGAAAGGTAAAAAAACAGGAAAAGAAGGATCATGAAGGGAGGAGAGACGAGAGAGGTGACAGTTGGGTGAGCTGCCTAGACAAGACAGAGGTGTGTGTGTGTCTGTGTGTGTCTGTGTGTGTGTGTGACATGATATGTCAGGGATAAATGGCTATTATCACTATGACAATGTTAATTACAGCCAGACTATTAGGGCAGACGAGTGCCGGCTCATTTATTTGGCTGCAACACAGTTGTGTGTGGGCGTGTGCACATTTGAGCGTAAGCCTGAGCCATTTTTTATGCTAGTGAGTGTATATGGGGGTGATAGCATCAAGTCTATTTGACAGACAGAGTAATTACTTCAGGCTTTGGCCAAATGCTAAAATGTTTCTTGTGATCTGTATGACTTCAGACTAATCATTACCAACTGAGCACGAGCCAGATTTCACTCTCTCTGGCAGGTATTTTGAGAATCTTATAACTTATAGAACCCTACGATTCCACATATTGAGGAATTACAGTAGGGACTGAGTTTGTCAAAGTGATGCTAAACGGCCACAAAAGGAAACAAAATGTCAATGAGAAGCAAAACAGCAAAGAGACACAAAACAACCCTAAACACTCATTAAAGGAGTCGACCGCTCTCTGCCTTGGACTCAGTGAAATGCAATATGTGCACAGGGTAAAGTTTCACACAGCGTTTAGTACCACAGGTGAACGTTGACCCTCTCTGCTGTCAGCATCCTTCCTGCCTCTCCCTCTGGACAACCTAGTGGCTCCTAAACCGATGTCACGCTGTCCCTTCGCTGCCCCCCAGCCTGCGTGTCACAAGGATAATGGGAGCTGTTAATGAGGCGGAGGGGTACCTGGGACCTGGGAGCCACCTCGCTTCTGGGGCAAGTAGCACACATGTAACCTACTGTGACTCCTCCCGATCGCACCGCCAGCATGCAAAGCAAAGGCCGCCTCATTGGACAAATGTGACATAAGCACAAGTGCTAAGGCCCAGGTGTTTAGCAGGTGAAATACCAGTTATAATGCAAAATATAGGCTAAACTACACCGTCTTAAAGTAGTTTATTTCATTCAAATGCTTTGGCTTCAAGTCTTACATTTCATGCTTCTTCTGATTTTAGTGATCAGGAAAATGAGACGTGTGCTTCTGTGGCACTCAGGGCAACTGAGCATCAGCATGAGAGCATCAGCGAACGGCCTGAAATACAAAATGTTAATGCAAAAAGCAGATGACATTTTGCTTTCCTCTTCAAAAACTAATGAAACACATAAAATGCAGAGCAAGGTGGAGGAGATGCTGGAGAGCGACAGGAATAGGGGGCATGGACGGATCGAGATGGTTAGGGAAGGAGAGAGGGTGACGACAGGAAGGAAAGAACGAGAAATTAAATGGAGGGAGTCATTCTGGTGAAGTCAAACCGAGACTGAGGGAGAGATGAAGGGATGGAGCAGGAGGGAGGAGGGATGAAGACATTTGGTAGATATGAAAGCTAACAGCCCATCCAACCGCGCGCACACACACCACTCTTGCAAAGATCCCAGAGAGAATTGTACTTTCAATTTCCAGCCCCCTAATTGCATTAGAACTGCCCTGCTCTCGTCTCCGCCGTCTCTCTCTTCCTCTGTGCTGCCCGGGACTTTCAAGGGACTATTACATGGTGCTGTGCACCTCTGCAGGGCCCTCCTCTTCCTCTCCATCTTTCTCTGTGTATAGCACGCTCACTCTCTCTCTGCTCTGCACCTCATTTCCTCTCTCCCCTGGCCCCTCTTCCTTTGTCCCGTCCTTATTTCATCATCCTTCTCTTTGTTTTTGTTCCTATAAATTAGTCAAACTACTGTATTATTTCCTTATTCTCTGTATTCTGGTTCCTGCCTCTATCAATCTTAGCCATTCCTCCTTTCTCGTCCTCCTATCTGTTATCATATCAGTGTCTCTGTTTCTCACCCACTTCTGTCACGTTTATTTAGCTAAGTGCACTAATTTCAGATGAAGTGGAGGCTGAGCTAACTCTTCGTTCCGGGTTTTATTCTCTCTTCTGTCTTTATTAATTTCTTCTACGCAGGTTGCTGCAGTACTCAGGGCTTTTCTTTTTTTTTGTAACACTCTCTTACCTCCTTTCTATTGCTGATCATGTTCACTTGAGCACAGCACTCAGTCCCCAACTGCTCCAATGCAGCTGCTTTAGTGGCCTACAAGGACTTTGTGGTTGGACTAAGCAGCTCCCGGGTGGGATTAAATGTAACTGAGCATGAAGGAGTTGTTCTCAGTTTCTGATTTGGTTCACAAAAAAAAGAAGTAAAAGTCAAATCAGCAGATCCAGTCTGAAAAACGAGAGCCCTTTGTCTGTCTTCACTTCTTATCCTGTGTCAGTGTAACTCTCCTCCTCCCTCTCTGGCAGCGCAGAGCTGCTCCTGCAGTGTCCTTCCGTCTAACTTTGGCAGCACTTAAGTTTCTTCCTTGTGTTGTTGCATAAGTTGCTCTCTTGACTTGTGCGTTGGCAACATGAAAGTCTGTTTGATACAAGCATTAACACAACAGAAAGAATAGAAAATAGGGAACTTTTTGCCTGCATCACCATCACCACATTTCTCCCTGCAAACTTTTTTTTTGTGGAGATTTTGGAAATGGTTTGAACTTTGTTCAGCCTTTATAGGTCAAACTTGTCTCCTAAAAATTACATTTGTACACTAGAACTGTATCAACCAGATTATGCTTCAGATTACATTACTGATATATATTTATAAATGCAGATGACGACACTTAGAAACTCTCCAATGTCAGTCAGTAAAGGCTAAAAGACTAAAAGTCTATTCCCGTCCACAGTAAAAATAAAAGAACCAGGTGGATTCAACATGGATCAGTGAATGTTTTTAGTGCCTCTTTTCATGATGACATATTCATTTATACTCAGTTAGGAAGCAGTGTCCTCTTGTAGCCTTATAACTTCTGTCATTTCCTGACTTACTAACGAACCTACTTTTGCAGCTTTAAACATCTATTTCTCTTTTCCACCCACACTCTTTCCCCCTCTCCCTCCTCCTCTTATTCCCGTTGAGTGATTGGAGCGAGACAGAGACGCTTGGTATGGAAATGAACCCGGAGCCCCGGACACGCAAGTTCTCCCTGACCCAAATACAGTACATGCGCACACAAACCCACACATATATGCACAGCGTGTGTCATTTGTGTTGATTAATTGGACAGTCGAAAGCCAGTAACAAGCAAATACTGTAATGGAAGTAGGGGGATGTGGGTGTAAAAAAAAGAAGATATCAAGGACTTGGTAACTCTTCTGCAAACTGAATAGACAGTAGTGAGTAAAATTGCAGACACAGAGGTTAATGGCCACAACAACATATTATACAAGTAGCCCAGAAATGTCAAAGCATTGTCTGCGAACTGTCAAAGAAAAGGGTTCACAGGGGAAACTTTATCCGTGTGCATTCATTGAGTGAACACTATGAAACAGAGTCTATTAAAAGAGATTATGTGATAATTGCCTTGAAAATGTCTTAATGTCTCCAACTAATAAGTGGAAGTGTGATTTGTCAAAGTGGCAGGACCATCCTGCTTTCTTTCTGTCATCTGCTGATTTATGATTTGTTGATTTTATGAATCATCACAGACAATCTGCTAGTTAGCTTTCCTCTAAACAACAAAGGCTGGCAGCTGTGTGAGTGAAAACAAACAGGGAGAACCTGGGGAGTGTGTTTGGAAGATTGATTCCACAGTGTCTTGTGTAATGTCAGTGTAAATGAGCAACCTTGAGTATTTAAACCACTGTTGGGACACACACACACAGACACACAATGAAGACTAGCATAGATTGGAACATAAAGGAAAACACCAGCATGAGGAGAAAAAGACTGAAAGAGGCTGTTTTTGATAAACACCCAGACCGTGAAAATGTAAAATCTATAATTGAGTCAGAAAACTGTGTACATGTGCTTCAGCTCTTATCAACACATTGACTTGTTAGTTTCCTTTTTCTTATTTACTGACTTCCTTTTACTGCTACGGGGTCTACACACACACACACACACACGCACACGCACACACACACGCACACGCACACGCACACACACGCGTGCGCACACGCACACACGCACACACACACGCGCACGCGCACACACACGCGTGCGCACACGCACACACGCACACACGCACACACGCACACACACACACACACACGCGCGCGCGCACACACACGCGTGCGCACACGCACACACGCACACACACACACACACACACACACACACACACACACAACCCGTTGAGAAGTGAGCACAAGAGGCACCTTGAAGAAACAAAGATAAACAAGTGTTCCAATTAAGAATTAATTACATAGCAAAACCTCAGAGAGAGGTGAAACCATGTGGAGAAAGAATAAGAGGGCAGGGACGAAGATGAGACGGGCAAAACAAGAAGCCGGAGAAAGCAGAGGGGGGACAGGGGGGAAGAGATGGATGCCAATAAAAAGACCTCTTTTTGACAGGTGGAGGGAGGCCGTATTAAAACGAATAAAATCCAGGACAGGAGAGACAAGAGGCAAGGGAGACGAAAAGACCACAGCAGCCTTTTGTTCACTCGCAATGAAGGCGAAATGTAAAACATAACGTTTAATTATGTCTTTGTATGATTTCAAACCAGCTTCATTTTTATAGAAAGAAAAAAATACAGTTAACCCAGGTGTGTAATGGTGCCTGTAGGGAACATAAAACAACATTATTACTAATCCAGTAATAAGCCGCTAAAACAGCTCTAAGAGCAAGGAGGTATAGCCGCTCCTGTTCTGACCTCCGTTTTCATTCTGCTTTCCCCTGGCTAACATAACATGTTGTTCCCTCCTGCTTCCTCTCTCCATTCGTCTCCATTATTTTCTCTCATTAGCTTTACGACAGAGATCGGCCGCCTGTAAACCAGGTACAGTCAAAGATTTATAGATGTGACTGTCCAAAGGGCAGAACTTTTGATTTTAACGCATAATTACAGCATTAACATAAACAATAAACACTGCAGCCTCCCTTGGTCTGAGCCGCTGTCCGTGGTGCTGAAACTGCGGCTGCTTTGCTGCTTTTGTATATTGGTATAAACTGGTAAAATTAGCTCCTATGCCTCCTGTTACAACGTTTTTTTTATTTGTTTGAGGAGGCACTGACAGCTTCAGCATCAGAATCTGATATAATGCGGTAACTCTTTAAGTGATTTCGCTATTTGAACAACCTGTACTTTTTGTCATCATGCAGCAGATGTGAGCATTATCAGAAAAGGTGTCACTAACAGCTTAGTCACGTTATTGACTTCAAATGTGTCAAATGTGCGACAATAGATGAACCGATTTAAGATCATTTTCTCGCAAGTCTGTTCTGCCTCCTTCTGCCACTTCATCCATGTTCTATCAATCTCTTGCCCTCTTTTTGTCTCCCGTCTCTCTCTCTCACTAAATCTTTCGCCTATGCTCACCTCTCCCCTCCCCTCTAAAAGATGAAACCAATTTTTCAGGAGACAGATTACTCCTAATAATCCCTTGTTTCCTGTAGAGGGCCTCTTTCTATCCCACTCAGACCAGAACCTTAATGGATATGTGGAATAAGGAAGAAAATGTTGGAGACGACTCGGTAATGACAGTGTTCTGGTTTTCATCGTTACCTCGTGAAGACAAAAATCTCTGCTCCACCACATGAATGCCATTGATGAGCTGACTTTTAATTTGGGAGATGGTAGAGTTGAATTACCCAAACAGATCAGACAGACATAACATTTCAGTGACGGCAGACTGCTCTCTCTTACATGTGATCCTTCGTCGTTGTTAGATAGCTCACGTTTGGTTACATGCTTGTGTTTCTGACGTTGTGGTTTTGTTCCGGTCCTCAGGTGTGAAATTGTTTAACAAGCCGGATGTGAGACTGAAAGCTTTTACTTTCAGCCCTCTTTGAAGATTCTATCTTATAATTTCACTCCTTCTCCTTCATTCTTACAAAGGCCGTGAATAGTTGGAGCTTTCATCTTGGTGACTTATCGCAGGGAACCTTCTCAGTGACAGACACCCTAAACAACCAACCAACCAGCACCTGGTCAGTGGTTGTGGTAAACAAATCAGGAGAGCCCAAATGGTTTGTAATAGCAGCTATTTTGATGCTTTTACGTAAGGGAGCGAGAGGAAGGCAAAGTGGAAAAGATGTGTGCGTGTATAGCAAATGTATTTGTGTGAAAGCACAGGCCTTCAGTCAGACTATGGTTGACTTTTTACACAATGTCTAATGCTGCTGGTAAACCATCCAGAGAAGAATCCACTCATAGACGATGCTCTCATGTCCTTGTCTCCTATCTCTGAATTCAACACACTACTTTCAGATCGACTGCATGTTGTGACATTTGGCTTTCTTTGCCATTACGGTTGAGTGACTTGTATGCGTCTGGCTTTTTGACTTTTACTTCCCAACCAGTAACAGATCACCGATCCACATGTATGGTTTGATTATCTTGACAAGCTGTCCTAACATGCGTACGTAGCTCACGCACATCTTAGAGTATACAGCTTTTTAAACCTTTTCTAAAACGCAGTAAAAAGTAAAGCCTGTGATCTGACGCCTTGTTTGAGCCTAATGATCTGATTTTTTGTAACTAAATCTTACATTAGTGATTTCTCTTCCAATGCCCTCTGTGCATACGTTTAATGTGCAGCTACTGTCCATGAATTATACTCCCATATATATTTAAATATTTGACGAAGCCGATGTAGACTTCCTCGCTTCAGAACTCCATTCAATGCCCCCTTGGAAAAAAAAACTATAAAAATCCCAGCAGCACTGCCATTTGAAATGATGCTTTCAAGCTTGCATTTTGCAGTATGTGAAAGAGACAGGGGTTGCACAAAATTGGGTTTTTTCTCACTAGGGCTTTGCTGTTTGAAGGAGGGCTATCAGGCCAGATTAGCTCTACCTCAGTGGTAATGGAACTCGGAGCGTTTTGAAAAGCATCCTCCTCCTCACTTTTTAGCCCCAGGTTCTTGGTAACTTTAGCCAGAGGCGCAATGTCTGTTTTGGGATGTGTCTCTTTTGATCTGTGGATGTATGAAGTAATGGTAGTATTCTATCTGATTAGGACTGGTACAGATTTAAGCAGACTTTCAGGCAATCTTTTCCTTCACCTGACCTTGCTGGAGACTGTACATAAAGGTTCAAAGAAACATAGCCAGATACAAAGCTTGAAAATGAATGAAATGAATCAAAGTGTGCAATACAAAGTACACAACCGTCCTGCTTTTCCAAAAACGAAGTCGCTTATTTTCACTTTTTCCATTTAAAATCAGTCAAATTTGTGCAGTAAGAATGAAAAGGAACAGGTCAGTCAAAAAGAGTTTTCCAACCTTTTACATCGTGAAATGCTGTGATTTTATCCAGTTAATATGTTATGAGAGTAGTTTACTCTCTGCTTTCTCAAATAGCACAATTTAACATCAGTACATTTGACTTCTTAATCTATTTTGTTGGGCACAAAAAATGTTTTGCTAATGCTAATAAAGGTTACCCTGTTTAGACTGAATTCCTAGTATTAATATAAGGTATAAGGCTTTAGTTTGTACTAAACCAAATCATGCTAACATGTGAACACCTGAAGGAGCTACTGTAGGTCTGTCACTAAGGTTTAGCAGGTGACTGCACACAAGATTCTTGGTGCTGTATGTGAGTATGAGCGTTTAGGTCTATAGGTCCGCGTTCTGTGCCTGTGGGGCTGTATGTCCATATTTATGAGGTTGCTTGTCATGCTGAAACATGTGAGAGTGAAACCCGCTGTGTGTGTGTGACCAGGAGGCTTGCTGCAACCGGAGGGGGTAAACAAGCTGACCTTTACATCTCTGATCAGCCTGGAGGCAGGGGGTGGGCAGTGGGGAGCAGCAGGAAGGATAAGGGAAGGAAATGGAAGAGGAAATGTCTATCGCTGCATCAGAAATATGTGGATATACAGCTACAGACATCTGTCGAACGTTCCTTTACCTCAGCCAGCGGAACAATGCCCTGAATGTCAGCATTGGTGACGTACAGGTGTGAGACTTTCTCCGTTAGCCTGGAGGATGCCTGCATGTCGGCTGGGTACTCCACTTTCCAGTGTAGAGTCTGGGTTTCCACCTGGTGGATCACATTATCCACTTCAAAGTCCAGCTGCATCACCTCATAGGACGGACTTTCCAATCTACAGAAACACAAAGAGGTTGATTGTGAGGTTTCGAAACGCTGATTGTCATTTTTAAACACACAAGTCATAGAGATTTTTGTTTTTTTTCCAGAAATGATGTCATGATATTTACTGGAAACATAGAATTAAAAGTTTCTGAAGCTGATGAGGAAGCTCCTGATGACTGAAGTGAAATTCTGTGGGAGAAAACCACTCAGTGCTATTATTAATATCGCTACGTGTAAAATGTTTTAATAAAGCATTTACACAGACCTGTAGCCTATAGTTTGACATAAGAAGCTTCTATCATTCACGTACATTAAACTAAAGCTGTAAAAAAAAAAAAAAATCAATCATCCATCCAACTACTTTGAGACTCTGATCTGACTTTGTAACTGTGTTAGAAATGAAGGACTCCGGCCCTCGTGAAGACTTTTTTCGTTCACCTCTTGTCAGTCATTTTGACATCTTGGCCTCCCACTGCACATCCTGCCCTCACAGCTCTGTAGACTGTCATCACCTGCTTCGCCTGTGAGTCTATCAGCGACGGGTGTGAATTACGTCCCATTCTGTTATGAATCACCAGAGAAATCCTTCGCGCTGGTACCAGCTTTGTGATAGCTAGAGTTGGCTCTGCCTTCCCAGCAGGGAAGACACACAGACAGAGCAGCAGAGACAAGGCTCACGAGGCGGATCAGCCTCAGAGCATCACGAGCGTCCTGCATGTGCTGAACCACCTGAAGACTTCCACACAACTAAATCCACACACGTCTGTACAGTAGCTTCTTTTAATACTTTTGAGCATATTAGATTTGACTGCCCTCCGTGTTTAATATGTGTCTTACTGTACAAGCCTCAAGATCCATTCTACAACATCCAAGGTGATTAAGAAGTGCCATCACACCTGTGGTTTAGTCGACTCATAAATAATTCTATTTACAATAATATAAAATATCTATCGTCCACTTTGTGACACTTTCAGTTACAGATTCTCACGTTCCTCTAAATTGCTGTGGTGAAGATATCAGTGAACTATACCCACTCACAGTTTACAGTAAATGCAACATAAAGGTCTCTCGGGCAAGATTCTGGAGACAAACAGTCACCACTTACCACATTCAACGGTTCTACCTCACCAAGAAAAGGGCTCTTAAAATAATTTAGATACAGTTTAGCAGCTGAATTCTGCTGTGATGCACTGTGTCTTCCAGCGACGCATCCACGCAGCAGGCAGAGCGGAGGTAGCGGTAGCTCTCAATTGATTTTAGAGCCAGCTATAGAGGGGTCAAAGGTCGCGATGAAGCAGATCGCTGAGGCTCTGTGATATGGGCTGCGTCTGTATGTGTGTGTGGGTGGGGAGACGGGGAAACCACGGTGTTACACTGAGATTAACAGGAGAAAACTGATGGGTGTCAGCTCCTCTTGACCTCCTCCTGATCCTTCCAGCCCAATTCCTTCATTTTGGTGTGTGTCTCTGTCTCAGACTGGCCTTATCCCACAGGTTTTCCTTCTGCACCGTGTAGCGACGGTAACACAATAAAAATAAAACCAGCAGCAAATGGAGGAGGCCATATCACACCTTACTGTATGTGCTCGCTGTTCAGACACTCACATCGCAGCTAAATACAGACACAACGACGCAAGGTCACAACGCACCAAGAAGAACCAGTCAATTATGGACTAAGTGTTTTGTTTATGTGATCCATTACCTGCTGTCAACAAGAGCTGCTTTTTCTTTGGTACCTCCAGAGAGAAGCTCTGGAAAAATGGAATTCCTTCCCTGATAGACGAAAACATGTCTTTACTACGTAGCAGGTTTAATCCTATGTATCACAGATTCCAGGAAGTAGGAGCTCTCCTGGTGTAAATAAATCTCGGTGTACAGTGTGTGACACAGTCCCAGCAGCTCGGATTCGTAGTTTCCACGTGGAAACCTGAAATACAGCGGAGGTTTACAGATACACACCCGGACACAAGGCTGTGCCACTCTCACTGTCTGTTCCTGTCTCCCTGACGCTCTCTGACATGCTGCCAGCACCTGCACCCTCCTCTTTCTATGTTTCGCTGTCTCCTGCACACAGACTCACAAACGCACATACATATACAACGTTGAGTGTGTTTGGGTGCAGTGTAATCGCTGGAGCTGAAAAAGCAATGTGTCTGCAGTGACAGGTTCATTCAGGTGTTAGCTCCCTCCCAACCACAAGGCTCCAAAACAATATTACACCGTCCTCTAGTGCATACTCTCTCACACACACACACACACACACACACACACAAACACTGTGCTGCAACCTTTCAACACCAAATATGAAACTTCACATGTCCAAACCATCTCTGAGCAACGTCTCCTCGTTCCCAGGCCCAGAACTGATGTCAAACCCGCTGGTGATTCATGCAGCAGTAGCAAACGACCCTCTGGCTTCTGATGCTAATCCACTCACGGACACATTCAAGCAGCTGCTTAGGAAGACGGTATTGACTCCGATATTAACCTACCTGCAGCAATACTGCAGGCTTTGACTGGAAATTCAACAGCTCAAATAAAGTATGCAGCCATTCAGAAATTCTCTTTCCTACTGTTAATTACATAGTTTATTTCAATGATGCAAATATTCTACGACAGAAAGACACGAGGGACGAGGCTTCGATTTTGTATAATGTGCTTACACAACAAAGCACAGACTTCAGCAAAGACAACTGTTTAAATGCCCCAAAGAGACAGAACATGCTAATGGATTTTTCTGCTTAATTACTGTACCTACGCCGCTTCTAGATACAGGGATGACACAAAGCGTTGCCATGGATTCAGACAGACAGATGCTCATCTTTCTAACAGCCCTGCCTGCAGGGAGACTGGCCTGGCTTAACCTATAAACCCAGATAAAAGGATGAAGTTTTGGCAGCAGTGTCTTGCTGGACTTCTTTTGCTACACTTGTGTAAGTGGTTTGGTCCTTCTGGACTCGCTACACTCTTTTTCTCTTTTTATCGATTTAGCCACCAGTTAAAGATACTGACAAGTCTTTTCTGACAAGTCTGTCCTACGAGCTAATTTACTGCGCTTTATCTAAACAACCCGTATTCATCTGTTAGTTATCTGCACTGTCCTGATGTGGTCTCTTGCTGACTAATGATCCTCTGGTTGTTTCACTTAACACTATGCCAATGTTGAAATTCATAGTTCAATTCATTTCATGTCTCAAATTTCACAGCTTTACACATGGAGCTGATTCTTAAACACACACTGACATCATCGTCTAAGTGATGCAGTCAAGTCCATTAACTAGCTGCTGCACCCGCACATTATTACCAGAACACCTGATCCCTTTGGAGTTTCAGCTGGAATGCTGCAGTATTCATCAGTGAGAGCAAGTGGCATCACAGTAAATATTAGCAGGTTGATTATGACAGTTTGAGTTGCTGCTGGGTCAATCCTCTCTGCTTTGGAGGAACAACTTCCTGTTGTGTCCTTCTGAGGAGAAGCTGAAGGTTCTGGAGCCACAACAGAATTATTCCCCTTAAAGCATCCCAAACACACACACACACACACACATGATCCATAAACACACACTCACTCTCTCATACTGTTAAGCGTGCACAGTGAGGACAGGTTGTCTTATTAAAGTGTACTGTAGGAAAGTGGTGATCTCAGGGGAAATACACAGGACAATAGAGAAGAAACACACACATACACACACACACACACACCAGCAGACCTGCAACACTGACAAGAAGAGAGGAAAGATCCCCTGGGAGAATACAAGGTAGGGAAGAAAAGATGGATAAGGGAGGAGGACAAGAAAAAAAAGGCAAAGGAACAATTTTTCTCTCTTTGCTCAGAGGAAGTTGTCACTTACAGCATTTCCCCTCAGCACTCGCACAGCCAGTGGTTGTCAGCAGGTGTGTGTGTCACAGAGCGAGGGGGGAGCAGGAACTGATGTATGAGACAGACAGACACGTAAGAAGCATATGGAACACGCGAGGCAAAGGCTGAAACCAGCACATGCAACCATCACAACAGAGGCAGTAACACACACTTGATCTTTGTCTCTCTCACAACTGTCAGAGACACGTTAGCTGCAAGGGAGACCGAGAAAGACAGAAGTAAAGGCGAGACGATGCCAGGCGGAACCACAGGCAGACAACACACTGTCACAGCCATCACCCACCTTCACCTTCCCCGTGTGTGTGTGTGTGTGTGCGTGACAGCTGGATGCAGAGATGCGACGCACCGCCGCAGACAACCCCTGTCAGCTCGGCTTAAGACCAGCCAAAACTAGGTGTACGTTTGTGTTGGAGCGTCTGCGTGTGTGTGCATCCATCAGCCATTCGCACCTAATTGTAACACCTCTGTGCTGCGCAACACACACCTGCTGAGCTGTTTTAACCTGGTTTGGCCTGTACGGACCGACTGTCAGATCTGGGTCGCTATCAGTTACCAAACACTATAACGTCAACAGATGCGAAGGAAAAGAAGACGGCGGCCGAGAGAAGGACGCCGGGTGCTATTTTAAGCTTCCCAGCAGGACGACTCCTTGCAGGAAGCTGCATCATTAAAGATTAAGATTTCACAGGAAACAATATGAAACAATGTTCCTGATGCCAGGTGTAATCAGTTCATTTGCTGTTCAGCTGTTTTACTTCGTTCTTTGAGGACCGATCTGTCCTGCTTCTGTTCCCAATCATCGTGAAACAGAAATTAGCAAAATATTCTTCTTTAATGCGATCAAATAAATTGACTTTAACATTTTCTTTATGCACAATTAACACTAGCAATTAGGTGAAACTATCAATAAAGATAAAATTATGGCTCTAATGACTGTAATTATTATTATTTTTTATCAACTGGTGGGGAAATATGATCAGTTTGTGGCACAATCAGTAAGAAATCCATCTATTGATCAGTGCATGTTCACATACAGCAGTTTGTAAGTGATTAAAATACTGTATGCAAACAGTAAATAAAAACCTTGTGCATTACTGCACCATGATGTTTTACCAAACACAGCTTCAGCTTCACTGGCAATTCACAAAGGAAACAAGTTCCTGTTCCTGTTCCTGACAACAGTGACTAAAGCTCACAGAAGACTGTGACTCTGTGTGTGTGTGTGTGTGTCAAGAACACATTCAGGTTGTCACTGAGAGGACAGAGAGGACTCTGGGGGAATGAGTTTGCAGAAACATAACAAATACACACTGACTCATGCACACACAAGCCAACACGCTGTATACACTGTACTGTGCAGCTCACACGCTGAGGGACACGCAGCCTGCTCCCCGTCAGCCTTTAGTCTGAACAGGTTATGAAACCTCTAAGACGTCTGATGCACTATTCATCACATGTGTGCATGTGACACCGACGCACCGTCCCAAGGTGAGAGGCCAGATCAATAGTACTGTTACTGTACCGTCTAGTTAGTCCTCTCTGGTGGCATTCTGGGATACCTTTCATTCTTATCTAGTGATTACTTAATGCTGCTGTACTGTTTTGTGCTACTTACAGTAAATGTTTATGTGCAGCCAAGCTACAGGCTACGTTAGATTACAGAACACTTTGACCCAGAACAACTCAGCCCTGTCTTCATTTCCAACTTTGCATTAACAATTACATTTTGGAGGAGGCTTGATGCCTCACAGAATTTCGCCTTTTATAGGAAGGAAATGTTTACTCACCTGTAATAACCCACAGTGAACATATCAGTAAAACATCCACCAGGTGTTTTCTTCCCCTAAAATATCCACTTGTAGCAACAACTGCATTTATCTGTCTTGATGAATATGAATGTATGAATATCATGCAAGTTATGCTCCATTACATAAAAGAGGCTCAGAGGTGATCGAAAGAACGAAGCATAGGCTGAAACAAAGACCCTGCCTACAGTGACGCACAGTTTGGTGGTGGCTCAGTGATGCTCTGGGGCTTCTTCTCTTCGCTTCTTCTGCAGCATCATGAAATCTGTGAGAAGACTGAAGCTTGGGCCCCACCGAGTCAGTGATTCTGGGAGATTCTATGGTGGTCACCATCAATCCCAAACAAAAGGTTTGATAGGATCTACATGTGTCCAGAGTTTATCCGGTTGCATGTGTAAGAATGTATGTCTTATTCTTTATACACTATAACACTGGTCCTAGTTGTCGCTCTCTCTCTTTTATCTTCTATCATTGTCAGACACAGTAACGTCCGTCTCTGGCTTCTATGCACACACACGCCAGTAATGGACTATTGCCTGGCATAGTGGTTGTCTGATTGCACACGGCCCTTCTCTGACATGCACATACCCCCTATCGCACACCTGCACACACACACACACACACAGTCGCTTACTGTCGTTGGTGCTTTCTTGTTCATACCTACCCCCTACCTCAGCCACCAAATAGTCTCCTCTTTGTGTCACAGGTGTGCACCTGCTGCACACACACTGTCTTTTAGGATTCAGAATTGTTGTCCCCTTCTTTCCACATTTTAACAACAATGACACACATTCCCGCTTTCCATCCTGGGCACAGGAGGGGACAAACACAGATCCTGTAGCTGCTATTTGCATGGTGCAGTATGCAACATGCAAATGCTTTTAAGGCAGAGGCTTGGGGAGAGGACACGGCTGTGTGCCTGCACCTGTGTGAGCATAGCTAAGTGGTCTCCCAGGTGTCACACTTAGTCTCTTTTATCTGAGACTAGATTTTCAAGATGTTGCTGATATTTATTTATAATCACATCTAAAACTCAAATCTCATATTTGCAGTCTGAAATGACTTTTAACTGAGATGGCAAAGCTTATTCGTTCTCATTTTCAGTGAACAGTGAAGAAACCTGGAAGAAGATGAAACCAGATTGTGTAGGTCTGGCCGACCTGTTTTACATCTTTGGTTTTGCAGTGTATTTGTGACTGTACAGTTTGCTGTTATGGTTATTCTCAGTGTTTTTTCCCATCTGGTTTCAGATTCAAAATCACTCCTTTTTGACCTATTGACAACTTTCTCGTTTTCATCTGGACTTGACTCTTTATACAGCTAAGAAAATAAATATATGAATTGCATGTACTGTATGTATAAACAAAATGTATTTGAATTCACCTGGATTTCTCACCATTTTAATAAATCTTACTTGAGACATTTTTACAGCACATGAAAATGAAAAAAAAAAGTCTAAATCTTCCATCTCGGCAAGGTCCTCAGCATCAGAGCCCATTAGCGCTCTGGTTTGTCTAATTGCTGTAAAAATAACAAGACAGGAAATCTAATATTGATGAGACACAGACGTGTTGCTAACAAGTGGATTTTTGTCATTCATTTGCACAAACCTCGAAAGAGCTCATCACGTCCCCACTCGGCTAACTCACGTAGCCCCTTTGCCAAAAAGCAAGTGACTGCCTAAACTCTCATGACGACAACACGGCTGTTGCTCACCAACCTTTTCATACGTCAGAAAAAAAACACTGCACAAACAAAATGACGACTCCATGCTGGTGTTGAATATACAAAACTGTTGGTTAGGTTGACTAATGCAAAGACAAAAAGTAGGAAAAGTTATGAATAATAAGATACATCAGAAATCAAAGAGTGAATTGAGATACCAACAAAAAGGAAACTACATTAAACACAGGTTGTTTTTCTCTCCATGCACGTAATGTACTGAATCTTTGCTTTCCATCTGCTGATAATAACCTTTTCTTTTGGGAGCTCGTAATTCCAGTGCTCTTCCATCATTACCTATAATCATCAGCCCACCACGCGAGAGCTAGAGCTGTTTATAAAGCAAGACAACCTTTTAAAAGCCTGGGAAGACGTCAGATGTAGAAAAAAATAGGTCCTGGTTTTAATATCTAAACATATGCGAAAATTAACTATAATACAGAAAAAGGGGATTTTAACTTTTAACAATTAAAGTCAATCCCTTAAATAGGGCAAAATATATTTATTCTTTTAGACACCACAAAACAAAACAACACAAGCTTTGAGGAAAGAAATCACCTGGCTGTGATTTATAGTTTTAGTCTTCTTAGCCAGTAGCTGTCACATACACACACACACACACTCACACACATACATAACACTGTGGAGTGATGGCGACCAACTACAGCACCGCGCAGTTTAAAATCAGCACAGTCACACATTTAGCATTTTCCCACTTTCACCCCAACTTCAGTCCCATGGTTCTCTTTTGCTCTCACCCTCTGGCGCACACACAGAGACACACACTAACCTTTCCACTGTGTCTGTAATCATATATTGATTTAATGCAGCACTAGCTATCACATCCATCTCTGCTTTTCTCCATCTTCTTTGATATTTCAGCGCTTTTATGATATTTGTCCAGGGAGGCGAAGACACGCCTTTTGAGATATGGGCTACTTGGCCCTGTTGGGACAAAAATTGGATTTCATTCTTTAATTCATTTGAGCAAAGACCGTTTCTGTGGGAGAAAAGAAAAGAAAATAATGTATGGCTATTTGTAGCAAGGTGAGCAAGGATCCAGACCACTGCACTAGACTGTAATCATGGTATTTGTGCTTGAGTTTATTAAGTGTTGATTCGGTGGCTTTTTCTTTTTTACTTACACTATTTTGAGAAGTCAGAGGCAAAATCCTCTTGGTGCATTGCAGACATTAAGCCAGTTTGTATTATGTTCATTGTGTGTGTGTGTGTGTGTGTCTTGAACAAAACCACAACAATTAAACTCATTACGCTAACACTTAATTGCTGGCGATTAGAAGTAAAACTGTTAGATGGAAATTTCCTGCTAGCTCATTTCTGGAAGTTTCGCACTATGTACCTCCTACTTACTGTGAAAACAAAATGGAAATTTAGACTTTTTATCACAGTGCCGCTTTATAAAAGGCGATAATCCCCTCCACACTGTGAGTTACAATGGGGTAGAAGAGGCATACAGGTTTTAAATAATCTGCGGCTCGTGGCTTTTTACTTGAACAGGAGTCAACTCCCACAGTGAACATTAACGGTGGCATATGCAAAGTAGCCTGCATCAAGTCTGCTTTTTAAATTCTGTTTGTAATCCAAACCAAATGAAACACGAGCAAGTCTACAAACTTCCCTCCAGTGGCATTCCTACTGTTTAACGGCCAGTGTTATGTTTACTTATTATATTCCCTGCACTCTGGCAAAGAAATCCATACCAATCTGTGCGTGGAAATAAAGAACCTCATTTATTTTAGGTAGGGGGTAGATGTAAAGAGATCAATTAGTCTGGCTCATGCTACACTCCTAAGAACAAGTAAGAAAGCAGAAAAATATAAATTAGAAGAGTGGAGAGAGGGGAGCACACCAAAGAAGAAGAATTGGAAAGAGAATTACTATACAGACAGAATAATAGGGAGAACCCAATAAAGAAGCATTTCAACATTTGGTATTCATTTCCAAACACATTTTGTTAATGAACTTCTGATCTTCTTCAGTGAAACAAATCTTAACAAAACATAGGAGCCAGTGCTTTGTTTGAGATGTGTGGCTGTGCACCGACTTGCCTGCAGAGAGGAGAGAAAGCAATAAATTGTGTAAAAGGCGAGTAGAAATATGAAGGAGTGACAGAAATGGAGCGGCAGAGACGAATTACAGCTTTAAATCAATCACACAATCAAGTGTCTTTGATGAAATGTGATGGTGTTTGCCTTAAAAGTTATACTCTTTCTGTTATTACATCAAAGGGCCGAGTTGCAAAGCATCAAGGGTAAGCCAGGGTATACATAGTTGCCTCTCCATCTAGGAAATACATCTTTCCCCGTTTCATCTTTTTGAAACTCGTTACATATATATCACACTTTTCTTGAGGGAAAAAAACACGTCACTTTCTCTGTGAAGACCTATTCCTGCTGGTGTTATTTGTGATGTTTTCAAGTAAAACACAACACAAGGAAAAAAAAAGCAGATAAAATACAGCCACACAGAAAGTCATGACTTACGCACATATGAAAAAGCTAAAAACAAAGACAAAGCTGGACAAAATACATAAACCTACATCAAAAATTACTCTCAACGCCCACGTTAGACACAGACGCGTCTGCCTGCAGGAGCTGCAGCTGGAACTACTGCTTCTCGTTTCTATGAATAAAAAGTTGGTCCAGATGTTGCCAAACGTGTGAAACGGCACAGATTCACAAACACACAGCAACTGTTCTCCTCTGAAAAGCTGCAGTTGTGTCAAAGAAGACACGCTAATAGTTCTTAAGTGAGTGTATGTAGATAATATCACACAACACTAAGCACAAAATAAAAGAAAGTCCCTTGTGTTGTTATTGATTTAAACATTGGATCTGGTTCATAAAATGTTTGGTTTAATGGTGAAGTCTGTTTTATTGTTTTCATTGCTGCCTATTTGTTGTTTTGGCTTCAAAATGGAAAATGTCGCAATCCTTGACTTTGTACTCTGTGATGGATTCCCACACACACTGAAATACTCCCATTCACACACACACTGTGATAGAGACTCAGAGAGAGAGGGAAAAAAAGGAAGAATGAATTATTAATCGTGCCGTCTAATTATGGTGTGTGGCCATGAGAGAGATATGATCCTGGGGAAATCACATCCAACAGTCATTTATCACAACAAATAGAGTGAAAAACACTGGTTGGAGGAGAAGAGAGAGGAGAGAGACTATAGAGAGAAGCAGAGGGCAAGAGATAAAAGGCCAACCGTCTGCTATCAGATTCTACTATTAAAATATGCTAAAGAGATGCAAGGATAGGGAGTGAAGAGGAAGGGTAAAAGGAGAGTCTAAAGTAGCGAATTAAGAGAGGCTCAGGGAAAATTAGAGCTCCATAAGAGCTCCTAAATGCCCCCGAAAACTGGGTTTACAGGCCACCTCAACAAACAAGGATTAGATACATACCAAATGAGCAAAAACAAATATCAAAAAAGCATCTTTTATTCTATGTCAATATTGGTAATATGTATCTAATGTACGAGACAATAAGCGTTGATAAACCACAGCGGTTTGTGATGGAAGAATGATAAAGGCTAATGTCCCCCACTCGACGCATACAACCCCTCCCCCGTCCAGTCAACCACCACGTTTGGGATTGTGCCTTGCGTATATTTAGCCACTTATGATATACACATGGGCATCGGAGCTGTGCCATGACATGCTGGGCCGGGCTGAGCTGAGAGAGTGACTGAATCAGGCCAGGTATCAAACCCGGCCTGTCAGCCATACAAACCGAGGACCCACTCAGGCCTTTAAAAAAATAAAAACGCCAACTCCCAGAAGGCCGAGCTCTTTGCTTCCCCACCTCCTCTCCTTGACAGCTCAGAAGGAGATAGGGTGATGGTGTGTGTGCCTGCACATGTGCATCTGTGTGTGTCGGAAGGTAAAATTACTGTAAGGGAGAAAAAACGCAAATGAGTGAAGAAATGAGCAAGGAAGCAAGATGGAGCAGAGGCCGAGCTTAATACAGAATACACACAAGCCCCTTGCCTTAGCAGGTAAGCATTCAAACTGGAGTGTGAACCGAGGCCGTCGGTTCGATTCCCAGGCTTTTGAGTGACCCTGTCAATCAAGCTCCAGATGGAGAATGAAGGGAAGGAGAAAAACAGTGGGAACGGACAGGATCACGTGAAAGGACTGAGCAGAGGAATGTGTGTTCTCTGCATTAATGTGTCTTAAATGACAGCTTCTTTCAGCGTTGTTTGTCCTGAATAGGGCAGCGTTGGCCACTCAGAAAGGCCTCTGTACACACACACGCACACACACACTCCCAGAATCTTGGAGTCAATTGGAAAATGTGTGTTTGTTGCCATCTGTGGCATTAAAACACTTACTGTCGATTACATAGACAGATGCCACAGGTCACTTCATGTAGGAGACAGAGGCAAAAGGAGAGAATGACAGAGAGGCTGTTGAGGATTTTCTCTGATGAGAACAGAATAAGACAAAGGGCCAAACCTGACACACAAGTCCAGATGTAAAACTGTTTGCTGTTCTGACATGTGTCCAGCTGCTGCAGTCCCATTGTCAGCCATACTGAACATGCCCATGCCATAACACAGCCTCCACCACGCTTGAGAAAGTGGCCATTCCCTCCCCTCTCCATAAGTTATGCTTCCCAACTGCCTTCTACTCATGGAGTAATCAGGGAACAGTCCGTGCCACGCTGTGAAACTGCTTGTCAGACATTTGTGTGAATAAATACAGCATCATTTCTGAATGATTATGTCACCACTTTGTCAGATCCCCTGAATTAGAGTCCTGACTTCAATCAGATCTTGAGTGTTTCATTTCAAATTCAATGCGATGTTGAACAGAGGGCAGTTTCCTAAATCTTTGCCCATAAATGTACCTGCTCTGTTTTTGAAAGCCAGCATTAAACCTGTAGCTGCTTCTTTTCATTTTACATTATTCAGCACATATATTCTGTCAATTTTCTCCCAAGACATGAAATGAAACCTAAATGGAATAGATCAGATCATGATACCAGGTCAGCTTTGTGTAAGGGGCACTGAATACAGAGAGAGGGACACAGAGAAGGTACTGGGTGATCAAAGGTATAAATGAAAGAGTGGAAAAAAATATGGAGGAGGTGGAAAGAGAAAGAACAGGAAAAACAGGGACAGTGATTGAATCTTACTGTGGCTGCAGATGGAGATAGAGAAAAAGCAGCAAGACATTTCCTCAACGCATTTGGGAAAGTGTGTGTGTACGCGTTTGTGTGCAGGGGCTGTGGAAAAGAAAGGAGACAGAGGGAGACACCGATCTTCTAAGATGAGATTGTAGAATAGGAAGGTTAGTGTGCATGTCAGCACACAATACGGTATATTAGCCATCCTGTTGTCTTTCTGGTTTCTCAAGTATTTATGCAAGTGCACAACCTCAAAGGGTCAGTCTTCAAACAGTGCCATTTAAAAAAGCAGTTTAGTAATTGCCACTTGTGTTTTCTGTTGAGTATTTGAAGAGAAAGAAGAAACATTGTTGAGGGTTTGCAATTGTGAGCCACCACAGAGCGGTGCGCTCCAACAACACAAAGATAAATAACAAATCACAGACATACAGAGGCAGGCAGAAAATGAAAAGTCAATGTGCGAGTGAGAAAGAGACATGGGCTTGAATACCGGGAGAGAGGGGGAAATGAATGGCCCATCTCCATAAAAGTAGCTGTGTTTCTCAAGTTGGGAGCCGGGCATCTAAAAGTCAACAGCCGGAGAATGGATAGGGCTGATTGAATTTATAGGAGCTGCTCTGCTTAGATCAATGCCACACACACACACACACACACACTGCCGGAGACAAAGTGCATGAAGGCAGCAGATTTGTTGTCCATCAATAGCTCACTTCCCCCTGACTTCTGAAGAATTAGTAGGGATGGAAAAGAAAAGCTGCAAAGCTGTAATTTCTGCTTGAACCTCGTCTTTAAAACCTACACAAACCTTCTGATGCACATTTCCTGGATACGTTACGACCAGACCAGAGACACGGTCATAACAAGAAGTGTTATGTGTGAGTAATTAATTGGCGGAGGGACCCTTTAAAACACTCAATTCCTTTACGGTGCGTTCTTGGGTTTCCCACTGGCTGCAGCCTGAAAACCCCACAAACCCTTTTATTTTTAGAGTGCCGGGTACTTAGGCATTTTCACTGACTCGCCAGTATAAAGCTTAACGTCACAAGAAGCATTATTCGTCTGAGGAGGAGAAAAAAGGAATCATGAAACAAATGTGACACACACAAACTTCTGCTGAGCCTAAGTGGCGAGTCCAGCGCTATTAGTTAGTGATGAAAAATGAGGGCAGGCAAGAAGACAGCGAGAGAGAAGTGAAAGTGAGGAGAGAGTAAAGCGGGGGCGGAGGGAAAGAGGGAACCAGAGGGAAAAAGAGAGAATTAGGAGAAGGAACGGGGAGTCCTTCGCAAATGTGAACGCACGCATACGGAAGAGCGAAAAGCAGAAGATGGTGAAGAAAGAAAAAAAAAAACAGACATGATTGTAGTGAGAAGGCAAGAGGCACTAATAATAAAAGATTTCAAGACAGAGACGAGTCAAACAGAGGCTGAGGGATCCGGCGTGTGAACAACACACAGAGAGGGAGAGTAAGCACAAACAAGACCAAGACACAAGGAGTAGAAATAGGAATAGCAGTGGGCGTCTTACACAATTCTGTAATACCTACGACATACCGTCTATATACAGCTTATATCCTTGCCTTCCTGTCTTATATATAGGTGCAGTCCTGCAATAAATGAATGCCAACGTTCCCAAGTGAAGACTTAAAATAGTTTTGTTTTTCTTACTGCACACTCCAAATAAGTCGTGAATTGTCATGCGTCAACGCGCTGGATGTCGTTTTCAACGTGGAGACGCGTGCGTTAAGAAGAGAAGAGTTCAAACGAAGCGCTGGCGTGTGTGAGACACAAAAAAGTTAAGCGAATTAATCTCCCATGAACTCATAAGTAGAGATTTCAAAGGTTGCGCCTGTGTGTGTATGTGTGTGTGTGTGATAGTGACAGAGAGAATGTAGGAGGATAAATCTTCCATGAACCTTTAAACCAAAGAACAAGGCCGGAACAAAGGTACATGTCTCTGCATACGTCTGCTGAGTGTGTGAATCCACCACGACGTGTACTTCGCCCGACGCACGAGGCAGAAAGTCAGCCCCTGCCTGCGAGGATCACGCGTAATTAATCCGGGGCGTGTGCCTTGCTCAAGGGCACGGCAACCCAACGCGCCGGCGTGACGGATTAAAAGCATCAATGCAAATCACTTTTCATCACCGAGGCCTTAACCTGTGTCAGCGTTCACAGAAGCGCCGCCTCGCGAAGTTTTCTCCATCTACAAAACTACGCCGACATTTTATCGGCGTTTCAGGCTGAGAAAGCTTTGGACATGTCACAGAAACTTGTAGCTCATTGGAAGCACGCGGTTATAAGAATATGCGTGTGGCCGTACAGTAAACGGCAGGTCAATGAGTAATGACCCTGTTTCTCTCTTACCACTGTCCCATCCCCTGAAATCACAGAACCTCCCCCCCCCCCCCCCCCCCACACACACACACACACTCTCTAAAAGCACATTACAAGCCACTTACCGCTATTTAGCAGGGCATCGATTAACAATGAACTAGAACAGAATGTCACCAAACGCCCTGTGCGATGCCCTTCTTGTTACCTTCCATGTTAATGTCCATGGCTATTTGTTGGGACATGCTAATGTGCCAATCAGTGCGGAAGTAATGTTTAGCCTTAGGGGGGAACTTCTGGCTATACTTTGGATCACTGCCAGCTAGATGAGTTCACACTCACACACACACAGGTCAGTCACAGGGACGTTAGCCACATTTACAACTTCCCTGCACGGTGAGTTTGAGGACAAAGCGTGAACGGAGATCCAAGCGAAGTTGCGTTCAAATGTGAAAAACTAAACGCGTTACACAGATGCTCCTTGACGTAGCAAGATTCGGCAGGAATTTGGAGGAATCCAAGGGCGTTTGCCTGTTGGAGTTTATCTCTCTTTGCTTTGAATGACATTTGAGAATTCAGAGCCAGGCCTCACGCTCATCACTCATGTGGTGCCTGCTGGAAAGATCCGTGTTAGATTAAAATCAGTTAAGATATGCAAAGAGCTGCTATTGATCAGTTATCACTAACACTGGCGCACGAGAGGCTGACTAGCAACACAATTATGCTCGTCGCTGTCAGAATTGCTCATCTTTTGGTTCAGCATCACACGTCTAGGCTTGGAAAAGCCAAGGTGAAATTTGCTTAGAAGGAATTTGCTTTGAGGTTTGTTTTCATTGGACCTTTGCTGGTTATTTGTCTAGTGAACGCCAGCGATGGAAGGTCACCGTTCCCACACCTTTCTGTTTGCCACTACAAGACCATTTTCTAAGTTGCAGCAGCAGCCTGACACAAATACCACAGCTTTGTTCCCGTCTGATTTTAATGCAGCGTAGCACTTCGTTTTCACCCCCTTGTCTCTGGCAGTTTTTCATTGGATCTGACACCGAACACAACCTGTAAAACCCTTGCCTCAGCAATGTCGGGTGGAGAGGGAGGAAGACTGAGTGAGCGAGAGAGAAGGAAATGATGAGACAGAAGTGAAAAGCGAAGAGGATGAGAAAAAGGCAGACAGATGGCAAAATAGAGGAATAGAAACGCTTGTTAGCACCTCGCTGGCCCAAATAAATATAAGATGACACACCTGACTGATAATTAGTCTCAAGAGCATTGGTGTCTGTCTGTGTAAGACAGTGTGTGGAGGCACGTGTGAATGTGGGTCTGCGAGTACGTTTGTGGGTTACGGTGAAAAGTAAGCGTGCGAGCAAATGTGAGTGTGTTTGTGTGTGATGAAACAGAGGGCAGAGGCCTGTGCATGTGTCCAAGCTAATGGGAATCCTGGCACACATAATCAGATCCGTTAATCACAGCGACATACAGCAGGCCCGAAGCTGACAATGAGGCGTTCAGGTGCGAGAAAAAAAAGCTGGAAAAGTCAATAGTGATTGAAGGGGAGGGCTTTTAAAGAGAGAAATGGGACAGAGCTGTTACTTCATTTACTAGGTGACCTATTTTATCTGTTATTTGGTTTTGTGTTGGCAAATTGTGTCACACCAGAACACAAACAAAGAAACAAACAAAGAATACATGCAAGAAGGAACGAAATAAAAAGGCTGCAGGAAAACGGGAGACGGAAATGGATTTTACTTGCAGTCAGCTAACTTGCATCACTGGCCAGGCTTTAGTCAGATACTTAAGAGAAAACTCAGTTCTGTTAAGTCAGACCTATTGTTCCAACTAAACAATACTGGGGATACACACGGGACACACACACTGCTTTGAGCATTGAACTAATACACACCTTTGTCACAGCCCCTCAGGACTAGCACACTTTATTTTATTTATGTATTCTATTTGCCTAGTGTCCGCTGTGCTTAGCTCTATGTAAGCCCTCTAAGGGTAAGATATTATTTTCAACTTTTTATGCCTCACCTGCACATATGGCACATCCTCTAATCTCCAAGCAAAACGAGTGTGTTAATCTCTCTACACCACAAGTATTTATGCATAGTATTCTGTAAAAGTATATTAAACTAATGAAAGTTAACATTAAAATATAATGTGACCCTGCACACGTTGCTTTGTCCTTTACTTACAGTATTCCAGAGTCTGCTGTTTTAATTAGCTTGACAATCAAGAAATGTTCATTTTGTAATATGACAGTGACGGTGGTAAATCAGCCGTCCCGTCATAATAACGCCCCGTTAGGAGCCCGTTGTGATGCTGTAAATTCCCTGGCAGTGTTCATTTTGGCATTACTGGTGCTGAAAATAGACGTGAGGACAAGTCCACGCGCACAACCACAAACACACATCCACTAATCAAGCTTCTCTTTGGCAAAATAAAGATTTAGTGTCAGTCATGCAGCCTTTGTGATTGATTGTAAATAACGGCTTTAGTGCAGCCTTTCTCTTTGCGAGGGAAGGTGTGTATTTGTGCGTGTGTGCTTTTGTGCGTGTGTGTGTGAGAAAGCCAAGGTAATTAGGTAATCAACAGCTGTGCCAGACAGACAGGAAGCAGCTTGTTAAGAAACTGAAACGGAGATGGAAGCAGATAATGAGAGAGAAGGAGCAGCAGCATGAGCCACATATAAACAGAAAGAAATAACAAAAAGAAGGTATGAAGAGAGAAGTGAGGAAAGCTGGGCTATAGAGGGAGACAAAGGGCAGCATCAGGTGTCAGGACAGGTGCTGGTGTCCACTATGAAACACACGTAAAGCTGAGGAACCAATTAACTAAAAGAGGGACGTTTTTCTGCGCCACACCAGGAAGCAGAAACAAATCTGTGAGGAGAAGCATTATTGCTTTTGTTGTTTTTTCATTGTCAAATACTTGTTTGGCTCTGTGGGTGGGACGATGAGCCAAATAAAAACACAACCGCTGGCGAGTGAAGGTCGGAGGGCAGAAAGAGTAAATCCTATAATAGGAAGTCACAAGTAACAGGGTAGAATATCTAGAGAATATGTAGAGAAGAGGACAAAACAGGAAGCAACGTCCTTTAGTACGTAATAATATATGTCTCTTCTTTTACGGCCGCTTGTCATCAAACATAACTCTCAGACCAGCTCCATCTCCATAACATACAGTATATGGGGGGTTTTGGTCAGTAGTGGGAAAACGTTTGTGATTTTTAATGATTGTTTTTGTTACGATCTAACTTGCCTCCAACTTTTAGAGAGAAACAAAGTAGCACTGAGGACGTGATGTGTTTAGGGGAGTGGGAACAGAAGTTTCTTCGGAATTCATTAAATACGAAGTAGGTCATTAGTACCTTGGATGATTGAATGTGCTGCCAGAAACGTGATGTTATCAACAGAGAACCCAGGAGACATGATGACATACCGCTGTGAGAACATTTGATTGGCAAGTCCTCTCCTGGAAGAGTAAATAAATGTGTAAATGGAGTCGGATGCCGCCTAGGAAGTGATCCTGTTTCATCCCTTCAGGTTCACTCCAGAACCCTTAAAGAAATTTACCAACTCAAAGCTTCAAGCCCTGACATTTGTTGCTCGTTCTCTCCCGTGTCTCCTTTTTACTCCCCATCATCCCCCTACTGTTCACTGGATGTTCAGAAGACGAGTGTTCACAGGAGCCTCAAATCAAAGGCCCAGCTCTCTTCTCTCCTCCCACCTCCAACGTTCCCTCCCTCTGTCTTTCACATCGCTCTCTTCCCATGCTGTGCAAGCGCGGGAAGACAACCACGCAGAGCGTACAGCTGCTCATCTCCTGCTTCTCCGTCCTCTGCTCCCTTTGTCACCATTTCCCTTCCTCTGGCTCACTGCTAAAAATACAAGCATTCACCGGAACAATAAAAGAAAAGAGAGAAAAATAGCTTTCTCACGTTTAGCTCCTCGCTCCCCTTCCCCTTTCTATTAACTTGCTGTTAAAGTGAAAAATTATTCAGACAAAGCAAAGATATCGATCCTTCCCTTGCTTCACTCTCTTTCCTCCTTCTCTCTCAAAATGGTTTTACAATCTGCAGATTTAAACATGTCTCACTTTTCGCTAACCCTTTTCTTCTTTACACATCTCTTTGTCTTCAAAAGCACAAAGTATTGATCGTAGTCACACAGTCACAGGCTGAGTGTCAAACTGTAGAGTGGCCTCTGGAATCAACTACTACCCTGTATCGTTTTTCTTCCCTTGAGAAGCCTTTCAGACAAGAGATGAGAGAGTCTCAAGAACTTCAGTTACCAGACTATCACCGCACACATTCCCCTGATATCACTGCTGTTTACATCACTCGACAAAGCCTTGTAATTTACTAAACACTCCGTAAGTTCACTTGATTAGAAGAGAGGTGTTACATCAACTGTCTAATGAGAGTGAAATATGACAATATAGTTCGACTGTGGCAGCATCAACGTGATTCACGCGTATCTCTTATCGCCAGCAGTGATGGACGCAGTGGGGAGTTAAGGATGCTGTAAATTTTTATGCCACATATTGATTTTTAGAACCACAACATTTATTATATATAGAAGTTTTTCAGAATGTGACGCACAACAAATAGGGGCGAAGAACCACATTACCTGCAACTGGCCTCCAGAATAACCTTCCTCACTCCTCTCTCCCCTCGTTGCTCATTGGAAGACAGTATTCTACACAATACTGGAACAAAGTAAAGTAGCTTTTATGTCTTCTCATTCCTTTTCTTCTTCCAGCAGATCCTTTTAGTCTCCTCCAGGGAGACTCAGGCATTCGGTGCCCTCAGTTTGTTTGCGTCGCTCATTCGCTTGTACATGCTTGGGAGCTCTCAACTCAAGGACACAAACTCAGTTTTTTGGTTGATGTGATGAAAAGAATTCATTAACCAGCAGCGATGGGACCCTAGGGTTGGCCTCACCTAAGGACGGGAGAAGGGAAAAGCAGGAGGGCAAAATAAAAGGAACAGAGCTGACTGGAAAATGGAGGGACAGGAAGGACGGGGGAAAGAAGAGGCAAGCTGGGTGATAGCGTAGAGGATAGGACAAGCTGCAGAGTGTGAAAGCGAGACAGAGGACATGCGGAACTCTGGGAGGAAAGGAATGGGAATAAGAGAGCAAACAGAGAGGAAAGAGAAAGAAAAGTGAAAAGGGACGGGGACAAATCCAGTGTCTGACACGTCTTCGCCAACACACACAAACACGTACATGCAGTCAGCTACACAAGGGACGAGGAGTTAGCGTCAGCATCGGCACCACCGCTCGCTCTATGACACTGTACATCTCTAAGGACAGGGACTCAAACACGCAGGGTCTGCATAGGTCGCCTTAATTAGCCACACATCCCGCTACGCAGGTTCCCGGAGGAGTTTAACAGAGGCGTGGAGGAAGAGGAGACGAAGGATGGGGGAGACAGAAGGGATGGAGAGGAGCAGGAGCGGGAACGAGGGAGGAAGGGGTATTAGAGCAGGGGGAATAAGCCAATGGGACTGGAAGGTTATTTAAAGCATGGCCTACAAAAACATTCTGAAAAGTACAGTGTGCATGTTTGCATGTGGAGACACGAGTGCATGCATAAAATGCATCCGTGTGCTATGCACGTGCATGTACTTGGATGGTTCAATACAGGCCCAGCGCATGCATGTGCGTGCGTCTGCATATGTGTATGCATAGCCGTCTAGCCCGGTGACTGAGCGTGCTCAGGTGGCCAGGGTCATTTCCGTGAGTGACAGAATGATGCTAGGCAGGGCTGTACACATAAACCCCATCCATATCTGTGAGGCCTAATTAGCGGGCCCAGGTCATTGTGCAGGGGTTTGATAGAGTGGTAGAGTACAGGAACACTCAGCAAACCACACATAATGAACACAAATGCTATGCTTTATCCCTCCAAATCCCACTTTATCCTAACTGTCTTGATGTCCTTTTGCCTGTAATTGACAGCTAGTGCTTTCCTTCCCATTTATAAATTGTCTCATAACCCAGAGAATTACAGTAACTTTTGTTGAGACATCACTTTTTGCTAAGTGTTTTCTGAACTGAGGCTCCGGTGCAACCACAGTAAACAGTGTGTCTGGGGGACACACATAGGTCAACTAAACTTAATTGGACGACAGTTGGATCTCCAGAGGACGTACACTACTGTGACGCTTGCAGACAAGCAGATGGATCCCAGCAGAAGAAGCACAGAGTTAAATCAAATTCATTCTGATGACCCCTGTTCCCAAAAGTCTCACCTTGCAGGATGACAGGTTTATTTTAAGAGGGTTTATTCAGCCAGAAGCCGTTTTTTTCCACTGTGAACAAAAACGCCACTGTGGTTTGGAACAAAGAAAAACTGTCAGGGACGCACGCTCCGGTTTGCTTAAACCTGAAATTTAAAAATGTCAAGAGTTGAGATTTCTCCAGCCAGCGTCGTCTTTTCCTCTCTTACCTTAATCTCTACCATTCTTTCCTCCCTTTGCTTCCTCCTTAGACGTAAGACTAAGATTTAACAGTTCTCAACTGCACTGTATAGTAATGTGTTGTAGACCTTTGTAAATCAAGCGAAAATGGCCAGAATAGTCAACCTGCCAGCATCTAGAAAGGAGAAATAAAAAAAAGGATGAAAGCCGTTGCAGCTGCTTCAAAACGCTGTAGAGCAGCCCAAACACATACTGTTTAAGTGCCCGTATGCACCTTCAGAAACATTTGCCCTCAATTCTATGCAATCAAGTGAATAGAGAAAAGAGGCAAAGAGCAATAAACACAGACAATTACCACTCAAGTGGTCATTTCCTCCTCTCCTCTCCTGAAGCAAGCCCCCAGACGTGCTGTGTACCATGTGTGTTCTTGCGCTAGTCTTACTTTACACAGTCAAAGGTTGTTTTGTTAATACAGTGTATAAAGCTCAATAATTCTATACAAGACCCTGATTGAGGATATAAATAGTTAGTCCGCTTTATTATCTATCATCTATTCATTTCTCACTTGCCTCGGCTCTTCAGCATAATCCAGGTCCGGGGAATTTTGTTTGGATAACTGATGGTGTATGGATGTGCTATGCTATAAAAGTTGTAAAGCCCGTTCAGGCTAATTTGTGATTTGGGGCCATATAAATAAAAACTGCTTCCCACGAACGACTCCTTGGAGTTACGTAAACACCGAACTAGCGCATAATAAGGACTGAATTAGGATCATGGGCTAACGCCTGGAATGTAATGTCTCATAATGTAGTTTAGGAAACAGTGAGATCACAGAGTAGTCAGTGAACGGCACAGATGAGGAGGCACATTTAGCTCCGAGTGTCTATGTGGGATCAGGAGCCATTTGTTCAGCGTAATGTTGGGAAATGGTTTGACCGTATTCAGAGTGATTGGACGGAGACGTGTCAGAGCAAACTGAGTCGCTTCTGCAGGGTCATGCTATAACCATGCAACATACAAATTTGTATCGTGCAGTGAATGAAAATGGGATGTGGGAAGTCTCTGACGGTAGCTTTTCACATATATCTCTCCAGGAAAACCCACTAACAGCATCAGTGTCACTCAGGGCCTCTTTGCTTTATTTGTCTAATCTCTCTTACGTACACTCTGCCTTTCTTCTTCTCTCTTCCTCTCTGCCCTCACTGGCAGACAGACGTCGTTCTTTCCATCCTGCCTCCCTCTCGCTGTGTTTTTAATCCCCAACTGTGCCAACTGAGACTGCAGACATCTTGGCCCCATGTCTATGCTCTCTATGTGTGTGTATCCCAGGGAGACTGTCAGCAACCCAACAAAAGCTCCTTGTTAAGTTAGTTTGTATAAAACCAAACAGCACTTAACCCCTGCACTCGCGTCCTTCCCTCTTCGTGTATGGATTTAGACACAAAGCATTGATGCTCGTTCTTTTAAACAAACAGAAAAACAAAATGAGCGTATGTCAATCTGTGCATGAAACGTTCCATTAGTGGCATGAAGTATGATCTGAGCTGCAAAATGTTCGGGGAAATTTAATTTTCATATACATGCCTGCAAAAATACCATTATTTATGTTTGGATGGCTGCTCTAGAGTTCAGATTTCAACATGCAACTTTCTATTCAAACACATGAATACATGACCACTTGTCATGTTGAGGTCTCATAATATTAATTTGTCCTAAAAATCTCTGACTGACAGAAGAGACTTTGTTGCTGCTGTCTAATGCACAGTGTTCAAGATGATGCTGCACTAATAGCAAACGGCACAGCAACGATTCCTTGTTGTATAAATACACAGAATTAAAATCTACAAAACCTACAAAAACGTCCCTTTGAGATGAACCCAGGGATTGACGAGCAACCAGAAGCTTTCCTGCTGGGAAAACAGGGGACATCATGGAAAAGTGCATACACTTTACACTTTAGCCGACTTTGGTGCTTCTTTCACGCGGATTATTTAAAGTCCAGAGTACACACACACATTGTAATGTGTTGGACTGTGCAGCAGCTGCAGGTATTACAGTAAAATCACTGCACCGATGCCACTGTTAGCAGGGGACCCGGGGTGATAAACAAACCTCAGAGTTATATAGAACACACGCAGGCATGCACGCAGATAAATAGCATGACCTGAAACGCATGGTGCATTAGCCCAGTTCTGGTATCGAACAGGGCCCATTAGCGGAGTTAATCTATAGATGTAACCGTGATCATGAAATAGAGCAGTGCTCATGAACTGTGGCACATTTTCCTTATTTAACCCAGCAGACAAACAAAAGACATGTTGAGTCTGTTCCACTTTGTCTTAGTTTTAATATGTTTAACATGCACGTGATAAAAAAAGAGAAAGCAAGTGAGACAAAACTCGAGAGATGCTGTGAAGCTGATTAATAATATCAGCTCAACACTGAAAGCGCAACAAGGTCAACAAAAGCAGCATAACACGTAAATGGAAAGTGACAAAAATAATGCAACATATTGGCTCGGAATAATATGCAAAGCAGGATTAGTGCGTTTAATATCGTGAAATAAAACAATGTGGAAATAGCATAAACAGGGACAGATGAATGAATAATAACTTGAAATGATAATCAAAATTAATTCCAACAAAAGACAAATTTTGCTCGAGGGCGTCTCAGTGGCGGTTTCTGAGGGAGAAGAGACACACATGCACATCCAGACATCTCATTACACTGTTTTGGTTTTTTTTCCGTGCGCTAGTACGCAGCAGCAGAAGCGCAGGGAAGCAGAACTAAGCAGAGTGTCAATAACTCAGTGTGACGTTGCTGTGTAATTATAGCTGAATTGCATCAAAACTATAAAACAGTGGAAAATATACAAATAATGAATAATTACTCTATAATCAAAATCAATAGAGAAACAAATGAAAGCCAAACAGAGCTTTGATCCAAACTTTTGCAGGCGGCTTTGATGACAAAAAAAAAAAGAAGTGAGACGATGTTACAGTAAATTTGCATCACGATCAACAATGTGTCTTTTTTTTTTAGGTCTCAGATAACCTACATACATATATGCAAAATCTCTACATATGTAAAACAGCATACACACACCCACCTCCTCCACATAGAACCATAAAGACATGCAGGCCCACACGAAACCCGCCTACACTGCCACTAATTACTGCATCTGCTCAGCACGCATTCGCTGGAATACATATATCACTGATCACCGTATCATGTCGGATCGCATCACATCATAGCAGTACAATAGGTAGCAGGAATCAATTCAAAAGATTAACTGTTGAGGTAGTAATTATTGCCGCCCTCTCGTTCGTAAATAAGCACACTCACCGTTTCATGTCTCACCCAGTAATATCTCATTAGAGATTAATACAGATCAGCTCTTTTAATTAGCCACCCCGCCCACGCCGTCGCTGATAAAAGCCTGTGATCTTGCTCGTGTTATGCTGCGTATTCTGCACATGCGTCTGTGTGTTGTCTGCTGCTTCGCGTCCACCTCCAGGCTTTACGGGTATGTAAACGTAGAGGAATAGCTGCACTGCACCGTCCTGCGCATCCTCGGTGCCCGTGCATCATTGTGCTTTCCACATCCTAATCTGAGCTGTGAGGCAGCTCTTTTGTTTACGGCATCACAGGAGCGTGTGCGCGTCAGCTTGTGTGATTCTCACTCTCACAGCTGCCTCCGTAAACTGGTTTCTAAAGCATCACTTTCCGCGTTTACCCTGACGTCACTTTGATGAGTTTCTCCTTCAGGCCTGGATACATTGGCAAAGCTGGGAAATTTAAGCAGCATTTAGAATCACCTCCATCTCAGCGCATCAAACAACACCATCATGATGGATGACAACAGGCCAGGAAAATGACTTCTATGCCTCGAGGCCACAACGGCTGGCACATCCCAAAATCTATCACAGGCCTTCAGTATTTCACCCACCATGAAATGCATCACAGGAACATGAATCCAAGCTTTTGTCTGCTTCCATGCAGAAGAAATTCCAAGAACTGCGATGGAAAACTATCATGATTTAAAATAGCTTAGTTCACGTCAAGAGGAGAATTCTGGGCTGCAGCCGTAACTATGGCAACGGCTCTTAGCAAACAGAAGAGGTGCATCCTCTGCCAAGACCACCACCAGTTTAAAAGTTTTCAAAAAGTCTCTTGAAAACTTTTAACTGTCTGAAGCTTTTAATCTGAAAGCTCAGAAGTGTTGTGTCATCACTTTTCTTTCCTTCCGTAGCACATTTGGATTGTTCGTCGCTGCTGATGCTGTTCATCAGTCATGGCTAAGTGTGGCTAACGGCTAGCTAAGTGGTGCTAATTGAGCTGGGGTTGTGCAATAACAGTTTCACGCAAGAGGGAGTCATTCATCAGTTCTTCTCCCACTTAACGGAAAGAAGAGAAGAAGGCGAGGAGAGCAAGTCGACAATCAGACAACCAAGCAGCAAAATCCAAACAGTAGACTCATAGTAGTTGAATTTGTGCGTCACTGTTATTGTCCCTCTCACCTTCGTCTTGTTCTCACCTTGGGTAAAGGTATTTTGGAAAAGATGTATAGTAGTAACATTTTTGTTAGCTTAATAACATCACAGATGCTTTTTCATACTAAACCATTTGGAATACAAAACGCTGAGCTTGTTTGGCACCGTGTGAGTCAAACCAGTATTTCCTGCCTCAGAGCTTCTTTAATTCATCACATTTGTTTTTCAATCATTGTCGTCTTTTCTCATCCTTGCTCATTTGCTCAATCCCTTTTAAGTTCATCCGTCTTTGATATCTTGATTTCCTTGTTCTTTTCAACATGAGGAATTTTTCTACCTCTACCTGTACCACGTACATGAATATTTAGTTTGCTTTTGTTGCATCACTGCTATGAGGAATCAGTCTATTGTAACATGTCACACTGGTTCAAATGGTTCAAGAAGTCTCTGCAGACAGACACACACACAATCATCGAGTAGAAGGCAAATTTAGCCACGTGGATCAGAGCTTCCTGCAGCTGTTTGTGAGCCCACCCTCTGTGTTGGGCTGTGTACCTCATACTGAGCATGTGTGTAGAATGAACAGCACACTCTTCATATGGCTCTTGGTTCATAGACATCTCTTTATTTGTTGGATAAAGGGCCAATCCTTAGTTGAGTGGTGGACATTTCCTGCTACACCGTTGATGTCTTTATTTTCTAGAGGCTTGATGAACAAAGTGTAAACTCAGTCCTCATTCAACGAGGCAGGTTCTTGTCTGGCCTTAAATGTTAAAAAGCAAATACTCCACACACACAAAAGTAGCTGAGCTGTAGCCGTACCTCACTGCGGTAGTGGACGCCTTTCTCTGACACATCACCTCCAGCGAACTGCTTCCTGATGCCATGTCCTGTTTGATCTCCCACGCGACGAGGTTGCTCGGCTTCACAGCCAGGAAGCTGATGCCTGACTGGAACCACACCCTGCAAAGAGGGATGGAGACGCAAATAAAGGAAGAGAGAAAGAAAAGAAAGTCAAATCGAAGTTCACATAGGCGCATCACAAACAGGAGGGAAGGGGCTCGGTTGTCAGCCAGGCCGACTTTGCTTAAAATTGAATTTTCTTCACTTGGAATTCCCCTGCCCCGATTTCTCGCCCATTTTCTCTAATCCCTGATGCGCACCCTGCTCTCTTTGTATAAAAATGTCTCTTAAAATTGATTCACGCAGCATGCTGCCACCTCCCACGGTCTGTTTTGATGGAAAAAGACAAAAGAGTGACAGGAGAGGCTCTTATGAAAGTTTTTACCAAAATAAATGCTGCACGGAGACTGAATTGGATGTAGGCTGAGCTGGAGATTACGGTTGATATATAAAAAAAATGACACTGCAGATGATGAAGGCAGCGAAGAATGGCTGCTTTCCTGATTTGGGCTTTTGATTGTTCTTCTCGTCACCACCTCCTCCAAGTCTTTCTCCTCTGGAAATATTTATTCTCCTCAGTCATTTGACCAAATATAATTTCCTACCTGTGTCTTTGACCCCCAACCTTCTCTCACAGCTGCTGATCTCAGCCTGGCTCTCCCTCTCTTCCTCTCGCTTCCTGTCTTATTTTGTTTGTCTAGTTTTTTCATATCTCGTTCTTCTCATTCAAGTCGTCCGTTTGCCCAGATGAATTCATTCTCTATATCTCTTTCCTCTCGCTCTCTAAACTTAGCCTGTACCCCTTAGTTTCCTTCCCGTCTTCTACTCCAGACGTACTTTGTGTTTATACCTCCTTTCCCACCGTTCCCTCGTTGCTCCCTCTGCTTTATTTTCCTCACCAGATCTCCTCTTTCATCCCTCAGACTTTTCCTTCTTCTTCTTCTTCTTCTAAGCTTCTCTTCATCCCCTTTTTGTTTTCCTTCTCTCTATCTTCATTCATCCTTTTCACTGCCCCTCTTCCAAGTTTCTCCCTGTCTCTAATCTGTCCTGGTGTGTTTTGTTCTATTTATCACCTTGACGAGACCCACCCTCACTTTATTAACACACTTTACAGGCACAGATGCACACAAGCTTGTTTACTGCTTTTCTTATTAACACACAACAAACAGCAACAGAGGCACATTCTCCAATAAACTCTTTTCTTTACACAGAAATAACTGCCAGTGCCTGTTTCCTTCCTCATTATTATATTTTTGTGTTTGTGTTGCTTTATGTCGTGCCAAAAGCTGCCTGCAAATATGTCATGTTGGTCCCTTGATATGTTCTGTGCATGTTTGTGTGTGTTTGTTGTATGTGTGTGTGCTGAATAATAAGACTTTTTGGTGCTTGAGACAAGGGAAGGATCCTCTTGTGAGAATTTTAAAACTCACTTTATTCTCTTTCCCTGTGAACCGTTGTTTAAAAATACTCCCCAGTCGACCATTGTTTTTTCTTGCTTATGTGCCACATTAGGAGAAATGAGGAAATTAGAAGTGAAAAGTTGCAGTAAAAGTTCTGCAAGTGCTCATTGTTTGAGGTGTCAGCAGGCTGTCACGTAAAGTACAGTACGGCACCTGAGTAACAAGAACTGAAAGGAACTTCTTTTAGAAGTCCATAAAATCAAAACCTTCCCTCCGTCGCTCGCTCCAACCCAGAACTCAGGGCAGTCCACTAGACTGACTGGACCCAGACCGAGCCAATTTAAGTATGTAAAAGAAAAGAACAGCATCAGCTTGAATGTGAATGAGTGAACAGGAACCAAACCAGAAATGCAAAACATATTTGGATGATGTCAATGAAGAGTTTTGATCTTTCATTGTGACGACATGACGACTGTTTTATCTGGCGTTTTAAATGGTTTACATCTTCCGAATTAGCTGTTGTGCAGGTGCAAGGGGTCATTTACAGTGAATAACTCATGGGAGACAGTTGTAAAGAACCCTGTGACAGAAAACTGTTTGCCTGTTCAATTCCACTCAGCCCTATAAAGAACTTAAGTGTCTTTAAGCTTATTGTTTTGGATTTACCACCTGGAACGTTACAGCTGAAGGCAACTCCTTGCTCTCGTCCGCCCTGTTTCTACCCGCACCGCGCTGCAGTTTTAAACAAAACACAACGATAAAGTCGTTTTACGCTCTCTGCCCAAACAACGGAGCTGCTAAGCAGCCTAATATATCAAATGCAGGAAAGGCAGTGATGAAAACAGAGCTGGGAGGGAGGAACCGATACGCCAGGAGTTGACCAGAAGCACAATTCTAAGTGAAGTCTAGTGTTGCGACCCGGACATTTGCCATTACAAATTTACAAGGCCGTAACATGTCAGACATGTTGCGTCCATTCATTATTCATTCAGTTATTGTCGGGCTTTACCATCAGATCCTGTCCAACACGCCTGCCCTACGGTCATTAGCCTCCTACCACATACTGTAACCACTTGCACTCTGGCAGATTGTCTATTGTGTCAGGCCATCTGCAGCTTCCCACCCGTCCCATTCTGGACTCCACCTGCTCTTGGCTTTTGCCCTGTTGCTGCCTGGATGCTGCTCACCTGTTGATTTCACCCATTGCCATGCTTCATTCCCTTTATGAATCAAGGTAAACTTTCCTTCTGGCTTTTTCTATGAGCTGTGATGTGCTGCTCCAACGCGCCTGCCAGTTGTAACGCGCATACAGGCCGATTGTCACAACCCCTATGTACAAAGGTTTAAAATGAAGCTACCCATCACTTGTTGTGTAGTTGTTGTCTAGTATATTTCTTAATATATAATTTAAACTTCAAGCATATCCTCAATTTCACATACACACAAAAAGGACATGTTTGCATTTCATAAACACTCATCATTGTAAATTCATCAGAACGCGTTGGCAGGGGACCAAACAGCAACGAACTGCAGGTTCAGTCAGGGTAAGGTGAATTTAAAACAGGATTGGGTTTTTAGTCACAAGTGAGGATACAGCTTTTAGTGGTTGTCAGTTTATCCCTGAAATTTAGAGATGATGTGTGTCGGAAGAGGCAGATTGATTTTACTTGCATACCGTGGGACTCCTGAAGCACACATAGCCAGGAAAGACACACACACATGCGCAGAGACAGTCACATATGGAAGGAAACCCAGTAACACTGTTGTCCCATGGTGCATCTGTCAGGACTTTGGTGTATGTGTGTGCACGTCTGTCAAGAAGCAGGATGATGGACAAGGCTCCGTCCCTAAGCTGCTTCTGTCAGATCTGAGTACAGCAACGCAGCCTGACAAGTGTCTGTTTCTTTCGTTTTCCGTCTGACTCTTGTTTGGGTAATGCAGGAAGACACGCAAAACTCCTCAGACTCTATTTCACGCGGCCTCATTCACCTCCTTCTGCATATATCAACCTCTGTCTTAGTTTTCATTTGAGCGAAGCTGTGTCTCTAACACATTCTGATCAACTAACGAGCCTGAACAGATCATATTTAAAGATGTAATATTTTCACTCCCTTTCTAATTTTCTTCTCAGATGGAAGAAAACGTTTCTCATTTAATCTGTGCAATAACAATTTCAGTGTAATCTACTGAAAACTTTATTTACACCATGAAACACTGACCCAACACCTACTTCTCCCTGGTGACACACATTCCCAGCTACAGTCTGCTGCTGTTGGATATTGAGTAGCTCACGGGGCATTGCAATTGATTTTCCTTTCCTTTATTTCTGAGGCAGTGCCTTGTTTATAGGCACCTCAACACTAGTTTTCCAAGCGGAAAAATAAAGAGTAAGTGGAGTGAAAAGCAAACGACATTAAGCCAAAACGCGACGCTGTGAATCAAGTTCCCCTTTGCTCTTTTAAATCACAACTGTAAGCTTAGAAATGCACAACGTGTTGTCAGGGTAATTATGTTTTCTTTTGTGCAGTTCTTTATGAGCCTCGCAGGGACTATTTTTACTAATTTATGCAGGTTGCAGCTCGGTTGTATTTTGGCTCTTTCTCAAACAGATGTTTTGGAAATTCAGGTTGTGTTTCATCTGTATTTGCTGGTTGATTATGGTAAGAGATTGGGTCAATTTCATTTATTTACTTTAAAGCTGCAGTAAATAATATTTTAGACATTTTCTAACAAACTAGGTGTAGAAACAATAAGGTGTAATTTGTCTGTTCTTGTCCATTTCACGATAGACGTCGTGTGGTCATTCATCTAAACACTGATAATGGCAACATACTTGTTTCCCAACACCAAGGCTAACATCATCAAGTGATGCTGTCTCAGATAAGCGCTGGATGGACGGAGCAACCTGTGAATGGAGTGATTCATATTGTAGCTTAGCCTGTACACAGAGGACTACTGACCCAGGAAAGCCAGCACTTTGTGTAAGAAGAGAATAAAAAAAGAGAATCACTTAAGTACAATTACGTCCCCTTATAACTACCCCTATTCTTTACTCACAGCCTATACTCACATCCTCGCTTAGTTTAAAACTTTAAACACTGATTTCCAACACACAGTCACAGAAGAACCATGGGTTTCCATGAAGAGCTTCTGATGACTAAAAGACAGAGAGGGGTTGATGGATGGATGGATGGACGGATTCTGTAAAGTTCCTCTGTCTTTGTTATGTGCACATTTCTGCCCTGTGGCACATGTATATATGTCAGGGAACCTTATTTCAGAAAGCTTTTCAATCTTACCTCTCTTCAGCGAGAATGGGCTTGGTCAGTCCATCAAGCCTCGCAGGCTTTCACGTTGTGTTAGACCATCAAGTTTCATGATGGTAAACAGACTTTTATGATAGAAGAGGACGCCTGAAGCTCTAACAGTTTGCGTGCCCCTCTTGCATACATTATTTTGATGTTCTTTGCATCTTATCAGTTTTTCATGAGTGATTCTGCAGCTGAATAAATGTGATACTTTCAAGTTGCGGTCAAAAAATGGAAAAAGGAGTATGAAACAAATAATGAGAGGGATACAGCAAAGCTTTAAACCAGTTACCCAGTCAGCAGAGGACGACAGTACAACCTTTGTGTGCTATAGTGTAAACAGCTGCTAACGTGGACCTTCATAAGATGCTTCACATCGAGTTCTGTTCATATATTTTAGCATCCGCATGAAGATAATGATTTGATTGAGATGATGATTTTTTCAATCTCCTAAAATTACATTTATCTTTAAACCTCAAGGCTGCTGTGTCAGCCTCAGCCTATTTGTCCATTTGGCAGTTTGTTCTCTTTCACGTTTCATCTGTTCCACCATCTGCTGTTTGAAAGAAGCTGCCACTCTTCCAAAAACTTTGATGCCTAGTGCAGGTGAAGTTAGTCACATACCACAGTTACGCCTGTTCTGCTACTCAACTGTACGTCTAACTAAATCTATCAAGGTTTTCCAAAACCTCAGGCATTGAGTGTGTCGAGGTCTTTGTTTGTCAAGCACTTCATAATGGAGGATGTAACATTCATGAGGTTTCAGCAGTTTTATTATAGACGAAAAGAACTCATGAGAGAATGTGAGTCTGAGCCAACAAACCAAAGCAGAGGAAACCAATAAACTGAGGTAAAACTCATGAGATTTACAATCCGTGCGGCTGATTTCTCCTCACATACAGTAAAAGAAGTTAAAAGCCGCATCGTGTAAATGTGAAACCCAAAAGCTGTTCTTATCTAAACAAAAGAGCAAACCCGGAGCCATATGCTATGCGTCAGAACACACAGTCGCATGTACTGCAGCAGATGTGTCTCCAAGACCAGAGTAAAAGAAGACATTTTAGTCGTCTGAAGTTTTAGTTGGAACAGATGTTTTGAGAGTAGGAAAGCTGGAGGGACAATGCAGGAGAAACCATAGACGTCCGGTTTAACCCGTTTATCCTGCAGCCAAGCTAGTGAGCCCAACAACTCTTCACGATCACACACGTGTTCCGTAGATCATACTGGAGTAACAACCTAAACCTAGCGTTTCCACAGTTAGAGAAGCAACATCTCTCTATATAATAGAACAAGAGTAAGAAAAATATAATATTCTAAAAAGTTTGTCAAGATTTTCCACAGTGTGAATGGCCTTCCTCATTGTTAATTCATAATTTAATGAGAACAACACCAGGCAGCGAAGTCTTGGGAAGCTCAGACAGATGTTGAACAAAATTCAGCACAACACCTGCATCACTGTCAGCACATTCAGCAAAAGCTGCCATCATTGGACACGAGTGGTATTTAAATGAGTCAACTGTCAAATCATTAAAATCTTGTTTTCTGCGTTTCCTGCTTTTTGAGAGGCAGACGTAAAACAGTGTGTAGTTGTTATGGTAGCATTCAAAGACCGCAGGGTTAGTTTCTTTCACAAGTGACAAGCTGTCAACAGCTCGAGAAGTCGAGGAAGTTATCACTCGGAACAAGTTGCAGGGTCTTAGCAAAGCTGCAAACTTGGTGCTATGACACGAAGCTCTCCACCTGTGATCCTGCAAAGTTTCTGGCTCATCATGTTTCATCAAGGCCGTGATGAAAGGGAATCGGGTTTGTGTTACTACTAAAAGGCGTCTTCGAGGCTTTTAAACATCTTTACAGTAGATTAGGCCGCGTTGCATTGGGGATCGTTTTTCCACAGGTTGCATTCAAACTATTTCTGTGCTCTCCTTCGTTTTCACTGAACGCGCTTCATGCATGTTTTGAAGTTGGAGACACGGACAGCTTGTCAAGAGGGTTTGAAATTTTTGAATGAACAGGTGGGATTGTTTTTAAGTGGAAGGTTAGACAGATGGGAAGCAGTATGAGTGGAAGCTTATCACAAACAGTTGTTAAAGATTTTACAGATGGATGTGAAAATGTTGGTCAAGGATCAAATGTGTCTGTGTGAGAGCATCTGTTTGTCACTCTACCCAGTTTTACTTTGAATTCCTCCTCCCCCCTTTCATCCTGTTCCCTTGAAGGCCTTCACTCGTTCCTTCCTGTGGCGTCTCTTCCTCTGTCGTGATGAATCTTTTGTATCTTCGCCCGCTCTTGACTTTTTGATGCCTCACGCTCTCGTGGTCTTTGTGTACTTTGTTCTCTGTTGTCTACCTTCCCTCTCAATGAAATATAATATCACAAAAAGATTCCACAACAGCAGCAACACACGCACAAAGCAAAGCAGAAAAACTACTTGAAAAGTCATTTTTGTTCTTTAATTAAACTAGAGATGATGACTCATTACTGACCAGTTTACGGTGGGTTTGTTGAAAAGGAAATCTAGCATCTTTTTATATCTATAAAAAAAGCCACACTCTGTTGTTATTCACTCTACAATACATGTGTAGCGTGGGACTTTGACACGGGAGACCACTGCTTGATTAAAGTCTCCTATCAACCCTCCATGGTTTAACCATGACAGCCATCTGTATCTAATCTTAATAAAGTAGTTTTGGATACGAAGCAAAAACCTCAATCTTGTCCCAGGAGGTAGCATATCAGGAAACGTTTGTTCTGATAGATCCACTTTAAATGAATCAATGAAGGCCTGTGTAAATAATGGAAAAGTTACTGTAAAAGTTAGAGATCGATACCATCTGGTTGCACTCTCGCTGATGGAAGAAGTACTGTAGCATCACCAGCTGTTTGCCATGATGCATCCACACCCTAACATCCACTTAGTAGATGGTTTTATGGTTTAACATATGTAATAACAATTGTGCTAAAACAACATATTTCGGTTTAAGCTTGTAGCTTTTATGGCTTTGCAAGCAAGGACAAAACACCAACATGATGTTGTTTTTGGATTTTGGCCGTTATAAAAACTGATGGAATGTGCAGATAACACTGATCGTCAGCTACGCACGCTTTAAAGTTTAATTTGCAAAATTTCACCTACAGGTTGCAATTTTGTAATGAGTCACATACAAAATGACCTTTCCTGAAATAGAGATAGAGCCACCCCTATCCACACACCTACACACACACTGGCCGTCACTCTCCACAGAGACCGCCCCGCTCCCTGAGCAGCTGGCTCCCACTTATATAAGTTTACTGCAGAAATGATTATTGTGTAATAATGATGAAAGCTGCTGGGAAGCAGTGTGTGTATTATTCACCACGCGCTACATGAAATAAGCGAATGCCCATAATCTACATGCTTCTCTGATGCTCATGTATGAGTCCGTTCTTGTTTGTATTTTTCTGTAGCTACCAGTAGCATTGATGCAAATACTTCACTACTACACTCAGATCTTCATATTCATTTATGTATGCACCGCGTCTGCAGCACAGTCCAGGACATGTGCTTAGAGAGGCAGTATGGTCGAGGTGATGCTCTCAATGACTAGTTTTGAGTCCGTGTCAGCACCAGAGATTCAGGCACATGTTAGCCCAGACTCGATTTATACCAATAACAGCTTTAGGAAGCAAAGTCAAGTTCACTGTGGGTTGTAAAAGAAGCTATTGTCAATTAAATGTGATTGAACAAGTTACAATCTAGTTTAGTTTTTCAAGTTTACAATTACGTTACAATCGTCGCTAATGATCTCAAAAATTAGCTGTGGCCCGGAGGCACCGCCATGAAAATAGAAAATCAGCAGGAACTGATTAACAAATCAGCGACATAAAGCCGTGAACAGCGAAAGTATACATGTTTGCATTTAATAGATGAGTTCACATGATAACAAAAGTCTGACTCATCAGGGTTTATCAAAGCATTTGTGTTAGATGAACTCATTCTTGCTGACTTAATTCTAGCTGTCACACAACGCGCTTGTTTTTCTAAACTAACGCCAACTTCTCGCTCTTTTCACGGCTGGCGCCAAAGCGCAGTTCAACACACATCTGCACAAGCATTTTTAAGCAGGACACTGATAACGAAATCTACACAGCTTGTTTCGATGCTGGATCCCTTTTCAAATTAACACTCACACGTGGAATCAAACCGCCCACGCTACATCCCACCACACATGGGATTAGAATGACATATTTCTCTGTAAACAAAGATGCCGACAATAGTGGGGAGGGGGTTGTTGGCTGCTGTAGTAGCTTCAAGCTTGTCCTCTGGGCTGAGGTCCCAGATTAGCAGTGTTGTAGCTCCCACAGATCACATTCAGCAGGCAGAGATGTTTAAAGGCAAGGCTTTTCAGCATCACATCGACTGCGACAGCACAACTGTCACATAATTAAGCAACATGTTGATTTAGAACACGGTTAGTTGGAAACGCCCGACAGCGTAAGCGCCCTCGTCCACTACTATCTGCTTCTCACATGGCTCACACGACGACCTGGACGCGTTCGTCAAAGCGTTGCTGTCGTTTTCAGTTTTAAGGGGGGATTTGTAGAGACACAATCGGTCACTGAGGTCTAAAGAACAGTTACCGAGAGGTTTGCCTGTCACGATAATAATGTACAACAGACGCCAGGGAGAAAATTGGAGCAATATAGGACACTTGCAACAGAGAACTGCTTAGTCAACGCAGCAATAAAGCTCCGCACAGCTCATTTGGATGAAAAGATAAAAATTTAAGAGTCCGTGGCTACAGCCTCCCATTTATTATGAGTGGAAGAGTTCCAAGCCTCATCCCCTCTAAGTAAGAAGATGGCAATGAGATGACAATTATCATGGGAGGCTGTGTGTGTGTGTGTGTGTGTGTGTGTGTGTGTGTGCTTCTGGTTTGATTGGTGTTTTCCGCCTAAAGCCTCCCTCTGGACTTAATGTCAACAAATCACACAATAACATCTATTTGAATGTTGATTGCACTTGAACATTTAAAAGGCATATAATGCACCAGTAAGAAAATCACTCAGTGAGGTAAAAAAAAAAAAAGGCAACTAACTTACCATTTTGGCAGATGGAACAAACATGTCAACAAAAAAATCAAACAAAAGGTTACAGCAACAAATACAGCTCAGTAATAAGACGGCACCCACTAGAGTCAGAGGTGCATTCTGGGAAGGCAACGGAACAACAATGCCTGTCACATGAATCTGGCACGCTGACGGCTCACAGGGCCACACAAGCAGCTGACGTGGAAGTAAAACATTACGTGACAGTTGTGTTTTGCTTTGCTTTACTATTATAAGTGAAATTGACAAATGAAACTAGGTTTTAAACAATAAATAAAATTTTTTTTAAAAAATCATATAGGAAAAGAGAAGTTTGTATCACAAATAAATCAGAAAACTAACATATATATATATATATATCACATTTAGTCAGACAGTGAGTAGCATGGATGCTACGTTGATACATTCGCCATTAAACTGACTGAATGCCAGACGTGGCAGGTCACAATGACCCTGCTGAACAAGGACGTTTTGTGCGTTGTTCTCAGCAACACAGTGCTTCACACATCATATTCATAAAAGAGCTGAATAAACTATGCAGATTACTTTTGGTAGATGGAAATAAAGTGTGACTGAGGGAATACGTCATCACATTCTACGTTCAGACAATGGTTTTGCCGCTCACTGCTTCTACCGCCGCTAATGCTACACGACTAAGCCCGGCGCTGGGCAGGCGGAGGGGAGGACACACACGGGTTAAAGTGGCTCATCTAAATTCCAGTTCGCACTGAGGCTCGGTGCAGAGGAAGTGAAACGGTTTCATCCCTATCTGAGATCTACCTTTCGCCAGAAGAAGCGGTGAGCCAGAGAACGTGAGGCGAGCCGCGTATGCAGATTCCAGTATGCTAATCTTAAGCAGAGCTAAAAGGTTACAGCAGTCGCCTGCTGGTGGAGAGATGCTGCACCTCGGGGCTCCATTACTGTCATCACAATTACAAACCTCAGCAGTGGAGCACTTCACAGTCTCAAAAGCTCCGCTTCCTTTGTGCACTTTCTAATGCCTACATTTAAATGTAGATTACCTCCCATAAAAAAAATAATAACTTTTATTTATTATTTCAGATTTATTTTTTATCGAATTATATTTTCATTGTTTTAATACTTTACTGCACAGCGACTCTTAATTTCCCTTAAATTTGCAATTTTAAAACTTTGCACAAAGTTGAAATCACAATAGTGCTTAAGTGAAAAGTTAGAATGATATTCCATCCACACTGAAATAGTCGGAGCTTGTATTTCAGTGTGGATTCTCTGATGGGGCCACGACTCAGGCGGCCTGGCATGGACTCATCCCGTGCCAGGGTTTTACCCACATCCTCAAAGCTAACAGCGCTTCACCTGCTCCACCGCTTGGAGTCTCTGCAAAATCGTGCCGATAAAGACAAGCAAGCCAACCCATGTCCTCATCACTAAAGCCTCCCTAGAAAACAACAGCAGAGACAAAGGTGAGGGAAACATTGATGCGAATAGGGAGGAATGAGATGTACTAAGTGAGAGGCGGAGAGACAGAGAGATGAATTAAAGAAGAAAAGGAAACGACAGGACAGACACAATGACCTTTAAGGGCTGAAGAGAAATGGATAAACAAATAGAGTTCACAAAGTGTGTGTGTGTGTGTGTGTGTGCGCGTACGGTTGACAGACGTCTCTGTCCCCTCCTGTCTGTCTCTGATCCAGGTGCTGGTGTGTGATAACAGCGCTGCACTCGTCCTCTCTCCTCCCTCCTGGTCTGACTAAGTCTTCGAACGCAAATAAAAAAAGAAGCTTGTTTCTGCTTCGAGAGTCAACTCTTTGGAAGTCATTCAACAAAAACCTCCAGTGTATACTTCTAGGAGCTGATTCAGTGTGACTCATCCATGCTGCAATATGGAGGGAACAGCAAAACGACAACCCGCGGTGGCAGAAGCCTAATGGTGAGGCCGGAGGGTCACATGCTCCTGGTGAGCGAAAGTGAGTGAAACCGAGTTCAACGAGACTCGTCTCTTCCTGATGACTTACTGTGCTACTCGGCGTTAAAACTCCTCCAGCTGCGCAAACAGCAGACGACTTGTGTCGCGCCGAGCAGCTTCCGGGTGGGAACGACTGCAAGGGAATAAGTGCGAGCTCTGCTAAAGTACGGGCTCAGCAATTTGTGAAGTGAATAAAGCCAAAGAAACATTAATTTGAGGGAAAACCCCGTCAGGAAAAAACGGAATTTTAGGGAAAACATTTAAACCAAGGCATAAAATAAAGTATCCTAATCACCAATTATCGTTGTGTATTCCAGCCTCACGCCCAAAATGTGCCCTGACAAGCACGAGTGATCGCTGGTCGCACGCTGCACGTCCAGCCACCACACCCTCTGCTCTCTGCCTCAGTCACTGCTCGTCAGCCCTGCCTACTCCCTAACTCTTTGTTTTGCAGTGATGGATTGAGCCTTGTCTTATCCTCCTCTGCTCCTCCTTTGCTCCTCCCCCGTCCCCCTGTCGACAGCTGACAGACGTTTCCTGCGTGAACGGGAGGTACACGTGTGAGAAAACCTGAGGCAAAACGATTAATGGGGTACTTTTGTTTTCACACCTTCAATGGTAAAGAGTGTCCACTAGACAACTGAACAGCACCTGGCAAAGAAACCCAGGTCCTTCCGTCACTGTGGCCCTTTTTCTTAGCGCTTGTCTCACCTAGTTGTCATCCCATCTCCAGCTTTTTATATCCACGTCCAACACTGCATACTTCTACTGTCCGTCTCGCTCTCCTCCCCCCATGTTTCTATCACGCTCCCTCTGGTCGGGCTCTACATCTCTCCATCCCTGTGGCCCATTCGTTTTTCTGACTGGAGCTCTTATGTAACTACACACTGAGCTCTATAGGTGCCTCTCTAATGACCAAGGGTTTCCATGTGTTGTGGCTGCCTGGTCCCTGCCTGTATCTGTGGCTGTGTGTCTAACAGGCTTAATTACTGCTTGTTAGGTACACTAACGGGCTTGTTGACTGGGGGGATGGATGGGCACATTGTTTGGATGACTGGATACTTGAAGACTGACTGACAGGTTGGCTAGAATGCTGATAGCTGTCTGCCTGCTTCATCCAAAACATGCCAGATAAAACACACGTGCATCTGTATTTCCTGCAGCTTCTTGGAGAGCGTGCACACACAAACACACTCACAAACACACACACACACACACACACACACACACACACACACATAGCACGCTGTTGCATTACCTCCCATTAAGAAGTTTCAGAACAGCACAACTTGAAAGAAGTTCAAAATTCGGCAGATGATAAAAGACAACTGCATGATGCAACAGTAAATGAGTTATCCGTGGGTTTTCAAAGGGGCTAATGTACAGCAATTTTAAAACATGCCAGTCGTCTCCATCGCCGGATTCCTCATTGTTATTTTTTGGTTTTTATTACACTGACCTGAAAGACACAGAGACCATATCACCCGTGTTTTCTACCCTAGTAGTTGTTCACTGGAAAACTCATTATACAGACTATTCTCTGTGATCCAATCTGCCCCTGTTGATTTCTCTATTCTCCACCGGATAAGTGCCGCTCAGCCCTCCCTCCCCAACTCTTTCTATCCATCCCTCCCACATGCCACCTCCGTGCTGAAGGACTCATTACGTCGACCAACTCTCCCTCTGTCTCTCATCACTCTCCACTGGAGTACTCATTACCGTGTCTTTGTCCCCCATGTCTTTGTTTCTCTAACTTTATGTTCCCTTTATGTCTTAATGCCTATCGAATAATGAACACACTATTTCGTGCTCTCAGTTTGACACCAAGAACAAACCCTTGGTTTGTTGTATATGATTTAATCTCCACTTTACATGTTAATATACCAAGTGCTATAGATTTTGTCCGTAAATAGTTACCTGCTCGACTCTCACAGACACTACTTCAACATTCTAGTGTGTTTTTCTCTGACCTAAAGCAATTAACTTGCATTATCTCAGGCTTTAACCTTACGCTGGCACAGATCAAACACGGTGACTTTGCATCAGCCAAGCAGCAAATTCATTGGCCTCAAGCAGACGTTGTTGCTACCACCTACTGTCTTTCTTCCTCATTTGGAAGTTTAGTGGCTCCCCGTGATACAGATTACTGTGAAATGTACACAGAAAACGAAAACAGCAGCGTATTTATGTTTTATTCATTTTAAATATAATGCAAACTGTATATTACAGAATCTTAAATCCTGTTTGTGACAGACGCACTACGCTAAGCGCTGATGCCATGTGGTACAGCCGCTGCAATGCAAACAAATGAAAACACAGTCAACGCTGCAGATGGCCACATATACTGTGGGACACAACACGAGGCTCCGAGTTGTACTTTGTACAAGGGAGCTGGCTGGTGAACATCTAAACCAAGCCTCAGGCTATGGAATGTCCAGCGTGCTTCCAATTGTGATATTAATTTTTGGTTATTTGATGATTTATTTTATCCTATACTATAATTCTTTATCCTAGGACTCAAAGCAATCTCAGCTTCATATCTGTTCCAGAAGGAAATATAAGAAAATACTTTTTTAATCATTGGAGTGAGGCAACAACACAAATCTCATAAATTGTGAAATCTTAGGTCCTTCAAACAACATAAACCGCTTTATAGAAATACTATGAGCCTGGAAACAGACCATAAGTGCCCCAAATAATTCAGAGGCGAGCATGTTTGTCCATCAGATCTAAGAGCGTGTGTGAGGTGGTGTGTAATGTATCTTTGTGGATAGTGTTCCAGGGGGCGGATAAAGATGAGTCCTTCCACAGGATGCTCGCTTACTAATTACCACATGACTACTTTAATTAATTAGCTGACTCTACACTACACATAATAAATAGTAATTGGGAGAAATGAAGAGGGCAGGAGCGAGCAAGACAAAGTGAGAAAGACCATGGACAAAGAGAAATGAGGGGAAGACGGAGATAATAAGACAAAGGCAGAAGGAAAGTCCAGAGAGAGTAACAGATGGTGTATAGAAGGAAAAATGAGAGAGATGGATGCTGCCTGTTCTTACCTCTCATCTCCTCCTCTCTTACCTGTCCCTCGATTTTTGATGGCATCTAAAGTTTTTCCCCACATTCCTCCAGATTCTCCTGACTGCAACTGTATTCCTGTTTTATTTTGTTGTTCTTTGAGTGATTCGATAGAAGAATGGAGCTAAGCGTGTGAGTGGCGCAATGGTTTTTGTTATGTGTTGCTTAGATTAGAGGAGAAGAGCTTTACCGAGAACAAAAGACGACAGAAAATAGCAATGAGAGTAGAGGCAACTGTGACGCCTTTGTTTTCCAACACGCTACAAAAAAAAAAACAAGAAAAACAAAACAAGTGCTGTGTTAAACGTCTGCTTAGTCTTGGTCACAATGGTCAAACTCTCCCTCCTGTTCTATTAATTATTGTCAAAGCAGCATAAATTAAATGAAAAAAGCTCAAGATGAACAGAACAAGGTAGCGAGTAGGTGACAGAAAAAAATGAGACGGGCCAGTAGAAGTGCAGAATTCGCTATGAATAATAGCCCATTCGTCAGTGCTAATTTGCTAGGCTAATGTTCTAACTGAGCCTAATGGGGAGATTAGCCGGCGAATTAGCACTGATAAACGAGCAAACATGAAGCACGGTGGTCCATCATGGAGGCAGCCATGTATTCATACCATACCCCAGCAATGGAAAGCATCTGTTCTAAATGAAAAGTTCAACAATTAACTGCTCCTCAGCGACACATTACTCACTGCTGCCTGGGTAGAAGATTAGGTTTGTTATCTGGAAAAGCCAGCAGCTGGTTTTGTTTTGTCTAAAACTTGATAAAATTATTATGGTTAAGCATTTACGATGAAAAAAAGCTTGTTATCGAAGGCATCGCATTCCTCTGAACACGTGTTATGATGGGACAAACTTAAAAACCGTCGGATACGACAGCTGCAGCAGGTAAGAAGCTGTGTCCCCAGCGGAGGCGTCCACAGCCACTTACACAGCCGGAAATCTAAAACGACTCTGGGCTTTCTTTAATTCCTTCATTAATAAATAACTCAACCATTAAAGTTTTAGGTTCTTAGGTGACGCTCTTATCCAGCACCACTAGAGAACGAGCACACGAGTACAGAAAGCTTAAATTTCCCAGATCACAACATTACAAACTAGATTACAAGGGTCAGCGTAACAGTGCCCTGGACGTAACATCCCCGTGACCTCTGGAAGGTCTCATAGCGCAAAACACTGCAAAGAAAGGACGTGAAAATAAAAATACCCAGTAATTGGTGCTGTTGAGAAACTCTGAAGAACGCGGTGAAGGACAACACGCGACGGGAGTAAACGTTCACCAAACTGTTGGTAATGGAGGGGAAGCGAGTCGGGAACGGACAATAACAGTCTTATTTTCACGTGAGCCTCGTCAGCTCGGAACCCAGCGCACACGAGGAGACAGTGTGGTATGAAATCTCCAGCACAGAGCAGCTGAACCACAAACACACGTTCTGGCGCCCGACGTTCTTCATAGTATAGAAACAACACTGAAAGCACCTAAAGGAACTTTCGACAGGCTGATTGTTGGAGCGCCACTTTATGCAACAGCACATAGACTAACACTGTCATGGTAACTGAGCAAGAAAAATAAAAAAGGTTCTGTACAGTTCTGATGGCTTTCACTGGCTCAGTGGGTAAATGCAGCAGCCATTCAGCAGTTGAATCGCGACTGAAAGGGCAGAAAGAGACAGTCACACTTGATCAGGCACAAATAGGCTTATTCTGTGAAAGGAAGAAAGCCAAAACTTGCCTTTTGATTCATGTTTTATAATGTCTAGAGTTCTGACAAACACGAAAAAGGGTAAGAAAACATGTCAGCGATAATTTTTATTATATACATGTACATGTAGCCAGTTTGTGTGGCCTCTCTCTGCATTTTTGTCATATACTGTAGGAGCACCTGCTGATTCTGCCGTTACCTCTGTCTAGTTTCCATACAAGCTGAGGCGATGCCAAAAAAAGGTTAAATGGAAACACAGCAGACTAATGACTGGTCAAAGAAAATCGTCACTTCAGCTACGCTGCGCCTGAGCAGCCGTCTCGTTCTCTGAAGACATATTTCTGCTGATCTTTTTTTTGTCTTACAGCCTTTTCTAAAAAAAAAAACAAAAAAACCCCAAAAAACTAAAAATGCCCTCTTGCTATGATAAACGCTCACATGCAGTACTGAGAATAAAAAAGTAACCGACTGTTGTTTGTGGAGTTGAAGACATACCAGCAGTTTTGTGTATTGTTGCTATGACATTCGTGGTACAAAGAGCAGATGGATGAGAGTAAAGTAGAGCTGAGACGCTGTGTAGGGAAATGCTTGATATTCATATATCAGACAAACACTGTGAACTGCCCTGTACCAGGCAGTTGCATCAGTTCAAGGCACAACATCTGTATTTTACAGCCTCGTGTGGTGGGAGACACAGCGGTACAGTATATGTTCACAGATATGTGCTAATCCAAGTTTGAAATGTGCTTTTAGTAGCATATTCAGGGTTTAAACTATAAAAGTAGGTGTTTGCAATAGAGACTTTTTTTATTGCATCCAAAACGTGTGTTTCTTCACAATTTGCGGGTTCTCTAGGTTCCCTTTCTGCTTTTACTGTGGGAAAGTGAGAAATAAGAATGAACTACTTTTGTACTTGTGTATCTAACAAACCAAGCAGCTGACACACTTTTGAAACTACTCCATAACTACTGGCTTAAACTGAACTTCACAGTTACTTCAAAGAACAAAATGAAAATTATAGAAGTTTTAAAAATACACACAACACAATGTCTAGGAATTTCTAAAATAATCCCTTTTATGGAGATGAAGCCAAAGTGCAGCTGCAGTTCAGCCAGCGCAGTAAAAACTGGAACTTTTACAATAGGAACAGCTGTAGCTTATTTCAAGTGGGTCCCAGAATAATAAAACAGACAATATGTTTTCATGAGCCTGGGTCCCAGGCCAAGAAAATAAAATCATTATTTTCCCAAGGTGGGAAGCTGCAGGAGGGAGTTTCTCTGTTAATAAAAATATCAACAGTTTTCCCTCCAGGTTGTTAAAATAAAAACAAACATATCCTCCTTTTTATAAGTCTAAATGCTCAAACACACAGAATAACACACACATACACCACCTGAGCCTGAGGCTACTGGTGCATCCCCCATGCAGAGGGAGGCCTGGATGGAGGAACACACTTTCTAAATGGGTCTCTTCTATTCTGCAACAAGGAGTGGCATGAACAATAAACGCAAACAATAACCGCCCGGGCATTTGCATATCAAACATCCTGGAGCCGGTGCTGGCAATACCAGACTCACAGAGCAGCAGAGGAATGCAGAGAAGTGGAGCCGAAAAAGAGGGAGGGGAGCAGAAGTCTGCACGATTTTTTCGAACCTGATGCTTAGACTCATTCGCTACACCTGGTGATGCCAATCATTGTGAAGTGACACAGCTAAAAGCCACACAGCGAACCCCTCCCTCTCCACCTTTCGTCATTTTCATCCGCTCTTCTACCTCGGTTTATTTCCCTGGCTCTCGCGCATGCAGAGCCCCACAGAACAACAAACAGCGGCACGCTATCCTGAGGTTGATGCCTGTCACCTCTGTGTACGCAGCCTCTTTCAGGAGCCAGCAATGCGAATAACACCCTCGTGAATATTCATGAGTGATTTGTGATGGGAAGAGAAAGCGCGGCAGGAAAAAAAAAAAGGGAGAAGGAAGAAAAGAAGGTGGTGACATGGATGAGGAGGAGGAGGAGGAGGAGAGGAAGGAGAGGGAATGCTGGAGACAGAATGATGGTAGAGGCTGGATTAAGGAAATAAAGATGTACGTCTGTGTTCGGTTGGCAAAGGCTGGCTTTGCTGTCTTCCTTAGGGAAAACCAAAGAGTGAAGAGGTGATAGTGTCACTATGAGCAGGGTTTACAGCCAGTCAGATGTCATAATAAAAGTCATAAAATAAGTTGACGACCAGGGCTGATGTTTGCGTCGTGGCAAAAACTTCACGCTCCAGTATCACAGGGATTGAGGCTGTTTTTTTAATTTTTGTTTAGCCGTAGCCTCCATTCACCACCAGGCTACTGGCTCCAGGCCGCAGACAGACTCAGCAGGAAGTTCAGAGACTGGCTCCTGGCATACAAAGCCACCGAAAACCAAAGCTAAGCACTTTTGCCACATAACGTGAGCGTGTGTCAGCTAATATTAGAGACATGTTAGACTAATGGCGCTATAAATCTACATCCTTGTGAGTGATTGCTTTAATATGTAGGCGTAACTGAGGCACTTCGCCCTGTGTATAATAGAGACAAAATAAGTTCTCTGATTAAAAATATATACCACATGGTTCTATCCTACACTGTGTGTCTGTGTGAAACTGCCCTGAGAATGTGTTGTATGCACAAGCTGTACATCTGACTGACCACACTCCTTTACCTGTGACCTCTTTGACCTCGACGTCGCTCTAATTTGTTGCTCTTTATTTCAGTGAATACACAAAACGCACCAACCTGACTGCTTATTAATATAAGAATTAAAGATCAGAATAAAAATGCCTGAGACCTAAAAGTTATCTAAATAATGAGTTTCTAAATTAAAATGAATCAGGCCTGTGTACGGTGCCTGGCTCAAAAGCTGAACAGACAGAGTGAGACAAATTAGACCCTTTAGGAAAACTTGATCAATATTCATTTTTCATCAGTCACTTGTGAGTTTTAGACAGGTGTGCTTTTAACATCCCTGAATGATTTATGCAAACTGCTCTTGTTTTGGTTGGATGTCTGAGCAACTAAGACACTTAGCAGAAGTGCAGAAAGCAGAAAGCTGCACAGGAGGTACAGTAAGCCCAGTGGGACCAGCAGCCCTGCAGTCTCTGCTTCCTTACTAACAAAGTAAAGATTACTGCCTTATTAATAAAGTTTTTACCTTCACTAGTCTTTGGAATCGAGCCTAGATGTTGTTGTAGGCAGCTGCTATGATTCAGGTGATGTCGGTTTCCAAGCTGCCTGACTCTGACGTTTACTTTGTCATATGCAGCTGGATAACGTCTAGAGGTGTTCAGGACTCCAGCGTCTGCCTGAAATGGCTAAGAAGGCCCTTAGTTAGTTTGTACGTTTCTTTCAACTCGTAGAAATGTCTGCGCTGACCCTGCTCTGCAACGCCTCGGTCGGAACGCAACAAAAGCGTCTCATACTCACAACGAACGGGTACTGTAGCAGTTTAATGTGGGCACAGAGAGAGACACGTGAATTCATGCTGCGTTGAGTCCAATTTAATGAATAGATTATTCTGGGAGCCGTTTCTGAAAATGTAAATAAAACGTGATCCAATTTTTTAAATTCTAGTTTATGACGCAAAGTTTAGAATTTTCTGTTTTCATTACTTTGCTGGTACTTAGCAACACATGGGACAACGTTCCAAAAGCATAAGCAGGAGCAATTAATCCAGGCACATGCGGCTATGACTAAAAGCTTACACAGGGTTTGCAATTAATAAAGACTGAATAAATGAATCAATTCAATGAAACCAAACAACAGAATCAACTCATTCAATGTCAGTCCGTTTGTGAAAAGGAATCTTTTTTCATTCAGTCTTTTTCTTTAACTCCGCCCAGCAGACAGAAATCCATCTGATTCTCATTTTATCTTTTTGGGCCATTTGAAGACAGCATGAGACACATTTGTCATTTGGCTCAAAACAAAGAGCAGCAGAGACAAAATCCCATTGACACACAAACGCAAATGAAAAAAAGACATAACAGAGCAGCAATGCATAGAACACCCGCAGACAGGAGCGCACACACACACACACACACACACAGGTACACATCATGGAAAACACACATGCAGACCAAAAACACAAATACTTCAACAACCATAATCCATGTGTTTACCTAAGGCCCTGTACACTCTCACTAGCACACATTAGAAAACCTATTGATTCAGTCTCCTTGCTGGTGAAAGGGCATTTGAGGTGAAATCAATAGTGGAGCTTTGTAGAATAAAGGCATCCTGTGCATTTTGTGTGTGCGTGTGAGAAACAGAGGGGAAACTGTGTGTGTGCGGTGTAATCACCAGAGAGGACAAGCTGGTCCTTAGAAGTACATCTCCCCTCTGATCCTAGGAAAAACCCACTAATCCCTACACACACTAACACACACAAACACACTCACGTAGAAAGAACTAATGGGACAATAAATTCAGTTGGCTTAGAAAAATAAATGTCTACAACAGAGAGTGAGGAACGACTGCGAACGGAGGAAAACTTGTCGCCCTTGATAATCACTATCTCAATCAATGGTTTCCAACACAGAACACACACACACATAATATATACGCCTCATCGGTAATCATATCACTTATTAACTAAGCAAACAGTAGCACACAGTTCGAGATGACAACGTTTTAATGAGGGAGAGACTAATGGATTGGACTTCAGTCTGTCAACATCCCCTCTGCTGAAAATTCAAAGTGTTAAGATTTACAGTCGGCTTCAGAACAAAAGAGAGCAAAAATATACAAAAAGCAAAATTAGAGGACCATTGACGCGTTTCCATTAATTTAAGTTTCTCTCATTTAAAGATGCAACATGACATTAGCAGAGGTTTTAAACAATATGTGCTCATGAAAATCAAAACTTAGCTACACACACACGGCTTGTGCCACACAGCCACAAACTGGAGCATAACAAGCAGCTAAAAGGCTGAAAGGCAGGACCACACAGTTACTGAGACAGAGACAGACACACTTCTCTGATGAACTGCGTGGACACAGTAACTCCCAGTGGTGCAGACTGGGACAACCCAGCAGGACTAATGCATTGTCACCAAGCCGCTGACATCAGCATTGGACATCTTACAAGGAGATATCCAGCGTCTATCGACCCTTGAAGTACCTAATGGCAGCAACATTTATTTTGAAAGCTCTGACAGCTCCTGTCAGTTTAATTACAGTTGGGTGAAAGTGGATTCAGTTCATTTTTATGTAGGTGTTGTCATTTCTATAGGGGATACACAGCTAAAATGTCCACTGGGCTAATAAATACTGTGTTGCTTTTCAGACTAAGTAAGTAGTAAAGTAATATTATACACGTCCCACCTTTGCAGCTTCACTGACGTTGGTCACGACTGATCTGCCGTTTTGACAGTGTCTTTACTTTGCTGTGCTGTAACAACACTGGGCCACAGTACATCTCGAGTCTGCCAGGCCAAAATCAAGCAACCATGTTGATTACCTGCTCTACACACACCTCTGGTTTCATCTGCAGCAAATAAACCATCTCTCACTAAAAAGTCAAAGTAAAGCTCAAGTGTCCAGTGTGACGGAAATGACACAACAGGCACAAAACACGTGCAACAAAAGGTCCGTCCTCTTCATGTCCTCCTTTCTTCCTTTCACAGTGAACCTTAGCTGAGGCACAAAGAGTCAGGGAGTCCATTTAAAGTTGGCCCATTATACTCAGGGGGCTGTGACTGTTTTTAATATCTAAGCTGAGGACCAGCATTAAAAACCAATTACAGACTCATCTAGCACATGTCTGTCAGTATCGTTTTCCTTCAGTCACATTTGGTGACACTGGCATCAGGCCTATAATGGCTCCATAATAGCTCTCGGAGAAGGAGACTGTGGATGAATATGATTTTAGATGGAAAATTAATTTAAATGAAACTTTGTATGTGAGAAGTTCCGGTTCAGCAGGGGCATAAAGTGAGGCTCTACAAGTCATGAGGCTCGGTGTGGACGGGGCTGGAAAGAATTAAATATTAACATTTCAAAGGAAAGTAGAGGCGTGACTCATGAGATCCACTTAAAGCTTATTACATGTCTGACGGTGCTTCTAACACAGGAGATTATCCACAGGGATGGTTTGCCTGGGCAGAGAGCAAGACACGCAGGTGGGACGAACACACACACGTCTCCAGCCCGAATGCTCTCAGAAAGGAGCTCGGCCGTGTGTTTTAGTTCGGACCTTGTTCTAAGTGGAGCAGGCCCTGGTGAAGGATTGCATTTTTCCTTTAAATATCTTTCTGCAGCAGCACCACATGTGTGTACATGCACACAAATACAAACAGACACACATAGACACACACACACAACAGCAGCAGCAGGGGAGTTGCACAAAAAAGACAAAGTGTCTGTACCGTGAACAAAGGAGGCCACCTCATCATTTCAGTGTGTCCTTACGTTTACATATAAGACACAGTGAGCAAACATATTCAGTGTGTGTGTGTGTGTGTGTGTGTGTGTGTGTGTGTGTGTACGTGTGCACAGGATGTCGGCAGAGCATTTATTTATTTCTGTGTGTGTGTCAGCAGATAGTAAGAGGAGGTGCAGTACAGTCTAGCCAGTGTCCTCAGATGACCTCACAGGTGAGCGTTCACATGCACAGAGGAAATCACAACTCTACTCCTATTGATGCGTCTTTATAAATGACTGCGGATATGAAATATGCAGCACTGTTGCTTGCACTAGTCTCGCAAAGGGTTAAGTCGGATCAATAAATTGAAGACAGTTTGTTATCAGCCTGTCATTACCATAATTTATACAGGTACAGGTCTTTGCCCAGTAAATGGAAAAAAGGCCTTACTAGAATTATCTGCAATCTAGTTGTAAGTAGTTCTGGCCTCAGAGGAGCATATTGCTATAGTAATGCTGTTTCCACCCACTGTTGTGTGCTGGGATGTTTTTTGGATAGGATGATAAATTCATACATCTGTCATTTGTCAGGCTGAAATCCCTGAAGTCAGTGAAATGATGAGGCTGAGATGGGATGCAGATATGCTGCTTAGTCTTAGATCGGGGGGTTTCAACTTATTTTCAGCCAGTGAACCAAAAAGACATTTGTTTCCTGATGTGAGCCCATGAAAACATACTGCTGCTTACGTGGAAAACCGTGCAGGCAATCATCCCCTCCAGGCGCACCTGAGAGCCATTTTTGGCACTACCCCTGGGTTTGAGAACCTCAGGTATACTGCATACCGCTTTATGGCGCTTCTGTAATTTCTCTGTCTCCACAACTTCCCGTCACCTTTTCAATCTTTTCTTTCTCTTTTTCAGTTTTCTCCTCTCCTTGGATCAGTCATGAATATTCACGAAGTTGTTATTTGCAACGCTGGCTCCTGAAAAGGCTGAGTATACAAAGGTGACAAGCATCAACCTGAGGAGGCGGCTGTGTTGAGTGATGCAAAACAGCGAATAAGGAGGAAAGGAAATGTGGTGAAGACAGAAAGAGAAATCAAAAAGAAAAGCCAAATGAAACACAAAGAAAACGTGTGCTCACCTTAATATAAACTGCTCTGTGTTTGAATCTGTCTTCATATAGACGCCAAACGCCACCGTCTTGCCGAGTCGAACCGGACTGGGTGGCACCAGAACCTCTACATTGTCATCCAGTCTCAGTCTTTCTCCTTTGGCTGAAACTGGGCCCACGGTCATCCCCACAGTTCCAGCTTTCAGCATGTCCTGAAGACCCCCATCCACCAGAGGGCTCCACTGGCTTCCAAGGCCCAGGCCTCCAAGCGGCCCAATGTTCACACTCTGACCTCGCCACGGCTCGTTAACAACGGACGGACATTCCTGACCCGCCCCCTCCACTGGTATAACTGAGTAATACACATCCACTGAAGGCAGAGCGGCTTCGGGGGGTCTTTTTCTCACTTGTGGTGGCGTAAACCAAGCTGGGGGAATCTCCAGACGGACAACACAGATGCCAGATGGTCCCACAAGCCGGCAGCCGGCTGAGGGTGCTGCTTCGCTGGTGTTACGGATGGCTACGGCTCTGACACATGGGAGCAGTGATGGAGGAGGTGGGTCAGGCTCATCCCAGCGCCGCCCGACCAGGTAGAACAGAACCTGGACACAAGAGGGAAACACGCTGTACAGTGTCCGAGACCAAATTGTAGCAGAAAGTTCAATTTTGAATTAATTAATTTGGTCACCTTGTACAATAACTGGATGAGAAATGTGAATACGGTTTAACATATGCACTGCGTGAACCACATGACCTGGTATTGATCCGCAGAAAACATGAGCAGAATACAAACAATGAAGTGCATGTACCTGTATCCAGGGTCGCGCTGACCCCACCCTGGGCACCACCACTTGACCTTTGACCTTCCAGTTCAGCGTCACCTGGTTGGACGTCGGCAGCAGATGAGGAGGAGGACCTTGAAGCAGCTCCACCGGGACCGACTGCTCAACGGTCAGGCTGCCGTAGCTGCAGTTGACGCTCGGCAGGGCATGCGGGGCGGCCACACCTGGCACCAGCTGGTGGAGGAAGAAAGGCTCAGTCCGTGATGACAGGCTGCCATTTCGCATCACCTCCTGATTGGCTTCCCGCATGAAGAAGGCAGAGTCAGCGCTACCTAGCTGACATTGGACGGGGAGGTAGGTGGGAAAAGAGGTGGTGAAACGAGGCTGGAAAGGCTCCGTCCCTCCTCCCGGTCCACCTCCTGCTGCTCCTGCTCGGCTGTCAGATGCTGAGGACAGAAGCAGAAAAAAAAGATGAGACAGAAAGAAAGAAGTGTTTGATAAGAAGAGAACGATGCAGAGAAGAAAGAAACAATTCACCATAAAACAAATACGTGCACAGCCTGGCTAACACGGGTTTGTGGCGTCAGTGTCGCCTAAATGCAAATCACATTATTATAGAGAGATTCACTGACCTGTGAAATGCATTTTTGTTGTAAACACACAGTCGTCTGAAAACATGCACAGATCATGCAGCTTTCAGTTTCCATAAATTCACACGTGTGACAAAACACACTGACACGTTACACACCACTGTGCTTGTTTTCTAACAGTTCCCCTACAAAAAGAAACAAGCATGAACACATTAGCTCTCAGTGTGATACAAGAGCGATGGACTCAGCTTTATATTAATGAAGCCCTTTTATAACAAAAACATTACACTGGAATCTATGAAAACTGATATATTGCTCTTTGGCAGTTTATTTCCATAGATTTGCAGTCTGTGAGTTGTACCGATCATTTCACAGACAGGACTAACTCGGAGCCTGGGATTACTGACGGGTTTTGTTCAGTATCTTATTTTCAAAGAGGACAATGGGTTGCGGTGTCTGCACAGCTGTGGGATGGAGCTGTGATCCTGATGCTTTATCCTCAATAGTTGATATTCATCCGCTGTTTTGTCAGCATTACTGTACATTATGGAAAGGAATGAATGATCAAACTGATCTCTTCTGCTGAAATCCTGTTTATCCATATAGATAAACAAGATAAACACAATCTGTAAATACTGGAAGGAACCTCCAGCAGGATGGTGGTCATCTCCACCGTCTTCAAGGAGAGAAAGGAATTATTCCCTACATTAATGAAATCGTCGGTCTGCATTCTCAAATTCCTCCTCATGTAAATCACTGAGCAGATCACAATCATCAATTTCCTCACAGTACGTCTATGTGCTGAAGCGATGGCTAGTTAGCTCTACAGCTAATGAAGGCGATTTCTACAGCCTGTGACTCACCAGCAGCAGTTAACAGGCCACAAAATGACATGTGCAGTGTGTTGAAATGCGTATGGGAATAGAAGACAACACAAAGTAAACAGCAAAGTATTTACCAAACACGAATACATTAAATGGCTACCACTGTAGAAATGCCGCCGAGAGAAAGTATAAACTAGAGCATTTCTTCTGCACAAAACACAGAAGAATTTCCATGCGATCCGTGCTGGCACAAAGCAGCCTCACACGCGCAGCAGTGAGTTTGTGTAGAAACGTGTGTGTGTGCGTCTTTGTGTCGTAGGGTAGCGAAGTGTGAAAATATAATGAGGGTGGGACAGCATAGCGCTGTCTGGGGCAAGTCATACCGAGGCAACTTCAGAAAAAAATAATAGCAGAGAAATAAAGTGATACCTCGGTGCAACATGAATAAGCAGGCTGGTTCGGTTTATGGTGCGTGGGCACGTTGGGATAAGTTTAGAGTGAGCGAGGGAGGCGGAGGGAAGAGGAAGGAGAAGGGAGGAAGAAAACAAAAGTGAGACAGAGGGGAAAAGAACGGGATAGAATCTGGATGGAAATGTGCACAAAGCGTACAGTACAGTGACAGCGTGTAGATACTGGCACACTTCAGGACAAATGACACCAACTTCTCTCCAGTCAGACACATGTCCCTGAAGAATCCAAGCAAACTTTCCAACTAGACATAACACTGAGTTCTGTACAGTCTCAGTAGTCGAGACGGTTGCTGACGAGAGAGCGACGCGGTTGTGCTACGAGAGGCCAAGACCTCCCAGTGAATAGTGAGAGTAATGAGCCTAACCCTAAGTTACAGATTAGGAAAAAAACTCGCAATTTGATTAAAGAGATTAAAAATACAAATCTGATAAAAAAAAAGTTAGTTGCTAGTTAGTCAGTCAAACTTGTCTGACAGACGAAGCACATTAACTTCAGCAAGCTGGACGTTTTCTCTCTTATTCCTACTGTATGTCCTTGAGATGCAAAGGCCTCTGTGTGTGTGTGTGTGTGTGTGTGTGTGTGTGTGTGTGTGTGTGTGTGTGTGTGAGACCAGAACATATGCTTCAGTCACACACATGCACACACACACACACACACACACACACACTGTTTAGAGCTTTCTCAAGCATTATCCATATTACATAAATGTTAAAAAATGAAAAGGGAGAAAATACATAGTTCATATCTCAGGCTATGAATAAATCCTTGTTTATTGAGTATTTACTTTATTGACATCGCCCTGAACTTTAATAATCACTGTAAAAGGCCTCTCCTGTGTAGATGCGTTATTGCGAACATCATTTTCAGGAGCGTTGAGGCAATCTCCGCTCAATAGGCCCTTTGAAATCTGGCGTTCAGATCCTGGGATGCCATTGGCTCCCATTAAACCTGGCACGGTCCAGATTCCCTGGCATCATTACTTTGGCAACCGGCGACCACAACAGGAGTCCATACCCGCTGTGTTCTGCTGCACAATGCTTCTGTGTGCGAGTGAGTGAGAAAATGTGTGCATGTGTGAATTTATCACTGCTCTAGCGGTTCCGCGGATGTGCACGCATGGTCGGGCAAGTCGCCGTTTGAACGACGCGCAGAACAGCACGTGCACGTGCGGTATATGCAAGATGACACGCGGTCACGACTGAGGCCAGGTACACTGAACGACGTTGTGCGTCGAAACGCACAAATGTCTCTCTATGCGTGGTGGAAACTTGGACAGGAATTAAGCCAGATGTACAGAGATTTGACAAGGCCCATCTGTGATCCCCCCCTAAAAAAGGCTCATCCTGCTCTATTTCCAAGCACACACACACACACAAACCAAGCCAATAATCAAAAGACAGTGGAGCGTGTAGGACAGGAAGAAAGACGGAGAGAAACAAAGCCAGATGGGTACAAGAGCGAAAGAGAAACACAAACATGTGATAGTGGCATCAGTGCTGCTTGGTATTGTTTTGGTTACATATTGACTCTGATTCTTATATTTAATTGCACACATACAAACACTGGCGTTTTCCAGCTGTGAGGACAACTCACTGCCTCCAAACCGAACCTTAATCTAAACTCATGTTTCAGTTAGTTTGGTTCAGGCGCGTTGCCAAGGCAGATGGTGGCAAAATGTTCCAGGATGGTATTGTTTTATTTACCCAGTTTTTCTTTAAGCACATTTGAAAATAGTAGCCAACTATCAGCAGTGGCCACTTTACAGGTCTGAGCAAACATCCCTCCCACAATAGCCCCAGAGATTTAGTTTGCAGGCAAAGAAAAATGCTTATATACAAAGGGGGACTGTTGGCAAGGCTCTTCAGAATGAAAAGTACTAGTGTTACTACCTCTGTCAACTGTTTTAACACAACAAAATAGCAAGTGTGTGATGAAAACATCAAAATATCAGTTTGCTTTTATTAAAGAAGGAACCAGCCCCACTTTCTCCCTAAAAGCACTGAAGCAGCATGGAAAAAAATCCATCAGAGGAGAATTTTCTGAAAAAAAGAAAAATAAATAAATAAATAAACCATTGATCACACAGATGGCTCTGGATGTGAAAGAGAGATAGAACAAGATGGGATGGCGAGAGACGCACACACAGAGGTGGCTTGAGATATGGAAGAGAGGAAAGACAGAGGAGGAGTGATACCCATAACGAGTGAGAGAAGAAGAGAGAGGGATGAGGTTTCTATTTCTGAGCACAGCATTCATCACACGCGTAGAGTTTATTCTGGTGGGCTCTAGCTCCTGTTTCTCTGTCCAGCTCCCCAACCTGAACCATGTCTCCTACTACAACCTTTACCCGGAACCCGGTAAATGTAACCGCTCTCGTCCTCGTCTGCGCTTCAGGTCTAATTCTGACCCTCCCTCTTCCAGACGTTTTGTCCTAATCGCTGGCTGCTGCTTCTAAACAGAGCCCTTCATACCTTGACAAAGCTTTTCTTGTAAATGTGCCCATCTCTGAGTTTATCCTCGTCCAAAGTGTTTACAGGATGTTATCTGTCCCTGGCAGTAGAATCCTGAATTCATTCCACCGCACACATGAACGAGACACGTTGATTGATGTCCCTGTCAGCGGGCCGGTGGAGTCACATTTCTACCACCTGACCCCCCCAAACTCACAGGGACCCAATACTCACGCTTTCTCTTCCTATCTGTCTCCCTCTTTTTCTCAATTTCCTTCTATACACCTCCTCCTATCACCTCTCGCCCTGTCTCTTTGGCTTAAGCTGTTTGTTCCATTCTGGTTTCTTTCATTGTCATTGAATTTTAAAATAGGAATCATTTCAGTTTATCCCATTTCAAGCTACTTAGATAACAGTTAAAATTCTAACCTGCGCTGTAAACCGTTCTGGGTCACGTGTGGTTTCTGAGAAAAACTTTTATTTCTTTTTTATTTTGATAAAGAAAAATTCCTTCCTCCCCCTTCCTTTTGCAGCCTGCATAGCTCATGCCATGCACACGCAACACTTCTATCACCTCATTACTGCCCCGTCTACACAGCCCATGAGGGACAGACTTGTAAATATATTTGCTGCACCAAACACATCTTAATCCCGTCTTCCTGCCCCCATTGGGTTTGAACATCCCGGCAAGGAGAAGAACCCCAAAGCGTGCTCGTAAATCAATTTAATCCATCCCCCTCTTTATAAACGCGTTTCCCTCCAAAATTGAAGCAGCCTAGAATGATTTCCTAGCTGGGCTCTGCAGTGTGACGTCCTACACATTACCAGCATCCTTCCGTGTTAACCCTCGCTGCATCCTTATCACGCTGGACGGCAGGGCGACCATTCCCGTTTCTTATCCCCCAAACAGCTGTGGGGCTGGCTGAAGGCCTCTGCAGTCCTCTTCCCGTTTCTCGTCTTATGAACAGTACTGTACATTTTGTTCAAACACATTGTCTCTCAGCTAGAATCTGTGGCCTCGTGAACAGAAAGGCTTTTCCACATGCCCCCTGCCTTACTGTTAAACAAAGTTCAGTAATGCTGGCAACTCTATTTTTTAAAAACATAATGTTGTCTCTGAGACTTAATAAAAAATAATACAAAAAAATAAATAAATACACATTTCTAACTTTCCATCATGGTTTTTCTTGCTTTCAGTAGTTTTCCTTTTTCATTCGACCAAGTTTATTTCACCTCAGTGTCTCTACCCACTGCATTTCCCGTCTCTCCTTCAGCTGTCGAAAAATATGGATTGACAGAAAGATCCCAGATGCTGGGGAGTGAACTTTGAGAATTGTGGAAGTGAAATTTGTGACTGTGATCGGGTTTGTGTGCACGGACGTGTGTCGTGGCGGAAGGGTCATTACACTTGGTCTCCGAGTGTCTCTGCATGTGTGTGTGTGTGTGTGTGTGTGTGTGTGTGTGTGTGTGTGTAAGCAGATGCAGGGAAGTGTGAAGGGCAACTTCAATGGTCATCACACGACTGAGAGCAACACAGAAAGGAACAGAAATAAAAATACTGCTCAGAAAGGAAGTCGAGCAGCACAGACGGAAATGGAGCAGCAGCGTGCAGGAAATACTAAACTCTCACATGCACTCTGGATAAAACTAGGAGTGTGCTAAGTTTTCAGAGACTTTCGTATACAAAAACCTATAAATGAATGCATCATTTAAGTGGCTGCTCTGTCTAACGTGCTAAAGCTGAGCCAGAACATTACCTACAACGCTTTAACAAAAACATGGCAGCCAATAGCAGCGATAAACAAACAGCAGAAGTTCTTTCAAGTAAAACAGAGCTGTGAAGAAAAGCCTCTGTGAGTGTCGGGCCAGGATCTCCTGGCTATGAATATGAGGAAGGGATAAATCCACTGGGCCTCGGTGCCATTCAATTCTATCCTTCAGTGGTGCACAGCCAGGCAGCGAACTTATAAAAGCTGCTTATAAAGGGGCCAAAAGACCCACAGCCTCAACTGACTTAATGGACCAATAGGAACGTCGTAGCTAGGGAGAGAAAGGAGGAGAGGTAGAAAAGAAAGACAAGATGAGTTACTTTAAATGTGAGTAGGTCATCAAAAAAGGAAAGGAGAAAAGGAAAGTCAGGCGGCGAGGAGGCAGCGAGTTGAAGGATGGGGAGAAGAAAAGAGAAGGACGAGCATAACGAGAGAGCGGCGACGAGCAGGTGAGGAAGCGCTAGGAGGAAAGTGAAGGCTGATGAGCAGGGTGAGCAGAGAATAAAAAGTAGAGGACAAAAGCGGAAAACAAAACTGTAGGAGCAGAGAGAGCGGTATGCACTAAAACATCCTACTGTAGGATGCAATGTGAGCTGGCGTGTGGGCGGTGGGATGGCATGTCTCCATGCATGTGCAGTACAGTCACCACCAACATGCCATCATGCACATCTAACCTATGTGTGAAAAGAAACCTGTCTCCATTTGCACCAGGATTGTTTAACCTCTAGGATGCACATGACGCAAACACTTAATTTGCAATGAAAACTAGTCAGGTTATCTTTACAGTAAATACATCAATAACCTGAGATCTGGCCACAGCGCAGAGCATTTAGCATCGACCGTCTAATTGCCGCCCATTGATTTCCACTCAGCTGAAATGCCACCGCTAACCAAGGTTGTTATTATATATTTTATAGTCAGAGAAGTGCATAATTGTTGTGTTAGCATGACTGAAGCTACTTTACAATAACAGAGCACTTAGTTTTATTTCATCTGACCTTCCAGCTTGTAATTATTCTGTTCCAAGCTTTCAGTCAGTGTAATTTGAGCAAGGATAGACACAGACTAAGATCCAGGCGTAATCAGACTCAACACAGCAGCTCAAATCAACTTGGTCTTGTTGAAATTTCACAGCACGTTTCAAATAAATAACTATACATGTAAAAAGATTACGAACGGTAAATGTACAGTCTCTTCATGGCAGCAGATTAACCTAATGACTAGATCATTTACTGTAGCTCAGGAGGACGCAGAGTGAAAAGAACGCACATCTCCCTCCTGTTGTACTGCACGCCCTGACAATCTGTCTCTAATCTGTTTACAACTCTAATCTGGTTAAGCCAATCTGATTCATCTTCAACAGTTAATTAGCAGAATGTGGTGCGAGTAATATGATTGATGTGCTAATGAGGGGAGGATTATCACACACTTGACAGGCACCTCTATCTCTCTGCGTCTCCCCTTCACTTTCATTATTTCTGTATCTGCATCACTTTTCATCTCATCCCGTCTCGACTTGCTCGGCGTCTCTCAGTTCGGTTTGCCTGCGACTCACTATCTGTCCTCCGCTCTGCGCTATCTGCTCGCGTCCCTCTGTCTCACTTCCCTCGCTGTCATCGGTCTCTCACTCCCTGTTTATCAGTCATTCTCCGTCTTATTGCCATCGATCGCCACAGAAGCCACTCGAGGACAAACTTAATTAAGTCTGACAAGCCAAGGTATTTTTATCTGTGCATCTGAAACACAGCCACTCCGTGCAAACGCCAGCACGCCGGCAGCACACACATCCGCGTGAACACGCACACACCAGCTGGGTGACACTCTAGACCTTTAACTTTGTTTTCTTATTGATAGATTCTTGACTTGGAGGTGAAAATCATTAGCGCTAATTGTGCCTTTGTTCAACTTTGACATTTCATAAGCTCGTGTGCAACAGGAGGATGTCAGTGAATGTCACGTCACATCACGCCCACATGGGGCAGAGACGAAAACACACGTGCACGCACACGTCTCTAGCTGTGATGACGTCCCGTTCGCTTCGTCGTTGTCCTGTAATGTCAGTACACACAACCTTTGACTGTCATTAGCCTTAATCTAAAAACCAACCTTTTAACAGGTGATGGCAAATGAGTATTCGTTATTTTTCCATGTTAACTACATGTAAACACACATTTGTCTTCATCGTAATCCCATCACCTCCCGTAAGGTCACCCATCAAACACGCGGCTGCGTCCGCGTGTACTAACATTTCTCATCGGCCTGAGCATCCGTTTTCATTCTTCATATTTCCGTCTTGTTCTATTAGACATTTTCAAGTCAAGGTCTGTGTTTTGTTTTGTTTTGTTTTTCTTCAAATGTTGTTTTTCCACTTTGACAGAATTATTTCTTCTGTTCTCTCTGTTGTGTAAACACCTGCCTCTGCCAACAGAGATCTGTGTGCAGGGCACGTTTTTACATCTGTGTTGATGAGTGGACAGGATGTTTGAGTTGGAAAGTGACATTTGCAGTGTGATGTCATTCCTCCTGCTCGTGTCCCTAATGAAGTTTCTCCCTATGTTGAAACACATCTGATGTGAGAAATCGCCGGCTCCATGCTACAAACTCTGCATAACGTCCAGAACTGTTTCTCTTCTAGTATTCTCACTGGAAAAACATTCAATATTTAATAAATATAGCAGATGTATTTCATGTATATAGCCGTACTTCAGAAACAGCAAAATAATCCAGCTTTTGACTTAATTTTTCTCTCAGTCTTTCGTCAGGAGTGTCTGAAGTGTTATATTAATATCTAACTGTACTGAAATAAAACCAGTAAAGGGGAAGACATAAGGTCACCCATTAAAGAATTATGCACAAATGATTTTTACGAGGAGTCAAATTGTCCTTACTGCCACCAATTGACTTTCAATGAATCCCTCAACCTTCTCTGTCATCACCATCCACTTATTTCAGTTCTTATCTTTTCTCTCTCTCCAACTTTCCATTCATCTCAAGTCAGTATTTCTCATAAGAAAAGCTATAAAATGACCATCAGATTTAAATCCCAAGGTCAGACATTTGAATATGAGAACGTCTGTGGAGGAAGGAAAGCCATTATTAAGGCGTAGCTGTTTAAGATTAGGGTGAAGGTCACAAGTTATCACAAGGTCACCTTTGAAAAACAGCGCAGGTCCAAACTCTACTGTGTGGCAAGTTATTACATACACTGTCCATTATCAGCTACATTTTCCAAATCAAACTCTTTATTGGCTGATTTTTGATTTCAGTTTCCATCTGACGTCTGGCAGCCATCCCACACGCACAAGCTACACATGAAGGCAGAACCAGCTGACGTGGAAATAGCCTTTTCAGTCTAGAACAGCACTGATATGCCACAGATTGTGCACATTGCTCTGGACAACTACAGTGTCACCAATAAGCAAAACAAGTCTTCGACTCTGTTCCGGATCCTGTGTAACATGGTGTTTTTCCTACAAAGCCCAATTTGACAAACAAGTTTCTCAGCATGAGAGATTTTGATTTAATGAATTCTAAAAAAAAAAAAAGCTTGTGAGCATGTAATTGGATAAAGCATCAGGTGAAACAAACAAATGCGACGTACTTCTAGTTATTATACAAGCACTGGAGCCTGATGCAGGATGTTTGTGACTAATCAGCCATCGAGGTTGGGAGCTAACACTCACCAGATGCCGGTGAGATGTGGCTGTAAATGAGTCTTCCTGCTCAGCAAGTAACTTTGGCAGGCAGCCAAGCACCATTTGAAGGTGCAGAGTGCGGAGATGAAACAGGGTAAGTGTCTGGGTAAAGACTCGGCCACGCGCTGCAGCCTGTAGGCAAAAAGCCTCCACTCGCAGTCGGAGGAGAGACAAATGATGGAAAAGAGCAGTGATGTAGGAAAGCAGCAGGCAGGAGCGGTGAATGATGTTCGTCGTTATTGCTCCCGCAACACAGGTGCATTAAAAAAAATAAAAGAAATTAAAAAAGGCTCTGAAAGTGAAGAGAGGAGAGGAGTGTGTGAAGAACACACTTCCTCCAGCAGCTCACAGCCAAGCCTCCTCCACTGGGACCCACTGTTTAACCTGGGCTCTCACGAAAGGTTAAACACTCAGGCAGCCGCCTCCTGAAAAGCATAAAGGAGGCGCAGAAGGACAGTTTTTCCTCTCGCTCTCCTTTTCTTTCTGTCCATCAGTCTCCGTCTGACACATGTCTGTCACTCAGGGTCATTTTAAGGAAACTGATGTCTTCATAACATCCTATCAAAGCAACTCAGACAAACAACAAGTGGGTTAAGTCACTGTCATAACCAACATAAAGCAACAGCGGCCTGTTGTTATTGTATATTTTTTCGTATGTGATGATATAGTTTAAAACCCGAGAGAGAAGTGAGTTTGACTGCTTTAGTTAAAAATCACCATCACCGCAACCCAGCGACGCATGTTGTAGTTGTGAAGGATTAACTTCATGATACACGCACACACACGCACACACACACACGGCGGTGAGAGCAGCTGCTAACAAAAAGCCTTTGTCATTACTGGGACCTTTGAATATGATCAGGGTATATGTTACACCCAAACGTGTTTAATTACAGCCGAGGCGATTAACCTGCTAAGTGATGCTCACTTAATTAGCATCCCTGTGAGTTGCCGGCGCATGCTCCTGCACGGGAGTCTCTATGCCCCTGCCTGCTCTGTGTTGCGTCCGCAGCGCAGACACACATAAACAGCAGCATCCCTACTGCGTAGCTCCCCAATTGGTGATTTAGCTTGCGAACACAGCCTTGTTGGTGCACTTTGGTTTGCAAACTGCTAACTGTGCAGTGTCAAGCCAGAGGGGACTCTTTAACCCGCTGCTGAGACTAATGGTGACATTAGAAACACATAGTGTACTTACAATGGCAGAGAAAATCACTTACTTCCTCAAGCTGACGTGCGCTGGCATAACAGCAGTGTTGGTGGAGACTGGTCACGTCATCAGACGCGAGCCCCGTGTCTCATTTGCGTTATTACAACACATCCGTGCTCTTGAAGGACTAGACACACCTACGGCCTTGTCTCCTGTGTGTTGTTGCCTCTCACCCTCTCTCACCCTCTCTCACCCCCGGCCGTCTTTTTGCAACTGTGTTTCTTTTTCCGTGCTTTATTCAGTCGTTCAAAACACGGCACCAGAACAAGTGATTACATTTCCAAATAAACATGCAGTTGCGGTTTCGGTGCATAGGAACATAATTTTTAAGAGACGGGGCTGCAGATGCTGTAGTTTGCAAACCTTATTATTCCCTGTAAACACAAGCGTTCCCGAGTCTGAGGCAGGTAATGTTGGACCCTTTTTCTGAGCGGGCCCAGCTTTCCAGTCATTAAACTTCATTATAGGGACAGTTGGTGCTTACTCAGAGGTGTGTGCGTGTATGGATGCTCAGGGTGGCATGGGGGGGGTCAGTGTGAAGGATGGCGTGCCACTTGCACTTCACAGTAGTCAGCACACGCGCATACGTTGATGTGTAGACTGTCCCGTATGCGAACAGAACAACAAAGTAAGCCCTCAGACACAGACACACATCCTCCTGTGCTGTTGCAAGGTTACAACGGAGCTACATCGACATCTATAGTGGATTTGTCCAAAAAAAAAAGAAGAGAAAATGAGAGGCATTAATCATTTTGATTAAGTGCAGCTGCACTTTATGTTGCTACATCTAATTTGTGCTCTGTTTCGTACCATCCTTAGATTTTAATAAGAAACTTCTTTTAATTAAACGTTTCAGAATCTAATTTTTGGAAGACTACATTCTGGATCAGATGTTTATCCTTAATCTCAATATACTGTACTTTACATGCATAATAAATTCAATCCCTGCAGCATCACGTCGGGGGGAGATTATGCTGATCAAAGCCTCATTTATTTTAAACTTCATTCATACAGTTTATTTAAATTCTCACTGAGCCCTGGTGATAAATGCAGGAATTGAGGCTGCTCCAAAACTATTTACGATACAAAAGTGTGCAGTGGGTGTATGAACATAACGTAGTTTGTTTATGTTTGTATTCAAACCTGGGTGAAAACACTGAACAGGCTTTGGAGGTGCTTTCAAAATAAAGTGAGGATGCTCGAATATCCCAAAACTATGTGGAAAAGTGCTGATTAATGTCAAACGTCTCACGCGCCCAAAGTGCACGTTTCAGTCGACACTGATCTTTAGAAGATTGCACTTTTCTTCGGTGTGTGGCAGAGACGTCGCAGTCACGTCTGCGCCTCACTTGCAGGTGCGATGATGTCACGTGACAGTAACAGCTGCGTAGGTATGAAGTGTGTGCGTGTCTGTCACGGCCGCCTTGACACCGACTGCAGGGTGTCTGCAAAAGTGACACTAACCTGAAATCGTAAGGCGTATGTGTCTAACTGGAAGAGGCTAACGCTAAATTATAGATCGAGCTGCAACGATAGGACATGGAATAAAATCATTACATTTTATTTAAGGGCAGATCTAAACAGATTGAGAGCGTGTGTGTGCTTATGTTTGTACGTCTGCTAGTGTGAGCATGTGAGCTGGGGGGGTGACATTGAGCCGACAGTGACAGTGTGATGAATGTATAAGTTACAGAATTAGCATAAAGCTCAGGAAACCAGCCGTCTCCACCTTTATTGCTTCGCTCTGCATTCATTTCACTCAGAATCCAGTTGGCTGCCAAATATAAACAAACATTAATAACCCAAAGCCTTTTTCTCCCCTATCTTATTTTAATAACGCCACACTCACTATTCTTGCCAACAATATTTGAAGTTGAAGTGAGCTGGGAATACGATGGCAAACTTCCATATTTTATTGCTGGAAAGTTGGGATGAAGCGAGAGTAAAACCTGAAAAGCGGAGGAGACTACAGAACATAACCTAAAATCCATAGCATTCTAAAAAAGACGATCAATACGTCATCTGTAATTTAGTCATCCATATTTCTCTACAGCGCAGAGTTTCTGTTCATTTAATATCTACGTAAGATTAAGCGTTCGCAGCACACAGACAGACGCGTCAACACGTGGCGGCTGTAGAACTCTGCCTCCCGTCTCTCCTGCTACTAGGATTTACTAGTTTTAGTTTTGTTTTCAGGTGTCCTGATGGTTGAGGCCTGAAAAAATGGTCCCTTTTTTTAAAGCAATAAGACTTCACTTGGAAGAAAACTGCGACTCCCGTTTTAGAGCAAACCATGGCTCGCTGGTTTAATGGGCACCCGCTGCTTTGTGGCTGCGCTGGGTGGAGTTTTTGAAGCATTTCCTCTGCCCCCGTTTTGTTTCAGCAGAGGCGAGGAGCAGTAATGTTACACTCCACCATTTTGTTGTCACTCTTTCTAATTAGAGCGGCCCGAACGGTGATCACAGATAATCTAATCCACATCCACAGCTCAGTGTTTGTTACACGGAGTTCATTAATTAAGGACCTGTGCTCTGCCTCTTGATCATATCAGCCAAAGAAACAGGAGAAGCACATCCTCGCCCCTTTTTAAAAGCAAGCTTTAATCTTAAAATGGACACTGCAAAAGTTTCTGTGTTTGACAACATCACCATCTCTACAGGATGATACTGCAATGCCTCCATCACGTAGTTACCGCTCCCTCCTCTCTCTTACAACTTCACTTCCTCCTACTCACTGTCACCACATCCCTCTTTTTCCTTCATCTCAGCTCCTGTCACACCTACAGGCTTCGCTCTCCTCCTTACACCGCTTTCCTCTCATGTAATCCTACCCCGTCTCACAACAACACGCTGGTAACGCTACCTTTCCCATCGCACGCATGGGAAAATCCACACACACAAAAGGATAGAGGAAAAAAAAACATTCTCGGTCGCAGGTGCAAACAAATACAAGGTAGTGTCACAACAAGCGGGAACACAAACACACACAGATACACACACAGGTAGAAGCGCTGTGCACAAACATCCGCACGATTTCCATCTTTGATCCATCTTCAACAGTCGGAATATTAAATTAAAACTTTACAACTTAATAACTGGAGCTAGGTGAGCAGATCATTACTACCAACCGTTCCACTAACTTTAAACTAAGCTGACGTGCAGTATAACACTTTTTTATTAACTTAAGATGTGCTTTAACACAGTAAGAGAGCTCCTTACAAGACGGATTCGCACAGAGACGTGGATACGTTCTCCCCCACACATTGTGTTCAATTATTAACAATAAGGATCTGAGAGAGGAAAGAGTGAAAAGGGAATTTAGCCATTGTTTCTGCTAAATGATTCAAAACCAATGCATTTCTCTTGTGCAGCGGGAGAGAGACAGACAGGGGCCGATGTCTTTTCCCTCTTTATCCTTCAAATGAAGTGAAAACCAACTGACTGTAGATCTGAGGTGCATCTCGTGTGCGAGAGAGACTGATGTTGAACTCACGGTCCCTAATAAAGCTGAGCTTTCGCTGAAATAACTAATAAAAGTTGAATAAATTGTGAAGTGAGCTCTTCAGTAGCTGCAGCTGTGTGTTATATATGAAGATATTAAGACCAGTATATTTTATTACTGCTTCATCTTAGTCTTAGAAGCCCCATGAAAGCTGCAAAAATGTAATCACACAATGAAAGTTCTGCAAAATGTCTGGACTCCATCTCTGGATCAGTGGTTGTTCTGGCCTCCTGGAGAGCTGATATTGGCTGTCCTCTAACTTTTAACCCTGGCTCTGCACACAGATGTGCACACACAGACTCACACAAAAGCAACTTTCGAAATGAGCCACGCTTCGGTCTTTCTACGTGTTCGTGTGTAAAAGAGCTTGTTTCCTCACCGGTGACCTCACAGGCCACGGCTGCCAGGAACACACAGATCAACAGAGGACAAACATTCAACGAACAAATGTTAGACAAGTTTTATGGAAACGAAAGACGCGCTGGTCATTCTTAATTAGCGCTGTGCGTATGGCTTCTGTCTGTTTCTGAACATATGGTGATGGTGAGAATGTGAGCGTGGAGCAGCAGGAAGGTCATTGGCAAAAAAAAAAAAAAAAAAAAAGAAAATATCTCGTGTTACATCCTAGAACAAAAGTTCACAAAAGGACAGAAAGTATACAGTTCATTTCAAATTTAACTTTTCCTCAAATCTTCCCTGCTGAGATCACAACCTGTGAGTTGTACCTCTTCAAAGTTTGGAGGCACAGCCTTAAACCCGACACAACCGCTTGTTAAGCTATGGTGTCAGACATTATCCACTGAATATCCCTAATCATACGTGAATGGCACTTGGACCAGGTCCTCAGTCGATAAGCCTGCTGACTGGACTGACCGCTAACGCAACGGACAGAGATGTCGTTATCCAGACACCTTCTCATCTGTTAACAGGCAAATCAAACTGAATGGTTTGAAAACCAGTTACTCCGTGAGCAGTGTTGGCACATCGTGTCGAAATGACGGTGGCTGTGAGTTTTAGGACGAACACAACGGTAATGGGTGTAGACTGACAACACTGTAAAAGTTCAACTGTAAAAGATTTCTGCATCAGATAACAGGGACTCATTCATATTCCTTCACTGGGAGACTGTGCGGTGGCACAGTAATATGCAGGCTTACTGTAAATAACCAACGTATCACTGGGCTTAGTGCAGTGTATTGCACTATAAGCAGCTTTCAGTCAGTCAGTACACAACAAACATGAAGCTTAGTCCCACAGCTTACAACTAGGCAGAAATCCCATTATCATCCATCTATCACTTCCCATCTCTCCCTCTCTGTCATTGGCATGGATTTGAACTATGCAAAAAGCCATTATCATTTTTCTAACCATGTCTCTATTTCTGTCTCGTTCCATCTTTTTCCTCATATTTCCACGGCTTGGGACTACGCCGATATATTCATCCATCTACTGCACCTTCCCCACTACAGTAAATAGTTTCACTTCCTGAAGCTCCGTTTCCGTTTCCGTCATGCGATGGCTAAGACGAGTTGTCTATTTATCTTCATGTTTGTCCAAACGGCAACAGTTCCTCCTGCAATAACAAGGTCATACATAAGTCATGAACCGAGTAAACTCTGCATCCAGATTACTCCACAAATGAGCTCCATAAACTTTGGTTAAATCATTTTTTACATGTATTGTAACACATTACTTATTAGAAATTGATTAGAAAATGATTCTTGCAGTGCATTAACACATGTTTATAGTGTATAATGACAAACATATTAAAAATAGGAGTGTAGTAATTGATCCAGTGCTGTTTAGACTTTTATGATCACTGTGGCAGGTCACCTCATCAGTAGGGGGTGAGCAGCCCCTTGGTTGGGCCCTAGCATCGCCCCGGCCTCCGCGCCTCCATCGGCAATGAATTTACGTGCCGATATCCGACCCTGCTGTCTTATGGGTTGTGTTACTCGTCCCATGAATGTGAAAATCCAGCTTACGGCATTAGCCACTCTGCCCTCCCTGCTACCTGAAGGCTCGTTTCACCAGTGTTAAAAGGCCAGGCTGTACAACCCAGTACTCTTACAATACACATGTGGGTTTTTTGTTAGTGTTTGTGTGCGAAGCTGTGTGTGATCGCTTGTTTCAAGGCTTCCTTTCAATAATTCACGAGCTTCTCTGGCCGAGAGGCAGCGCGCGCCGCATCCGCTCGTTCTATTCAACGCGCGCGTGTGTGTGTGCTCCCGCGTGCGCGTCTGTTTTTCAAGTGTGTGCGCGTCTGCTTGTGTGTAGAGTGTATCCATACGTGTGCGTGCGTCTGTGAGTGCTTGAGCCAAGCAGCATGTGTGTGTGTGGCAGTATTGTGTTACATAACCCTTAATTATAACTGGGGAGGAAATGTGACAGCTTGTGACCTAATCCTTAATTCGAGCATTGCATTTTCACAATTCAAAGGGAAATGTGCGTGTGTGCATGTGTCAGCGTGTGTAATGTGACTATGCCAATTAAAGGAAACGTGACAGCGCCACAAACACACTCCTCAATTTGGAAATGTGATGACTTGATAATGGTACGTGGCTGGTGTGTGTGTGTGTTTGGGGGGATGGGTACAGACTGACAGAGAGGTTCTTGAAAGTGTCTGTGTGTTCCTTTAATTGTCCTGAATGACAGATCTATTACTGTGGAAGAGTACGTTATTATCAACACTAAGCAGCCTTGCGGAAGCACACACACACACGTGCGCACACACAGTCATGCTGTGCGATAAAAGCTGCCACACATTCTTCATGTCTATGTGTGTTTCGTGTGTGTGTGTGCGTGGTTATGAAGGAGCATAAAAGATCCCACTTGGCTTTCAAGGCACTTGCTAATTTAAAGCTTTCAATCCCATCTTTCTGTGCATACACCCATTAAACGGACACACACACACTAACACACACACATATCTGTGGACAAATAAGTCTCCTGACTCAGATACTATCACCCTCCACCTTCACACTTCCTTTATTTCTCCATAGAGTGGTACCTATGTTCACTTCATCCATTTCTGAGCTATTTATAGAAACCTACACACACTCACTCGGAGGCTTACCCTCTCTTTACCCCATCCGCCTGCGTCTTACCGCTTTTTTCTCTTTACCTCTTGACTCTATTTTCTTCAGTCCTCCTATTATCCTCCTCCCTCTTTTGTCCATTCACACTATTCCTGCACACCTTTCTCCTACTTTAATTTACTGGCTTCCTTTCATTCCCTCCTCCTTTCCTTTCCATCGCTGCCCTTCATTTGTGCGCCCTGTTCATCTTTTCACCAGCTGTCATGTGTCTCCTTACTGCTCTTGCTTTTCCCTCCAAAATATGGTAACGGTAACGGGGGGGGGGGGGGGGGGGGGGGGGGGGGGGTTCTTGGAGAAAATCTCCTTTTTAAATAACAGACCTGTAAAAGTGTAACAATATTTGACACATAACTCATCACTGACTCATGATAACAATCACACAAGTATGATCATGCATTCAGCAATGAATCTAAGAGTGATTATATGTATTAGACTGACTTGTTAACCAGATGTACGGCTCACATGGAGAATACTCAGTACCTAAAAGAAGTTCTGAAATACTAGACATGTCACTGTGTCAAAACAAAAGCTCCGTTCTTCTTTAGCAGAAGATCGAGCCACCAGACCTTGCTATAGCCTGTAATCCCATGATTCCTTGCCAAACTAAAAGTGGAGGACCGGTAGCAAACGCGGTCACACTCGAGTGTATGACATAATTGGAAAATCATCTCTTTGTTTGGGAGAAACGGGGGAGCACGTGCTGGACAGGGTAAGCCTCTGGCGACTTCATACGGGAAAGAAAGGAAGTCTCATTGAGCGCCGCCGTCTGCGATGATCAGCTGTGATTGTGTTGGTGTGTTGCATTTGCACGCTACAGCACCGTTTCCCATCCGACGGGGCTTACGAGACATCCCCCCCTGCCTGGCCTGCATCACTCTGTGGACCTTTTTAATGGCTAGCCCGAAGCCAAGCGTGAAAATCTCTCTTGGCCTCTCTGCTCCATTTCTCTCTGGGTTCAGCTGCCTTATTATTTGTTAAAAAAAATCCAGTTATCCAATCATGTCTAGGGCGATGCTTGGCTGATCATCTTGTCCATAACTTCCACACATTACATGGCCCCTTCCCCCAACTTGTCGATCATTTTCCTTCTTTTTTTTTTAAACACAGATCAGTGTCTCCCCGGTCCCTGTATTTGTCAGACGGGTCATGCTGTCGTTCTTCATCTCGCAGGTGGCTTTAATCAGTTCCTCTGTTCCCTCTCTTCTTCTGCAGGAGTGGATTTAGACAGAATTACCTCCCACGTCACCTCTCTGTTCCTGCCTCACTCTCTCCCTCTCTGCTTGTTTCTGTCATGTTGTCGTCCATCAACGTGTAAAATGTAAGTGGAATTTCAAACAGGAGGCAAAATAAAGTGTGAATCAGCACAGTGTTGCCTTGAACTACTTTTATGTGTGTAACAGGATTATATAATCAAATCGCACCAGCCACATGTGTGTAATTTTTGTAAATGGTGGCACTTCACTGCCGCTTCCCATCTGTCATTTGAAGCTAGTTTTCTGATTTTATTTCTAGGTGCTCCTATGTGTGTGTCACTCTTATTAATGCGACAACGTGACCGTCAGACCGTTTTTGTACTAACCGGCCAGTTTTCAGGTTCAACAGGTTCTGAGTTTAGTGATGTAAACACTTGTTGCTGCTTCATGAAGGAAAACCCGAGACCTCAGCCCAGAGAAAGTAGCAGTAACGCACTAAACTCGAGTTTCTTTCACTGTCAATCTGTCAGCAACATGCTTCTAAAAATAGCTGCTCTATTCAAAGTTGTGTAATTTTGTCTGAAAGAATATACTATATTTTCATTCATGCGCTTCTCTCTCCCATCACCCCAACCCGTGGAGGCAGGCGGCCTCCCACCCTGAGCCTGGTTTTACTGGAGGTTTTTCCTCTTCACTGGTGCCCAGTGCTGCTTAAATGCCATTTCCGGGGTTTTCTATCTAACTAAGCTATATCTGTATTCTGTAAGGTGAGAGAACTTTCACTGTGACTCATTCTTACATGGATACATGATGACAAACATGCTGTGCCTTTTCTTCTGTCTCCCTCTCACATGTTAAATTTAACGTTTTTGATTCTCTATCCACCTCTGTTTCTTGCCATCTCTCCTACTCTGTCTTTAAACTCTGGATCTGTAAATCTTCAGATGCAAAGTCAGACTCAGGTACTCACTCTCACCTCTTATGTTGCATCAGATTTTCTCCCACCATGTTGTACCTTTTATTCTGTATGTGATATCAGCAAAAAGCTCAACTCTCCACCTTTTGCTTCATTGTTACATCTTGATCAACTTGCTGGGTTCTCTAAACATTATAAATGTTGGCTGTGTACTGAAGCACGTCTTTGAAGGAGTTGCCTCCCTTTAGGAGCATCAAGGTTATTTGTACCTCAACGGAAGTCATGACAGAAGCACTAAGTGTTCTTTCTGAAGATATTTCAATACCTCTGGGGTGGGTGGGAAGGTATGACCCAGCAGCAAGGCGGCTAGCGCTGCTGCTTCACAGCTTGAGGAACCTGGGTTTCAATCCAATTGCTGACATATACAGACTGGCGATCTGTCCTGGGTGTTCAATGTCAACTGGGATGCACCCTCACAACCCTTAACAGGAAAAGTGTTTAGGATAATGGATGGGAATGGATAGAAAGAAAGAAAGGACAAAAAGAGATGAAAGCTTTAGACAAGGGCAGAAAGGATGAAGAGACATCATCAGGGACCAGAACTGGTGAAGAAGCAGAGGGATGAGTGGCCAGAGGAAAGCACAGTGAGAGATGGAGAGAAGGTCACAGGTTTTGTTTGCATGTGTCCTCTCGCTGCCTGCTTTTAATGTGGGAGCTCAGCCACTCATTTATCCAGGAGAGGAGAGATGAATAATTATAATTTCACAACATACTGTATCAAACATTTTGTGCTGCTCTGCACCAACCTACAATTTAGCTGCACCTCAGATTGTTAGAACCGAGCTAATCTAGGTAATAATAACATAAATGTTCTCCACTGAGTTTTTTTTAAATATCTCTAAAGACTGAGCTTTCCAGCGCAACCTCTCCTCAGGATGTGGCCACAGCAAAGCAGCTGTTCGACCTGCACGCCGTTAAAAATGGGCCTTCAGTTCCTAAAGATAGTAACTGAAGTCCCATGTGCCAGTATCCCCGCTGGACTATAATCCCAACCCACCAGAACTTTCCTGAGTCAGCTTCTGTTCTGTTCCTCAGCTTTTTAGAGCAACTGAAGCTGCAGCAGTAAGCATAAGAAAATATTAACTCAACAGATGTTTGACTTGACGAACTCGTGTTCGTGTTCTATTTGCCAAACCTGCTTCCACGGGAAGTTTGACATTTAGTTTGAATCAGGCAAATCTAACCTTTAACCTCTAACCAAGCGATTAGAAAAACATATGGCTTTTTCTTTTTTATTTAGAGACGGAGTAACATTCCAATCATAAAATTCAAAACATTGCAAACTTGATTATTAACTGGATGCTGTGCAGAAAAAGGAAATCACTGGTTGAACCGAACTGGCATTTTTCAGGGACAGGATTGACAAGATGGCAGCTGAGATCACAACACAGCTGTAAGAGGCCTTTGAAGAGCGGGCAGGAACAAACGGACGGGTTTGGTAGCGATACAGTGTTTACTTGCTGCTGTAATGAGGGCTGTCGACATCAAGTGTGTCGACTGTGTCCTGCCTACACACTTCCTTACAAATCAAGGTTTATATACAGAGGACCAATGTCACACACACACGGAGACACAGAAACACAAATCAAACCGCCTCTCACCTGATATTCAATATGCAAAAAATACACCTACACACAAATACCAGTCATTTGAGAATTTTTACCAGGGTGTTTACCTGCACTGTTTCTTCAGCTACTGGCAAACACTGGAAACATCCACACGTGTGCTGTACAACTACTTCATTTCTCTGCTGTGTATGGGCAGACGTTTGTACTGAAGCACAGACAACAAACCACTCGTTGTTCAGCATCAAGGTTTCTCCGAATTATTACATCTGTAAACACTAAAGGGCGTCTGCAGCGGGAAAACAATAAGCAGCTTTGGGATGGATTGGACTGAGGGTGCGGGCCTCCAGTGCTGCAACTTGACTAGATTCGGTTGATGCTTATTTAAATTGTTCCTTATTTTACTCAAATAGAGGAACGTAATGCAGCTGCTCGTCCTCTCACTATTTCTCACCATGCAGGATCAGTATTCTGTCAATATGTAATTCACCAGCATGAGCGCGTGACCATCTGTGGATCGCTCGACGCCTGGCCACAATAACATTCAGAACACGTTTACATCCAGCTCGTTTAGTTCGGTTAAACTGAACTCGATTAGCTTCCCCCCCGGTGCAGATCGTTTGAGCAGGTCTGAAGCCAGCGCACGCGGCCCCGGACCCACTCCGGAGCAGCGTGAGGCTTGCGTGTGAGGACGTGATCCGACTTTGACGCAGCAGGTTGTTGTTGTTTCCTTTTAACGGACGTCCGACAGCCTGTCTAATTTCTCTATATATACATGAGCCAAGGGAAAACAAACAGAGCCCACACACATCACTGGTAACGTTATTAGACACACCCGTACAAGCTAATGCAAATTAACACAGCAACTCTGTCTTTAATTCTGCATTTACAAGGTTATTACTTCACACGTTTAAAGCTGAAGCTGTCAGAAAGGTTTATTACTGAGGTCACAGTGCTGGACAGTTATTACAGGACATTGTTCTGACGTTTTGGCCACTGATAAGAAGAGTCAACCTGTGTAATGCAGAGCGGATGGACCCATTCAAACAAACCACATGTTTATCTTAACTTCCTTCATTACAGGGACCTTAGGGAAGGACAAGATGCAAATTAAAATATAAGACACCCTGCTGAAAAATCATGAACGTGAAAATGAAATAACTCCTCACAAAGCATTTTCACAAGGGCAAAGCACTCTCATACCAAGTGATAAGTGGTTCTTAGAAAGTTTTCCACCACACCAAGGAGGAGGAAACAGTGGGGAGCGAGGTGAGAGGCACTTGACGCCGCACTCTTGACTTGTCTGTTTGAAAAGCTGAACTTGCAGCTAAGAAAATCTCAAAGCTGCTTTCTTAAAGCATGTGCGTGTGTGCGTGCGAATGTGCGGAAGTGTGTAAGGAAGCATTGATTAAGCGTGGTGAAATCAAAGCTGAGCTTTGGGAGAGGAATCGATCAAACAAGCCGACTCCTTTTCTTCTCCCTCTCATCCAAATAAAAGAAAAAGCAGTTTATTTTAGAAAATGAAATGTGTGCGTGTGTGTGTTTTAAACATAACAGAGTGAGAAAGTACACACACACAAAATGCAAAAGACCCACACACTGGAAAAATGAACACACATCACACAAGAACACACACCACAAAGACGGATTCACACACACACACACACATAAACACAACATGGGAACAAATGCAAGCTGACACACTTTCAGAGAACAAACACAGAGATCACCAACACCGATACATACACGCACAGACACACACACTCAAACCCACAAAGTTTTAGTAGTAAAGCAAACACACACTGATGCATTTGTTCAGACACGCACACACATACACACACAGCAGGTTTCGACAGGCTCGCGCCCACACAGCCAAAACACAGACATGCAGATAGGCAAGCTGCAAACAGAGACAGAGATGGGGGGGTGAGAGGAAGAAAAAGGGAGGAACGAGACGGGGAGAGTGAAGGGGACGGCGATGGAGGTGATGGGAGAAAACAAAGTCAGGGAAAACAAAAGGGATGACAGAAAAAAAGACACGAGCAGAGAGATGTGCTAGACGAGTGATGACAACATGAAAGGGGCTTCCTCTCAAACATCCAGCCACCGTGAATCAAACACTCCATCCAATTACGGTGCGTCGTACACACGCACGCACGCACACACACACACACACGCACACACACTCAGTGTCAGTTCAGTGTATTGACTGAAAACCACACACACACGCGCGCGCCGCCAGTGCTCCTCCCGTTATTTCAACACAACTTCCACTAAAGTGCAGCAGTAATCAGGACTTTCGCACCTTTTCGTCATCCAGGATGCAGCACATGCTAATGACTGTAAATGCTAGTGTGCATTCAATCTGATCCAGTACCTTCTGCTCTCCGCAGCTCATATCCGCTGCACTCTTTACAATTCAGCTGTCAGGAACCGCTCTTGAACTCGCTCAGCTCTCCCAGTGCCGCCGCTTTATTCCTCACAAAATACCTCAGTAATTTTCACCGCTGCTGCTCACTTAGCATTTCAATCCAGGACCACTAACCTGAGAATCAGCCACGGGCTCATGGTTGCTGAAAAGACATTTGGCAGAATCCTGTATATCCCATCGGTCCAAGTTACAGTACATGCCCAAGCGTGGTATCAAAGCGCAGTGGAGTATTTTCATATCAGTAAAACTTTATGTAACTTGAAGCAGAAACACGTAACAGAAGCTCAGTATACATGCTTAGTATAGATTAGGGTTTGGTGGAGGTGGAATAGAGCTTATACAACGCTGACATGCAGGGTTCAGGTTCACTACACCACCGCTTACACTGCAGCACCGGCCAGGCCCTTGGAATCTGATTACAGTTAAGCCTTTATGCTCTCCACAAAAAAAAAAAATCACAGGAACCACGACTGTAAGCAAGTAACAAACATGGAAGCTGCAACGTGATACGTGGGACAAGACGTGTCGTCTGTCAGCCGTTCTGGCTCGTGTCACGTTTCTGGGAAAAGAATGGGTCACACTGAGGTTCTCACCTCAAATGCCGGTCGGAAACGGGACGTCTGGCTTAAGAGGCAGCAAAGGTTATAGAGCCTTTAAAGTTACTCACTGGTGTGTTTGTACTTTTGATTGCATTCTCTAAAATTATGGAAGCACCAGCTACAGCACAGTGGACAGCCACGGAGGACGCCATGACAGATTTATCTCCCAAGAGGCTCGCTGTGCTGTGGGCAAAGCTCCAAACCACCCCTTTCCCTCTGTCACCATCCAGATACCTTCCCCATCGCCTTGCACACACACACACCATATGAGGTCCAGATTGAAGCCGGCACTCCTCCCAGAGCTGATGTAATGCATGGTTGGCGAGGAGTCACGCTGGGATAAGGAGGGTGGAGCTCGGAGAGAAATCACATGTGTATTTTGGAAGATTGGACTCAGGAGGTGTGTTTGTGGGGGCTTGTGTACAGATTCCTCTGAGTGAGACCTCTGAACAGAACAACACAATAAAGCTTGTGTTGCCATTTCAATCATTTCTGTAGATGCAAGGTTCCTTAATAAAGGCGCTGACACTTGTTTACAGTTAGGTTATTTTAGTATTCGTCTGTCCTCGATGACTTGAGGAGATTTTTTTAGTGGGTTGAAGAATCAGGTTGGTACATTTTAAATGGAAATCTTGCATCTTTCAGTGAACTAGTTACCCATTTTATTTTTTATGTAACTTCTGACAACTGAGGGGAAGGAAATGTATTTTTTCAAGCATAGTCTCTGAGGGATGGAGCTAAAGTGCAGGAGGAGTTGAGTAAGCATGCATTAAAAAAAGTGGGATTTATATGGCTTCTAGAAATGTGTATGTAAAGAAAACCACTTCAAAGTCTGTCCTGCCTGAATAATACAGCGGGTGGTATGTCTCAACAGTATGCTTTTTAATATGGCACCTCAGAGCTCATTATTGCCTTTCAAACGAAAACGCCACTGATGATTGCCTTTTTTAACAGGAAGCATTCTGTTAAGCAATTTCTCTCCCTCCCTCCCTCTCACTCCATCAAAACCGAGCTCGGCCTCGTCTGACTCATCTGTGATGTTGCTCTGCTTCGCCAGCTGGGACGTCCATCCAAACAGACAAACCGACAAACACGAACACCCAGGATACATGCAGATACACAAGTAACTGCATGTGCATATGTCCCGTATAGACTGAAAAATGCACGAACTCATGCCCACATTAAGGCAACACATCAAGTCACTAAGGCTGTTTGTTGTGTTTTTCATTTTGCGCCACATCTGCGTTATTACTTACAGGATATTTGTTGGATCGCTGTAATTACAGTAATCATGCTTTACTAACAAGCGTGGTATCGCATCTTCTGAGCTCAGTACGAGGTGTGAAAATGTTAGGGCGGGTATTTAAGATCTGCTGAATGAATCTATGTTGACTCTGGACATTTAGCTTAATTTAAATAAACTTCCTTTAGACTGTACCTCTGACCAGGATTCAGGTGTCATTCAGTGTAGTTCGCTTCAACTAAGGGAGAACATTACACTCACTGGCCCTTAACTCCAGCGTGTTGTCGTTGTGCAGCGGTTTGTCAGTCAAAGCCGTACACTTCTTTTTGGCATTGCCGTCATTCCCATGGCAAGTGGAGTGACAGACCCTGTCGCGTTGCTATCGAGTGGGAAGGGAGGAGGGTCATCATGTGACAGATGAGAATGTGTTGGTGTAGCCTACATGTGCTACAGAGCTGTTGGCCTGTGAGTTAATTTAGTGACAGAATTGTGACAGTTTAATGAGCTGGCATTGCCAAGCAACAATCTGTAGGAGGTTCACTGGCTTCACAAAAACGTATTTTTCACTGAGTGGGTTACTTAATGTTGTTTTGGATGATTCTTACTCATGCGCCCAATGAGGTTTACTGTCCGTAGTCCCTCACAGTTGAATGTCACAAACAAACACATTTCCTCTCTCTTCTGGATTTCTTGCAAAACACACTCCATTTTCAGGTGCAATGGTAACTTTTAGATAAAGTGCTGTCAAGGTCACAACAGTCCTCCTTTCAAACACTGAGTGACCCCACGGCACAATGGCAAAAGAGTGTAATCAGCAAATGTGTACGTGTGTGACAGAGAGAGGGACGTTGTGTCTGTGTGGACCACTCAGGGACAGTTTGCTTTTTACACCAACACCCCCCCACCACCACCTTTTCCCATCTATCTCTCACTGCCCCCTCTGGGATGATGCTAACAGCCAAAATTGAGAGACGCTGAAGAAAAGGTGGATCAACAAGGGGCAGAGGAAGAGAGCGGAGGAAGGAGATCCTTGCTGTAGATGGATGGAGAGCTCTTCCCCATGTTCGATCTGTTTTTGATCCTTTCTTCCATGCTGGAACGACTGTGAACACACGAGACAGGAGTGAGGCCAGCGTAGAAAACACTCCAACAACAGAAAGAGGACCTGAACGTTTCGGCCTCAGTTTCAGAACCATCACACGGGTTGTTGGAGCCAAGTTGTGCCCACCTGGCTGGATTGTGAAGGTGAGATGCTGCTCCTTAAACCACGAGAGGCTTCCCGAGCTGAAGCGTACACACGAGTGCAGGTTACATGAGCGGATATTGTATTTTGTTGATTGTTGCATCCTATTGAGTAACCCGCTAGCATGCGCTGACTCCACACTATTAGCCGAGCGCTCTAGACAGACACAGATGATGAAACTGAGCTGAGCCTGTGTGGCTGCCTCCCGCGATACAAAACCAATCAGCTAGTTTTACTGGTTAGTCCGAAAAGGTATGCAGGCGAGAAGAGCAAGAGTCAAAAGGTGCGTGACCCCTGCTGTGTGGGGTCACGTCTTACACCAGAGATTTTATTGTGTGTCCTGTGTCATTACATCCATCGAAGTGTGTTCTGGACACAGATAAAAGTGTGAGACTAAGAGTGAGCGAACTAAAGTCAGGCAGTGTGTTCATGTGTGTCTGCCCTGTCCTCCCTAGGGCTAGGGGCACCAGATGCACCGAGCTTCATCGTCACAGCTAAAAATATACACGTGCACACACACACACACACACACACACACACACCACTGTGAACGCAGGACGCATTAACGATATGCCTCACTGATTATTTCTCGCTCTTCACTTATCTCACGCCCTCTGACATCGTTTTGTCTTTCTAAAGCGGTTCTGTATTGCTCTGGCTGCTCTTCTCTTGGTTTGTTTCACCTTTTTTTCTTCACCTATCTGATTCGGTCTCTCTCCCAGCGTCTGTCTTTCTGACTCTATCTCTGTTTTGCTTGGAGATAAGTTGCTCAGTGTTTGCATTCACGTATCTGTCTCTCTCAGGCCCTCGCTCCCGTTTCACCCTCCATCTCATCCCAACATCTCCCGAGTTTGTCCATCAGAGTGCTGTCAGTTTCTGTCCTCATGCTTCATCTAAACAACAAAATAATAATAATTTAATAAAATGGTGTCAGAGAGAACAATCCATTCGATGTCTAGCACAGTTTCACACACAGCACTGATACAAAACAGTGGATCATCAAACTCATTCAACTGACACTTTTCTAAGTCAGCATTTGTGCCTGAACAGTGTTTTGGACTGGAGCCATGCCAGTGTCAAGAGTTCCATGCTTTTCAAAACAACAGTGATTAGTTCCCTGTGTTCTTCTCTACAACAGCTAAACAACTAATCGCCAAGTGGCCATCACTGTAAATCACATCATTTTAGTTTCCAAGAGATTCAAACTAAAGTCAGCAGCAACACCAACAACATGCTGAGGCATACAGAGCCTGCTCAGTTATTCAGCCCAAGAGGAAATTATAACAGATGAAGAGCGGAGTAAAAAGGTGAGGTGAAAGTAAATCAGAGGACAGGGGCTGACAAGAAAAGAGGAAATTTGTTTCAATGAAACGAGAGAAAGAAGGGAAGGAGAGATAAAAGGAAATGAGAAATGATAGGGGAGGAAGATGAGAAGAAAAAGCAAAGAGAAGGAAGGAGACAAGAAGCCCTGATAAAACAGCAGGAGGCTCAGCAGGTAGAAACTACCTCCAACGTCGTCTTAATCACCATTTAATCTTCCTCCACTCCACCACTTGTTAGTGGGCTCAGTCCTGGACTAGGAGGAGGAAGAGAAAGGAAGTAGAGACAGTAAGAAAGACAGAAAAACAAAAAGGAGGACAAGACGACGCAAGGAGCTACTGAATAGTTAAGTAATTGCCTCACAGCCGGTCGGTCATCGCTTGAGGAACTGCCTGAACATGACCATTACACGGGCGGCGGCCGCCAGTATGACAATGAGCCAGCGTATCCATACGTCTGGACCTCATACTGGTGACTTCCAAGACTTGTCATGCTAATATATTTTGCACAGGCCAGTACCCACAACCCACTCAAACACCAACGCCCTCTTCTACCTCCCACGCAACAATCACGTCAAACGGTTTGGAGAGACTTTACGGATGAGAGCCACAACAGTGCAGTGCAGGCAGATTTTGCTGCACAGCTAAAAAGGTGGATGTGGATGTGACGGGGTGTGTGTTCGCGTGTGTGTGCGCTAGCTGCAAAGGACATGTAGTCCTATGGGACAGAGCAACCGAGCGACTCGGTTCCAGTAATGCTCCAAATAATACCAACACCAGCAAAAGTGTGGAGCTTCACACAAACACGGCAGCACCTCGATGTAGGAGAGCGCTGAGGAGGCTCAGCTGATGGCAAATCCTTAAAACCCATCACTGTTTTGGCTCTTGAGGCTTTGTGCTCTGGGAAAGTGTGATGTTCTGTTTCAGTTTGGTGAGCTCAGCACCCACAGCTTCTTTCTGGGGATTCACTGCGTGTGGGTATGTGTGTGCACGCACATAGGTGAGAAAACTACTCGCTCTCTGGAATGTTTTTCAATAAAATGAGTCACTTTATGATGTTGAACTGTAGGAACAGACACAGAGGATCGTGTTTCAACTTTGAAACCTGAAGCCTTACAGATGTTTAATAGCTAAAATGTCATTATTTATGCAATCGTGGCACCGTGTGGACCACCCTTCTGTTTTTACTCGACAAATCATCATCTGTGATCTCATCATACAAACCCATTTTGTGGTACATTGCGCCACACGTGCAGACTGACATTTTACATCCGAGCCAATCTCCTGCTCTTCGCTTTAACAGCTGATAATTGTTGAGCAAGGAGGAATTGAGCAGTTACACTAATGACAGCTCCCTGAGTCTGTGCCATCTCCTGACTGAGACAGTCTGGGCAGCAGCAGTTCAGAACTGGTTCATTTGCATGTAATGATGAAAACAAGGGGAGAAGATTTGAGCATGTTTCAAAGTTTCTGATTTTGTGTTTGAAAGTTTGTGGGGTTTTTTGCTTGAAAGCAATCTGCCAGCACAGACAGATAACATGTCTATGAATATCTGAGAATAATCTTTCTATGTGTGAATACGAGGCCTAATCTCCGCCTAAGCTCCTTTACTGTGTCATGTCATCTTACAGTCACTCACACACAGACCTTCTGCAGCAATCCAAGAGCTGACAACATCTGGGTAGCGGCATTGTGTTGACTTCCCGTTTCAGTGTCCATCACTGATGTGTTGACCACTGAGAAGCATATATTCACCTTCATACTGTATTTTATTCCAGTGCCCATAGATTCAAGCAGCGTCGCTGTACACATGACAGCTCATCTTTAATTTTTCTTCCAGAATTGAAAATGTACACTAGACCTAAGTCTCCTGCCATGACAATTTTATAGAGAAAGGAATTTTCTCTATACTTCAAATTCACAAAACTGTCGGACTTCACATGAATAAAAAAATGACTCAACATTTACCTTCATAACTGTGATAAATCCTGATTTTCTGCCAAAAACCACATGTGGCTCGTGTCTTACTACCTTCTCATTTTACCAAAGGAGCGTTTCATTAATTAGCGCCCCTCCCACAGACCAGAGCCTCGTCGTCATGGTTACAATAATAAATTCAGGGAGCATCTCAGACCTTCACTTTAAGCAGGAATCATGGTTTGAGTTACAGTAAGTGTCAACCAACCTTTATCGTCATGGTTACAATGAAGGTATTTGTTCACTGCTACTATTTAGCTGAACGGACCGATGGAGCATTTCCAGTCATAAAACGGAGGGAGGGCATGATAAAGGTAACCTGGGCACTGATTGTCACTTGACTGCTCCACGTCTACACAGCAGCTATAGAGACTAAAACATGAAGCTAAGTTTCATTAGGAGACCACAGATGTGCCGCTTAGTAACGCAGCCGATTCCAGATTTCGGGTTCATGACAGTATTTATATTTACTCTAACTGAAGGACACATTTGGTATCCACGTTCAGAAGTGTGAACTATCGCAATCTGCAAATCCGAATATGAAACAGCTGTTAATTTGTGGTACCAGTGCCTCTTTAAAGGGATTCATTAGAAAGACTGAAACCAAATGCACCAACCACCTTCATACGGTCCAGGTTCAACTACTGCCTCAAAGTTGAATTAGGGTTAAATCTCGGCCATCTTTGTGTAGGATACATCTGGTGGCCACTTGTTTACAACACTCAAGGAAACTTTCATCAAATGTGAAGGAAAGCCGAGAAGAAACGTTCACCAGATACTGATGTCATGCTGAGCTGGGCTCGACTGACTGGCTGCGTGAGTCAGTGGGTGACTCAGTAACTCAGTGACAGCTTCGGGAGCATGTTACATTAAAAACCACTAAACTGTTAGACACTGTCTCTCTGTGTGACTGCAGCAACGCCACAGTGCATGTGAAGAACCGTGTATCAGCACGGGTGCATGCGCCCGTCGACTATGTGTGGGTGAATCTGTTTCCTGGTATTTCTCACAGCCTGTGGAGAGGAGGAAAAAGATTTAATGCCTCCACCAAGGTGATGCCCTGCGGTGCAGCCTGTCTTACAAACACACACTCGGGGATTAGTTAACCACCTCAGGTGGCAAAGTACAACAGTCCACCAGCGTGTCCAGCAGCCCTCCTGGATTCTTCCACACAAAAAGAAATACACAAATGCAGAGACACACACAGCACCTCCGACCACGTGCACAGCCACACACTTGGAAGGAAAGCATTCTGACAGGCACAATGCACACACTTCTCTCCTGGTCTGCCCACTCTTTTTTCTCTTGCCAGTCTCTCTACAGGTTTTCTCCTTCAGTCCCCTCAGTCTCTCTTCTATTCACTCCAGCATTGCCTGGATTTCGTCTTGCACCATTTCCCAGGGCAGGTGTCCAGGTTTGGAACGCACATTCTTCTTTTAGTCCTCATATTTAATCAATGCACAAAAGGGTTTGACAGAGATTTAGGGAGAATGTTTCCCTCTGAGTTTATAACTGACCAGCAATTAGAATTTTGTCTCAATTTCTGCACACATCAGCAGTACAGCAGCCTTCAGAAGTGTGTAAATCTAAATCGAAACTCTTGTATTTTTAATGATCCGACTATGATACAACTTTTTTTAAAGTGTAATTATGAATTAATGAAATGCAGACTGACAGGCAGCACAGTGCGAAGCGCACTTGTGTCACTTTAAGCCACGTTTGCCTGTCTGTGCGGTAGTTTGTAATGCTAAGTGTGACAACGGCAGACAGATATTGTCATTAGTTAGCTGTGCCCAGCAGGTATCCAGACAGGCCTGTGGATCTCTCCACTGTCTGGACTTTAAAGTAACTCCTCCATAAACCTCTCTCTCTCTCTCTCTCCTCTCTGTCTCCTCCCTGCCAGCAGAGTTGCTCATCTCCTGGCAGGGAATCCTTTAATCTTGACCCAAGGTGGAGTGATGACCCACAGACACAAACTGGCTATCTCTGTAACTGGGAGCTTAAGCATGTGTTCCGTGTGTGTGTGTGTGTGATGCGCTTTTAAGTGGGAAACTGAATTGAGCTTGGAATCCAGGGAAAGTGTGAGACAGACAGACTGAGGTGCAATTGTCACGTCTCTCCACATAACTTTAACCATGATCCCTGCAGAATATCACTATTCAGACACACATGCATAAAACATTATGAAAATACAAACACAGCTCATATAAACAGGCCGTCTGAATACGTAAGGACATGCCAACAGGAATGTATTAACACACACAGACACAAGCAACAGGCCTGAAACATGGCGCGGGAGAAATACCAGAACGAATCAGCGGAAGAAAAGGAGGGTGGGCGGACAAAAGAGTGAAAGAAACGGTTCGAAACAGTCTTTTTCTTCTGTGGGCTGCCAGGCTGCCAGCACAGATTAACACACTTTCTCTCCTCCTGGTTCAGTCCTTTTTGCATGTATTTCCATTCTCTTCCTTCCTTCTTCTCTTTAGCTCTAGTGTCTTCCAGCTCTTTTAGGTTCTCATTTTCACCCCCCTTCCTATCTTCGTGTTTTACACACCCGTCTACCATCATTTCCTCCTCCTTCCTAGCTTCCCCATTTAGGCTATGCATAATTATTCCATTTCTCTTCACTGTTGCTATCTTCAACCCCTTATTTCCTTTACCTGGCTCACTCTCTTCCATTTGCATCTTCATCTTTTTTCCCTGCTCTTACTTCCTCATTGCTTCTCTTCTCATCATTGACATCTACTTCTTGCTTTTCTTGTTCTTGCCCTAATTCCCACCACTCCCCTTCTTCATTTTTTCTTTCTGTGCAGCTTTCATAAATGCTGATTTACATACAATAAAGGCATTTATATGCAACTTATTCACCTCAGGAATCCATGTGATGTCTGATAACAGTCAGGAAACCTGCCAAGTCCCATAACCTAGTCTGGTATGTGTGTCTGTGTCTTTCCAGTGAGCGTCTGTGTGTCAGTGTGTGTGTGCTAGGGGAATGATAAATTAGGTTGACTCTGGCCTGCTATCTTTTAACCACAATTAGAAAGCTTTTCTGACAAACTGTCAAAGCCAAGGCTAGAAAACGCACACACACACACACACGTCTGGAGGCACCCAGCAGCTTACAGACAGACGTGCGAGAATGACGTATGAACAGACACCCATTCCAAACACACACACAGTGATGCATGGCCATCATTATCCACGCCCCTCCCTTGACAGCTGTTCCCTCAGCAGAGTGCCCTGCGATGGTGCTCCGCTACGCACACACAAACGCACCACCCCAGCACAGGCACAACATGTTAATACCGAGAGGTCAAACGTACACACAGACATACAACACAAATGCATAATAAATCTAAGGGGGCCTGTTTCCTGCAGACATCTTCCTACTGCTGTTCAGTATGTGATACTGAAGCAACATTTCACCTTGTGTTACCTCCACGAGTTTCCAAATGCAATGTTGTGCAAATACTGTGACATGTGATTAAATCTGATGGCAGAGAGAGCAAGAGTCACATCGGTGTGAGGAATAGTTTTGGTTCATATCTTTAATATTCTGACAGCAACGGGTCTGTGGAGGATTTATTTGAGCAATATGACTCTGAATGCACCAGTTTTCTGTTAAAAATGTGATTTTTAAAAAGAGCACCAAGATAAATAAATGTATTACATTGAAATTATAACTTTTGTGTTACACATACACCTCTCCCAGACTACAAAATAAAATGTTGTGATGTCTGCAACAAGTGTGTTGACAGACACAAAACAGCAGAGGGAATGTCTGGTCGTAAATCTTAAGCACTAAGTGCTCTTTTATTTTTCCGTGCTAACTTCTAGAGAGAGTGAAAAAGAGAGGTTGAGTACAAAGTGATACTGCCAAACTGGAACAATCAGAGGGGTGCTGCTCTGCCAAGGAAACGACAGAAGGCTAGAAAGAAAAAGCACTTGTCCTCACTTTCACCCTGGCTAATATCACTTGCACGATTCTTGAGAGCGTCACCAGACTTTTCTCTCTCCCTTATTCTCATTGTCACTTCCGTTCCCACGTGCCCTTTGCTCTCTCTCCTCTCTTTATTCTCCTCTTCGTTGCCCAAGTTCAAGGTCAGAACTCTGATGTGATATGATTTTAAAGTTTTTTGTAATCCTGTGGAAGAAGTATCACGAAGTCCCTTTTAAAACATCCATAAACTTAGTGTTAAAATGAAAAATTGGAGAATGTGAACTTTCTGAAACTCAGCTGGGGCGAACCCAGGATTCAGCCTGGCCAATTTACTTTGTTCTCAGGGGTTTGCTATAATGTTAATGCTATAATGGCTTTAAGTGATGTGGAATCCATAACTGACAGTTGATGTGGCGAGCACGTAGCATGATCTGCGGATAACATGATTTCCTTACAACTGTCACCACACAACTGTCGCCTCAGTATGAAGCAGGATTTTAAGCATCATTCAGCCTTGAACAAAGCGGCGCACGGAAAGTGAGGACTTAAAGACAAAGGAGCGGAAACAAGCTCAAGGCCAGAGAAGAGGCACTTTATTAAAACTTTAAATACATAATCAAGTAAGCACAATGCATTATGGCAACATTAAAGTGAATCAGGTTTCCTTCATTTGGCGGCTTCAGGATCTCATAACCTAAAATGTTGATGTAACTTCATTGTGTGTTTTTAGGTGGCGTATTCCAGGACATGACCACTGTCCAAGGTGCTGAAACTGGAACCACCAGGGATGCGGGTGCTGTCCGTGGTGCTGACCCCTGTTCACACCACTGAGCGGGATTCCTGCTGGTACAGTCTGACCAAAAGAAACCTCCAGTTAATCTTCCTGTCATTGTTACCATCTGTTCAGGCTGAGTCTCAGCACTATCTTGTTAATTAACATCACATCAGTCAAGTCTACGTCTGGACTGTTTACGCCAACTGTCACAGACAGTCTGGAAGGAGCACACACCTCTTAACTGGGTAAGCAGCAGGCAACACAATGAACACCTGGTCCAGACTAGGTTCAAGTTACATTACAGTGTAGTTCACTGTACCTCGCATTCAGTGTACTTGGGTTTTTTTCTAAACTCCTTTTCATACATGTGCCTAAATTAAGCATTTGTGGGAAAATTATTATTACTACGCATTTTGCAAACACGAAAATGCACAAAAAGCAACTGTTGCAAGTTCACCATAAGCCGATGTGTTTGCAGAAACCTGCACAGAAGAACAGGGATGGAACATGAGAAAGTAAATCAGAGACTGTGATTGAGGAAAAGGGATCTATCCATTTAAATGCTACGTTGCATCTCCACAGGAAAGTAATACTTTAACTTTTCTATCATCATCGTCATCGCTGATTCCTTATTATTCTTTTGTCTTTATGTCCAGTTTCTCTGAATTTCCAATGTCTTAGTTTCTCACCATCTTCTCCCTCCCACTCTCACATCATGATGCCTGCACAGTTGGCAGTGTCATCAGCCTCTCTTCTTGTAAATACAAAGCCATCTTTAATCCTCAAACATTGCCAGCAAATACAGGAACCTCTAATCGATAAGCTGCAATTTTTGACGAACTGTTTATAAAACAAAAATAAGGAAATAGTGTCAGTATCTACTGTTGAAACCCAATGCAAAGCATAGCACGCTGCTCATAACAACAATCCTGAACTCAGCTGAAAAAACAAGATTTATCTGAACAAAAATACTCTTTTAAGGAAAAGGAGATAAACGAGACAGAAGAAGAAATTTGATGTGCCACAATTCAATTCATGCTAAAAGGCCAACAGGGACGTGGTGCATCTGCAAATCAATAACGCTCTTATTGTGGAACCAACTTCCAAAAAGATAAGGTAATATGTCAAGTTAAATAGATAAACGGACAAAGCAGACTTCGATTTGATGTTTGCTTATGTCGTTACTAAAGTGATACGGAAAATTAATTCGCCATTTAATTTAACTTAAAGGACTTAAACAATCAATATCCAATCTGAGGCTCAGTTTGGTAGAAACAAAAAACACCATATTAATTGATTATATTGCATAATGATTGTGCTATTGGCAATGTATTGAATGCGTGCCACATTCTGAGCAGCAAGTTGATCGTGACCAGCTTTAAAATCCTGCTTGGGGACGCTGACTGAGACAAACACCCCAACATTTATGACTGATGAAACCTTCAGCGGAGCAATTAACCCCCAGTTGCTGGAGCTGCTCTGAGGTGGACTGTCAGAGTCTGTGGTTGTACTGGGCAGCTCCCAGGTGTGAGCGTGTAATTGGGTAAATCTGAAGCGAAGCATCGTTGAAAATGCTCAGTCAAGCTTTGCAGGATAAATACAGAATAAAGCGCAGAGAGTGATTACGCGGCTTAATAACTTACACAAGTTTAACTCCTGCCAACCCGTGGCGAACAACGCAGAAGTGATAAATGTTGCACTTTGTGTCCGTCAAGCAGCTCTCTGGAGGGAGAACACTTCACAGTCGACTCTGTTTTTGTTTCGCGCTCACTCTCAAATCTCAAAGTAAACATACAAACACCCATAAAACAGACGAAACACAAAAGACAACAAAAACACAGGCACACATTGTTTCACTCCGTCTTCGTCTGACTCACTGTCACTCACGCGCGTGCTCTCAGAGAAACCGGCGCTGGGGAGTGATGGATGAGGAGAGAAGCTGTGTGGGTGTGGCTGAAATGGAACTAATGACAGAAAGACAAGCAAGTGAGAGAACGGCAAAACAAGGGGGAGGCAAGAGAGAGCGACACAGATGAGGAGATACACAGGAATAAAGACAAAGAGAGTCAGAGATTAATAGAAACAGACAGACAAAAAATAAGATACACAGCAGAGAAGACACAGAAGAAAGGAGGTTTCTGTAGTGGAGCCAGGAGCTTGTTTTCGTAGCTACGGCTGAGGTTTTGGTGCTATTCTGCTGTAAAGCTGCTACACTGGCTGCATTGTGGAGGATTTGGCAACTGTTGCTGTTGTAATCCAAGAGTCGGTTCTGGCCCAAAGAGGGAAAACCTTCACCTTAATCACAGCTGTAATCTTTGAACTCATTTGTACTTGTTTTAGTGCAGCTTTGGTGCTAAGCTTTCATTGTGTTTTATTTGTGCCGCAGGTTTAATGCAAGGTTGATGAACATAGACACAACTGCAGTGTAATAAGCAACAAGCAGGCCGGATTCAACCGAGTCTGACAGGATAATGATCAGTTTAAGTATGATGTGACATCTGCAAACCACTTAATGGAACGTCTCAGAGATTTTGTGGCTTTGGGCGTGAGGTTTGTCCCAAAAGCTTTGAAGTTAGCAGCTACTGTAGCTAGAGAGAAGTGTTGGGAAATTAGTCCATTTCTACCCACACGCGCACACACACAAACACACCTACATGCAGTATACACATTCAGTCAGAGAGTCAGGTTTTAATTACCTCTCATAGGAATAGCAAACAGCTCTTAAACAGCCAGCTGGGAGAGGGAGAGAAGAGACTGAGGACGTGCTAGAGACATGGAAGCAAGGAAGGAAGCGAGACAGCAAGAAAAGCGGCCATCAAGGTCCGGAATCAATAACATGATGACGTGTGAAATAGGGAAAAAGTCCAAGTGAGACAAAGCCAAAGGTTGGAATGAGGGATATTACAGTAGCTGAGGAAAGGGAATGAAAGAATGTAGGGCAGGAGACGGAGGAACGAAGAGGAGAGGGCCTGAGTAGAGAATGAACAGAGGAGAGCGGAGGAAATGTATGTAATGTAAATGAAAGGCAGGAAAAGGACAAATCCTCATGTTCAGTTACAGCAACTAGAGAACAATCAGGGCAGGAAGACTCTTTTAACCGAATCCTGATCCCAACCAAACACAAAATATGTATTATTATTATTACTACATTTAAAATTATGCCTCCAAAATGATTCCAGCTGGTCACAACTTTATGGGCCAACTGTTTTCAACGGGACTGCCCACACAGTTCAGCACCCAGACACTTTTACTACGAGGCCATGCTGCTGTAATACATGCAGACTGGGCTGGTTTGGCATTGTCCTGCTGAAATAAGCAAACCCTCCCTGAAAAACGCATTAACTGGATGGCAGCAAGAACTGCTTCAAAACCTGGATACATCACTCTGAATTAATGGTGCTTTTACAGATTTGCAAGTTAATCAGTCTATATGCAATAAACGCACCCCTATACCATCCCAGGCTAATAACAAAGCAGATGGGGCTTCTTTGTAGCCCATAGGATGCGCGGGACCAGAGAGGCAGCAGCAGCTCTGGTTCTTGTTTATATGTTTTTTTGATTGCCACGGTAGCGATTTTAATGTCCAGCCACCTGAGATCCAAAAATCATTACGTTCAGTGCTAGTTTTGCACACAAACATTTCTTATTTCAAAAGTTTGTCGTTATTGAACATCGTGGAGGGAAAATCTCAACGTGCTCAACATTATTGTCATTACTCTGAAGTTGTCCAAACATTTGCCCATGCAGACCTTCCAAGGATGACATCACCACACATGACCTCAGCCTCTCTGGGATGCTCAGTTGCAGTTTTCAATCTGAAAGTCAAATTTCTCAACTTCAACATTTGATAGGAAGCATCTTAACTTTTTGGAAAGACAACCTCTGTATCAATTATATGTCATGTAACAGGATGTTTTCTGCTATGGTTTCTATTGTTAAGTGTCCTTTTTGGTAAATATTGTAACTTTTAAGGTTATAAACATGTATTTTCATTCTGTGAAGAACAGAACTGTCCAAACTTCAAAATAGAAGAACGCTGGTGGAAAGAAAGGTAAACAGAGGCAGTGGTGTCGCTACGGTTACAGATGAAATGGTAGAAGGATAGAGGGGGAGAGACGTAGAACAGTGGAGTGATAGAGAGGTGGAGGTGGGAGTCCTTATCAGAAAAAGGCAGGCGCCTTTATCTGCCTGCCCTCCAGACACACACACGAGGACAGAAGACCATGGACTGCCCACATGCACCCACCTACACGTCTAAAGGTACAAACGGCAGCAAACACGCACACCCGTCAACCGACATCTCACACACACGTTGCTGTGACTCCATCCTTCTCTGTGTGTCCCACTAACCTCCCCTTTTTTAACAACATACACATGCACACACCTGCAGGTGAATGACAGGTGCCATTTATACTCAGACAGCCGAACCCGCCTCCCCTCCAGCTGCCATGGCGATGAATGCCATTAGCATCCAATAAAATGTCAAGGGGGCATGCCCAAGTAACTCATCTCACACAAACACAGTTACACACACACAGACACGCATAGTTAGAAATGTCAGAGGCCCATGCCCAGTAATGTATCTGATGGAGAGAAAAGGCAAATGTCAGCTGTTCCTCAAAATGGCAGCCGGCAGCTGTGTGGGCTACAAGGCGATGACAGTGGACTGTGAATACGGGCAGAAACACGGACAGCTGAAGTCTAGTGTCATGTTCATTTATATCAATAAAAAACATTTAACATTGCACAATCAAGGGTGTTGGATGTACAGAGGAAGGTGCGGGTACCTATGTAGGTGGCTACCGCACCAGCACAGCCACATTCTATCCGATCTGATTTGCACTTAATCAGACCTAATCTGTTTTCTAACAATGACCCCTAACGGACCTCAAGGTTGTTTGAAAGCTATTTGTCCAGAAAGGAGAGAGATGGAGTGCTGCATCAGCTGACATGGCCTCCACAGTCCCCAGGCCTGACGTTCACTGCAGACACCACACACTGAAGAAAAGTCAGCCAAGTAGAACTCAAGGTAACAGAGAGGAGGCCAACGCGACGCTGTCTTCAAAGCAAACTGTGCACCATAGGCCTCTGTTTAAACACTGCTGTCTGCGTGTTGCTGTACACGACAGTATTCAGAGACGCTCAGCTTGCGTTGCTGCGCTGGCACACGTTCGGTGGCGCGTTGAACCGCGTTCATAAACACCGGGAGCCATTTAGCACAGCTGGCAAATAAAACGAGATTCCAGATTCTGAAGTTTTTGCTTGTCATTTAGGGCTCATTGGTTTTGGACAGTAATGGGAGATGATGTTCAGACAGACGGGAGTCCTGGCTTTTACTTCCATTCTCAAACCAATCACTGATTCCTTGTGCCTCACACAGAAGTAGATGCATTTGTTATGGCTCTGAAGCCATTTATTTATCCGTCACATGCCTTCGTGTTGATATGTACTGATTACACTATAAAAGAACAAAAAGTTTTCAATTACCCTCACAGACAGGTCTTAAATGCAGTGAGGTTCAGGAGGAATGTGGTAAACAGAGGTCAGACAATTGCTTTGAAAGTTCTGTGATCACAAGGTCTATTTTCTCTTTTTTTGAAAATTCCATTCACACAGAATTTGAAAATAAATGATGTTGTTGATGGAGCTGGAATCCAAAGAGGAACTTCATTATAAATGAAGTCCTCATGAGTCCCCCCAAAACTCCACAGCCATCTGTCAGCGGAGGGGGTGAAAACTTTTCTCTCGTTCATCAGCCAGACCAACGGATGGATAGAGGGATGGAAGTCGTGTGATCCCCGGCCAAGGCTTTCTCCATCCGCCCTCCAACCCCCTACGCAGAAATCTCAGCAGCAGCCACTGGCAATGCCCGCCCAAGGTCGCAGGGACAAAGTCAGGGGTGGTGGAGAGAGGAAAAGTGAAGGAGTGCGTTTGTGTGTACTGGAAGGTGTGTACATGGGTCATGTTATGTTTGTGTTAAGGCGATTCAAAACAAGTAGGTACAAAGGTGTGTGCGCATGTACAAAGCACAGGAGGACGTGTAATAAATCCTCCAGCTCCTGTGCACGAGTGTGTGTGGAATAAAGATGGCTGCTGACTGTGCCACAACTCAGCAGGTTGGGCTACATGACGATAAATAATTGCTTCTGAACCACTGCACTAATGAGCCAAACACACATATATTCACGCGTTCAGCAAGTCACCCTCACAGACACACAAACACCATCTCACACACCGCTGCCCTCAAAAGCAGTTTATTATGTGACCTACTAGAACGACGGGGCTGATTACACAAAACACGGCCAATTAGCGTCGGCCGACACACACAGGCGCGACGAGGCCGCACATCTGAACGCTTTGCAGGCAAGCAGAAGGAACCTCTCACAGAACAGTACATACAGCATCTATGTCCGCCGCAGCCACTGGAGGTGAGTTGGCCACAGCGAGCGATCCATCAGGAACCCCCGCTGCCACGCAGAGGTCAAACCCATCAACCCCGGAGACCATTGCCAGGAGGACACACACTTCAGCCAAGAACCAATCAAAACAAGTCTTTTATGCTTCACAGCGCTCTATAGGTCATTCCGGTGCAGAACATGGTGGAGTTTGGACTTATTAGATTGGCTTAAATTAAAAAATGTGGACGTTTCAGTTCAACCTCATAAACAACGTGCCACCGTGTGTCAAGTAGTCTCAACAAATCCTGAGAAACCGACATTTCAGTGACCTATTCCAATTAGTCACCTAAAAGGAAGTGGCGGACACAGCCAGGAGACGGGGTCACATGGTTGGCAAGTTGACTAACGCAGCGAACCTGATGATTTGTTCCTCAACTCACACTTCATTTTTCCAGCTACTACCGATCAGCATTTCAACCAGGTACAGGATTATAACAGAGAAGTTACAATTTAGAAGATGTTAACAATGGCTCCTTTGTACGATGATGATGTTTGTATGTAATAACCTGAGAAAAGCAGTAAACTGTCTGAAACACCTACTGTACTTCACTTCTATTTGCCGTCCTGTTTCTATTTCCTCCCCTCGTCTGCTGGCGAGCTTCCAGCTGCAGCTACATTCCACATTAAACAACTATTTGTTGCTGTGCATTCCTTATTATCTTCATGTCCTCTCACCCTTTCTCCTTCCTCTCTCCTCTCCCTGCTCTTTTTCTCCTCGCTGCCTTTGGGTAAACATTTGTCAGTGCAACGCAAGTGTCTCAGGTAAAGATATGCAGATTAACTAACTCGTTTGCATAACGAGCTCTTATTTGCCAGTCTAATTACAGTGGCATGCAGAGGCCGTCCCAGAGCTGCCCTCAGGGTTCATTAGTCGGGTTCGTTAAGAGGTTTGTTAACGGGCAGCTAATCGCTTCCTCCCTCTTTAACAAATAGTTGAGCCTGAATGTCCAGAGAAGGCTCTAAGCACACAGCAATGTTGGTTTAAAGAAGACACACACAGGCACACAAAGACTCGGTGAGCAAACGCATTATTCACACTCACACACACACACACAGTACTCACAGCACAAAAGAGCTGGTCAGAATCGAAGCCGTGTGTGTGTGGGGGGGGGGGGTAACACACATCTACACAGACGCACAACAAGGCCATAGTTAATGATATCTGTCAGTGTGATGAAGACGGATCGATCACATAGCACACAAATCTGCGCTGACGAGCTCAGTCAGAAGCCTCTTTCACGCGACACATTCAAGGCGGTTCAGCCAACGCGCTGCAAGAAAGTTAGCGAGGGTCGAGTTCCCAGGACGGCATCAGCTGTTGGGGCGAAGGGCTGCGAGATTTCATTCTCGCTGCTTGTCTTAACTGTCCGAGGGGTCACCGTTCCTCCTCCAGGTTCTCAGCAGCCACATACACCTGCTGGACACCAGAGCCTTAACGATAATGAGCTAAGTGAAGGTCAGATATACAGGTCAGGTTCCTGCGAAAGGTCAGACTATGAGCCTGTGGCAGAGACCAGTATAGTCAGGCTGCAGGTTCATCTTTTTCACTTCTTCAGTCCAGCCTGATACTAAATGTTACAGCTTATGTAAATGTTCTGCTCTTCGAACCACATTACAGACGTTTTCTGCAAAGTGAAGAGCACGTAGGCCGTTCTATCAATCTGAGCAAGGGCAAGTTCAGCTGCTCTGAAAGGCAGCTTGATGTTTCTTTGTACGTGAAATCAGATGCATTTCAAGTTACAAGCACTTCTCTGAGCCTGCAGGAGCAGCTCTGTTTATTTCTCCTTTTCCACATCAGGTCCTTAAACTATAAAGTGACGGTCTGCTGCCAAATCACCACTTCTCAAACAAAGTCAAGATGAAATTAGATTTTTACAGCATATAAAAATAAGTCGGTCTAATTACTGCCAACTAGCACAACGGGGCATTTTAATTCAGTTACTCCATGGTGGCTTCTGGCACTACAGCATCCCTGCCTCCCCCTCCCTGGCCTCTCAGTCAGCCTCAGGGATTGGTGCCCAAAATCCTTACACGTCTTCCTTTGATGGGCAGAGCGAAGCCGAGTTGAGCATGTTAAACACTATGTAGATGGAGTCCCGAAGCTACTGGGAGCTTTGTAAATAGTGGAAATCTCCACTGTAATTCTGGCCTACAGGGCAAGAGCAGCGCAGAAAGAATGTGAAACCTCTCTGTGTCCCTAACCCCAGCACTTCACTCCTCACTCCACCAAACAGTATTCCCTCCCGCTCCTTTGGTTTCCACATGCGTTCGTGTCATTTCCCTCCTTTTTCTCCATCTTTCCCTACTTTTCTCTTCTCCTGGTCTTCCTCTCATCTATTTCTAATCTTCCCTTTCCCTCCACTGCTCACAGGCTCATTTCACATCCCCTTTTCATCTCTCCCTCTCTTCCTCCATCTCGTCATCCCTATTTTTTTTTCACGGCACCCAGATCATGGCCTCGTCTGGCCTTTTAATGTCTCCCTCTACGACTCCGTCTTGCTAACCGTTTGCATTCACTGCCTCGCTCGCTCTCAGACTGTAGCTAATGCCATCAAGTGTTGCAGCAGCCCCGAGTCACAAGGAGCAACTGAAACACATTCACGCACGCACAAACGGGGAATCAAGTAGAAACACCGGCACGTCAACAGAAAACACTGATGAGATTTGCCTACTGTACAGACAGAGGCCGTAGACACACACAATAACACACAAGGTATATTCCATTAAAAGAACAGTTTGCAGCTTCCAATGGCAGCAGCAAACTAAAAGTAAACATTTGGTGTTCACTGCTGCTGATGACCTCAAGGCTAACATTCCCGTATTAATTATTTCTCGTAACAGTTACTTTTTTTTTTTTGTATATCACAGGTTTGATCAATATTAAGATTTGACCATTTCATGAACACGATACTTTCTGCAGTAGTAAATTTCAGCTAAGAGCTTCTTCATGTCTGCTCATATGGACTCTAGAGGAGGTTTTCCTTGCTTTTATCATAGTGGCCTTCAAAGTATTACCTCAGTATTTTCCTAGACAGTCTTATCTTATAATATCAAACTTGGTGAGGCAGCCACTAGGAGGGACTGATCTAAGTTATGTCCTCCATTGTCTTTAGATGAATGTTTTGACTGTGGATTCATGTCCCGTCACGTTCTCAGTAGCTAATGAAGGTAGAAAGACACTCAAGCACATCCTCACTGCCGCTGTGACCTCAATAATAACAATAAACACATAATAGAAATATCACATTTCTAACCGTTTTTTCAAATGCATTAGATATTAAACCTTAGTAATCAAGTAATCATGGGTTTAAGCTAAAACCACGAGCTTGAACCCAAACCCCAGCTGGTCCGGACTGTAACGGTCTAATTAGTCATAGTACTAATCCCTTTACTTCACATCCACGCTCGTCTGTTACAGGTTCAGGTGTCTGGATTGCTGAGACAGGAGATTAAACAGGTGAAAGCTCATTACATGACTGTGAGGTGTCCTGTGACGTATTTCTGTTCTAATGCTGCACAAAAACTACACTTGATCTCAGCCAGCTGTGCAAAAATACTGTTGGCCTTTCGTGCAGTCTAATTCCTAGAGTCAGAGTAAGACCACAGACAGAGCAATTGATTTCCGTGTGCATCAACACACTTGCATTCGCTGTCTCTCACGTGAGGTTTTAGGTTTGAAATCAATTTGGCTCCAACGAAAGTTTTCAGTTTCATTAGCTTGATCAAATCGAGCGCCGTTAACAGGCAGCGGTAATAGAAAATCATTTAGGGTGAGCGGCTCACACACTCCAAAACAACCGGCTAAGAGCTGCTCAGAGAGAGAGACAGACACGAAGCGTCCACAAAGGAGGGAGGGAAAAAAAAGATGAGGATGACAGGTGGGAAAATGTCGATGGGAAACAGCGACAGACAAAAAGGAGACAAAATGTGAAACAGATAGGAGGGAGAAAATGGCTTGGGAAGGAGTCGGAGATGCCAAGAAAAGAAATATCGCATGTATTTGCATTTTCAAAGGGGGGGAAAAAAAGGAGATGAATCTCAAGACACGATGGCAGGTGATAAAGTGAAGGAGTAGGGAAACTGGGAAGTGGCGAATAGACAGAAACAGCACCTCAGAAGAGAAAGCAAAAAAGGAGAACCTGACAAAAGGACAGATAAATGGAAGATAGGCAGAGAAAAGGAGCAGAGAGCCACAGAGGGATTAAGTGGAAGACTGATTGATGACCGTACGGGAATGATTAAATGAGCAGGGTCGTCGCAGCAAAGCCTGAAAACAACACAATGCAAGAAAGAGAAGCGAAAAGAGCAGAGACGACGGCAAAACCGGCCTCTTCCTCGTGTGTGTCTGCTAAGTACTGGGCCATTAAACCCCTGTTATTGCTCTTCAGATGTTTGTCAGAGAAAAATTATGTTGTGATGCAAGAACTAAATAAATAATTGGCTATGAAACGTTGCGGCTGGGAAGCAGACCGCCAGCTAAATATTAACACAAGCAAATCAGACACAGATTAATACTGAAGACACAAAGAGGAAATTATAGAGGGAGAGAGACGAGCCAGCGATGGATAACCTGGTTGGATGAGTGATGGGCAGGTGCTGCGTGTGTTGCTGATTAGCTCACCCTTCAAGTCCTGCTTAGACCTACAGCAGCAGTCGCGCACAAAGACGCGCACACGCACAAAATTAGTCCAGCTATTCATGCTAATCTGAGGGAAATGACTTGCTCATTAGCGAGACCCTTAAACCTCTTGACGGGCCTTTGAAACCGAGCCGTCTCATGGTCACAGGCTCACACACACACGCAGGCTTTTGTAGTAGAATGTAGACTTTTAGCGAGTAGATGATGTTTAAGGCAACAGATGTTAAATTAAGAACATCTGAATCACGCTGTAAAATGATGAACACGTACAGAGTATTAACAGAAGTCATCCAGCTTTTTACACCTTTACAGTTTGCTTCCTCTTTCTTTCCACATGTTTTGTTTTGGTTGCAACATCCGGTTTGTCATGTGGCGAACGCTGCGCCTGACCTCGACCAACTCGCTTTGTTTGCACAGTAGTAAGGTGCTGAGAAAAGCTTGCGTCCTTATGCGAAGGCTTTTAGTAGCGAACGCTCGCTTTGGTCGTACTGGATCACAGGGATGTGATAAAGGACATATGCCAGAATTAAAAATGGAGGACTTTGTGCTCTCATTAATGTTTCTTCAACTTGTGTTGCTGTCATTTCCATCATGTCTGCTCTGAAAGTGTGGTGCATCACATGAGCACTGAGCATTAAGCTGTGCATCGTTTCCCATTACTGCAAAAGGTGTAATATAGATCAAAAAGACTGTACGTCGCAGCCCTGGAGGTTAAAGCTCATCTGCTCTCCATTAACGAACACAAACAAGCGAAGCGGCGACACGGTTTCTCTGCGTCTTTCCCAAACCGGTGACACACTGCGACGTCCAGAACATATAACACGCATAAAAATCAATACTGGAAGTTGTGTGATTGTGTTGTCCGCCCACTTTGGATTTTCAGCATCTCTGTGACCTTCTCTGCTGCAGCCCTCCATGTTCTGTCCTCGCACCGTCGCCATGACAAAAAAATTAAAAAAAGTGCCGTGTGAGTGTGTGCATGTGTGATACAGAGGCAGTAAGAGAGACTCTCTCCCTGAAGTGCTGTGTTTTTCTAACACTGCGCAGCTAAGCCACCTCGCTCCCCCTGACAACGAGTACCTGCCTTAAAAAGTTCACCTTCCCTCTCTCTAATTCCTCCTGTTCAATCAGACAACCCTCGCCGTTGCTTGTTATTTCAGCAATAATCCCCCTCTGTGTGCGAGTTTGTTTGAATTCTGTGTGTGTCTGTGGGCACAGATGTGCATGTGTGAGCTTAGCGGTGTGTGCCTGACTCAGCGACCCAGTGAATGAACCCAACAATGAGACGCAAAGAAAGGTACAGAGAGCGAGGGAGCGAGAGAGAGAGAGAGAGAGAGAGAGTGTGTGCGTTTCAGTGATTTTACGTCAGTAATTATTAATGCTCTGCATTGCATGAGTAATGGTGCATAGTGCTGACATTCTGCTACAGGTTAGCGATGTAGTGCAAAACGCACTCCAGCACACACACACACACACACACACACTACAGCCAATCTGAACAGTGCACGCTGCTTCAGCAGGCTTTGACACATAGACTACAATCTCTGCCACATGGAAACGACAGCTGAAAAGGAGCAGTGTGTGTTGTGATCTGTCAGCGTTGACACACACGTCTGAGCTGAGCTGTTGAAAATGATGCCTGGGCTGTGAATTAGAACACTGGTGAAAGTTTTGAGACTTTTCAGTGGACAAATATTAAATGTCAGGACTCAGCCAATCAAAACCCAGGTATTATACCTGGCCTTGTTTTAAAAGGTACAGAAAGCGATGAGTTAACAGCTACACTGCTGCTTGGTCTGTGTGCATCCATGAAGCTCAAATAAAAGCAAAATGTCAACCAGAGAATGTGTGTAACACAAGAGTTGCTGATGTTAAATATAATCTAGGTGATAAATAAAGTATTCACACATGGACTTTGCAGGGCAGTGTGTAGGAAACTCCAGCTGAGACTACAGATCAAGTCTGTTCAGCCTCTGAGCCGGCACCACCAAACTAAGCGTTCACATCTGGACGAGGTCTCTCTGATGCTCAGCTTGTGACAACCTGCAGACAACCTGGATGATGAAATAGCAGAGTGATGTAATTACAGCGAAATGGAGTGACACTGAAATACAAACGCGACTGGGTGAGGAATCCCACCATGACACAAACAGGGGTGATAAACAACTAAAAAACTCCTTCACGAGAAGGTGCTTAGACTAAAAACGTAATAGGTTCCTGCAGCTGGACGCAAACATGCAGGTGGACAATCTCGACAACGGCTACAGCCATTAGAGCATTAGTGTTGGAGCTCCCTGTGCCCAGAGCTGTTCAGCTACAGCCATGCCGGAGCGGAGCGTCACCTTTCCACCAGAGTCATATACTCTGCTGTTCATACGCCCAGTCTGTGTCTTTACAGCGGGATGGAACATTCCCTGTCAGAGAGAAGTTTGGTTACTCAGCCGTTTCCCGGCGCGTCTGCCGTTTAGTCGCTGCTCTCCAGCCTCTGAGCCGCGCGCACCGAAGCGCACGACGCAACGACTGTTAGTTGTCCAGCGAGCCGCACCGGCAGGTTGAACTACACACGGACACAGCGGGCCACTCGCGGGAATGTGACGCTAAAAAAGCCGTGGAGCTGGACAAACGCACATTCAAAGCGCGTCTGCATCTTCTGCTGCGTGTGTTTCTTCCGGGAGGAGGTGGGTGAAGGTGGTGTTACCCGAGCTGAATGCCGACTATCTCAGCCTTGTTCTTGAGTGAGACAGGGAACATCTGCGCGTTTTTGTCCAAGACGAAAGTCTGTTCTCTCACTTCACAAAGAGGCGTCCGGCTATTTGAAGTTTGGGTTGATTCACGAGGGGACTCCCTACTCTCTCAGTCCTCCCTGAGACCTCAGACAGGCAGGTCAGCCTGCTACTATATCGCTTCTCGCAGGCATCTGTCATTCGAGCTTCGGCTCAGTTACTTATTATTCCAAACACACGCACGATTACAGGAGGTGTCAAGGTGAATATGAGCAAAATCGATCGTCATTTGGCTAAAAAATTGATCTGCCGTATAAATTTACAGAGCAGGGTTAAACATGTTGGTGCGCACCACATCCAGGCTGCCACGGCCATATGGCACTAAAGTGTCTTAATTGTAAAGTCCAACTTGCTGCAGTTAGACGCCGCGGAATAATTTGCAGACTAGTTACAGGAAAGCGAGAAAAGGTGAGTGTGGGTTTGCGGAGCAGTTTTACAACGTGGCAACTAGATAAGTCCGAGGAAACATCCCGTCTGTCTCCACTCTAAACGCGCTGATGCATCACAACTCAGCACCAGCACTAGACTAGAATTTGGATTTTCTTTTTTGAACAACATTGCTCTAAACTTAATAAAATAAAACACTTTTAACGCCACACAATAAAGACACACTATTTCAAACTGGCAACAAGTTTTCGCCCTCTTTCGCGTCTCTTACCTTTCCACAGGAGAAGGAGGAGCACCGTCTTCCAGAGGCGACATCCCACCGGCGTGCCACCGCTTTTCCAGAACGCCCCCATCCCTCCTGTCGGTTGAGCACCACGGGACTGTCCAAAAAAAATCGTCAAAAAGGGATCTTTTGATTTTTCTCTCTCTTCCCCTTCCTCCTGTCAGACTACTACCGCGCCAGAGCCAACAATCTCATTTTGACCAAACAGCACTCCCCGCCGTTATTAGTTTTGGAGTAAACTATAAATCCTTCTGGGATATTTAAGAACAACACTTACTCCGGTTCAAACTGGCTTCTTTTTTAATCCGCCCCCCAAAAAAGTCTGCGACGTCTCTGGTTGAAGGCAGAACCGAGGATCGTACCGGGTTCCCCTGTGGTCAGCTCCTTTCCCCACCAGTGCGCTCGCCTGCTTTATTTATCCAAACGGGACGGTTCAAGCTGCAGAAACAGTGTCTCTTCCTCTATCGCACTCTTTTCCCGAAGTTTAAATAAACCGCAGAGTGGACTGACAACTCCCTGCGAATTAAAAAGTCCTCTTCAATGCCCACAAAAATAATGAAAACTCTGTCACTTAAAGCTAATGCATTAAATCCAATTCCGCTCGCCCGGCATCGGTTCCGTCCGCTTCTCCTTTTCCTTCCTCCCTCCGTCAATTCTCCGTCTATCCTCCTCTTGCTGCGCGTGTGGTGTGTGCGTTTGTGCGTCTGGGCTCAACTTGTAGGCTGAGTACACTCGTCTCCGGGATGGAGGGAGGAGAGGGGAGGACAGAAGAGGAGGAGGTCTGGCGCTTCCACCAGCAGAATATAGGAGGAGGAAGAGGAGCAGGAGGGCTGGAGGGTGGTGGGTTGGGCGGAGTTTGGGGGAACTGAGCGACAGTTACGCAGCCAATGGAGGAATTTGGGCATTTTCATTTCTTTTATAATTTGAAATATCTTTTGTGTTTTTATATTATTGACCTAAATGTAGTATCGAATATGTGTCAACTGAAAAATAGACAAACATAAGCAAAAGCAAAATAAAAGAGCAACAAACTAAGTGACAAACTAAACTACCTCGTGTTTGCAACAAACCCAGTGATCGTCAAGCGACTACAGAACAGACTTTAGGAGACAGTTTGAGAGATGCGCGTGCGTCATGCATCTGTATGATGTGCGCGTTTCTGTCACTTGTGTGCGCGCGTCCGCGTGTTGTTGATCCTTTGGAAGCCCCTTTGCATTATTCATCCAGGGACACACGCTACACCTGTTCTCTCTGTAATCGATAGACGCCAACTGCGCACGACCACTCTCATATAGGCGCGGGCGCGCACACGCACCTGTCTCCACTGATGGGTGACAGCTTGTACAACTGCAAAATGGGACGCACCAGACCAGACCTTGTAACAAAACTCATTCACTTTCTGTTAATAGGTGCGTGTGAGTGTGTGCGTCCGGGCCGAACAAGCCAGAAGAGAGAGAGAGAGAGAACATTAAGGTCCTCTTAGAGTCCGAGACGATATTTCATGAGGCGGCGTGCCTGGTTGCCTTTGTCAGCTAAATGTGTAACAGCTAAAGAGATGACATTGTGACTTATTGAATTGCAAATCAGTCCGTCGACGGAGGGATGGGAGGACTTCCGGACACGGAGATCCGTGAGCCTGCTGCTTCTCTTATGGGAGGCTAAGAAGGAGCGACAGCCCCCCCTAGTGTCCCATCTAGTGGCGAGACTAAGCGGTGGCGCTGCTGGAGGAAGACAATAACCGGATCCTTCCTCCATCCTCAATCAGCTGCACATGTGATTGTCACCGAAGCTCTTTGCTTTACTGCATGTATCCTTCACGTATCCCGCATTATTCTTCTGTCACTTCCCACCGAACCTGCGTGCTCCCTTTTTAATCCCCATTCGCTCACTCACTTTCCACTAAACACATTTTTCTGGCCTCCCAGTAACAAACCCACCACTTATATAACATCCATTTAACCAGCATCCGCTCACGATACGGAGTAAATCAGCGCGCTTCAAATATTATTCTAATTTCCCCGCGATGGCTTTTCCCCCAGCCAGAAGCCGCAGCACTCCCTGTGAAGTTTCAAAGATCTCTTTTTTAACTGAGCTATTCCTCACGGGGCTGCGGTGGAAACAAAGCATTAGTTCAGCAAGCATGCAGTAAAAAGTAATATCTGTTCAAATACAGTGTCTGTATACCAATGAGGACCCACCGGCTGTTTGGAGGAAATTTGACACAGAAAAGGGAAAAAGAACTGCAGAAAATTCCTTATATATCCAGGGACCAAAAAAAACCCACTATATCTTTCAAAGTATGAATAAAAAATATGGTTGGTAAAAATATCGAAAGCTGGCTTATTTGTTCTAAACATTCCAAGCTTAGTCCCCAAAACACAAGGTACAAACCCCAACCATTTCACCAGAGACCAAAACGAATCCAAAACTGAATTTCTCTTCCGCTTTAAGGTTGTTTCATGCTGCTATTCACTAAGGAAGGTGGGTGTAAGTCTTTCAACTCAACATAATACGCGCTAAATAATGTTGGAGCATCTGGTTCTCACTCAGTGCCATGCGGCTGTGCTCACTCACTGCCAGGCTGACCACAGTCCACTGACCTGTTCTACTTTTGCACTTCAGTCAGGATGAATCCCGAGCAGCTCAATTCCTTAATTATAGCAGGCCCACTTTTCACAGCACGCTTGCTGGACTTCCGCTGTACTTTGTCTCCATTCCCAGGAGGAACTATTCAAAAGTGTTGTCCTCATTTTAAAGTCTGTTTAAAAGTCGGTTGATGGAGTTTAAGGAAAATCATTATTTCAAGCTGGGAGAAGTTGAAGCTACTGCTCGGTAAACATGCGAGTTTGTGAGAAGCCACACACTGATAACTCCAAGGTAATATGTGGCATCAACGGCACGTTTTTTTGTCTTTCAGTTAAGGCTGAAACACAAATTCAGAAGCTTAAAAATGATGAAATTATTCTTTTTAAAACCAATTAATTTAAAATAGTGCCCACTGTAAAAAGTTATTTTATAATGCTGCGTGTGTGAACTGAGCCACAAAGTCCGAGAACAATTTCTCTACACCAGTGACTTACGAAATGTCCCAAATACAATCTCAGTTTGATCAATTTCATCCAACGTCTGTAAGAGGAGTTGCGTGTGGAGCAAAGTTAGAGTTTGGTAGCAGCTGTCAGATCTGTACAAACTTGCATAGAGTCAAACCTTCTACCAAGGGATGTCGGTCCAAAAACACAGCGTAGTGTGTAGTGACCCACCAGAAGCAGGAAAGGTCCATTCTAATGAGTATCACATTTTCAATTTCACGCTGTTGTATGACAAAGGGCATGTCCACCAGAAGTTTCCCCGCTGTCAATGTCGGGGACATTTAAACCCACTGTTCAAGTTAAACCATGCGTTACCTCAGCAGTCGTGTTTTATGACTTACTGACTATTCCATTTCTAATAGATTAAAATGGGACCAGATGTGTTGTGTCTCAGCTGAGACTGGGCTATGTTGCTGTTGCGAAAGAAAGAAACAGGCTCCAGGATAAAAAAAAACTGCAAATGACGACTGCAGCCGCACATCTGGACGAGGAAGGAACCTAAAACCGAGGAGTCACTGTTTTGTTTTGGGTTTTGCGTCAGCACACGGGAAAACAACGTTGCAGAAACAAAAAAGGGAAAATGTGTGTGGCTACACTAAGTTAGTACAGTTTGTTCTGAGGTCAGAACAGCTGAGCAAATTCACACAGTGTTCACTATTCTTCCTCTGGTTTTGAACATATATTTGCATTAAATATGCATCTCTTCATTAAATTATTCAACGAACAACATATGTTTATGATTCTCTCCAAGAAATGAACGGAATTGTTTTCACTGTATCCAAGCCGAGAGAGACGACGGGGGAGGGGAGAATGATTCAGATAGTGGTTCTCCCTCTCGGGTCAAATGGCTCTTGTAGAGGTTCTGCCAACAGCTTGTTCCGGCGGTGCGCTCCACTTGGAGGCTGCAGGAAGATGACTGCCACCGACAAACCTCCCCATTTACTTCTAATTCCTTCACTCTGCACGTCTTTCCGTCTTTCTTGAACGGCCCCTACGCCTCTCTCACCCCCATCCTTCTTGCTCTCCAGTTGGCCATCTCTTTGCTTAGTGGAGCAAACTGAATACATTAGAATCCAATTAAGGCTGGTGAGGAGGACTGCTCAGGCTTGGAGTGTGTGTGTGTGTGTGTGTGTGTGTGTGTGTAGGGGTGTTCTGAAGCCTGTGTGTGTTGATCATGTATGATCCAGTAGCTTCATCCCCACCAGCGTGTCAGATGTGTTACTATCATACGCATCATCATCGTGCATTGACTCAGTAACAGAGGACGCCGTTCTGTGTCACTCCAGCTGGTTTCTGTTCCCATATTTGCGCACAGCAAGACCACTGTCAGACTCTGTGTGTGTGTGTGTGTGAGAGAGATTCATATGGAGCGACGGCTACTGTCTTGTGTAATCTCACTCTCCTGGAAACACACACTTCTGTGACACCACATTTTGTCTGGCGTGTGTTTTCTCTGTGTGAGGACCAGTTTGAGTCTTAAGCCTTGGCAGCGAGGACATTATGGCTGAACCTTTCATTCCGACTCAGATGAGGGTTAGAGAATCAATAACCGAGTGTTGCATTACCCACTGTCCATGTTCAATTTAAAAAATAAGGGCATACACAGAACTACTGGCACAGCCAAAAACCAAAAACTCAAAATCACACAAACACACACAATGACAAACACAAAGCTGATTGAACCTGAAAGAAAGGGACCACAACTGAAAATACTATATACTGTACATCACCATCCTTGCAGTGTCAACACCTCCAGATTATTAGTTAAACTAAACTAAAGGCTTCACACAGTAACACACAAAGCCTAAATAAGACCACTACGAGTTAGCTTACAACTGATTTCGCGCCTCTTCTGTACACGCCTAAGACTTGCGTACTAATCCCTCCTTGCTTCTGTGACTAATAACCTCAATCGATAAATATGTTCACGTGTTCCTCCGTCTGTCCGAGGAGGTGTCTCGGCTGCCATTTGAGCAAAAGGTTAGATATAAACGCTGCGCTCATTAAAACACCATCATCCCCCCGTCTCTCCTGTACCGCGTCTGTCACTGCCAGCACACACCACGGCAGCTTGAGATCAATTACAGAGGAACCCAGAGCCCCTCCCCACTTCTCTCCTGCTACAGATGCAATTTACTCGCCCTCCGTAAATCAATTGAGACAAGTGGGGCTAATTTAGACCATTTGATGTCAATTTGGCCTTGACCCCTCCCCATCACACACACTTGCACCCAGCGTAATGACTATCTGCACTAGAGTTTATTACGCAGAACTGAGAACCACCCTTCAGTCTCACTAGCAAGCACGCGCGCACACACACAGAGCAGCCCATAACTTGTGACCACACTGCTTGAGATTTCCATATTGGTTCTGTCAGAGATTATTTTGTTTACAGGGCCCTTTGGATGAAATAACAGCACTGGGTCCTATCAATTACTGTGAGGGAGCACGCGGGGCAGGAGAAGGAGGGAGGTGACAACGAGGACGCGGGAGGAAAAGGGGAAGAGAGTATCGAGATCAAGAAATGATGGAGGGTGCAGGAAGGGCAGGAGAAAGAATGAGGTGTGAGGAGTGACAAAGAGGAGACGGAAGAACGGAGTTGGAGTGAAAGATGGATTTACTTTCTCTACATAAGCGGCTGAAACCAAGGCCTGTGGACCAAGGTCTGAGAACTATTCAGCTGCACACAAAAGCTCCCAGACAACCAATCCACACACACTAAGCCGGGGACGCAGCCAAATCTGACTACAGCACGCAGATGTATACCAGTCAAGAAAATGATGATGTAGTAAAAAGACTCATGTTAAAAACAAGTGCAGAATTAAAACAGTCTGTAGGATCAATGAAGCACCAACACAGCTACCTAAGGCTTTCAAAGAGCCTGATGAGGTTTTAGTTAATCGACTCATCACACAACTCGGCTCAACACCAGGGTCTTCAACCTTTGGTCTCAAGCCTCCAGGAAGCCCCTCAAATTGAAAACACCAGTGCAGTTATCACGCACCGTGCTGTCGTTCTGCATTTCTGTTGTCAGAGTGCGACACAAGATGTCGACAGCCCCACAGAGCGCGTGAGCTACAATGAGAATCTTTTCAGCTCTTCAATGAACAATCCCTCCAGATTCATGATATCATTCTACAGACATATTGGTGCTTCCTGTCTTAGGAAACGCTCACAGGCCCCACTGTCAGAAAATGGTGATATTCACCATGAACCTTTCAATCTGCGCAGCCATTAGACAAGAGATTCAGTGCAGATGTTGTATAAAGTTAGTGGCGATTACTCAAGTATTCAGCCATTCACTCTTTCCACCATATAATAGGTGCCGAAGGTGCTCACAGACTTCACTGTCACCCGATAGTGACAGAGGGATATGAGGAGTGTTTGTCAAATCACAGATCAGTCTTTTCTTTTCTTCTTGTTGTTCTGCAGTAACAGTAAATGAAATGCTGGTGAAAGCTGGTGTGAGACTTTTACCAAAACAAGTTCAGTGCTTGTAAATATACCTTCTGCTTCCACTTTGCCGATTTGGCTTTGTACCTTCAAGTTAAGACATTAAATACATCTGAGATGCATTGTTGCAACTCTCTATTTTCTACGCATCTATTTAAGTGTAGAAAGACTGAAAGCAGTGTGTGTCTGGTTTGCTTGTGTTGAAGCTGACGCTGGTCTGTGCTCTGTGTTTGGAGTCTTCTCTGAACAGGCTGCCGGACAGCATCCGTCTTTTTTTGCCTCACAAATTGGTGTCTGTCAGCGCAGAGGATGAATTAGCTTTGGACACATGTCATCTCAGTCTATGTCATACAGTGCGTGATTGACAGTTCAAAGTGGATTCTTCCTACACGCAACTGGATAAAGACGCCACATGCTAAGTTGTCGTAGCTGTGTGATGCTAGATGATAAGATCCATCTTCATAATCAATACTCGACTCGTTCATCGACGCCGTTTAACAGAATCCCTGAATAATACATATATTGCATGTCCTATTTTGACATATCGCATTTATTCTAATGGGGTTAAGTTATCACACACTGCACATACACTGTGTCCTGAGCAGGATAGCGATTCAAACAAACATCCAATTTGCTGGGCAGATTACCCATGGGGCCCGTATTCGCCACCTGAGAGGGGGAAGGAGGTGACGCATCAGAAAGACGCTAAAACAAATTTTAAAACGCGCACACATGAGCGGTCAGCAAATATTAATTCTCGACAGAAGCCCACCGCGACTGGCAACTTAATTACACTCATTTCACTGTGATTGTCTCCCACTGGAGCACAAACACACACTAACAGCCTCTGCTAAAACGATTTGGCCCCAACACTGTGAATTAAGGATTTTGTCATTTTGGATCACTTCCCCGGTGAGCGACTGTGATTGTGCAAGAAAGAGCAACGCGCTTGTGCCTGACTAGAACCAAAGGCTGCAATTTAACAGCTGCAGGAGCAGCTTATGCAGATGTTTACTTCCTGTTGCATTGCTTTCCTTCACTTCCTGACCCTTCTGCCCACGAACGTGACTGGGAAGCAAATGTTACTTTCTGCAGGTTTGTCGAGACAACACAGAATCAACACGAGATACGATACCATCAACCTGTTAAGTTTAGGTTCTGTGTTTTTGATAAAGCTGTCAGATGTTTTCAGTCCAAACTGAGAAAGATGGAAAACTAGGAACTAACAGACAGATGGACAGATGGAGAGTAAAGCAAAAGAGGAGAGAAGGACGAGGAGACAGAGTGAGATGGAGCAGACAGACAGAGGCCGACAGGCAGATGGAGAGAAGAGCGAGCAAATAAGAAAGCGTTAGCAGTGGATGGGTGCTGTGCTAGCAGGGAAAGTGAGCAGGACAGGAGTTGTTTTGAGATGGTTGTTTGGACAGATGGCCGTCTGTGTGCTAATTACAGGCTGAGTGCTTGACACTGTGAACACAATCAAAGAGGAAACCGGCTTTATTTGTTCAGCTTCACACACACACACACACACACAGGCGCACGTACACCGATGAAAATAATTTGCCCGTGGCACAAAGAGGCAAACTGACTCAGAAACACACATTTATCCACACAACAAGGCACAAGTACAGCGAACAGAGGCGGTTCACTATGTAGGCACACACTTAACAACAAACACACAAGAGCAAACAAGAGGCCGCACCAGAGAACACAGAGCTTCTCACAGGTACAAACTGAACTTTACCACACATGCGCATCTCTGAAAACCCTTCAGAGCTGAAATGGCAAAACACGATACGTTTAATCAGCTTCTCTGTCAGTTGGGCCTCATCAGCGTCTCGGTCAAACGTCTCGTCACTAAAAATGACATAGTCTGGTAAGTTTAGTTTTGGGATGATACCAGAAAACTGATGTTAATCTTTCAGTCAGATCTGAATGCACGCTGCACATCCATGAGGTACAAGTTGATCTTGTTACACTGCTGCTCTTAAGGAGCAGATTTCAGGATAACACAGAGCCAGATGGGGAAAATGTCCCCTCTCTCACCGCACAGCTATCCTTGCCGAAGCATGAACAAGCGGCGGACAAGTCCTCGGAGGGGACATCTGTTTGGTTTGGCACGTGTAGATGAGCTTCTGGTATTAATCACCGGTGTACAGCCTGACGTGACAAGTCTAGTTCACCTTGGCTTCTTCTTACTACGATTTTATGCATCGTTTGCATTGTTTGGCCATTAGAATGTATCACTACGACGCCTGGTAGAGATCAATAACTCAGAGCCATTATTCCGAGCAGTTGCAAATATACAAGTCGTGCATGTTGAATGGCTCACAAAACAAAACACACAGATTATGATGAATGCTCAGTGTGTGTTTCTTAACTAGCAGAGAACATCACTAACGCCCATCCATGCTCTCCAACAAAACCTGATAACAATATAATGAAAAATACATGAAGCCCAATTAGCCAAATTACACATAGCCTTCAATTATTCATCTCATGGGGAACGGTTACTTTTTGGTCATACACGTGACCGTTCAGACACACAATCCATAATTTTTGCTGATTAAATCAGAATTTAGCAGTTTAGATTCAAAGCACACTGATCCCTGGAGGATGATGGTCTCAGGACAACGGCTTCAATTTAGGTGTTCAGAAAGCCCTGCCAGCAAGCAGGCATGTGCCACAGGAAGAAACCATATTAACGTTTTTACACCTGTGCTGTCAAGTCAAAATGGCCCAGCAGGTAAGTTCGTTTCAGAAAGGAAAACGGAACAAGCTTGTGAAGGAGCCCGAATATAAATACGCATCATAAAAGGAACCATGTACAGGTCAGCAGCATTTTGCCTTCTACTAGGTGAAACAATTTTAGTTATGTCAAGTTCAAAACGACCAAAAAACAAGCATTTTCATCAGTATTTGACTACTTCTAGCTCTATGCTCTCTTTCCCGGCTTATCCCCCCCCCCACACACACACACACCTCCCTCTAAAGCTGTGGCAATGTCGTGTTTTCAACCCTCACAACACATTCCCACATCCCTCCACAGCTCAGTCACCTCCAACCAGCCTCATTAGCAAAGAACATAATGAGCAGGGTCTTAACGAGCGTAACGAAAGGCCTAACGAGGTGCCGGTGTCTGTCGCTACCTTGGCGAATGGTCACACCAGCCATTAAAACAGACAGCAGATGGTTTTACTGGTTTAAGTATTTTGTATCCTTAGAATTAAATAAACAAAATAGATCTTTGTGAACTGATCTGGGAAGAGTTATTCAACAAGAGCGTGAACTGGAGCTAAACAGCATCAGCAGATGCTGAGAAACCTTTAAGTAGAAACTATCTTCAGATTAGTCAGCACTGAGACAACACACACATCTTTTCATTTTTCCTTTGCTTGTGTGGACTTAATAAAGTTGGATTTAAAAAGAGGCGTTTGGTGATTAAGACGGGTTAGAAATTGTACGAATGCTGTTAAAACATTCCCTTCGACTCAGAAGTGCTGCAGCTCGACGCAAACATTTGGGGGAGTCCTGTATATCTCACAGAGAGTTGACAATCCATACATCATTTGCCTATTTGTAATAGAAATATTCAAGTTTTGGGTTTATCTGTATCTGCCAGTCTGTCCTTGGTGACACAACAGAGTCACATCACACACATTTCTTCTCGCTCTATGGATTTTGGGATATGACGCAGACTCAGCGTATTCTGTTACCTTTACTGTATATATAACATACACAATTCATTTTCAGTATGAATCATGAGAGATGATACAGCAGGTGACACATTGTTACACATACAAGGACCTTCTAACCAGCATGATCATATTCATCTTCAGGTACTGGTTCCTGCATTTAATTAATGACTCATGAGGTTCCTGTGGCTTGGTGAGTAGTAGCAAGAACATTATTTAGTGCAATTTTATGCATTATGCTCCTTTTTCAAAACAGATTCCTCACAATTTGAACGCACTTAGTTGATCAGACAAGCTGTAAACAAGCCCATCTGATCGACAAGCCTGTCTGAAGTTTATTCAAATTTTCATAAGCGCTTTGAAAGTAAAGCCAAAAGTTGGAGATGAACACTCCACCACAGAACAAAAGAAGAGCTCAGGTCTCGTTTTAGCACCTCCACCAGTTAAACAGCACATGACTATACAGTAATCTGTACACAGCCACAGTACGAACAGAAAACAGCACACAAGTAAAGGTCAAAGGTCAAAGTTATGTCTATTATTGTAACCACTACCATTCAAAAAAGCAGCGTCATTGGAATCAACATTATTGTCAGCTCTGGCTCGCACGTGAACCTATGCAACCACGAGCCTGGGACGGACGGACGGACGGACGGACGGACGGACAGGCAGGCAGGCAGGCAGGCAGGCAGGCAGGCAGGCAGGCAGGCAGGCAGGCAGGCAGACAGACAGACAGACAGACAGACAGACAGACAGACAGACAGACAGACAGACAGACAGACAGACAGACGCGATGCTGTTGCTGCTGCTGCCGAGTTGGTTGTTCCTCCATCGGTGCTAATGCGCAGAGGAACTCATCTGCCTCTATTATTTGTTTTATTTACCCAGTCAGACGGGCCGTTCTGTCATCTGCCTGCCGTCGCGACACGTTCTCCACTGACAAGGCCGCTGGGCCTGACTCTGGCTGAGCCTGTAATCCTGCAGTAAGAGCCGTTAAACCGCCACAGCTGTGGCAGGCAGGCTGCCACCTCAAGCCAACTGGACTATCTCACGCTGCACCGACAGAAAGACACAAACACGCGCACACACATTCAGAGATATGCATCGTATAGAATTACACAAGCAGAGGTTTATCTCACAACCTGTCTCTACTGTATCTGTGTGTGAGAGAGAAAGACAGAAAGAGATAAATCAAGTGGAGAGGGGGCCTTTGTTGTGTTTTACATGATTTAAAAACACAAAAAGTTTCAGCCTATTCTGTTTAACGTCTATACAAGTGTGTGTGGGCTGTTTGGAGTAAAAGATAGGAGGCACAGAAGACAGAGACAGTGGTAAAGGTGAGATTAGAGGCAATAAGGCTTTACCTGTTCATTAATCTATGGTAACACACACACACACACAGACACACACATTTAAACAGATTTGGACCTAAAGCAGGAGCACAACAGCTTGCTATGAATATTCAGTGAACATTTGCGTTGATGTCAGTGAGTGTGTGTTGGTTGTTCCAGTGTGTGTGTGCTTGTGTGTAAAAGATGGTTACTGCTCGGTGTAATCCCTCTCAACAGGAAACGTACACTCCTGGGACGGCACATTTTGTCTGTCTGTGGGTGGGTGTACGTGTGTGTACTCGTTTCCAGTGAAGTACCTTGGGGACACAGAGGGTTGTTGTGTTTCAAGTAGAAAATTTGCACAGCAAAACGCCAAAGATCATGTCAAACAGTGCGCCACAAACACACAATGTTCAATTTTAGCTGCTGATTCACTTTTTTTTTGCGTAAACTGCTGTGATTTGTTCGTTGTGTGTCGACTTGAAGACCACACAGACAATATATACATTTATTCAACCTGAACACTGAGAAATCAGAAATACGTACTTCACGCAGACGTGCATTAGGAGACGAGGTGTTCATCAGTCTTTGTTAAGAGACTACACACAGCATTTGTTTCCCTCATTAAATAAGTGCAGGTTCAAAGCTTGTTTAGGGCAGATCACACATTTCTCTTATTAATGAGCTGATGAGGCGTGAGTGGCTATAATGACAGCTGGAATAAACACATCACAGCAGCCAACGTTCAGTCGTACAGTAAGCTCCACGTTATCAACACCAGCCTCGACAGTCGCTCGTCTTCTACAATCCAGCAGCTGAAGCAGCTTTGTTTTCTGCCACTACTTCCATAACTCTTAACTCTGGGACCTTGAGGCCAGGCCACTCAAACACCTGTTACATAGCAACAGCAGACTGTGAACACGGAGCCCGGGGAAATGGTACAAGGAACAATAATGTATTTGGTGACCTTTATTAATAATACACTGGCATTATAATGAATACCTGCTTCCCTAATACTAATGGCCCAAAGATTCATGGCACCAGAGGGTGTAGTGAGATGGACAGAGCCCACTCTCCCCCTCAGGCGTGGAAACGTCCATGTCAAACCTTAAAGTGTGGGGAAAGGAAGCCCTCCTACTCAATTCAGTGCATCTTAAGAACCACCCTGGTCTCCCTGGGCTATTTCTGGGCCAATTAAAGCCGTTTCCCTCACCGTTTTTCAGATGGCCGAGCAGAGCAGAGCGGCCTTCAATATAAACCAAGAGTGGGAGGGTGAGGGGGAAGTCAGCAGGACACAGTGGGGCTGGAATCACGCAGACATACCGGGTCTTCGTACTAGTTTGAGTCATTTCAACTGCGTTTATGACGCACTGCTCAGATTTGGGTTTGATTAGTGAATCACTTTGGCTTCTGTGACTCACGCAGGAGTCAGTTGCAATGATGGCGATAATATAAAGCGATTGGCTACTTAACAACAACAACAATTTAAAAACCCTATTAAAGTCAGATGTCATGCATTTAACACCTCCATCATAAACCGCAGCCTGGTGCGCGCACAAGCGACCGATGTATGACCGTCCTCGCCTTAAATTAACCACGACCAAGGACAAAACACGCGACTGAACTGTTGCTGGCGTCGCTTCTGGACTGACCTGACTCTGGGAGAGCTGCCCTTCCTGGCGCAGAGCCGGGGAGTCTGTCCGCGAAGCTCCAAAGACGCTGAAAGTTTTCCAAGCAGGACCCACCGAGTCTCAGGACACCAGGCCTAAAGCGGAGTAGTCAACTTTCAACCGAAAACGGTTTAAAGCTTGTGTCAGTGTGAGTGACATCTAGCGGCCTGTTTATTCTACAGCAACCTATGCAAAGCAGTGACAGTTTTAAACCATTATCATCAATAAATGCCCAGGAAGGAATGTGGGGGTCATGTCTTTTGTTCGTTCATGCTAAATGTTTTTTAGTAAAATTAATAATAACAGTAAAATTAATAATATGAATGTGGTTACATTTAGAAGTACAGAGAAGTTTAAATGAGTAAAGACAATTACAAGAAACGTATGAAAAGTATGGGGTCACACTCATCCACACCCTAAAACACAACAAACACACATCCCTGATACTCAAACATACCTGTTAATGTGTATTAACAGACGCAAAGTGACAAACTTTTTGTTCTTTACAGGTTTTCATTTAGAAATAAACATGGCGGCTTCAGTCTGCTCCTTTTCTGGCTCATCAGCTCCACAGCCTTAGAAAACTTTCTTTCACAAGGAACAGATGATGCTGGATGCACAGATATTTGCAGGCAAGTTTCCACAATGTAGGATTTAAGGTCCTACGTGCTGCCCAGCAGGGATGAGGTGTCGCTGTTATAAGACAAGTCCTGGGAACAGAGCAAACACTGAACCTACCAAAAATAGTTTTTAGCAGATCCATTAAAAATGGAAAATGTAGGGCATAAAAAAGTATTTGACCTAATTTGGCGGTATAAGATCAGAATGATCCCAGACATTAACAGTCTGCTGCTTACAGTCGACATGATATTTGCAAAATATCTTTCCAAATCCCCTCACAACACAACATTTTTGCGCATCTTATATCGTGCGCATACTATCAAACTAAACTGAAGCCGACAAGTCAATCTGTCGTTGGTTCAGACCGGATTTTAACGCTATGAGTCGATGAAACGCTTCGAGACATTTTAAAACAAGAGAGTGCAAAGTAAAGCAGAGTCTGAAGCCCCAGACGTCATCGGTCACGTGACAGGGGTGTTTGAAATCACTCCGCTTCAGGAAGCTACAAGCTCCGAAGGTTTGGTATCATTTGCCCATCACTGATTAGGACATTTTCCCAATTACCTTAGCTCTTAATGCGTCTGAGGGAATGTAGTCACCTTGTTGGACAGGTTTGTGTTTTCCAGGCCTGTGACTAATTCAGTATCATCCATTCACTCAGACCTGTCTTCAGATTTGTCCTCGTCAGTGATGTTGGTTTACTGAACTGTCTTGCAACAGAGGATCCAATTTAGTGATGACAGTGGAGCCATCTCACAAAAACTGGTCCTGAATCCATACCAAGGGCGTCATTAGTCAACTGAGCCTCTAATACGTTTCTGTTGGCAGGACATTTATTAGCATCAGCCCAAATATTAGAGGTCCGTGAAGGCAGCCGTGTTCCTGGGACGGAGAGATTAAGACAGAAAACAGTCCTGGGTGGACGTTCCTTAGCTCCCGTTAATATGTTAGACGGAGAAGCAATCGATCCACAAGCCCATTCAGGCTGCCGAGGAGAGGAACGTCCCACAGTGAACATAGAGAACAGATTAATATTGTTTCCATATTTAGACTTCCAGTAATGAGTTATGGCTCTAAACTCACAGTCTCAATGTGTTAGTAAATGGTTTGGTCAATGTCCAGCTATAATGACGACATGTTTCAGTGACTCCTTTGTCTGCTGTGTTTCGTGTGGTGTTTCGAGGTAAAGGCCTCTACAGATGCATAAGCTAAAGTGATGTAACTCTAACAAACTGTAAGCGTGACACAATGTTGAGTCAAGTGACGATGGAGAACCAAGTTTCCGCTGTGTCAGCAGTCTTCATGCTTCATGCCGCGTGTGAAGTATCCTGTTGCTTCTGTTCTCTCCCCTTTAATTTCATGCCAACACGCACACGCTGCTCAGCTGGGTACGCGACTTAACGTGGATTCAAACCCCACGACGGACCCGATGCACGTGACCTAGCACCATCACAGATGTTGTTCATGGCAGACTGTTCTCATACCTGGGACGAGTGCGAGCGGTTCAACATGGTGGATCACTTTGCCTTCAACCTGTAACGTCCAACACTGTTGTCAGATGGAAAATTCTCTTTGTCCTGAACAGTTTTTAAGAAGAGGAAAACATTTCTATTTGTTCCACCAGGCAGTGACTAATGACACATTACTGTTCTTTCATTCGACTTGGAAGAAATTGTGTTGCGACATGTTAATTAGAGAGCTTCAGAGCTTTTGTTGGTGAGTTTTATTACCTTCAGAAACAGCCCATTAGCAGCTTTGCTAATGAGCTGATGGTTATGGCTGCACACTATGTTGTGCATTCAGTCTAGTTTAATTGATCGTGCTGTATGTTTGGACGTTCTTTGTTGCTGTGTTCCCTGAATATATGGGGGGATGAAACACAATATGACACTTAGAGACGGCAGAACAGTCGAGGAGGGGAATCGAGGCCTGAGTGAAACAAAAAGCTGCAGATGACGCTCGCAGTTCAGTGTGTGTGAGCCCGTGTGGGTTTGTTTCGTCAGTGGGTCAATATCAAGACTCAAACTACTCCCTGTGTGATCCAGCTACACGGATGAAGGCTTTCTCCTACCTGTGCATGTAAGCAAAGGTGTGTATGCAGTCACACACACACACTTCATCCCTGCATAAGCCACTGATAAGCAGAAATGCAAAGTAAGACCTCAGATTGGTTTGCGAGCGAGTTATGAATTTTTCTGCGTTTTTCTGTTTTGTTTTTACCACCTGCATCAACGCAGCCAAGGACACAGATCGATGCAGATGTGGGCTGATGGATTAAACCGTGGGAAAAATCAACATGATTCTCAGCATCATTCTCAGCACTTAACACAGTAGCGTTAAGCACTGAAGGCCATCTGCTTCAGCAAGTCAAGGCCATTAGAGATGATTCATTGTTTTCTCCAGCGTTTATTGTTGAGAGCATTCTGTCTTTTGCATGTGTGTTTTGATGTAAGGAATCACAGCATTATTGACTCTGGTAAACTGCAATTGCCGGTTGTGCAGTGCACGAGTTCTATTAAGAACTATTTTAAGAAAGTTAGGTTTTATATAACAATAAATTTCACTGATTGTTTTTTAAAAAAACGCCATGAACTACTTCTCCTGCATAACTTTTGCCAACAAAACTATATTTCTCTAACGGGAACGAGTTCAACTTCCGCTGTGAAGCTAGTGGCAGCTTAGGAAGCTATACCTTCAACGTTTCTTACCTGGTGTTTGTCTTCTCCCATGCCATTCATTCATCCAACCATCCATCTGTACGCCTGGTTCCGTTTGTCTCCCTTGGATGAATCCAGCTGTACCTGTCTGTCAATCAGATGGGAACCCTCAAAAGCCACTGATCCGATTTTGACAAATCTCGAAGGGTACCGTGCTCCTGTGCAAAACATTCCAGGTTTAAAATGCTCTCAAACAGCTGGTGAGGTGTATTCTGACGCGCTCGGCCACACCAACGTTAAATTGTATATGTGGATTCAGCTGCAGTCTGAATATGGCAGCTGTGTCAAATTAGCCTTAGTGCTTGGATCAGTGGCAAGAACTTCTTATCAGACTAGTAAAAGACACCTCACAGAATAAAAGCTCATTCATCAATTTAAACATTTAAACAGTAAGAAGATTTTTTCTACTCGATAACCATTTTTCATTGTGGTGAAGAAGAACATAAAACCGTCTCTGACACATTTGAACCAATCACTGTGTCACTCGAGCTTAGATCGGCTGTCACTTACGGGAGTCAGGATTTTTCAAGAAGTCCCTTATAAACCGATGCACTCAGAAAATTAATGATGTCTTCAAAAGCTGGGGAGAAGACTCTCCACAAATACACACACTGCAGCGCACACTGCTCACAAAGAACACAAATCAAGCTGTGACAGCGGGAGAGTGAGCGCTGGTTGTCTCAACAAAGCAGGGAGCCACCTACAGCTAAACAATCCCTCAAAAAAGACACGAGATTGACGGGTGGAATTGGAGAAAAACCAAAATGTTCATGGCGTTCAGCCCGACTAGTTGATATTTGTGATTTTAAAAGTGATTCATCTCTTTCTGTCTGGTTTCTCTCTCCTTTTCTGTACCTCCGCGCCCTGTTTGGTTGGCTTTCGTGTTTTTCAAGCGTCTTCACCACCTCGCTTCGCGTGTCTCCATCTGATTATCAGGCTTGCTTTCTGTCGTCCCTCTCTGCTGCAGGTTTGATGGGAGGACCCGCAGATACAAGGGAGGAGAATTTGGGTACATCAGGTGGTGCCAGCACGTGCTCTGTAGTTAAAGGTGGCAAAAGATGCAGCTTTTTCTGTCTAAAAGTTCTGAATTGAAGACGCTCATGAAGATCTGAGCCGACGAGACAGTCTAGAGTTCTGTGTAAATCGGTGGAACATTATTCCCACAAATGACTGAATGCTGTTTCATTCGGGGAAGTAGGTCAGATTGACTTCTGTCTGCTCTTTCAGTTTTCAGACAGGCTGCAAACAGAAGTGTGACTTATTTTAAGCCAGAGCATTAGGCATTGGTGATTTGAGGACGTGGGTGGTGCTAAAAGTGTCAGAGGACAAACACAAAGAACCGTCGTAAGTCTTCCACGTGTAAATAAAATAAGTAAAAGTGAGGTGGGCTACTTCCACTCAACACGTCTCTGGGGAGCTGAACAGAAACTGTGAAACATCAGTAGGGCAGATTCCTCAGACAGCGTTCGCCGAGAAGCCGTATGGGGAAACTTTGATGTTCTGTACTTAAATCAAATGCTGTCACTCGTCAGGTTACAGTGACAAAAAGTTGACTAGAGACTCCGGTTGAAACATCAGGACGCTGGAATTACTACTGCCGCTTAAATGTGTTCTTCAGTGTGAGATAAACACCCTGTGATGCACCGACGCGCGAGGTTTGAACTCTTGACACGTTTTCTTTTTAATAACTGTAATGAGTGAGAAGGTTCCCTTTTCCACAGCAGCACACCGAGCTCTTCAACCACTCACAGATTCATATTCTCTCTCTGCTGGTTGAACTGCAACCAGACATCACAAACTTTTCAATTACCCTCAATGTTATCTGCTCATGGAATTCTTGAATTTATTGTGTTTATCAGTAAATCAATGATGTTTGGATGATCTGATCTCCAATCTTAAATTATAAATCTTCGCACCATCTTGAATAGATTTCAACTAATCTGTTAGTGATACACAGTTTTCTGCTAATTCAGTCTGACTCATTAACAGAAAGTTATAATCCCTGAAATTTTATTAAGATCATCGAGACATGAAAATGAAGAGCTGTGTGCAATGTGCAACCCACCGGCACACGCGTTTTCCATCTCCGTGCACACAAGCTATCGATTGGCTGTGTGAATCCGAAATGTTCCCCACATTGTGCTGGTCCGTCATGAGGGCCAGACGCAGCAGGTATCACTCCATCGGTACGTGGCATTTTCTGCCTGCTGCGCTTTTCATCTGCATCTTCCCTCGCTCTCGTCTTCCTAATCCCTTTCTGAGCTCCTCACATTTCCACAGTGACATTCAGAAGAAGCGGCTGTGGCAGTGACAGGCTGACATGTAAAGAGGGTTAAACCACACTGAGATTGGAACGAGACGTCTCATCGCAGCATTCAGACACTTTACATCCTGTTATGTACACTCACGCCCAGGAGGACCTTTGTAGCTTCTGAATCAATTTTGTCTGGTCAGACACCACCGGAAAGACAAACAAGCAGAACTAGATTAATAACACATGAATTATATATACATGCATCAGTTTCATGTATGTGTAGACAGTGCATATATTGGGGTTGCCCACTGCACAGAAATTCCTTTTTTTCTTTCAAATGACTAACAAGTAACATCTGTCAAATGTATATTTACAGCCTATTACAGAACAACTTTAATGTTTTATGAAGTCACAATTGCCTTGTCAGAGGACACAGAAACATTGTTTCCCTCTGTGGCAGTAGAGGATCTGAAAATGTATGGGATTAATTTGCACATCTGCTCAACTCAATTTGGACCCTTTTACAAAGGCATGAGAGATTTCTCCCCATTTAGCTGATTCTCGCGCTTGTGTCAGACTCGACTGAATGACCGCATAAAACCAAATGAAACCCATTTGCTGGAGGCGGATGCACAAGTATTAGTAGAGATACAGCAGTGGAGGAATGAGGGCGTTGTCTCAAACTAATTGTTGCCAGTGAATGTGAAACACAAGCCGACGTTGTGCTCCCATGGGGATCAACTCAGAATGGAAACACAAGGCAGGTTGGCTGTTAAGGCCACTTTACATTGGTCAATATCAGTGATGTAAACAGGTACGTATGAGTTTCTTATGGGTATATGCTTCAAATATTTTTAATAAAGATCTAAAAAACAATCTTTTTCTGTTGACCCTGTAAAGCCTGTAGAATAAATAAAGCTCTCCTTTTCTCCCGAGCTCCCTGTGGAGGTCCTGCTTCCTTTAACCAGGGTAAAGCCAAGGCCTCTTTCCATTCCTTAAATTCAAATATGAGACTTCACTTCGAGATCAAACGCGTCTGTGCTACGTTCCTGTCAGCAAGATGTCTGCACAGAAGTCGCGGATGTGGAAGCTCCTTATTGATGTGATCAGCGTGTCAGGAGAACGTCTCTTTGGGAACCAATTTAGATTTAACAAGTCTCCTAGGGTGAGAAGGAGGGGGTGGGCTTCAGGAGACATTGTTACCTCAGGATAATTGGGGACATGGAGGACGAGACACAGTGGAGAACATACCACATGGAGGAAGTGGGAAGGTTTCCAACTTCTAACATTAGATGATAAATGAGGAGCGAATTCATCAGAACTCCAACGTGTGCGTATGTGTGTGTGTTTGTGCACAGCAGAACAAGTGACACACCAGAACTCTGGTGATGCGCAGAACTACATTCACATAAACCACAAAGGCCTGGGGCTTCGCATCACGACCCAGAAGTGTGAGGGCAGTTCCAGACGTACGTCTTACTTCTTTGATCGAAGTAAAACCTCCCAAAAAGGTTCTCTATGCACATAAATGCCACCAACCTCAACGTACATTTGCAATCGATTTTCTTCAGTCACTCAAAAAACACTTTTTTCCGCATGGCTCATTCTTTATTTGTGGCCTGCCATATGACTCAAAATTGCATTTTCAGTGTACGTAGAAGTTGTACTTGATTTTGGTGAAAAGCTTGAAATCACAAGCGTTTCAGGCTTTTCAGGGTGGATCTTACGGAGGATTGGTCCCAGATGCACCAGTAACAATCACCAAACTACAACAAGCTGTTTAAGTCAGTCTCATGACTACGCAGAAAAACTTAGGAGGAACAAGCAGCAGGGAAACACGCCTCTGAGGCAGATGAGAGGGAGAAGCTCTGCAGGAGGAAGAAAACTAAATATTATTGACATGCATCTGTGACGTTTAAGTGGATGGAGAGTAGATATGTCCAAGATTTTTCTAGCGTGCAGGCAATCTGAAATATGTCATTTTATTTCTTTATTTTTATTAAATATGAAAGTCTGAGTAGTTTGGTAATATACCAACTCTCCCATAAAGAGACAGAATCTGTGCGTAATGTCCCCAGAATGAAAGAAATAACTTTGGCAGAAGCACCACAGGTCAGTCCATCATTAGTCTGTGCAGTTTTGATGGAAATTTTAAATTGATTGCACCAAGAGTAAATTAACTGACAACCCCTGTAAGTACAGAGTGTACAATCAAGCCGTTAACAAAGTCGTTCTCTTGTCTGTGATGTGCTTTGTTATGAGACTGCAGGGATGAATCACACAACAACAGACGGCCTCTCTGGGGGCCTGCATGGCACTTACCATTCATGCTCATCAGACGCTTGTTATTTGTGAATTTGGTAAACACTTCAGCTTTTGGTTTGTCAACATTCCTGCATTTACCCCACACAGCAGTCCTCCTCTTCTGTCTTCCACGGTGACAAGACGCCAGCGAAACGGCTTCTCATGCTTGAATGACTGAGGGGAGGAATAAGCAGAACGCTCCAACGATTAGCTTGGTAAGACTCGTTCCACTAACTGGACAATCACCAAGTCTCACTTTCCCTGTTTGGTAACATTTTCCTCTGTGTTGTGTTCTAAAGTGTAGATGATTGGCAGGTCTGAGCGTCACACTTAAAGACGACACAGGGTTTTCAAACTTTTACACACTCAGCAACACAAACACAGATGTGCAGACACACGCTGATTGCTAAGTCACCGGTTTTTGTGAGTTGTTTCTCATTCACCCAGAAGCAAAAGATTCAACGCTGAAGTGGTCAATGCATCGCGAACTGACGGAAGCTCAGAACATGTGCGTTACCGGCCGTTCACAGCCTCTTAGAAGGGTTCTGGCCTGGGTCTGAATCCTGGGCTCAGCCAGGTTATTATCACGCAGACAGGCATCGACAAGGAAATGCACCTGTGCTTGAAACTACATTTCCCTCGGCAAAACTCTTCAACGCTAGTCTTCAAAGTGTGCAAACAGTCGCAGCCATTCACAGCCCTGCCAACTTGCAGCACGGACCACCGTCACAGTGTCACATACAGATGACATAAAAATCCCTCCTGATTCGTTATTCTTCTCACGATTAAAAGTGACACTGCAGAGACAGAAAGAACCAAATGCAAGCAATTTATTATTTAAACATGATCCACAATGAAACTTAATATCAGAACCAGAGACTGAATAATCTACATGCACTGAACAACACGGAACAGCAGATCTGGCCAGATATCACTATTAACAACGTCACGCATCCATGTACAGTACTAAAGTGCATAGTGTACAGTTATCTAGTTATGATCTCGGTCACCATAGGGAAACATCTAGGAACTTTAAAGGCCACCCTGTGGAGTCGGTGGAGCACCACACAGCGTAGTGCCTGTTGTTTGCACTCTTGTCCTCCCTGCATTGCTACAGTATTTTTCTGTGCTCAGTGCTGCCACCTGTCAACCAGCGAAGTAGTGCAGCTCCACCTGCCTCTGTATCCCGTCACCCACTGGGGGTGATTGCTCCATAGTGGCCCTACTACATTACACAGCAAACACTCCACAGGGTAACCTCAAAGAGGACGATTATTCAACCCAAGCAGTAACTATGACATAGTTTGCCAGATATTTTTTATACATTCAGATTTTAAACCAGTTTAAAATGTTGATGACAGAAATATGTAAATCAAAAGCCAAAGAAGAACGTTTAAAAATTACAAAAGTCCTGTTAGTAAAATGCAACCTTGGTATGAAACGCTTCCTCCGGCCGACACGATGATCTTACTGTAGACCCTTTGAAAGCCCACGTGACTGGTTCAGTACATGTACCCATGTTGCTCAGCACAGCAACTAGTGACCACAACCACCGTCTGTCTCTGTAATGACATTAATTAACCCTCTGGCTTTGTCACACAGCGCAAGGAAATGATGTTCTGTAGAAAAGATTCTGTAGCTTTCTGAAAACCCATTTTTCTAGTGTTATGAAAACACTGATATGGAACTAATAAATCCAGGCTTTTGTGGTGAAATGAACATTTGCTCACTTGGCTGACTTGTTCATAAAATGGGCCAGTGTGACAAAACACACTAGGAGAGCGTTAATATCTGGACCGAGTGAATGTAATAAAGTCAAATGAGTTAAAAATTCTTGTTTAGGTGGAGGCTAAAATTCAATTTTGTTTCACCTGGAATATCGGCTTCCTCTCCTGACTGGTTAAGATGCACTAGAAGGTGCGAATGACTTCACGGTCAGTAGGATCGGGTTAGTATGTTTAACTGCATTATTATGAGATTTCACAGTTGCAAAAATATATATATATATATTCATGAATATGTACAGTTAATTTAGCAACACACACCATGTTACGAGACGAGAACAAGCTGAGGTGTCGTTCCCAGGCGTTTGTGTTGACGTTGGTGTTTTATCGCCGTGGATTTTCAGCCTGGGATCCACTCAGAACTGACACGGAGTTACAGCAGGTGACACAGGCAGATATGGGTCTTCACTGTGCTGATATCAATCCGACTGTGGAGCGAAAGCAAAGCGCTGAACGCTAAATTTCGCGTCTCCATTGTCAGTGGCTTCAAAGCATGAGCTTATTCACTCGCGCTGCTGTGCCAAAGCTGAGCCCTCTTCGACATTCAACATTCGCCTAGGAGCATCTGCCTGAACACGAAAATGTAAGCTGGGCTTTGGAGCAGTACATTTGTTTTTAAAGTCTCACCTCACTGACTTTTTAGACACAATATATTCACATCTTTTTTTATAGTATTATATATTATTTATGGTATTTGTTTAAAACCTAAGCAGAATTCTTGTCACGTGGTTCCCTGGGGCTCCATGAAGCCTCGTGTCTAATAGTTCTGCAGTTCTGGAATGTTCTTGTAGAGGTCCAGTGAGCCTGGGTTGGAGAAGGCTCCTCTTTGCGCCACCTCCCGACCAGCAATCACCTGTTTCACCGCCAGCTCCACCTTCTTACCGCTGATGGTGTACTGCAGAGACAAGAAGAAAAGTCCCGTCATTCAAATGCCATGAGAGTCTAATCATCATTATCATCTAACTGACGATGTTTCGCTTACAGGAATGTCTTTGGTCTCTAGAATCAGAGCAGGGACGTGTCGAGCAGACAGAGCTTTCCTAATGGCTCCTCTAATCCTCGCCACCAACTCCGGAGTGAAGGGCCTCCCTGGTGCCATTTTTAGGAACAAAATAACTCGCTCTTCACCATCAGCATTGTACTGAGGAACGCAGAGACTGTCTGTCACTTCCTCAAAGGCCTCCACTGTAGAGAGGACAAGAGGTGAAGACAGGAAGGGAGCAAAGATTGGAAAGACACCTGTAATGTGGGTGAAACCCTCAATGCTCACCAATGTTGTAGATCTCTGAGCTGCCAAATCGGACTCCGTTGGGGTTCAGTGTGCCGTCACTGCAAAACAAAAACTCCTTCAGCATTCACATCATACTTCACGCTCAACCTGCAGGGAGACGGTGACTGTCTCTAACAGAATTTGCATCTCACATTTAATCTCTGCAATCTGCACACTCTCAAAAAGGTATTCATTATACTATCAGTACTGGTTTGCAACATTTGCCTGCTGTCTCCCGAGGAGATAAAGTTAATGTCTGACCTTCTGCCCAACATGACGATGCCTCCTGTCTTTGGGTTAATTTTACAGTAGTCTCCGTGGGCCCATACACCTGTAGCAAAAAAATGCTTTAAAGTTGAATACAAACATTTGATGCAGCCCTTTCAACAGTAGAACATGTCTCGTGTTGTAGAAATGATCTAATACTGTAGCCTGTACAGAACTAAATTTCCCATGTGCCCTAGGTGCTAGTTGAATATCACAGCTCGATAGAAGACACAAGGTTCAGGCATGTTTGTAACAGCAGGACAGAGAGAATGAGATGATCTTAGACAGCACAGACTACAGCCAAGACACCACTTTATGAGAAAGCGTTGGAAACGGTAATAGAAACTCACGATTCATTTCTTCAAATCATGAAATCCCCGAACTTCTAACAGCGAAGAGAATGAAGGCTGTGCTGTATGTGAGGTGAGCTCAACTCTCTCTCCGTGTAAATGTTTACTGCACATTTGCCTCCTTACCAGGGTATGTAGAAAAGTATGCTTTGTGGTATTTGCTGCCGTTCTCGTCATTCCAGAAGTGCGTTGGTTGACAGGGAATTGGCTTCAAGCAGATGAGCTCCCCACTCTCTCCCCATACAGGCTTACCTGCTCACACGCACAGGAACAAAAAAAATACGTTTAGAGGCTTGGGGTCTACCCTGACAGACGAATGTGGGTATAAAGCCAATAAAACAAACACACACCTACACAGATAAAGCATAAATCATTTCCAGATGAAAACAAACAAAAACAAAAAGATCTGGCGATGTATCTCACACTCGGAGAGCCTGATAGAGTTCGTGCAGCCCTCACCTCCTCCCTCGGGACAGTGTTATAGGCTTAGAGACAGACTAAAATAATCCCAGGCTCTTGCTACAAAACTGCCTTTAAATTATCCCTCAATCCACTCTCCTTTGAGGTGGTTCAGACACGGCAGTACAGCCTGCAGCAGGGACCGGGGGCTGGGGACTGAGGGATCAAAATCAATGGGAAAACATCGTGCGCTTTGATGGCTGACAGAGAGATAAAACAATCAGCCTGTTTTTGTTTAGACCATTAGTGGGTTAAAAAGTGTTTCCTTTAAGCTCGTCGCTGTATTTATCCACGTAACAGCCAATAATTCCTCTTGCAGTTTTTCCAGGCTGCTTTCAATTCAAGCCAACACACAGGTACGTCCACACGTGGGAGCAGTCCATATGTACAGAACGTCCACGTTAGCAGCCTGTCCCAGAAGCTGATGGGAAGTTTGCTCAACATGGCTGCAGAGGAGAGGCCGAAGCAACAGCAATCTTACCATCAAGGCCCCAAGCTTCCATAGCCATTCCAAGGTTTCTTGTTTGGATCTCGCCACGATGCACTGGAACCGTTGGGTTCTGACCCATGAAACACGACACGATGTCGGTGCCGCCTGGGAAGACAGGTCATGCTGTGAACGCTCTGAAATGAACTTACTGCACAGATTTCCTATTTTTTAATGAATTGTTATTATTCTTTCTTTATATAAACCCACACAATGTCTAAATGTAGAGCCTAATACATTAAACATAACTCAGATAAACACATGTATTGTGAATTCAGTTACCTGCAGTGATAAAACAGTCTGTCGCTCTGCTTCCTGGACACTTTATAATTAATTAATTAATTTGCTTCTTTGAGGACAATTTTATTACAGTTTAACAGCAGAGTCCTGGATAAATCAATTTAAAGGGAACATATGCATTTCCCACTTAGTACAATTGATGCTTTAACATGAAATCTATTGTGAGACATTACTGATCTGAAATTACCAGCGTCCGTGCCCTGCTCTACCTCTATTGACCTAAATACACACCCACTCTCTCATCCTCTGCCGCAGCATCAATTTGTCTCTTTCTACCTTCCAATCATTTACTATTTCTGACATGTTCTATTCATCTCCCTTTCCATTGTTCCATTTCTAACTCCCCGTATCACGCGCTCTATCCATCCATCTTGTTCGCTTCCTTTCAATCGCTCCCTCTACCGCTCCTTCCCGCTTTCTTTTATTTCTTACTCACACTCATTCTCCCTCGCTGCCAGGTTCTTTATTGAGCTTTAATTGGCTCCCAGGAGGAAGTGGAAACTTTGTCTTCTGATTAAACACACACTTATAGTGGGAAGACATGCAATTATTTTATTATCACACTCACTTTAATGGGGTAGGTAGGCACACTAAAAGCACACACATATATTTTAAGCCAAAACATCCACTGTTGCTTTCTAGAGTAGCTTTCCATCACCATCCATTTAGCGTTTGTACCGTGTGTAAACACAAAAGGGTAACTTCACACAGATCTGATATTCTTAGAGGCTCTGTCTATTTTCTACAGGGAACTAAAGGATTTCTTTAACTCTCCAGGTTGTACGCATGTGAACAACTTCACTTGTATCTATGTAGCTGAGAGTGAACGTACATAACACAGAGTTTGGGGTCAAACAAGGCCACCGACAGGGACAGAAAGGCAACAGCTGTTTAATGCAGCTAATATATTTAAAGATGAATTATAATAACAATGCAATTCAAACACAAACAAACAGACAACAAACAAAAAAGTGAAAACAGAAGAGAAAAGAGACGATGGAGCTAAAAGGGAGGACAGGCGTGACATATGGACAGTCAGACGGAGGCATATTGGCATGGAGGGAATCCAGCAGTGCAAGTGTTAAAATCTCCCAATGTGGAGTGATGGGGGTCTGAAATCCCCGCTGTCAGGACAACACACACAGTAAACCACAGACAGGCGTTCATGTTAACTCAAGCACATTCACTCAAAGACACACAGGGTGAAACTGGAAAAAGGGGCCCACCACATATGTCACCGTGACCACCACTCAGTCACATATGCTGTAATAAATCCGGAGAACACGCACACACACATGAACAGAGTGTTGACCTCGGGGGTCAAGGTTAGGTCGGTTGGCAGCCAACAGAGTTGCAGCCTGCTGTTGCCACTGGCAACGAGGAGGAAACTGACTAGGGCAAGACCTGCTGTCCTGAAGAGCACACACATTCATTGCTTTGGTCTGTTCAACAATAAAAACTAGTGTTTCTGCCTTGCAGATTTTCATATACTTTCTTACATTCTTTATCGTGTGACTACACTGCACTCCTGGGATAACATGTTCAGAAGAAGAGCATGAATGGGAGGTTACCTTAGCCCTGACCATTGACCACCAAATGTAATTAGCGGTTCTTTGAGTCAAATTGAAAATTTGTCTTATTTTCAAGCTCTCATCACTATAACAATGCGATGTTTTACCTCTACAGGTTAACTGCTTACATAAAGACTGCAGAGACCAGTGGAGACAAAGAACACATACTAGCTTTGCCGTTGCCATGTCACTCAACGCTTGAGTCTGACCTGTCTGGACATGTGCTCCCATATATGTGTGCACTCAAGGATGTGATGTTTGACTCTGTCATTGTGTGGGTGATGAGTGTGTGTGTGTGTGTGTAATGTGTCAGTTACGGTATTCATTGTTATGTTTGTGGTGAAGAAAATGTAAAGATCTATACAATTATACTATAAAAAAATGTCTGAAATCTTGTCAGAATCAACAATGCGTTGTTGCTTTATTTTGCTTTTTGAATGTATTGGTAGGTATGAGAGAATGAATTCAATTACCTGAGATGGAGCCTAGTAGCACGTTGCTCTTGATACAACGATAGACGTAGTCGTAGCTCTGAGGTTTCAGAGGAGACCCCGTAGACAGGATGGTGTGGAGAGACTGGAGGTTGTGAGTTTCAGCTGAGAGAGAGAAAGATTTAAAAAAAAAAAGTTCCTAAATAAAAAAATACTATAGTTGTTGCTCTAAAAAATTATTAGAAAACATTATGGTACTTTGTGGACAATGTGGAAAAGAACTTCTGCAACAGTACAAAGGTAAACGGTTTGATATCTTTTAGCTTCATGATCCGATCCTACAGTCACAATAGCTGTGTCTCTATGAACCCCTGCTGTACACGCTGTGTTACTGCAGCTTGCCACCGTGATCTGACACTGCCTACAACATCACAAACACATACAAACTATCAATAACAACATCCTTCTGCACACACACACACACACACACACACACACACACACACACACACACACACACACACACACACACACACAGGCCCAAAGCTCCAGCCAATTACACCCTGCAAACTAATACCCTTCCTCTCTTGCTCATAAAAACCCTGCCTCCAGGTGTTAGGTCCAAATGTCGGCCCAGGGCAATGGTCTTTTTCCGCTAGGGAGACTAGTGAAGAAGTTCCCTCTGCCCTCAACAGTCCCCTGTATGCATTTTATGCACACACACACACACACACACACACGTCGAAATCCTATTTTCACGTCTTACCGTTTAGCCACCAAATTGTGAATGTGTTTAACCAATTTAAGAGTTACAGGCGGAGGTGCGAATAAAGATTTGTGGTGATTATATCAGCACGCTGGGAACCGGGATACACAGCAGCTGTTTATGCAATGAACATCAGTTATAAGTGACAATTTACCATTAGGGGAGGGGAAAGAAGAGGAGGAAGATGATGAAGAGGAGGAAGAGAAAAGAACAGAGATGAAAAACTGAGGTTCGCTGAAAATAAACACTGTCTGATGGACAGACTATTCATGACTGAATAGAATGACAATTTGTGCTCTGCGGTCTGTTCTTTTACCGTACACTAAGTACACCTTTACAAAACACACTTGCATTTCTAAACAGCATGTACAAAGGTTAGCGGAAAGGCTAATAAGCGCGGGTGCAACTCTGATTATGAGCAGAGACCTGGCAGTCTGTCTCTAAAGAGCGCAGACACTAAAAGCAATTAGTCAGACCTATCCATGCCTCATATGAATTATCATAATAGCACATTTATCCATTTGATTCAGTGTCAAAACCCAGAACACAGAGCAAACTGTTGATTCACACTTTAAATGGCATAAAGGACATTTAAAGTCAAACAGCATCACTATTATAATGATTACGGTGTCCATCTGCTCTTTTTGTTCCGCTTTCCATTCTCAAAGAGCAGATGAGTGTGTGTGCGACCCTGAGTTGGGCTTGTTATATGTGCGCATCCATGTGTGTTTCTGTGTGACTGTGTGCATGTAAGTGTGTCTGTGGCCACAACTTACAGGGCTTCAGGTTTCTCTCCTGCAGCACAGACAGCCACTTGGCCCCGGTACCAAAGATGGTGATGCTGAAGAAAAAAGAAGATGAAAAACATTTTAATATATATATATATATATATATATATATATATATATATATATATATATATATATATATATATATATATATATATATATATATATATATATATATATATATATATATATATATATATATACACACACACACACACACACACACACACACACACACACATATACAGGACTGTGCAAAAGTTTTAGGCAGGTGTGAAAAAATGCTGTAAACACATATACATTAAAGGCTAGAAAACATTCTTGTGACACTTTAACTGTGTCCTTTGAGTGACTGTATCTGCAAAGTTAGGTTTGATAACTGTTCCATTTTCCATATTGCAAAGATGTCCATTATTCAGACAGAAACAGAATCTGCGTCAGTGACAGTCAATGCAAAAGTCCTCCTACATACATGTATTTGCATTCTGACAGCAGAAACCCTCAAACATCACAACCAAATAAGAAAAGCTATGAATCATCCTCTGGTATTTTTGCCAAATTCAGGGCCAATCTGGATGTGTTTTTTTTTTGAGATGTCTCACTCAAGACCACAGAGCAGATGAATCGATGGGGAGACAGAATGATATGATCCTTAACCATTGTTTGTGCTTGGAATTCTAGGTTGTGTTTATTAAAAACAAGTTACAGGTTTGCTGGTCTGCCAGATCTTCTGAACTAATTTGTCTTTGTGCGGACGGTTATGAAATATTTAAAATGTTTGATATATGGAGAAGGATAATGTCACCATGGGGAACACACCCTGTGCTAATACACCATCTTATGTCAGTAATACCAAAGGTTGACCACACCTATAGCTGGCTGGTGGTGCTACAGCCACAGGCCTGGACTGGCAGAATAATAGCCAGAGTCATCCTTTTGTTGACCTGAGTCTATGCATGTCCAGGCATAAGTCCAAGGTCTCTGTGCTGAATGTAAAAATATGAAAAAGGGGCAACAGCTACTGAACAGCTTCTGCCCTTAATCCCATCTGCTCCAGTGGAGCTGCTCTGTATCCTGCACTAGCTGGCTCCCAGGAGAGCAGAGTGTGCCACTGTGCAAATGTAAAGCAAGGTGATGCAGAAACAGAAACAGCTTGTGCGCTCGGTCAGCCCTCCACAGTAAGATAAGACACATTAAGAAAATGAATGAAATGGACTTAGAGCTGAACAAACAAATGAAAAGCCAAACATTATAATGGTCAGTGTAGCACGAGTCGACAAAATGTCCTCATGTACGTGTACTTCAGAGAAATACTTCAATCAGCAATGTATTGACAAGACATTCACACAATAACCCTGACATCAAATGATTTGAAAGGGGCTTTCTTCTGTTTGAATGGAAGTCACCCTGACAGCTGACAACAGTTGGACAACATGTGGAAGACAAGAAGTGACAAACCGTCACTTCTGTGTTCCCCTGCAGTTTTAATTTTAAAACAAAGGGCCTTTAAAGTCTGCCTCTCTGAATGGGTGTGTTCGTGTCTCAGTCTGCGTTTTCCCATCCTTTCAAGTTATTTCTGGCAACTTCAAATCAATCAAATCGACTCCTATCACAATGGCGGCCGTGTCTGCCAATCAAAAATAAATACCAACAATAACAACGATTTGCACATAGATACACTTGTGTCCGACTGATCAATAACCAAGAATTGAAAGGAAGATTTTCTCAGATTAGTTCTAACAGCGGCTGACGATGAGGTGAAGGAAGCGGCATAGGGTTACATGAGGTCAAAGGTAAAGGTCAAGAAAAGTAATAGCTCAGATGGAATATAGAGATTGATATATGAACAGGCCTAATTCATGTGTCCCCACGTGTCGTGCTGGTCCCTGCCTTTTCCCACCGGTTTCTTCAGTTCACACTAGAAATAAGCTATCTGTCCATTTTAGGTGATATATTAATAATTATTAATTTAGGGCACCAGAATTTATATTTCACAATTCTGTCTACTTAATAGATGCACTTCCTACCTAAAGCCGGGCTATTCATATACCTCTGCATGCATTTTAATTTGGAGTACCTACTATAAATCCATTTGTTTTTCCTGCTAAACTGGCTATATTTGCATTTCAAACATTTCATTCACAGTTTTAGGTGAAACTTTATGGATATCAACAACAAAAGAAAGTTTTAAACAACACAAATTAGATGGTGCAGTGTATTCATACTATACTTCATTATTAATATCGTACACTGTACAGTATGTGTAGCACAAACAGTGTGCTCTCTTTTATTCTTTGCTGTCCATCATCTCTGACCCCCCATTTGCATCTGGATTTGTTCTTCGCTGGCTGCCATGGAAACCATCACTCACTTCTGATTGGAGGCAGGTGGCCAGGTGTGGTTTGTAATTGGGTGTTTAGGATGGAGGGCGGAGGAGAGACTGCGTGTCTGTTTTCGGATGCTGTGTGCCTGCCTGTGTAATACATCAGTGTGTCTGTTTCAAGGGAGACATGACGCTGGCAGCGACTCAGTCAATAAGACACACTCGAAGCCAATCAGACACAAGAGCAGCTCGGAGCAGTCATTACGTTAATGCGTCTCTCTGCGTGTCGTGATGCGACAGTTGAAAATCCCACTTGTCAGGACATGTTTTCTAAACTAATCTCGCGCTCGTCCGTTACCCCAGGAAGAAGAATAATATAAAATGAACCATTGCTCTTTGCCCGGGTGTCAGAGGCTACAAGAAAATATCTGAACCGGTTTAAATATTTGATATTTGCTGCAATAACTGTTGACAGATTTACAAATAACTATGAAACTTGAAAACCAAGCTCCTCCCACCGTACATTGTAGTAGGGTTCTCATGTCTCATGTATTCTCTTTTGTAACACACAATTGGAAAAGCCCAGCAGAGGCTGCCTTGCTTGGCAGTAATTGGTGGTAATGTTCCTCCGTAGTCAATAATGAGGCTGTGTTAGCGTTAAGATATTGTTTGGCTTTTGTTACAAAGTATTTGATGAAATGCACCAACATTTCGACTCAGCGTGAAGATGAGGATATTTTTACTTCTTGTGCCCAAATGTCTACAACTGTAACTGAGCTGGCAAGATGCAGTCTGCTCAGCCGCATCTGAGGTTTTCTCCTCTAAAGAGAATAAGAGTATTTTTGCTCGGCATCAGAAAGTGACACAATTTCCATACAATGGCTGCTAAGATGGAAAAGAGGAACGTTTTCTGACATATCTGCTCAGACATAATGGACAAAAGACAAGACGATCCTCAGAGAAAACGCAGGAGTCTCCAAAGTCCTCTACATGCATGAAACCTGTCACAAGTGTGAATGTGGTCATTGCTTCATTCAGGAACACTGTGGCTTCTGATTCAGCATCAACGATGGCGCTGAGCTTCAGTAAAACTTCTTTTTTATGGAAAACAGTGTTAAAACTCGTGAGAGTCGTTTCATTCAATTAAAGACAAAGTACTTCTGTTATCGTTTAAGGATTCTTTGCAGAAACAAAACTAAAACGTTACTTTCACATACCTAATAAACTGCTGAGCATGTATTTTGCATTCACTGAATGTGTATATCCACCACAATCAAACAATATGCTTTTGCCAGATTTCATAAATGAGCAACAAAGTTACTGTAAAGGTAACAGAATTCATAGTAACTAAATAGTTTTACCTCTATCCAAGAGTCTGACAGATTTTGCCTAATTTAAAATGATGAACCTCCATTTAGAAGGTGAAGATGTGAACATTTTTTGTCAGCCTGTCCCAGAGGGCTTTTCCACATAGCGCTGGGGTCTGGGGAAAGTATTCGAGTTGGCAACATCAGCACTTAATTGGTTCAAAAATCTTCTCACAGTTTCAAATGTTTCGCTCTTCCTGGCAAACTGCCAGCGAGCCACAGAAATCCTCTACGTGGGTAATTATGCTCGCAGATGTAACGTGGTTCGCCCGTTTCTCCTTTAAAATGTGTTGGCAAACAAGCTATACCTTCTAAAGCAACTCCAACCAATAACAGTTTATATTAGCCAGTCATAAAACCGGTACAGTCCCTACCTCTAGGAGTTCATTTGCCAAGGAAGCAATCATCATTTGTAGATAATTCAGTTGTGTGGTGATGTTGTGAAAGGAGCTCATTAGCTTTGGGATCCTTGAGTTTCTGCAGTAGAAGTACTTTTTCTTGGCACTTCCAGTGTATAGTTTCCACTACTCCCCATCTGTGTCAATTTTTCTCTCTATTACTCCCTTCTTTGCTGAAGGCAATATCCCATCTCTGCTGAACTGAAGATGCGTCTGTGGTAACACTGACTTAAATGGGTCTACTTTTGCTGACCGCAGTAGATTTTTTTCCTCAACATTCTGCCACAGGTTGACTGAAAGGACTCCGTAATGCACACAGCCGGGAGCTGTGCCATGTGAAACAATCTCCAGCTCCTGGCTGCTGCTGGAAGGATGCTCAAGGAGACACCAGCTGCAGTTTTTAGTAGGACTTCATGGGCTAAGGCAGCTCTTGTATTTTGATTTTATTTTTTTATCTTGTTACACGCTTTAAAGACAATAATTACATTTAAAGTACAAAAGCCTGGTATATACCAGGACAGACAATCATGTGTTTTAGAGAGTGACTCTCTTTGCCTTGCACTGATTGTAAAGACCCTAATTGGGTTTTCCTTTGTGTGAATACTGAAAGTTCCTGCACTAAACTAGTGGATTTCAGTGTTGTGCCAGTTGATATAATGTAAAGACAGTTGTGGCCTATATATGAACATGTCAATATTGTAATAAGAGTGGCTTTAATAAAAACTGGAAGCGTTGCCTTAATTTAAAACCGATGATGAAAGTTCACATCATACCGATACTCAAACTGCTGCTCTCTCATTTATTGAAGGCAATTACTGTATCTGCTACGTTTTACAGTCTCACTCAGCCTCGTACTAGACTCCCAAAACTGAAACTTTAATTGGAAACACTGGGAGTGCACTGGGGCAGCACACACACAACTTACATACCCTTTGAGAAATCTGAACACTTGTACGCAATGAGAAAATAATGTGCTCACTATCTTTCTTATTAAATTCAAACCACTTAATTGCCTCCCTGCACACAAACACTCGCGCGCTCCTACCCTTGACCGTCTTTTGGGTCGCCGTCTCTTCGAAACACAATAGAAGATCAATACTGGGTTTAACATCTGCAGTTTATGGTGGTGGGAGCATGTATCTTGGCATTTACTGAGATATAGGATGTGCTATAAATAACATTAGTGCACCTACAGTGTGTGAAAACATTTTTGGAATATGGAAAGAAAAAGAGGTGTAACAATTGTGGTGTGGTAGAACTATGCCCGCTTCAAATTTTCTTTGGACAAGTATGCTGAAGAAAAAAAAGCACCTACTTTGTGTCTGCATTTAAAAGGAGCTGCTGAGGGGAATGGTATTTTCTCTTGAGAGATAAAGTCACAGTTACAGTCAGTACAGCATCTCGCAGAGCAATTTCTGGTCGAAATGGCAAACTTGACTGACTGCCCCGACTGTCCCTTGCTTTAATCTCACTTCTTAAGGTTCATTCATATTTGCCATCATCCAAACCGCCATCTAGCTTGATAACAGGCTTACGCGACGGCTGACCCGGCCGAGTCGAACACATCCCTGCATGTGAACTGCACCACCGCGCGGGCAGCGCGTTTGTTGTAGCCAATCAGCAAATCTGAGTTGTGGTCTTCAGCGCAGTTATTTTGGTAAATCTGAGAAAGTCTGTATAAAAGGCAGCGTTATTAACCCACGGTATACGAGATAACAGATCATGCTGGATGTCTCTTTTCTAACTTTTCCTGCATTTTCAGCTGATTCTCTTGTGCTTTAAATGAGCCATGATGGTGCGTTAGTAATAACAGTTCTGTCTGTAGGCATCTCCTATTTTACTGTTTATGTTCATATTGCTTACAATACATGTCTGTAAGCATATGAATAACATGGATATTTCATCATTCCTATGTGAGTTGGACCCAGAATTTAACCTGCACTCATTCCATCAAGCAGGAAAATGTGCATATGTGCATTCTCTGCACCAAATGCTGAACATTACTACTGAGGGCTCTTAGGTGTCTTTTCTGTTAGTAAAGCAGGCAAAAATATTCTGACTTTGTCATTTACAGCTGCTGAATTAATATCTCTAAATTCTTCTTGCAACCTTGCGAAGGTTCCTTATTGCAGTGGAAGTGAAGCACTACTGTAGGAGTTTCCTTGTTTATGACACAGACACCTTCAGTGTGTGACTATATCCTGAATGTGAAAGAGAAATCTTTCCACACTGGGCAACCAAACTGCTTTCATTGTCACTCACACTGTGTGGGTTGTGTGAGATTGAGCATGTGTGAGGCTAACTCACCCCAGCTGGTCTGCCAGGTCCCACAGTACGTTGGGCGTGGGCATTAGGGGTGAACCGTCATATAAAACCACAGAGGCTCCCACTGCCAGAGCGGACACCAGCCAGTTCCACATCATCCAGCCGGTCTGCAAAGACCACACAGACACACACGCACAGATCCAGACGCAGCAGTCAGTTTATCTGGTACAAACACTCCTTTGTCATCAACATGGATAAATGGGCAGAAACTCCATCAGGCTGTGAATTATGTATCTGATTCACCTGATTGTGTTCCCTCCCTGCTGAGCTACTGCTTTGGCTCCATCCCTCACATATACTAATAATGGCGATATTGGCTCCACTGCAAAGGGCTGTCTGCAGTGCTGACACATTGTGCATTGTTTGCAGAGGCACTTATACACAGCAACTAGTGCTGGAACGATTTGTCAATGAACCGATTAAGTCACAGAAGATGATTCAACAAGTTTAATCAAATTTATTTATCACACCAGACAGAATCACTTTCTAAATCAAGGAGATTTTATAGCAGCATGTCTCACAAACCCAAACAAAAGTATTCAAAAATGGGCATTGATTATGCATGAACACAGAAATACACATCACTTCACATAAAAAAACGCAGCTTTAATAAACTAAAATGTCTCTTAGTGTGAAGCTTCAAGAGAGGACGATGCAAACATGTAAACTATGCAGAGCTCTCACCTTTAGCACCACTGCTGCTTATCAGACAAGATCCACATTGTGTAAATACTATGCGTCTTTGTGGCCAGGTTCAGGATTAATAAAAAACCCTACAATGATTAAAATTCTACCCCTACTGACAGAGACGGCAAAAAAGCAGAGGCGTGAAACATTTTTTTAAAAAAAGGATGTGGACCTACCGTAGTGTAATAAATGATGACATCATTGCTGGTCATATTGCCATGGAGAACGTGCTCCTTCAAATGTTGGATGAGTGTGCCCTAAAGATGGAGAGACACAGAAAGACCGACATGCTTTCCTTTAATCACGACCAGTCGTAACCAGAACCCAGTAGTACCATCATCTGCGTCATATCTGCCACCTCGATTATTAGTCATCAGTGGTTATTTTCTGAACTAATCTTGGTTTATAAACTGTAAACCAACCATTAAAGCCATCTGGTGGTTTGAATATTGTGATGGCCAGAAGTTAGCACTCTCTAACGCATCATTAAAACCACCAGGTGAAGCTGCGGCTGATTAACGTGTGTTAGACATTTGTCACAAATATCCATCTTAATTTCCCAGGATGCAGTGCATCAGTCCAAACACATTGAAGTTACTGTCATAAAAGACTAATCCAAGCACATTTGAAGTTATTCCTGAATTTATGTTTAGAAAAATAGCTCTTATTTATCTGATTAAATATAATCAAATACGAAAATCTGCAAAAATCCAAAACCAATCCTTGGACTGTAAATGCTTCTAGGCAAGGTTTCTGCATACAAGCCCTTGTGCATGTCTTTTTACAAAAAGGGCAATTTGTGTTAGTGAATTCTCCCACAGCCACCAACCCATCACAGCTGGATAGGTTATTATTGCCGGTGGAGAGAATGAACTGAGAGTGTGTGTGTGTGTGACTGTGGGTGTTTCGGTTTTTAGCCTATGTGCATTATCTGTTGCCTACAACGGTGCACTCCGTATGTGTGTATGTGTACACATACGTGTGCATGTTATAATCTTTGGACAGACTCAGCTGCCATTCCCATTCTTTAGTGTGTCCAATCTTGCTACTGACAGCATGTTAACAGAGCTGTAACAAAGCAGAAGGCACCACAGTGCCAGGGCTAATTGGTAGCGCCAGAGAGGACTGCCAGTGTCGCAATACGAAATGTTTTCACCGGCGCATTACTGTCCAATTATCGGCGACATGGGGAGAAGGAGAGGCTGCGAAAGAAAGAGGCAGAGAGAGGAAGACGGTGAGAGAGAGAATGAAGAGGGAGCTGGAGGAGAGAGAGGGGAAAGCAGAAGAAAAAGACTAATGAGAGTGAAAAGGAGAACGCATTCAGGTTAAGGATAGAAAACCAATGCGTTGCAAGGGCGGGCATGAAAAGTAAAGAATGAGTTAGTGAGGGAAAAAAAAGGTGTCAGGCAGAGAGAGGGAGAATGACGTTTTAAGAAAAAGTGTGAATGCAATTGCAGTGTTGAAGTATGTTAACCCATTTTGAATGTTGAGTGTTTCAGCCTTCAAAGTGCAGTGGTCTTTTTGAAATCACACATTCATCTGACACGCTCCCTCACTCAGACGTGGTATGTGGCGTGAGTGAGTAAGCAGCTGATGGAGGAGCTGCTGATGGAGGTCTGCTGCCATCTTGTGGTGGAGCATGGAATTTAACTCACCTAACACCTATCGCATTTAATTTCTCTCTCAAGTAAGATCACAATTCTGTCGCATTGTTCTGTTAGAAAGGATCTTAACTAGTCAGTGAGTTTTAAACAAATCAAATTTTGGCCCTTTTTATTATCCTGTAAAGGATAATAAAACTCTGGATCATATTTTAAGCCATGATTGTGCTTGGAACTATGGAAAGCTCAGGATGAGCTACTAAATGGACCTTGTGTGGAGACTGTCCACCAGTTAATTTCCCTTTGAACAAGTCAAGCATGCTACACTGCCAACAAGCCAAAAAGCTAAACGTAGGTTTGATGTTATAAAGCTCCTAATCCAAATGAGGCTAATGGAAGCGTTTCTCACCCCAGCAGAGTGGACCATGCACTTGGGAGCTCCCGTGGTTCCAGAGGAGTACATGATGAACAAAGGATGATTGAAGGGAAGCTGCTCAAACTCCAGCTGAGGAAACTGGTCGGCCTCACCACGGCCAGATGCCAAGAAATCATCAATAAATACACTGCAGTGTGCAAAAAGGTGAGTCAGACGCAAAAAAATCACCCAGAACAGACAGCATCTGTGTAAGCCTGTGCAGTCGTATAGACAGAAACATACCTGTTGGGGATCTTGGAGAGGTCGGTCTCTTGTTTGGAGCGAGCATAGGGGATCACCACTACTTTCTGCAGGTCAGGCAGACCTAGTCAGAAGAACAGACAGAAAGTGAGGAAAGCACTCTTCCCTTTAAAATATGAGAAAGAACATCAGTTTTATTTTCATCATTTGTTTTTAAATCTAGTGGAATATGGTATAAGGATAATATTTCAGTTGGTACTTACTCTGGCCACTGCTGGATTTACGATCAGGAGAAATGTAACGTATAGGGAATTTTGGAGAACTGTACTGTGTGTGGTTTACCTTTCACTACGTTGGTGAGCTTCTCCATGTGGTCATGCGTTTTTCCATTGTAAACCACAGCAGCCACAGAGAAGATGAGTTTGGGCTGGATTTGAGAAAACCTGTCGAGAACGCCCTGAGACAAATAAGAGCGAGTACGGGTTGAAAAAAAATAAAACGGAAAAGAAATACAGAAAATAGATGAACCAGAGCATTAGAGAGGAGAAGCACAGCAGAAAGGAATCAATCATTTAGACAGGGCACCACCGAAAATGTAGTGCTTCAATCAGCCAGAAGGGGCAGTAGCACACCAGAAACAAAAAGCAGATTCACTATGACACGTGTTTATATCTATGAATCTCCTACAAGACCTGATGAAACAGGATGAGCCCAATGTAGCACAGTAGACAGAGAAGGAACTCCAGGATTAAGGAACAGTCATGTCCTCTATCACTGATAGTTCACAAAACACATACAAGCGTTCTGTAAACCAGGCTCATGCTGGGTTTGGTCCAGGTTATTTGTACTGTGTAAACAGTTTCCCACACACACCCTGCATGGGAAACCGATAAACAGGGAGTGGACACGTGTCGAAATACCACCTGTCGTTAATACACTGGCAGGGATGGGATGAATGCATAGGACTCCAACACGTATCAAACATTCAAGCCGCAAAAGGCATAACTTTAACCTTACGTTGATTCCAAAGTCAACAGACGTGGAGCTCCAAATGGCCCCGATGCTGGCTGCGGCCAACATGGCCTCCACTGCGTGGACACCATTGGGAAGGTAGCCTGGACAGACAAAACCCAGAAGATTACATTATACTACCCAATATTTGCCTCTGGAAACACACTGAATGTGCATCTATGGAAGATTTTACCCACTACACACTTTATCTGTGATTTCATCAATCACAGCAGACATTACACGCTAATTATATAACCACCAGTTGCTATTGTTGACAGAACTATAACCAATGTATGGTAATCAATCATTATTATTCCAGATTTAATAGTGCATGTGTATTATTTATACCGTGTCTCTGCCAGTAAAGCAGAAAACAGCCTCTCCCAACACTTTTTGGCACAAGGAACTGAGACATTAAATAAATGGTAATAAACCCAGCGTCTTTCGTGCTACCTTCAAGCATACAACTATTTTATTAACAACATTTATCTTATCTAACAAGATAAATCAATAATAAAGGTGGTTGTCAGCTTGAAGGCATACGTCAGCTGCTCCCTCACTTCCTGTGAATCATGACAAAGTAGGTTTTACTGGTTGCTACGCTGACTCCTGCTGTCACTAGGAAGCCGGTCTAGATGACAAATCGTCTGCACTGGCTCTACAGTGCTGTCATAAACTGTTATCGTCCTACTCTGGACTGGCACAAAGACCGTGGTGGATCACACTGCACCGCCCTGCCTGCCTGGCTGCCTCCGTGGCTACTGTTATGAATCACAGGCTTGGTGACACATCACCGTTGCTGTTTATTCAGTCAGGCTCCTATAATATTCACGGGCATGTGTTCGACTGTAAGCACTGAAAGCAAGACAGTGTATTAGTGTGACTGTCAGGGAATAGACAACAGCAATTAGATATTTACAACTTCACTAAACTGACATCAAGGCCTGAGGTATTTAACTGAACTGGTTCTAGAAAACTGTAGCAATCCATGACTAAACGACTGGAAATGAGTAAAGCTGCCATGTGGAGTTTTCCTGTAAACAAAGCTATGTTCAGTGGTTTTCCTTCTCATAACACATTTGTTTTATATCATGAATCATTAACACCTGTGTTTACTTATTGTACTAGCAGACCTCTGCGGACACATAGCTATATTTGTTGACAAATTACTGCCACACTGTTGATCAGTGGCACAGGATGAAACTAATGGCAGAAGGGAAGTGAATCTTCATTCACACGTGTGACGCAAATAGCGGAGAAGAACGAAATATCAAAAAGTCAAAAAGACCGCAGGCGTCTTAACCATAGCCACAACCTGAAGGTCCTGCACGTTCAGCGTTGACATGACCAGACCCAGCCACTGACCGACTAATACGTCCATCTTCATCGCAAGCTGAGATGCTGCAGTGTTTGTGACACAGGTAGTGGTTGATACAAATGACAGTTGAGGTCAGTCATTTAGATAAATGCTGCTTTCATGCTAGCATGGCACTGGCTTTTCTAAACAAGGCCTGTGTCACATAGTTCACGTAGTGTGCGTGACTAGACTCCTCTTCCACGCCCATTCACAACAAGGAAGTGTGTGCTGCAGTAAAATGTGCAGCTCCTTTTGTGTAGATGTACAAGCTGCACCTACACCACGTCTTTCACCATTGTAACAGGATGGAAGGACACTGGACCAAGTTGCCACCAAACTAAAAAGCGCACAAAAGGGAAAAGGTGTGTGTATGTGTGTGTGTGTGTGTGTGTGTGTGTGTGTGTGTGCGTGTGTGTGTTGGGTTCATTAGCTAAGTGCTTATATATCTCCTGGATGGCAGAAACTGACAGGACATTTTACTTACATCTGAAAGGACAAGGACAACGCACAAGTGAGCACACACATTAACATGGATGTGTGTTTAGACAGACCAGAGTGAAATAACGCATCGAGGGAGGAAGGGAGTGAAAGGAGGCATAATGCTGACGTCGCTCCCTCTCTTTTTCCTGCCTTAACTCCGTCTTTCTGTCACTCCCTCCATCCCTGCATCTCTCTAATGAGATTCCCACAGAGCTTAAGTCATTTAGTTAATGGATGTCCCTTTACTTCAGTATCCATCCTTCTTGTGAACACACATACACACACAGACACACTTTCATTCACACCCACTCATTCCTGGACAGAGTAGCTCAATATGGGGTCATGAACAGCGGCCTTGGGTAGCTGGGGTATTGCAGCTTCAAACATATAAAATCCAGGGATGTTAGGTTCCTTTCTGTTTATGAATGACTGCTCGAACTATTTGGCATTTCTTTAGCTCATATTTTGAAGAGCAAATAATGGAATTCATATGTTGCAATCCAACCATATCTAAAGGCTTTTTTTAGGTCGATATTTAAATGGAACTTCAGTGAAACAGAAGTCCCTACTGAGAAACAGAGGTCCAGAAATTTGAGATGCTACTAGGATAGATTAGGCTCAGAGCTTGGCTGAGCAGCTGTGGTTCACGACGTTGACTGTAGTTTGCCAATCGCGGGATCTGTGGTTCGAGCCACAGCTTCTCCTGACTCCTGCCTCTTCACTGATATTTGTCTCCTCATCGCTTGTGTTGGTTGGTGTTTATACCCATGCAAGTGTGCTCTCATATGTTCTCACCATGCTTTTCATGCCAATACTTGAGAGGAGGCAGCTTTTACCTTTAACCAATCACAGAAGACCAAAAGTGCATGTGCCCCTCCCCCCTGCAAGTTGCTGAAACTTGATTTAGTATCACGCCCTAAGAGGTGCTAAAATGTAGCTCGAAGAACGCGTCTCCAAAGTCGGCTGAGGCAAGTGGGAACAAACGTTGAACCCAACCGTGGGGTAAATCTTGGCTCCTGCTCCTGTCGGTGGACCTGAACGAATGTACTGTACACTGGGTGTAGAACAGCGCGCACCCTCAGCCAAATACTCCCTGTACAAATATGAACGCAGAATAAATAGTGGCATTCAGACACAGCAGCCACCCTCTTTGCCAGTGCACTCTCCAAACACACACACACAGCTAATGACTAAAAAAATATATGAAAAGAAAATTGTGAAAGGTGCAAAATATTAAACTGGGGAATCAGGAGATGAATTGCAGTATTACTTTACCCAGGAAGAAACAAATTCCGAATTGGCCTAACCTTTCACTGGGGAAAAGCAACTGTAGTTCTCCATACATGTTAGAGAGAAATGAATGTAACACTCACCTACGACTCTGTCACCTGTCTGGACTCCCATCTTCCTCATGGCTGCAGCAAACAACGCCACATCACGTCTCAGCTGCCCAAACGTCACCTTCACAATCTCATCATTTCCCTCCCCTGGCAGACACAGACAGAGATTCAGTTCCATCCAATACAGACACGCATTAATTGCTGTCAGGACAGAGCCACTGATGAACAGTAGTCTTATCTCTCCAAGTAATAGTTTACTGACATCCACTGGGGCTCCATAGCATCGTGACTGATGGGCCTTCTGATAATTACATTACAGCTCCTGAGGGAGGTTGTGTCCGTGTGTGTGTGTGTGTGTGTGTGCATGCAAGAGCCCACACTTCCTCATACGCACACACACACAGAGCAATAAAGAATGGCTTGTCCATTAGTATGTGACAGTCCTGTGAGGTAAAGCAGGGAGCGCCAGTTAATTTAATAAAGTGACGTAAGCAGCGCTATACTCGCCGCTGCATCGATTCTGTACTCAAATGCATGCTTGGCTCATTCCTTCTGCTTACGTCATTTGAAAATATATTTATGTAAAGGTGTGTTTATGCAAAGGAAAAATAATAAATGGGCAATTTGAAAGTCAAAATGCACATTAATCCCATATTTTCTACTGGAGATAGTTACAGGCAGCATTCAGGGTGTAGCACAGTCAAACCTACTGCTGTATATTTCATCCTGTAGATTTTAGCAGTACTATACTCTGTATACTGTACTTACTTGCAGTATAAAGTGCTACTTTGTCCTGGTCTGCATGTTTGAGTAGGTTCTCAGCGTAGTTGAGCCGAGCCCCTTTGAACCACTCTGGAACATCCGAGATCCGCTTAGATACATCCACCACCTCACATACGCCCACAAAATACACACAAGCACACACAGGGAGAGACACATCACAATCACTGGCCAAGGTCAAGAAACGTAAAACCAGGTTGCACCTGCTAATAATGACATGACATAACCCCCACACACCCAACCAGGGACTGACAGGTTCATTATATTACTGCACTTCCATAAACAGGTCATTCATTATATTCTTATGATTTCATCTTCTTTACTCTGCATATTTCTTTGCATTGCTTCTATTTTTATTTTTATTCGCACACTCACCTCTTCATATGATTTGGAGCTGACCACTCCACAGAAACGCCAAACCTCTGCCCAGAACTCTGGGTAGCTGTCCACTGACCACTGGTACAGGTCACTGTAGTTGACTAGAACAGGGAAGATCAGCGATTACTACAACTTTATTACATACACAAGTTAATCTGAAGTAGCTGAACCGACTCAACAGAGAAAAGGATCCGACATTAGTCCAAGCACCATCAAAGCAAGACTATGCACATCCCCATTATGCTCCATTTATTATTTATAACCTGACAGAAAATCGATTTGTTAAATACACTGATAATTTATTGATTAAAAGCAAAGGTGAATCTCAGTTGAATGCAGTCTCCGTGTTTACGCGTCATTTAGGGATCACAAACGGGTAAAGATGACCCACAGTGATCCACTGAGTGAAACGCACACTGGAGCCACTCAGCAAACTAAGAGAGCGGCTCCCAGCCTTTTTGGCTTATGACCCTGTGAAATGCTTACAGGTAAATCACTAATCAGCTTGACTAGAGCAAGTCCAGAAGCTGTAAGCAGATCAGCCAGACACTGAAGCTCCCCCCACAGGGTGTGTTGTCTGCATATTCTTCTGGAGCATATTCTGTTAAACTAAAGAATTTCAACACAGAAATAGAAAATGTATTTTATATGTTTACAATTGTATATTTCCTGGTCTGTTATCGCCTGACTACTCAAATATTTAGGGATAGTACAACCACAAGTGTAGTCTCCATTCATTCGGGGCCCGGCTGAACAGGCTCTTCTACATTCCTCCTCAGCCTCGTCGCCTCACTCGACATTGTACCGAACTGACAGTTAAAGCCGGACACCGTGTCATCGCCTGGCATCCAAGCGTGACAGCAAGTGCTCTGTCGTGAGCAGCTAATTGTTATTAGCGAGGCAGACGCGCTCATATCCCGCATACGTGTATGGACGTCGGTCTGCAGGTGCGACGGTCAGCTTTGGGTGATGCTCGTCTGTTTAGACACCACCTCTACGAAACTGTCAAACGGGCGCAGGCAAGCTAGGTTGCACTGCAAAGCCACGGCAAATGGCAGCAACCGCGGTGATCTGGGGACGATACGATGCTTTAGGGCACCGACAGAGCGCATAGTGGCAGACAGCGGAGTCTGCCTTTCCCGCTGAGCTCAGATGTCTGACTCTTATGTTCCAACGCCTACTCTCTCTGTCAGTCTGCCTGTGTCTCCCTCCCTCCTCTCTACTCACCCAGATTAAGCCCGTAGTTCGCGTTGACCTGTAGCCTAAACTTATCCATCAGTGTGTTCCTCTTGGAGTCCGGATACCATAACACCTTGCTCTCCATATCCATAATTTTCTCGCCCTTGCTTTCCGTGTCTTTAGACATGCTGGCTGTGTCCCTCCGTCGGCTTTTTGGGGTGAACTGCGAGCGTCCCGTTTAAGTTAACTGTGCCCGAGAGGTGCGAGCTTGTCTTAAATCAAACCACTGGGCACCTACTTCGTTTGAATGGCCTCGGGCTTACAGTGCGCGGCAGCTAGCTACTGTCACAGACAGGCGTGGGGCTGCAAGCAAAACTCTGAAGCCACGCCCCGACGTCATGACGTAACGCGGCGAGCTGGGTTCAAGAATCCTTTTGTTACGTGATGTTAAGTACAAATCTGTGAACCGCACAATGTGGATCGAAAACACAAATGTCGTTTTTGAATCAAATCACTGTGTTCACTGTACTAACGGAGAGTACTGCAGATGTATTTTCATATTCTTGCTTGTGTCTTTTTGTATAAATTTTAAGTTAGTCTAGTTTGTATATTATAAGAAAGCTCTTTCGGTTATTTTAGGGAACCTGCTGTTCCTCCTTTATAAAATGAGAAGGGTCTGTGTACTTGCATGTGATGCGAAACTTTTCATTTCACATCATATTAGATCATGATTTTTTTAAACTTAATTTTAACTGTCACTGCAATTATCTGTGATCAGTTAATAAGGTAAGATACGTAATAAGGGAAATGTGTTAAACGTAGACAGGTAACAACTTTACATGTTTTCATATTTATTGCTTCGGGCTGCTTACGTTTAGTATTAGAAATACAATGGCAGATTTTTCCTATCTTAAGGATTTTTATTCCAACACTCGTTGAACTCCGTAAATATCTTGAACGCGTCTTATACGTGTGCGCGCAATAGAAACTTATAGCTGATTCTCATGTGCGCGCAAGGAACGTGCCTGTCCGAATGACGGCTTCTGATTGGTCCAGATTACTCTGGTTCCACATCAGCCGACAGATCGCTCTATGCGAGAGGCGTTGCGTCCCCACTAGACTGGCGTTTATTTTGACCAATAGCAAGCTGACTTGAAGAGGTTTATTGGCCTATCAGAAAGCAGAAATATTGGAGGTTTCAGAGGTGTGACCAATTAGAGAGAAGGAGCCACGACCCTCCTCTTTGACTGGTGCAACTCAACTCCAGGTCAACGGTTTAGTTTTTGGTTTAGTCATGTCCTGTATGTAATTTAACTAATAAGTAACAAATAGCAGTTTAACTAAATTGTCTCATAAAGTATGTTTATCTTTAACACGTTATTTTCTTCACGGTCAATTTGTTCAGGCATCGTTTCATGTCATCTTCTTGACCTCTTTCGTCTGCTAAATGCAAACAGAAGTGTGATAAATTTGCATTAAACATTAGCCACAGTTAGGGGTTATGGCATGTCGTCAACTTTTTAAGCTGAGACACAGAGTCCAGATTGCAAAAACCGAGGACTCGTGTTATACCAGAGTACATACAATCAAACAGGTGAATTAAATTAAATCATACAGCATGCCGTTGCTTCTGATGTGCAGTTGCTATATAGTACCACTCCATCTGTAATGTCAAATAGTAAAACCTTGACACAGGCAGTGCAGGTTGGATACAACCAAAAAATGCTATTCAAAGCACTTAGTATGTGGAAGTCAGTAGACAGACATGTTGTGCATTATGTTCATTGCTGATTTGCATTTTCTCACATCTGTACACCAACTATTGTCCAGGTTTTTTAGAATTACACATTCAAGTGTAAAGGTGCATAGAATATCTGGAAAAACATTTTTCTGCTTTTCTTTGCTGTTTTGCTTCTACACATACTGTTAATGTCTGAGAAAGAATGTACTGCAATCATAACTCACAAAGAATATTAAATGAAAAGATGTGTATAAAAGCAACAATCACAATAAAGCCAATAAGTCCACAGGTTGTTCCTCTGGTCATATACTGTGTTCTATGCATGTTCTAGTCTCATAGTTATAAACCTTCTTATGGCTGAGTGGACACTGAGGATGACCTGAAATGAACCTTTTATTCTTGTCCCTTTTGTCGGTTTATCCTGGCCCTGCCTCCACATCAGCTCATGTCGCCTGCACTGCAGCCAAAATTCACATTTTGTAACCTGTCCTTTTCCTTCATTGAGGAATTATTTCCCAATGCCTGCTCTTTGGATCCTGTGATGTAAAATCTGTAAGTGACATGCTATTTGTGCGCAACGTTTTGCAATACATTGCATTTCACTTACTTCTCAGAACAACCTACAATGAACCGGACCAGGCAATCAAAAACGCTTTGTCTACCAAGTTCACAAGCTCCACCTTAATCTTTCCAATATGTTTCATACATGTGTTCAATCCTCCACCTTACGTGGGGTTTTCCAGCCACTTGTTTCTGCCATTCACTGTGTTGGCCATAGTACAGACCGACCTGGGCATGTGCCTAAAGTGTATACGTATACTGTTGCGTCTCTCGAAGATGAAGCAACCTTTGTAATTAAAATGCTATTACTGTCTTCTACTTGCATGTGCTGTGTGGTGTAGACCCTCCAAAGTTTCCAACGTTTCCAGTAGATGGCGGCATAATACATGAAATCAAGTGCAATGAGACCCACTTATGTGTAAATCTTTACAGAACTTTATATTAAGTCTCATTGTTTTTCATTTTTGCTAATTATATATAATAAAGTTGAATATAGTCTAAAGTAGCAATAAATAATAGATATACTGCGTTCAAGTTCTTGCATTTAAAATGTTACCTGAGAAACATTACAAAAGTATTATTGTGATTGATTACTAATATGATTATGATATGATTGCTAATGCAAAATAGTGGAATGCCTTGCCTCATCAGTTGCTGAGATGTGCTGTATGAAGCGTTCAGCCCATTAACTAGCTAATAAAGACAATGTATTCGCTTATTCTTGCTCAACTCTAAAACAGTTCTGTTTTCAGTCCTAATAAATTGTAAAGTATTTGTTTAAACGAGGCGCAACATGCCTGACATTTGATCACGTGTGATGCGTCCTTTGTGTTTGGTTTTTCTGCGTCATGTGACTGAGTCGTGTCTTGACGTCATCAGCCTTCACGGAAGTCGCACTGGCGATGATGGCGGCCTCGTCAGCCTACCAGCAAGAAGAGGATGTTTGCTTCCACTGAAAGGATACTATCGCCTGATTCTAAGCCTCTGTAGCTGAGCAACACGCCGTCGAGACTTTCTGCCGAGTCCGCTGAGGTACAGGCAGCTCGCCTTCTGTCCCGGAGCCGACTTCTGTGAGTTTGAAGCGGGGCGCTGTTGGATAAGATGTCCCTGTTCCAGTCGGCACTGGATTTCCTCGCCGGGCCCGGCTCGTCCGGGGCGGCCAGCCGGGACCAGAATGACTTCGTCGGCCAAGTTGTTGAGCTCGGCGACATGAAATTGAGGATCAAGAGGGTGATCGCAGAAGGTGAGATGTCGTAAAAAGGCGAAACGTGGGAAACGTTCACCGCGGCTAGGCAGACTAGTTAGCCGAGCCGGCTAACAGGCTAGTGGCAGACACTTGTCAATACCGATAGCGCTAGCAAGTGCAGGGCTATGAGTCACCCAGCAGTAAAACAGCTTGGTTTCGTGTGCGTCGAGAAAGCGATAAACCAATTTACAGCTGGTGATGTTTGAAGATGAAGCTTCCTCAGTAGCTCTTCTAACTGAGACAAACGCAGCATTTCACCCGTCAAAGGAAGTCAACTGCATGCAAATAAGAGAAAGGATCATAACAGATGGGCCAGGGTGGCCTCAGCAAACAAGTTATGATAATGGTGCAACCCGATCTCCAAGTCAACAGAGTATGTTGACAGGCATTGTTTTAACGTTATTAACACGGAGGCTGTGCTCTTCAGGACTTGGCTTTTTGTCACATTAAGGCTAAAGTTTGTTTCTAAACTGGTTATCGTCAGTAAAAGCACATTTATATACGTTTACATTACTAGTCACTAGTTGGGCTAGTTTTCAAGTTAACTGCCGCCTCCTGTGAAGTATAATTGTTGTTTTGGTTCCACCCCATAATCCTATGTCGCCTGTTTAGAATAAAACATTGTATGTGAAAAATATTTGTACAACACCTGTTTACAGCACATATGTAATCCCATAGGTCAGGTTTCCTTTCAAGTGGCAAAACAATCTAACTACAGCAACAGATGACTTGCTAGGAAATGTAGTTGATGTAGCAATTGAGTTGTCTTGATGGTTCTGGTAGTTCATTCTAAAGCAGTACAAAAGTCTGTGTTTCCCTTGTAATTCAAGGTGACCACTGCCATATCTGCTTTTCACAAGTCTTACAGCAGACTGAGAAATGCTCACTGATAAGGCTGCATAAATTAAGGCGTTGCTATCTTCACGTAACACAACCAATTCTTCAGTCCAGTGACTTCTGCCTGGTCTGTTTTGTTTTGGTTTTTCCAAAAAGCTGTAGACAAGCGAGGTCTCTTTATTCAGAGCTAATGAGGACACGCTTCACTATTCATATTCCTGTGATTATTTAACGCAAGCACAAACATTGTATCCTGGCCAGATTTAATCATTTAGGCTATGCCAAGGAGGGATTTTACCCCCCACCCCTCACACAATTTGTCTTGGAATGGCTTTGTAATTGGAGCAAAGGAAATTGAACATTTCAGGTTTTGTTCCCTCCCTTTGCCAGAAGAAAACAGAGGAAGACATGTGATCCCCACAGGGAATGGTGTGCATACTTAAAGCACAGTCAGTGGTATTGCAAATAAATGTTGACACAGTTGAGACTGAATGTGGTCTAGTTGAAATAGCTGGCTGGAGTGTCAGTGTGATTTTAGTCAGGTTAAATATTTAAGTGTAAGATATGAACAAATAACAAAACCAATGATGTCCTTTAATGTCAAGGACACGCATGTATGTCATGACATTTCTGGTTTGAATTCCAGACAACTTATAAAAACCATCATGACCGTCAGAATAAAAGCTACTGTTCACAGATGAAACTATGTTCATTCAAGTTTTGACAAAGTAAAGCTGGTAGCTGATTTACTTATCGCTATGGTAACCGTGCCCTGTCTCTGTTTGGACTGTGCCTTCTTGCTACTCTGAGAACATTTACTTGTGACCACACACTTGAGGAGAAACATAAGGAATTAGTGAGTGCACTTACAAGTCTCTGTGTGAGGACATAGCTGGGTGATGAATGCAGCAACAATGGCCACACAATCTCTGTTTCAGGTTTCAGCCACACCTTACGTGAACAGGTGGATAGACGGAGGTGTGGAATGTTGGAGGAGCGAACTGGTGACGCAGAGATTGTCTGTTTTGTCAGAACAAAGCAGGCATAAAATCACAGATTTTAGACTTTAGCTACTGTAGGAAAACATGCTGCTCATTGTCACACAGCTTGTACAACATCTAAGACTGATGATCATGGTGCGTTTTAAGAGCTTAAGGCTACATTCAACTCCATGTAGATGTCAACAATGTTAATTACATCCGTGTTGTTCTCTCTTTTCTCAGGTGGATTTGCATTTGTGTATGAAGCCCAGGATATGAGCAGCGGTAAAGACTATGCTCTAAAGGTAAAATAAAGCTTTTATCAACTAAGGAATGTCACTGCTACTCGTATGCATATCTGAGTCTGTTAGTCGTGAATACAAATCACTGGATATAATCCAATAGGCACCGTGTTACTGCATGTAACTAGATTTAAAGTAAGTTAAAAAGTAAACGTTTAAAGTAAACGTTTACTCTTTCCCTCTTTACAGACTTTGTTGTGCTGAATCCAATATAATTTCTGTATGAATACAATCTTCATAATGTGTGTTTGTTTGTTTTTTCAGAGACTGCTGTCCAACGACGAGGAGAAGAACAAGGAAATCATACAGGAAGTCTGTTTCATGGTATCCTTTTATCATTTCCAGACTACAATGAACAACATCTGGGTTAGTTGGTCAGTTCAACGAGCCACACATAGATCCTACAGGCTCTGCTTCCAGGACATCTCTGTTTATTTCTCAGGAGATAATTGAGGATTAATAGTTGTTCTAGTGTTCCTTAACTTGTTTGTTCCATAGAAAAAACTGTCAGGTCATCCCAACATTGTCCAGTTCTGCTCTGCTGCTTCCATCAGCAAGGAGGAGTCGGACACCGGACAGGCCGAGTTTCTGATCCTCACTGAACTTTGTCAAGGTCCAGAAAATGCACATATGCTCCCACACACAGACACTTTTTCTTCCCTCAATGCCCTGTGCTGTTTGTTTCATTGTCTACGTCTTCACAGCCAGACCAATGTTTGCCTAATTCACCAAACTGAAGTTCCCTAAAACATTGATGTCATATGTGTACTATCATATTAGTTTTTAACACTAGTACTACGGTATCATTTCCCCATTGACTTCAACTGAAAGCAATTTGTGATGAAACAGTTTCCTGCCTGTGACCTTTCTACTCCCTGCTCTACTTCCTTTTGGTTTAGTCAGACACACATTTCTTTTACTCAGCAACTTTCAAGCTTTAAAAACAAATTTCCCACTTTTAATAATGTTTTTTCAGAGACAGCAGCTTTCAGTTTTGGTGATATGTATTTTATTAGATAATTGAATTATACACACACTAAAAGGTATCTAGGTAGTGATGGGTGTTTTATTTCATCCACCCTTGTGTTTTTCTCTCTTCCTCCTCAGGTCAGCTGGTGGACTTTATAAAGCGGGTGGAGCAGCGGGCCCCCCTGTCATGTGACACGGTGCTGAAGGTCTTCTACCAGGCGTGCCGCGCTGTACAGCACATGCACAAACAGAAACCTCCAATGACCCACAGAGACCTCAAGGTTGGTCTGTCCTTGACAGCTGGATGAGTGTATGATGAGCTGCACCAGAAAGAATAAAATGCAGTAATATGAAAGCAGTTGTGTCATGATTAAGGTCAGGCAAATTGCTCCACAGCAATTGTTAGTATTTTAAATGATGGGCCATTGTAATTTGGTTGCAAGTCCGTTGACTAACTCACTGTTTACTTCATGTGCCGCAGATTGAGAACCTCTTGATTAGTAACCAGGGCACCATCAAGCTGTGTGACTTTGGCAGCTCCACCACGGTGTCACATTACCCCGACTACAGCTGGTCAGCTCAGAAGAGGTCCATGGTGGAGGATGAGGTACACACACACACACACACGTTATATTAGAGTTAAGACAACTCTAATATCATACATTCATTGTGGATCTTATGTGAATCATAAACATTACAGTTTCAGTTTCTTTTATGAGCCAAAGTCCAAATATGTGTGTGTAAAAAGAGGGTGTCATCATCTGTACAGCTGCTTAATACAGTGATTTACAGCCACCTGCATAGCAAGACAGAAAGAATACATGTCATATTGCCTAATTTCATTATTAGAGGCAATTGCTTAATAGGGAGAAAAACACATTGAGAAGTCACAGTGGATTAGTGGCATGATGTTTGACAGGAACCAGAAACCTGGGATTGAATTAACAGCTAGAAGTCCAGGAAGCAATGATCTGTCAGGTTAATTATATTTATGCTATAATCACAAGGACACATACACAGAAGCATGACCACAGATGGCCTCAGAGATTCTGGTTTCCAAATGTAATAACCTGCATGTTGTTCAGCTGTTTCCAGGCAAAAGCCTTTTTAGAAAAACTATTAGAAAATGCTGCTAAGTATTTTTGTCCAGATTTCACTTATGTCTCGCTGCTAAGAGTATTTAGCTTGATACTTTGTTCTGGTTTGATGCACTTCGACTCTTAATATTTTTTTTTTGTGTGTAGATCACAAGGAACACTACTCCAGCGTACCGAACACCGGAGATGATCGATCTTTACTCCAACTTCCCTATCAACGAGAAACAGGACATCTGGGTCAGATTTGACTTTCATACATTTTCTTCAAAACTAATTGTTTGGGGTCAATAATAATAGTTTTCATAGTTAGTTTTTTTTCTTGTTCTTGCAGGCGCTTGGATGCATCCTCTACCTGCTGTGTTTTAAACAACATCCATTTGAGGAGGGAGCAAAACTACAAATTGTCAATGGGAAATACACCATCCCACAGAATGATGTCAAGTACACTGTGTATCACGACCTCATACGTACGTGCTTCTGTCTGTGTAGTGCCTTCCAGTTAGGTTGTATATCACTCGTCCCTGCTTCTCTCTTCATTCCTTTCTTTTCTCCGGTTTTAAGGTTCCATGCTGAAAGTCAACCCAGAGGAGCGCCTGTCTATTACAGAGTTGGTCAACCAGCTCCAGGATATCGCAGCAGCTCGCAATGTCAACCCCAAGTCTCCTGTTACAGAGGTAGGCGTGTGCTCTGCTTCCCCTGCATTCAGCTCTGTTTCAGTGGAAAAACACTGCCACAGAGAACCTGAACATATTAGAAAGTTAAAATGCTTTGGGCCTCACATCTCAGGACTTGGGGTTTTGCATCTACCAACCTCATAGGGGGAGATACATCCAGTGTGTGTGTGTGTGTGTGTGTGTGTGTGCACTCTTGGCTGATGTGGTCCCACATACAGCACCCACACGCACACACAGAGGCAGTCACAAAGGATTCCCTGTCCTCTTTCCCAGGCTCTTCTCTTCCCAGCTGGCATGATCCTAATGGGCCTAAAGAGACAGACAAGACAGAAAGAAGTGCAAAATGGGTGAACTGAAAGTTAAAGACACATGACGGACACCCTCAGTATGAAAGCTGTACACTTGATAGTCACTGTAAGGGCAGACTTATGTTTTAATCCCCACCCACAGGAGCTAATTCACCATAATCGGTTTTAAGCACTTGGCCAGAAAAGTCACGACCAACTAAGAAGCTCCAGCTTTTTATAATTCTTACAACAAATCCTGATACTTGGCACCAAAATCTCGACCACAGTTGTGATTTATATAAAGCTGATTTAGAGTAACTGCTCTATTTGAACAGCCTTCTGTTCGGCAACATTTACTACCCTGACTATATAATGAGTTACATTTTCTTCATCAGTGTAGTATTATACAGTGAGAATGCTCATGTCTCATTTTAACTCTGGAACAAGTGGGTAGATTGAAGCACCACCACTATTTTACTAAAGTGAATCCTGAGCAGGCTGGTAAATATATGCAGAGTGAAGGCAGAGTGATCACTGATCTGCTCAGGGTTAAGAAGGGGTTTCCCTGCTCAACATAAGGAGATTATAATCCTCCTACTTCTCCTCCTCCTCACTCTCCTCTCTCTCTCAGCTGCTGCTCAGCACTAACATATGGAGAGGCAGACTGGCTGTGAGATGGAGCAGAGAGGAGGAACCGTGTGAAGAAAAGGAATAAATATGGAAGTGTAATACTAGGAGTGAATCACGGTAGACGTAGAGGAAGTGAACTGCAGACGCTGTCTGGCTGTCCTGACAGACACCGACTTTAATCTGCCGTATTTTGACGTTTTTACCGTGATGTTTCAAGATGAACATTTTTACTATTTTCCAGGACGAAATTGTTGTTCTCGTTAAATTCTCGCAGTTCTCTCGCAGTTTGCTGTTGCTGTGACGGTTATTAACCATTTTCAATCCTAGGCAAAGTCTTAAGGCTTTTTTTTCTTGACTGCTTTTAATTTGCTGCCCAACCTGTTATAATGTTGAGTGCGTACTACTATTGGCGTCCGGTGTATGACGGCTATGAATGTCTGCAGCTGCTGGAGCAGAATGGAGGTTTCGGGAACAATGGAGCCCAGCCACCCATGCAGATCCACAATGTCCACAACAGTGCAGGTAAGGGCTTGTTTGAATGTAATGCTGTGTGGGGTCAGGCCAGAGGTAGCTAGAGAAGAGTGGTGTGAGTGGTTATTTGTGTTTTAAATATCGCGCTGTGCATGACTGACTACTGACTTTCTAATCACACTGGAATGGCAATAAGTACGTGTGCTTATTTCCCTTCAGTTACTTTCATGACAATAATATCGGCATAAAAAACATTTATGCCAAGAGACCAAATACTAAGATGATGCTGTGCCTGAGTTGAGCCACAAATGCACTTTACTCGACCCTCTGTGCTGCAGAGCATTTGAGGGAGATAACGCTGCTTTGCGATTAGAGGTGGGAATTACTGGCTCTTCTGGCTTTTTAGCATATTTAAGTATGTTTCTTGCACAGGCTTAAAGTACTTGGTGAGAAAATAGGCTGATTATTCTCCCATCTCCACACACAACATACTCATGTCGGGTGTGCAACATCCATTAAGAGGATTTCTGCACGGCCACTCAGCCATCTGTCGGAAGGTGGAATATGCTCTTTCCCCTGCAGAGTGGTTCTAGTCGTCCAGGCCCTTCACACTAACAGACCTAGATAATAAATGATTTGTGTTGAGTCAGTTGTCTGCAGAGGTATAATAGTGAACGTTTTTTTTTACAGGTATGTACGATCCTGATCAGGCAGGCAGTGGCCTCTTCGACATCCTAAGGGGGGGAACCGAGCGCTTCCTGACCAACATTAAAGACACGTCCTCTAAGGTCATCCAGTCAGTGGCCAGGTAAGATGCTCTGTTCAGTTTCTGTCATCTTCTTCTTTTAACCATCTTAAGTTAGGTAGTTTTGCTGAACTCATCTCTGTTTATACTCACGTTCACGCTCTAAAGGAACAATTTGCTGTTACGCTGCCTGTCATATTCTTCTCCACTGAGATGGCAGACTGTGCAGATGTCTGTGGTTCTTCCACCAAGCGTCATGACATGTAGTTGGTGGATGATGGGAATATTCAACAGAGACGCTGCTGAATTCATTTACAGACAAATGATTGAGATGTTGCAAACAGCCAAGTGTTCCTTTAACAGCCACTCTGTCCTTATTCATCTAAATGATTTTGTCATCATTATCTTCATTTCTTTGATCTTTTTGTTTATTATTTGTCGTTCTTTTCTCTGTCCCAACCCCTCATGTTCCCACTCTGTGTCCATCACATAGCAACCCAAGGTAAATATGGGTCAGTGAAGTGCGTCCACTCGTTGCTCTGTGTTTGTTTTAGAGGGTGAAAACCTTCGAAGGCTTTCCTGTGCTGTGTCAGTAATCACAGCTTGCTGGTTCTAACATCACACATTCAATAACTTAATTGATTGAATGCAGAGCGTGATGTGAACGGATGGATGAATATCAGTGGAAGGTCAGATAATCAGTTTCTGTGTGTGCTACAGGAAACAAATGGGTCAATTAGTCATTTGAAATCATTTGCTGATGTACCAATAATCTTTGTTTGACGAGGAAATATCAAGACAGGTTCGTCCTCAGCCTATATCAGCGCTACCCAACCTTTTCTGTCTGCAGCCTCATCAGAGGAACACATGCACCACTTCCTCATTAGAACCATTGGCCGCCTACCGTATTTTTACTTTTTTACTTTCAGCTGCACAGGTGCTTATCTTTTTTTTTAGTTCTTTATTTTAACATCTCTGCTCACCTGCTAACGTCTTACTTCCCCATTTTAAAATTGCTTGTGCTGCAATCATTCCCTGAAGGCCACCGGCCCATATGAATAATTAAGTGACTGAATGGTACCTTAACAGTTTTAAAATGGCTCTAACGCGCAACAATCCCTCATCTGTGTGTGTTTTAACTCGCATCGCCTGTGTGTTCTAACACAAATGAAACAGTGCCGCCGTAGCGTAGATGGATTCATGTCTTTGCTTGTCTGTACTAAAACATAATCCCCAGTATGAATCATTCCACATTGTTTCTGCTGTTGCCATTGAGGTAACAGTTAACGTTTAGTAAGACATAACCAGCAACCATGATTTGTATTAGCATATGAAGAAATCATCAGATTTATATGCTGCCCTAACAACTCAAAGGAAAGAAGAATTGCTTCTTAGCTTAGTTTAATTTGAGGGGCAACCTTCATCAAAACTCAGTGTTTGTTGGTAGCTCTGGCTCAGATGTCCAGTCAAATATCAGTTGGTTAGTATCACAGATTTTTGCTTCTGCTCCAGCTGTCGTTACTTAGTGGTTTGTCCATGGCTTTATTCGTGCAGGCTCCCAGATCCTAGTCAATGTTTTATTCTCCTCTGTTCTTGTAGTGATCTGTGTTTTTCGACATATTGTGCCTTAGCTCTAAGTTCACGTGTGATTTATCTTACAGCTATGCCAAAGGGGACCTGGATATTTCATACATCACCTCTAGAATAGCAGGTAGGCACATTACCCTCCACAAACCTTAATACTAACACAGGTATTTCAAATTTTTGGTTACTGCGTGAATTTGGCATTAAGTCACCGTCTAGCGTTATAAACTGTAATATAATCGTATTTAGACGTGGCTTGAGTAAAAGCCACTAGATTATTTAAGTAACTGGTTACCTTTTTAAGAAGGAGGTGTCCGAGTTACACATTCCTCTGTTTCTGTCCGTGTTTGTAGTCATGTCCTTCCCAGCTGAAGGGGTGGAGTCCGCCATAAAAAACAACATTGAAGATGTTCGTCTGTTCCTGGATTCACGCCATGCCGGCCACTATGCCGTGTACAACCTCTCTAAGCGATCATACAGGCCCTCTCGATTTCACAACAGGGTATGAAGAGTGTGTGTGTTTGTGTCGGTGTCTCGTTTTGAGTAAATCAATGGACATTTGTTTACTCACTTCTCTTGTGTAGGTTTCAGAGTGTAACTGGCAAGTGCGCCGTGCCCCCAACCTCCGCAGTCTCTACAGTGTTTGTAAGAACATGCACCTGTGGCTCAAACAAGACCAGAGGAATATCTGTATAGTGCACTGTCTGGTAAGTCCCCACCGGCCACCGCCTACTGGGTGACGATGCCTGGAATCAGTTTTTCACTTTCAGCTTCTCTCTGTAGGATGGCAGGGCGGCATCGGCGGTGGCTGTTTGCTCCTTCCTGTGTTTCTGTCGCCTTTTCACCACAGCAGAGGCGGCCGTCTACATGTTCTCGATGAAACGCTGCCCACCTGGGATAGCACCCTCACACAAGAGGTGTAAAAGTGTTATGAGATGTTTGTGGTCAGATTTGACACGCGTCATAGAACAGATCCTCGACAGACGACCAATCATTTTTAAATCTCTGTTTTCAAGCGATATGTTCACACTATAAATGTATATTCTTAAGCAAACCTTTTGTTGTCAGGTATATCGAGTATATGTGTGACATGATGGCAGAGGAGCCCATTGTCCCCCACTGCAAGCCCATAGTTATCCGCTCCATCATCATGACACCTGTGCCGCTGTTCAACAAGCAGCGTAATGGTTGCAGGCCATTCTGCGAAGTTTATGTAGGAGATGAGAGGGTCCTCACCACATCACAGGAGTACGACAGGATGAAGTAAGCTTTCATACGCATCATACCTGTCGGCGCCCTCTTGTTTTAACAGATCTTTCAATAGCTACTCTCTCATTCATTCTCACTCTTTTTGATCCTACAGAGATTTTAGGATGGAGGATGGGAGAGCAGAGATTCCCCTCAATGTTACAGTCCAAGGAGATGTACTGGTGGTGATCTATCATGCAAGATCTACGCTGGGAGGGCGCCTACAGGCCAAGGTAAAACCAAACCAGTCTAAAACATATTGAAATACTACTCTATTTATATAAAACTAAAGCTGACTGTCTTTTATTTCAGATGGCATCCATGAAAATGTTTCAGATCCAGTTCCACACGGGTTTTGTGCCCAGAAATGCAACCACTGTGAAGTTTGCCAAGTATGTGTCCATGTGTCTGCAATATTTCAGATTTCCTGACACGTAGTTTTGCCTGTTCTGATCTGAAAGACATAGGTCGTAGTAAAGGTCAGAACTCTTTTAATGTGGGTTGTTAATAACGTCCGACCTGTGCTTTTGTCAGGTATGACTTAGACGCCTGTGACATCCAGGAGAAGTACCCAGACCTTTTCCAGGTCAACTTGGACATTGAGGTGGAATCTAGGGACAGACCCACCAGTAAGACTCCTCCATGGGAGAGCTTCCAAACCAAGGGTCTCAACCCCAAAATTCTTTTCTCCTCTCGAGACGAACAGCAGGAGATTCTAAGCAAATTTGGTAGGTGGAATTAAGAAAAGCCAGATTTTGGGCTTTTGGGATCTCTGCGGTCCCTGGTTGATTTCTTTTTGAAGTTATTGAAACCTGAACTAAATATTAATAGGTAAGCCGGAGTTGCCCCGTCAGCCAGGTTCCTCTGCTTTTTATGACTCTGAGTCCGGTCACCAGCCAGCTCAGACTCCAGAGATCTCCAGTGCAACAGAACCAGAATCCCCTGTGAGCACTGACACCAATGCCAACAACTTCTTCCAGACGTTGGATTGGGAAGGTAAAGTGTTCTCGTGATAGTGTCTTAGTGACTGATTTCATGCAGTATCATAAACGTTTGACTGACAAGCCTTTCTGTATCTGTAGACGTGAGCAGTCCCCAGGAGGCCTCAAACAGCCAAGGAGGGGGATCCGTGAATGACCAGGAGGACCTGAGTGATCAGTCAGAGGGCGAGTCCTACTCCTATTCTGCCCCCAGTGGGGAGCCACCTTCACGTGACCCCAGCGAACCGCTGTTTGATGCAGATTTCCAGGTGGGGGACAGTCATATTATGCTCTCTGTACAATGTGACTTCTTTCATTCGCTCAAGTCCAATCATTTCTGTTTTGTCCTGGTCTCTCCATTTCCCCTCCCTAGACGGGTCCACCTCGGGCCCAGGAATCTCCTACCGGTGACACTGCTGACCTCTTGGGATTGAACTCCGATCCTGAACCTTCCGTGTCCTCAGTCTCCTCTGCTCCTCACCAGGGAGGCCAGGGAGGACTCAAAGCTGCTTCCAGCAACAGTGACCTCCTCGACGATTTGTTTGCACCCCCTGCTGGCCAGCCAGGAGCAGGGCAGGAAGAATTTTTCTTCAGTGGGCCGAGCAGCGGAGCGGCGCCAGACTCAAAACGTAAGGGTTGAGGCTTCGTACTTGCTGATAGCATCAACCAACAACCCTTCTCATCATAAGTGCGTTTAATTTTCCTCTTTCTGTGTAGCCGTGGGTGACCTGTTTGATCCGTTCGGAATGGGGTCCAACTCTGGAGTGGGCTCCAGCGTGGGTTCGTCCCGGCAGGCCTCTGGGCCGGACCTCTTTGGAGACTTTTTGGGCTCTGATAGTTCAGCCACCAGTGGCTTCAGTTCAGCTGACAGTAATCCTACTCCTGCTTCCAACGCCAGCCTCTTCAACCTCAGTAAATGCAGACAGCCTTCCTCGCTTTTTCTCCATCTGTTGCTTCAGTAAAATGCAAATAAATATAAAAAGAACCTACTTTAATGCGACGCTTCAATGTTTTTCTCAGATAAGATCGTGAATGATGCCCCTAAGATGACATCGTCAGCCAGCCAACCAGACCTGCTGGGTGGATGGGACAGTTGGGCAACTAGCACCACCTCTAGCATGAGCGGCTCCACCAGCAAACCTAGTTACACCAACACAGGTGGGTGCAGCATTATTATGTGGGATTTGTACCTGTACATTGTCTGTTTTGTAAATTACGAACACTTGTGTTGCTGTGTCTGTAGCTTCAGGCGTATCATCTATGTCAAAGGCCAAGTCTCAGACCTTCGATCCATTTGCTGATCTCGGAAACCTGGGTTCCAATTTACCAGGTAAGATGCCTTAGAGTTATCCAACTAACTTCACTTACAAATTCAGGTAAATAACCATCATTTTGATATTTCTGCAGGTTCCTCCAGCAGTAATTTTTCAGGACCTTCTTTTAGCACAAAGGCTCCTTCCTCCTCAACGTCCACCTCTGCTAAGCCTCAAGCCCAGCCCTGGCAGTCTGGAAGACCCAGCTCAGCACAGAATAAACCTTGGATGCCTGGAACAGCAACTGGACCTGCACCCAAGGTGTCTTCAGCCCCTCAGTCTGCAGGCACGCAGCCCACCAAACCCAATTACAACCTCAACTTTTCTAGCGTCATCGGTGGAAGAGAGGAGAGAGGAGTTCGTGGGCCTGGATTTGGTGAGAGTTGATGATTTGTGCCAGAACTGGAAATACCTTTTTAAAATTACCTACAAGTAGCACTAAAATGTAACTTGTCAGAGCACTGAGGCACACCTTAAATTTTAACTTCTCTGTGTTGTTTTGTACCACAGGCCCCAGGCCCAAGGTGAAGGAGGATGATTTTGAGGATCTGCTGTCAACTCAGGGTTTTGGCTCTAGATCTGATAGAAAGGGACCAAGAACTATTGCTGAAATGAGAAGACAAGAAATCACAAGGGACATGGATCCACTTAAACTACAGGTAATCGGCTAAATGCATGTTATTATTTACTGTTTAAGAAAAGCAAAACCCGTACTGCTTTAATATGCAGCCCTTTGGCTAAACGGAAAATGATTTACTCCATAATGCTTGTGATCATTTTATTCATTCTGTTTTTCGTGATTTCTTGGGCACTGAAGTTTTCATCAGTGTTTATGACTCTTTTAGCTTTTTTATGCTGTAGGTTGTAAAGTTTAACTCTCATGCTGCAGATCTTAGACTGGATTGAGGGGAAGGAGCGAAACATCCGTGCGCTGCTCTCCACTCTGCACACAGTGCTGTGGGAGGGTGAAACTCGCTGGAAGCCTGTGGGAATGGCTGATCTGGTGACGCCTGACCAGGTGAAGAAGTATTACAGGAAGGCTGTGCTGGTGGTCCATCCAGATAAGGTACAACGTGCTGCTTACACATGTAGTAGCAAAGGCAAGAATGAAGAGTTCTGATGTTAAACTGGCCTTTATGTGATTCTCTCTCTGCAGGCAACAGGCCAGCCTTATGAACAGTACGCTAAGATGATCTTTATGGAACTGAACGACGCCTGGTCGGAGTTCGAGAACCAGGGATCCAAAGCACTCTTCTAGTCTGGACCTCGGCTAAGCCCGAACAGACTGGGCCAGATTGAACAGGACTGAGCCCACATTGGGCCTTAGGGAGCACAGAGCCTCTGAGAGGTGTCCTCTCTACCATTCCCTTCACTCCCACCTACATAATTTACTTTCTGCTCTTTCTACAGTCAATGGAAAAAAACGACATTTTGCCTCAAACACCGACTCAGCTGTAGTGAAAATGTCCTGACTGGTTCATAAGTGAACCAGTTAACCAAACATCCCGATCGTTCTTAAACTCACTGCCTACCTGTGCAACTGCCTGAGTGGTGCTGCAAGCGGGAGGATAAGGGGGAGGAATCGGTGACAATCGCATGAAAAAGATAAAGTGTATATCATAAAATGATGGTAAGTCTGTGGTTGGTAAGTTTGTTCCACCAGTCGTTTAGCTGACTGGTTAAAAACCTCAACACGGCTGTTATCCCCTGAATGTACCAGCCACAGCAACAAATGGACAGCGATACCTCCCAGCGCTTGGTTGCTTTCGTTCTGGGTCCCTCCTCTGCAGAAAGACGCCTGCTGAACATTACTAGTGCTGCTTATACCATCCAAGTTATTGCTAAACTCATTCAGTCTGCGTCGTAAACGTCTGACTTCTCACATTGAAGGTGAAATCGTTTCAGAGCCTTATAATGTCCGATAGGCAGCCTCTTTGTTTTAAAGTGCTCTTTTGAATCCCACCCACTGGGGCTACGCAGCGTAGCTAATCGCATGCGCGCCCTGGTTAAATCTCCAGAACAAAGGGGGAAAGGTGCGCTTGGTTTCCAGCCAGGGTCGTCCAACGGGGCAGTGGCTCTGCCTGAAGAGCTGCTGTTCCTGCAGCAGAAACAGAGAAGAGGTGATCTTCCAGAGGTGGCTGAGCATCAGACTGCCTGCGCTCACACTGCTGAATGCGTTTGAGCATCTCTACAACCACTCGTGTCATTGTTAACCTCTTTGTCTCTGTGAGCCTCCACTCAGCGCCTAGTTCAGTGGACATCTAGCACATAGGACATCAAAAAGTGAAGGAGCGAAAAGAGAATACCTTGATTTGATTTACTTTTGGTTTTATTCTTTCTCGTACTTTTTTGTGTTCATCATGTGTTCGTATTAAGGCTTTGTGTTAATCATCACTTTGGTGTAAATTTAAAAGTATTGTTCTTTAGGTTGCTTTGAAAGGACGACCTGAAGAGATGATTGTTAGAAAGCGTGACTGGTTGTGTGCTAGTGTGCGTGAGTTTCTTTCTGGGGGAACATAATCATTGTTGGGCACCGTGCTTTCTTTCCTGCAAACATAAGCTCCTGTGTTTTTAGTTCCCCCCCCCACAGCTTTTTCTCTCTTGTTTTTCTTTTAATTTCACACTTTACCTCATGGACCAATCAATCACCTTTTTTCTTATTTATTAGTTTCTGGAGAGTTGGATATGTGGCATGAACCAGTCAGAGAACACAGATAATATATAAGGATGTGCCGAATGCAAATGGTTGGTCTCAAGCCTCTTTGTTGCTGTTTTCATTCCAAAGCTAATATTAATACGAATGTGCTTTTACAAATGTGTATATAAAATATATACTCTCTGTTGTTATGTGCTAAGTGTTTATCATTTGTCTGCTCACTTTTTTACTTTTTTGTTTCCTTAAAACTTGACACATTTCCAACAAGAGGGGGCAGAAATCAAGTGAATAAAGTGACGTTTTTCAGTTGAGTAATTTCAGTATGAGGGACGATGGGAAACCCACACTTTGGCAGTGTCAACTGTACCAAATGACGTCATACTAATATGAATGTAGATTTCAATGCAAAAACAAGACATTAAAATCGTTTGATCTGAGGCAAACATTTGGGTGTTCGTCATTATTTTGAAAGTGATTCACAAGGAAGTGTTTAGTTGATTTTAGTTAAACCTAACTTGATTAGAAGTCTCAAAATAAAAGCATCAACAGTAAGATAAGGAAGATCCTGGGTAAACAAGTTCTCATTTGGTTAAATCTTCACGGATTATTCTACAATCCTCTGTAGTTACAGTTAATGATAAGATCTTCATATTTTAGCTGAAGGTAAATTAATAAACAGTAACTTTTGCGATACTAAAATGGTTTGTCCCTGTTAATAGTTTGTCTGCTTCAAACTCCCCGTCAACATTTGTGCTTTCATTTTGATGTGTGTCCTGTTTCTGTTGTTCTGAGTCGACCAGTGAAACACAGCATCACGATGAGTTACAGCTTTATTTCACAGCCAGAACGCAGACTAAACAAACGACTGCAGCACGTGATTCATACAAAAAAAAAAGTGGTGTGTGTCAGCATCAGAGTGCCATGAAGCCCTTGGTGGATGCTGAGAAGAGACTTGGACGAGTGATGCGGCGGCGCAGACAGGCTGGGTGACGTTTTCTGATCTGAGTAAGTCAGAAGTGATTTTGAGATGTGATTTCAAAAGGACTGTCCCTCCCATCAGACCGAAGCCACATTCATAGACGCTGCAGCGTTCGCAACATGAAGCAGAGTTATGGAGACCAGGAACGTGTACAAATACCAGGCACCGCTTTTTAGCTTGTCCTAGGAATTCTCATTTCTCAGTGAATTCACTGTAAGAAATACAAAGTGAAAAAAAGACTATATCTTTGTTTTTGTTTCGGCACTAATGACAACAGTCCGTTCTGCTGCCCTGAATGCAGCTGGTTCACATCTGGACAGGAAAGGCACTTCAAAGTGAGGATGTCCCTTCAATTTCCTGACAGTTCTGTCTTAAGTCCGCTGCTTGACTCAATGTGAAGTTTTTGAGCCCCCAAAATGACCAAAGGAGAATCTGATGGAGAAAGAGGAGAAGCCCGGGTCAGACAGTAAAGGTACAAAACGAGATCCAGTGATGTGAGAAACTTACAGAAAATCAAGTGAGCTGTGAGGAGCTCTAGCCTTCAGTGGTGACCTCTGCAACGACGTGTCCATTCAGCGAAGCTTCACCCGCCGTCTCCTAAACAGCAAAATAATCCATCAATCACATTCATTAAGTGCAGCTGAACCAACCTGACACACAAACACAGAACCTTTCAGTCAGCACTCGTCTCTCCATAGTTCAGATTATACGAGCGTATATTCTGCATGTTCATAGGGTGAATAAGTCAGTAGATTATTTTACCGCCGAGTCGGGCTGAGCGGACTCCACAGCGAGCTCCCTGTGATGTGGCGCATCACACGTTTCTGACTTCTCTTCTGACAGCACGTCCTGGCCTGTCTGCTCAGCGTCCTGGAAAGGAAATGAGTAGCAGTTAGGAGGCGGAGGGTAGCGGGGCACCAGCCCCACAGTGGTGAAGAAGAGGAAGAAGAAGAGCACAGAACAATACACAGGGTCATCAACATCGACGGCATATGAGCGGCAGGACAGTAACTTACGCTTGGTACGACCTCTGCAGGGGCAGCAGCAGGCTCAGGTTCAGCAGGGGCCACATCCACAGATTCTGTCTGGACGTCACTTGTGGCCACAGTTTCCTAAACACAGCAGCAGATTGAGCTTGTTAAGAAGGTAACACGCTGACTCTGCCTTCACTGCTGAGACAGTCCTCAGCTCCTGAATCAGCAGCCTGGCGGCAATAAGAGGGTTGAGGAGAAGTTTTCTTTGAACTGATGAGATAATGATGATGATGTTTAACGACGATGAAATGGCTGAAAATGGTACCTCTTTGACTTCTATTATGAGGGATTCAGCCTTTTCCACCAGCGTCTCAGAGACCTTATCTGGCACCTGGTCAAACATTATTAGTTACAAAACATTACTGGACAAAGTTATTAATAGTCACACGAAGGAAACACAACTCACCACTGGGATTTGAACAGACTCCACAAGAGAGACCTGATGTGCATAAAACCAAGGTAACCAAGGTTAACTTTAAATGGTAAATATCAAGAACAATGATAATAAAGTTCAGTTCAGATCTAATCATAAAGATCAAATCCTGATATGATTATATAATAAAAAAATAACGACATCAACCTCCTTCACATGAAAACCCACCTGTGCGAGTGTTGCAGGCTCAGCAGAGACTCCCGGTGCTTCTTGTTCCGCCAGCACTTCTACCACAGCTGCTTTGTCTTCGGCTGGAGCCGCAGACTTCGCTGCTTCAGTCCCGGGCTCAGCGACGTCTGTCTCCACTGATGCTACGGCTGCTTCTGCAACCACCTTGTTTGCAGCTGGTTCCGCTTCAGCAGGTTCTCCAGTGACGGGTTGTGACGCCACCTCTGCCTCAGAGACGTTGTCTTCAACGGCCAAAGCCTCCGTCTCCTCCTCAGTCTCCGCTGTGCTGACATGACTGTGACTATGTACAGACTATAAATGCACAAAAATGGTTGTTGCCATAGTTCATAAATCTCTTGCATAACATGCACCAAAGCTGTTTCTGGTTGTAGAACTACAACGTGCCGAGGTCACAGAAAACATCAGTCTCACCTGCTCAGTCTCAGCGGTTGATACTGGAGCATCAACTGTCTGCACAACACAAGAAACACAAATTATCCAACATCTTATTTACGACAAGTGTGTCAGTGGAAAAAAACAAGCACCAGACGAATAAACGAAAAGCTACTGTTTACTGTAAACGAATCTAACTTCTGACATTTCACTGCTGGTGATCTGCTCTTAAGCTTTTACATCCATGGCCAACACGAATAAATTATTTAGATGCCTTTTGGGCAGTAACAGGCGCAACAAGCATCTTTAACGCACAAGATGTTTGCACATCAGTGAAAGAATGAAAGACAAACACGACTCACTTGGGTTTTCTGTGAAAATTGAACAATGGAGTAGACAGCGATACTAGTATTGCTATTCATAAGTCGCTGAAGGAAAACATGTTGTTCTGCTTCCCGCAAACCTCCTAAAGGTTAAAGCTGTCAAAATCAAATCAGGCTTCACTTGTTCTACTCTTCTTCTTGAGTTACGTTCTGCTGTTATTAATTCACACCTATGGAATCAGCTTCAGGGCCTGTAGGATAAACGTATCCTGCCTGAGAAGGTTGAGGGAGGAGGATGGCATGTGTGTGTCTGTGTGTGTGTTGATTTACATCAGGTTCAGCAGTCAGCGGCGTCTCAGCAGGGGGCGGCGCCTGTGGAGGCAAAACAATCATACACAATCATGACAAATATTTCATTTAAGTCTAATGTTGCCATAGGTACATGTAATTAAAATCCACCCTGGGACAGAAAAAACATCCAGAAGGTGACATTGCTGTGTTTCTTACTGTTAAAGGTTAACATGCACTGAGCAAGTCCTAAAAATGTGCCCAGAGCAAAACTATCCTGTACACAGCTAAACAGTGCTGTGAACTACTTCACTGTGGAAAGTTAGCGAGAGCCTCAGCAGCTTTACTGTGTCCAAAAAAGGCAACATTTGGCAAAATGTGTTTCCAGATAATGAAGTAAGGACTGTGCTGTGTTGGTGTAGCTGAGGAACAAGGGGAGGAACGTTAGACATCCTACAGGGACGTTAATGGCCTCCTCCCTCCCTTTGAACCACCTCAGGTAGTGAAAACTTGATTTTCTCCATTGCTTCACAAAACTCAGTTTTAAGACTTTCGCTCTAATTCGTTGTATATTTGTGCCATGTTGTAAAAGAAATCATGTTTCCCTTTCCGCAGCCATTTTACTGTGGCCTAAATTTCCACTGGCATCGCTCAGTGTGTAGTCAAGTGTGTTTAGCCATAGCAGCAATCACAGGGAGCCCCACATAAATATTGTATTTATCTTCACAATCTGACAGTGAATTATTTAGATTGTCTTGTAGCAGCTCGTCTGCAAAGTAGGACACGTCTAGTATGTGCAGGCTGTTATTGCTGGTCAGAAACGAGGGGGCAAAAGAGTGAAGAGCGGTAAATGCTGTATATCCTGCAGCTGGAGCCTTGGTGGGAGGCTGGTAAAAGGAGGGAGAGGTCCAGAAAACACACACACGCCAGCTAGACACAGAAAATGAACTACACACAGGCCAATGGGCAGATTCAAAAATAGACGCAGGAATCCACGTCCTATTGTCCTGTCTGCTCCGATCACCCGCCGCCAGGCGCGGAACAAATGACAGACACATGTTTTAACGTGGGCATGTGCAGATCAGACAAGTTGACCAAACAGGGTCCAGAGGAGGCTGAGAGCAGAGGGGAGCAAGGGTACTGAACGTTCACAAGCAAGAGAAAGGAGGCAGAGTGGAGGCCACGGTACAATACAGTATGTTCAGGCCCAGCAGGAAAATGAAACATGCCAAGCAGGTGTGTGGGTTGGTCAGCGCCGTGGTGCCACTGTGAGCCTCGACAGACGGCCGGATGGTTATTTATACACCAACGCTTCTCTGCGCTGTGAGATCGGGTGCATGTTCACACACGCGAGTTATTGGGAGGAAAGGCTGCAAAGTTAGCGAGCATTTGTGTGTGTGTGTGTGTGTGTGTCCACATAGCCTGTAGTCTACTGGCTGACAGAACATTCTGTTCTCTGAATGTGTGCATTACGGCTGCATGGAACAACAAGCCACAGCACGGAGATTACTTTCCAATGTGCAGATGTAAAACACGTCTCTGAAAGCGTAAAACTCAAGAGAGAAAGTTGGTTGCTTGGTGACGAAGGCACTTTTGATGCAGGTGATAACGTACGGAAGAAAGGGAAGCAAATCTAATACAGTAGATCCAAGATACTGTGAGAACAAACCATCTGTCTTAACCAACCAATAGCGACATCAGTCTTGTCCATAATGACAAAATCATTTACTGGAACAAGGTGAATCACTCAGCTCCCATGAGACGCCACAAGGAAAAGTTCATCAGTCAGTAAACTAGTTTATGAGAAACGGCTGCAGAAATCAAGAGCCAGTACTGGTTCCTGTTCTACCATCCAGGCCTTTGCTAAGTAGCTCATGTTCCCTTTACACCACGTTGAATGTCTCATCCTGTTCAGACCAGTGTACAAACATTCTTACCTCGTGTTCTGCTTCTGGAGCGATACGTTTGACATCCTGCACCACAGCAGCTTCGGCTGAAGAAGGTGCCACTGGTGGCGCCTCGACAGCAGCTGGTGTTCCTTCAGTGACCACTGCGCTGACTTCAGCTTCGGCTTTAGCAGGAGCCGGTTCCAGCACAACCTCTGGCTCGGCTGGGACAGACTCAGCGGAGGGTTCTTTCACGGCTGGTCTTGGTTCTTCCTTGGGGATCTCCACGATGGGGGCACCAACTGGGACAGCGATGGGCACGGCCTCTGGAACCTCTGCCGAGGCTGCTCTGGCTTTGGGGGCTTTCTTTGAAGCCGCAGCAGGAGGCGTACATGCTGCGACCCCAGGACTGGCTTTGACAGGGGGGCTGCTCGCGTGCGGCTCCTCCAAGGCTCTCCTCTGGGCCAGCTGCAGGGGAGAAGGAGGGGAAACATGATCATTTAAGTCGTCCATTCATTCATTCTGCTGCAGAAACGTTAAAGGGTAACTTGAGTTGCTCCTTCCTCTCAAGGAAAGGATGAGCGTGGTTCCTCTTGAGGACTTGGAGTGGCTTCAATAAACTTCACTGACACTTACTGTACTGCAGTTTACGGTGTCCTCCACATCTTCAGGGAACAGAGGACGGGGGGTGTAGGCGTCAGAGAGCTAATGCAGCCATCATGCTCAGAGCCTAATGTTGTCTCTAGCAGATTTGTGTCTGCAGGAATACCAGGCATGCCAGACCGGTCAGGTCCAACATGTTTTCTAGCTCGGGACAAAAAACCCCTCGGGCTTTAATAGAGCCCACTGGAGGGAGGGGCTGGGTAACTGGGAGTGGGCCCAGCAAAGCTAGTTAGATAATGGGAGCTAATCAGAGCGGTTCTGACGGGTTTGGTGAAGCGGGAATGGAAACTGTGCGAGTCAGCAGCTCTGATGGATGCCCCGCAGGCCAGACAGTGGCGCTAAGCACATCATAGCCAGGTTCTAATCACGCTACAATCACTCCCCCAAAAACGCTTTTGTTAGGCTGAGCCTGAACCGTAAGCCAGCAGAGCATGTGTGCGTGAGAGCATATGTCAACGCCCATCCAGCCAGCCACCGTCAAAACAACCCCCCACCCCCTTGTCCCTGAACTTTTCCCATTCCCACAGATTAATTCCTACATTTCAAATGATAAACGTCTCAGGAAGCTGCCATTTTGGTTTTTTTTATCACAGCCGAGGCGCTTACTAGCACTCAACCTGACATCTTCAAGTGTCCAGTCGCTCCTTCCCTTCCTGTGCTCCTCAATCTCTGGGGGGACTGGTGATAACGCAGAGCTGTAAGTGACTTCAGGTGCCATTTCTGTGCCTTTTCAGAGCAGCAGACGCTGAGAGCCTGCGCAGGCTGATGCAAGACATTCCTCCAGTCGAAGCCCTACCAAATACAGTGCGATGTTGTGAGTCAGCGACTGACCAGCCAGCTAGAGGCTCAGGGGATGGGTGGTGGGGGGGTTGGAGCCCAAAACTCCGTACCAATACGTCCTGGTTGGAGTCAGCAGTGGTGAAACAAGTGGCGATTTCAGGTTGAAGTTAGAGCAGCACTGTTTGTTATGATGTGACCAGTGCCAACAGAGAACAGAGGTGATGGTGATGGAGGAGCCTGAGCCCTTTGGGAAACTGGAGCCTCTGTGTTACTTTCTCATTCATCCCTCTGCCACACCCACAGCTTCTCTCTGGCCACTGAATGTTCAGATGCAAGGAGCAGCGAAATCAAATAATGCATCATAAATAATAACGACCTGCTGCTTTGTTAAGGGGGAGAAGATGTGATTCTCAAATTGCCCCATTTCAAGAAAACCAACTAGTCAGGTTTTGCACCAGGGTGAGTCGACTGAAGTTTTGCAGTTGACAGCTTTTTCCAGATGACATCAGACGCGGTGCTGCTCGTCGTAATTAATACACCACCGTCATTCCGTTGTAGTCGCTTCAGGTGGGTTTTTGGTAGAGCCAGTCACTCAGAGCTGAGCCGCGCAAGAAAAGCAAATACGAACTTGGACTGAGTGCAGCCTGCCTGAATTTAAGAATAGGTCTTAAATCTGCCCATAAATGCCCTGCATCACATTTAGAAGTGTGCATTTAATATACATGCATTTTTTGCAGCAATAGCCTTTCTTGCAAAACAGAGCTGAGATGTTTACGCGTCGGCAGATTCCGAACCAACCATCGCAAACCGTCAAAGCGTTGCAGGAGAGAACAAGGCTACTGTCTGGATTCAGAGTGCGGTGCCAAAGAAGTGCGCCTGTCTCCACTCACCACCCTCCGCATGCGGCGCTTGTTCTTCTTCCTCTTGCTGGGCATTGTGCTGCGCACCGATGGAGCAACGACCGGAGAGATAAACACAGCGCGCACACAGCGGATCCTTATAAAGGCGCAGGTTTCTGGTACCTTCACACCGAACCTATGGGAGAACTGGGACGAAAGTAGAGGGGCGTGGAGAGACGCGCGCGCACACGCACAGCCACACACACACACACACACGCACACACAGCACCAGCAGAATACACAGCCACAAAGAGTGATTTTGAGTCAAATGCATCCAGAAATTCCAAAAGCATGAACTTGTTTTTCCAGCTGTTTACCACATTATGGCTTAGCTCATTGCCTTGTGAGTGAAACTGAGATCTTAATAAATGCAATTACTAAAACCTCACACACCATATTATACTGTACTTCAGCGTGTATTAGTGTGTTTTTCTTTGGGACACACTCCTGGCTTTGCCACTGTGGGGCAGTAGAGCAGCTAATCCAACAATCACACCTGAAATTACAGCGTGATCATCATCAGTCATCAGTGTGTCCCGAGTCAAGTAATGAAAACACGGCCTCAGAGAGCGTTAATAAGAACTCACTGAGCCGCGCGGGGACTAAGACTGTCCCCTGAAGTGTTGGGGCCTCTCCACTTACTGTCACAGAGCAGCAGGGGGTAACGTGAGATAAAGACAACAGAAGGGGAGAGAGGTGTGTGTGATCCTGGTGCTTAAAAGAGCAACATATAAACACATCACAGACTTGCCTGAATTACCCAGCGTCCTAATTTGTGCTGGGTCCTTCTATCTCTCTCCTCCTGTTAAAACCAGTTGACAACTGGTTTCTATTCGTATCCCAACCGGTTTAGTGAACTGTCAGACTGCTGGATTCAGAGAGAGCGATTTGTGACTGAGACACAGCTTAAACCTGAAGTCACTGAAGCTTAAAGCTAATCTTTTAACTCTGCGTCTGTTCACTGTCAGATAAACTGAATGAAATATCATTGTAGGACAGCAATACAAGAGGTCAGAAAACCTTTACTGGACTATGACATACGTTATCAGTCTGAACATGCAAACACGTCGTCCATTCAGCGCAGCAGGTAATTAAGTAACTTTTACAACCGTGTTTTGTAATCAGGGGAGAGTTTAGTTGATCTGCTGAATCACTGCTGACCTTGAACCTCCTCCAATCGCTAAAGCTTACGTCACTCACGTACTATTAATTTTCCAATGTTACTGGAATCACCAAAGTGTTAAATGACTCACAGCTGAAATAAAACACAAGCAACTGGACGCAAGAAGCAGTAATATGATGTAAACCATCACGTGAGAGTATCTCTAGCTGCAGTGATGTTATGATCAGGAAGAAAAACTACAAGAACAAAAGAGGTCAGACATAGATTTTATCCTTTTTTCGGGCACGAAATCTAATATTTGGCGCAACAGTGGACTCTGGTGGCTCGAAGAAAAAGGATCAAATACAAGCACAGTCAAACTGAACCAGTCACAGTCACACGTCAACCACACGACTCCATCATCCTGCAACATAAAGACACATGGAGCGAGTCCGGTCTAAGCGAATCACATGCTGCACCATGATCACACTTACAAACATAAACAGTCCAGTCAGACAATAATTCAAGCAGGGAGTCACAACAACACTGTTTGCCAAACAAAACTTTTCCACCGTTGGAAAACTCATTTTAAATAATAAATAATTGTTGTGTCTGAAAGTCATTTACCATTTACTTACAAAATATATCATTAATATAATTATGTCCACATGACGTGGAGGAAATACATAATGTAGACACAAAGACATCATTTATTCGATAATTCTAATTTTATTTACTTTGACTCATATTATAAACTGTGCATATTGTTGGAGTGAGACAAAAATATATTGTTTTAGTGTTTAGAGTCACCTTCGTAGACCAGCTACTTTATACACTTTATCATTCACAGCATGTCCTGAGATCATTCTAACAATTTGCCCACTTAAAGTAAAGTCAAAGTTTAATGTTTCTCATTGAGCAGAGAGTTTGTCCAAAGTCGTCAGGAAGAAAAACGTCAGTCAGCTCCTTTGATTTGAATGCAGCATTGAATCAACTATTACACGTTAAAACACGTCTTTGTGACTCTGTCTTTACGTCAGAGGGAGTAGTTTCACAGTGAGAGCAGCTGTAGAGCAGGTAGATCCCCAAGTCTGTGTTTAGATCAAAGTGGAAGACAGTGATGCTAATAGATGGTAGAAGCTGTAATCTAGTCAAATATCTCATTTCCATGCTTTCGGCTACTTATCTGGTTTAAATTACACTGCGTTGACCACTGTGTTATCAGTGTCAAACCTTTGGCTCAGACACATGAGTCATACCTTTGTTGGATGTAACAACGCTAATCATTTTGGTTGACTGTCTTGGAGAATGTGCTCAGTGTTTCACCTGATGGCATCTCGGCAGCTTTCATCTTCTTTGTGCCATCACCACATTATTACCACCAAAGAACAGAAGCAGCATCTTCTGCTCTGGTTGTCAGTTCGCTCATGTGAGGCGGTGCGAGAATCAGCCTGTCCATCACCCCAACGCAGACGCAGCGTGATGCTCCCGGCCTACGGCTGTGACTCAGTCTGTGACGGTGTGTGTGAGGAGGGGGGTGACACTGGATACATAGGGATGGTATATTCAGTGTAAGGAGGGGGGAGGTCATCGGGCTTACACGCCAGCTGCAACACACAGAAAAACACACAAAGTCAACGGTAAGAACACACAATAAGATGCAGCCTGGTCTGGCTGAATCACCTCGTTATAAGGAGGCGGGGGCTCGAAGTAGACAGCGTTGCTGTATCGTGGAAGCGTTGAGAGCTCCTGGCTGTATTCAGAGGCCCTGAAGTGGTCCTCCCCGTCCTGTGACATGCTTCCAGAGAGGGGGATGACATATATGGACCGCGGCCGCCCGTCCTGCTCGCTGTGCCTCCAGGCCTCCTGCTCCCTCTCCCGCTCTCTCTCCTGCTCCCTTATGCGGCTGCAGGCCTTGCAGAAGGTGGTGCAGAACAGGATCGTGAAACCGAAGCCCAGCATGCCCAGGAATATCCTGGGTAGGGAGAAGGATGGAGAGAAGGGATGTTGTTGGAAGGTGAGAGACAGAGACAGAGACAGAGGAGACCGTGAATAGAACATTTACTTTTCTATTATAGTGGTTGAAACATTAGAACCACGTCCTAACATCATAATAACACCAATCACCGTGACATCAGCAATAAACATGTAGTAGAATGATCACATTCTAACTAGAGTTAATGGCAGATTTGCTGTATTGCGTTGAATTATGTACAGGTGTCCACAATAAAGTGACAACGCAGCCGTAGAAAGGATCAACACTAGCAACGTTAAGACATTTATGAACAAAGTGAACTGATTCTTACTCTAGAATAGGAAGCGACATCATGACATGGATAAACTGTCAGCGACCCAGAATGGAAAACCACAGCACAGACCTGAAGGGAGAACAAGCACCTTGTGTCATTACTGTAGTTTGTTTTCATGTGTAGCTGTTTAACGGTTCACTCTAAAACCAGAGATTCCACTGTTTTCTCTTTCTCGTCACAGACTTTGAACTCAGCCATAAATGTCTTGTTCTAGCCACCTTGACCTGAGAAGATTTTATTGCTTACCTCTACCCGCTGCTGTGTCGATAATGTGCTTATAAACGACCATCTCTTGCTGCAGTAACCGCGTACGTACGGTCATTCAATCTACCTGCACTGGTTGGTGTTGTTATGCAAACAATCACATTTGTTCCTTCTTAACCTGTCAGGTAATAAACAGGAAGGGAGCCAAAGTGCACGAGGAGGTCAGAGCCGCAGCAAAGTGTGTGGCTCCAGTTGTATTTGGCACAAAACCACTTTCCAGATCTTGGACGAGGCAACATTTGAAGACAACGTTGTTGCTCAGTACATCACAGTCGTGTTGAGTTGCAGTTTATAATTTAACATCCTCACACACAACTCATTATAAACTCAAGTGGATTATAAAAAGTTAAAAATTAATGCCTTCATTATGGCATAATAAAAAACAGGCTCGGATCACAAGTACATTCCTGCCAGTTTAATCTGAATCAAAGCGTCTGGATGTGTTAGAAAACGGTTTCGGTTCCTCCACATGAGTCTGGATCAACCAACTGGACAGAACAACCGAGTCCTTGTCAGAGAGCTGCTGGTCCCCTCTGGCTTCATTTCATGTCTTACAACAACGGTTGATCACAGGCTTGGATGAAAGTTATTACTATCTGCCACCTTGACTTTAACCGCAGATCGAGTCCTTAACAAGAAGTGAACCTTTTTTTAAACGTAATGTTTAAATTCTATGTTGGATGTATTATTATAAAAAATAAACAAATACAAGACCAAACTAACACCACTAAAGGTATAATCATGGTCAAACAACACAGTCAGTAGCACAAGTACAGAGGCCATGTCTGAAAAAGCTGCCCGAACAAATAAACAGAACAGTACGTCCCATTCAAGACACTCTATGACGAGTCTCAGTTTGATCCGTTTCTGGTAACAGAGCAGTCATTTCAAGAGAGAGCTGGAATACCGACCTCAGGCGCTTACCCTCGGCTCGCAGACAGCTGTCTAGGTGTGCTCTAGGACTGCCAGCGCGAACTCACTGGATCAGAGTACAGTTGCTCTTGTGGGTGTGCTGGTGAGAGGGCGGTGGTGTGTCCGAGCGTGTACATGCACTGGAGAACGAGCAAAGACCAGAAATGACTTCTGCTGCATACGATCTACAGAAACACGAAGAGAAGCTGAGCTTTTTTGTCCATTTGTTGTTACTTTACTTGTGGTTCTGGTTGCACAGTGTGATTATTTGCTCCCACACATAAGTGCACGCGCGTTACATCACTCAGGTCAGTGCGCTTTATTAGTTCGGGCTTAAGGTCCAGCGGAAGATTTTATTGAGGTTTTACAGTGACGTAGCAGCAGTAGCAGCAGCGACAGGACGTTTCCTGTCCTGTAATCAAATCCGACTGTTCCTCTGTGAGGACCTGGAGTCTCCTTTTAGGGTGACGCCGCCATTCTGTCATCCTGTATCGGAGACATGCTGAACTTTAGTCTGTATCACAGGTCAAGCACCAGAAACACTGAAACCTACATTTCCCATAATACAACAGACCCCTGACTGGTGAATACAAACGCCGAACACAGGCCTTCTGTTAAACCTTTGGAAACTCAAACTGAGATAACCCGCAGTGACATCACTATGACCTTTCTCCAAAGACTCCTGGGGGGAAAAATTACACAACTGTCAAATACACCCAGCGATTACGTGACTTACATACTCTCATGTAGCTCAGCCGCGGCTTCATGTAGTTTGACAGAGCAGGTGTGTGATTGACTTCCCCCACAGCACCAGAGTCTGAGCTACTAGTCTGAAAGCTGACCGTAGGCGTAACAGCCACCACTGAATTCAAAAAAGAATAATTTATGAAGCAAAATTTTGGTTCAAACTAATTTTATTCTTCCAATATTATTATTTAACTCAACCAACTAACGCACATTTTTCACAGCAGTATAAAAGCACATCTTTTGGTGACACCTTCCTTATAGAGCCTTTGTTTCTGGACGGGAATCCCAGCAGTTAGTCACGATACCAGAGAGAACGAGTGGAGTTGGGATTCATATCCACGTTTACAATGTCAGACACTGTATGAAGAACAATTATAGCAATAAAACCAATCCACTTCATTATACTGTCCGCTATAATCTAACAGCTTTTGAACAATATGAATGAGTAACAAGCTTCATCCAGAGGAATTGTCCAATATTTATTGATTGATTGATTGGACTGTTTGGTGTGAAGGAAAAATGTGCTGCCTAGTGCATTTTGTGTTCAGCATTTACAGGTCACCCACCACTGTACAACAACCTTTCCATCGGTGTCAGTAACAGGACAGCGTGACTCAGAGCTCACACTAAACACACACACACCCATTAGACATATACAGTAATAGTCAACTCTGAGTGTTCAGGTGCCGCGACTGCTGCAGAGAGCATTCATTGAAAAACACGCCCAGAAGCTCAGCGAGACTCAGAAGGGTAATATGGTACCATACAGTAACCACCAGCCTCAGGACGAATTAGCTCCCGAAGGCACAGACGGTTGGTTTTTAGGCTGAAGTTTACGGAGGTGAGACAAAGTCACAGACTGAGTCTTAAGGTTGTGAATTGTTCACTTTCATAAATCTTTGAATTTGGAAAAGGAAATCCGGAGTCACTGGTGCCCAGGTGGCTGCCCTTGCAAGTTTGAAGTCATGATGCTAAGACACCTCCAGGGGTTTCTGGAGTAGACTGGGGAGCCCTGGGGCTACAAGTCTTCATGAATCACTCTGCGGCTGTGTTTGTCCAGCCAGGCCTGCAGCAGCGGCAGGTTGGTGTCCATCCAGCGGATGTTTTCCTCGATGGTCTCGTAGGCTTGCTGGATGCACCTCATCTCTGAGCCCGTCTCCTCGCTCAGAGAGCTGAAGAAGCTTCGCACCTGAGCGCACACAAATTACAGACGCTTAGATCCAGAACTACATAATCCACATCTGAACAAGCGTAAAAAAAAACATAGATTACAGCTTTATTAGATTAGATTACAGCAGGTTGTAGATCACAGTGGACACAGTCGTGTTTACCTCATCTAGCATCTCCCTCGTCGAATACTGGCTGGTCACTCCGTTCACCATGAAAGATACAGTGTTAGAGCCGAGGTCAAACCTGCCGTTTGAAAAACACAATTCAAGCAAATGTTGGAAGGAGTCTATCTGTTAAAGCTCACCCTCCATCAGACATGTCACTGAAATATAAAAACAGAGTTGAATAGACAGACTGACTTCTTGATCAGCGTGTTCCAGTGGGCTCGGAGGAAATCCCAGGCCAGTTTGTAGCCGTGGGGGTTCCTGCTGACGCCGACAATCACGTCTGGGAGGTCCTGAGTCTTCATCACCTCACCATGAAGGCTCTGCTCCATCATCCTGTGGAGAAGCACAGGAAAACGTACAGGATGGAGGAATTGAGCAGTAGGTCCACTTTAACCAGGGTTTACTGACGTGTCCCACTTCGCCTGCGATGTACGCACCACTGGAGCTTGTCCTGCAGCGGGCTGAAACTCATAGCACTCTTAAAGCGGCTTTTGACGGACATTTGCAATGAACTGCGGTACTGCTCGAAAAGGAAGTCCCACCCCTCCGGCGTTCGAGCTCCGATCATAAACACAGCCATCGACACATCGACGGGGAGGCTAAAAAACAGAGAAGACTTTACTTTAATGGCCATTACCAAACCAGTCATTCACTGGTGGGCTATCAAAGGCCGTCATCGCCAGCTGACCTCATGCTGCCATCGGAGTCCTTCCACTCCTGAAAGACCTTGGTGGCCTTGTTCAGACAAGGAGCATAGTTCCTGACACAGCCAAACAGCAGCAGGTAACTCCTCAGCATACGCTCAGACACCGATCCGGAGTCGGTCCACTCCTGGCGATCAATCAGCCCCCGGAACAGATTCACGATGTAACCCTGAGAGACACAAGGGGTCTCAGACATTTAGTACTTATATGGTATAAGTCATGAGTGTTCATATGTCTTCGCTAACCTTCATTTGGTTCTCCAGAGCAGCCATGTCTCTCTTCTCCATCAGTTTGTAGAGAGGTACGAGCTCCCTGAAGCCCTGCGTCACAGCCATGATCTTAGTCTCTCTGGACAGGTACAGCGACAGCTCCAGAGCCGTGTCCAGTCTCACCTTCCCTACACTGCAACCCGCAACACAACACACTGAATCTACCGCAGCTGCTGCGAACTGCAGCACAAACAACAGGCTCGTAGCACAGACCTGACCAGCTGGAAGACGTTGTGGATGAGGCTGGCTCGGTCGTTGCTGCTCAGCGCTGTGTGGTTGTGCTGCAGCAGCTGGATGATGGGGTTCCAGCCGTCGCCTGCGTAGTGCACCATGTAGTAGCCGCTCATGTTCACGTTGAACTTCACCCACTCCACCTCCTTCGGCAGGTACAAGACATCTGGACGAAGAGACAAGTGACGTGAAATGATGGAAATTGTGACTGAATCATGAATTCAAGAAGAATCGGCTTCATCACACTGGACAACACACTCACCATTTTTAGTCTTAAGCAGGAAGCGGTGGACGGTGTTGGAGTCGCTGGTCACGTAGGTCAATGGGATCTGCCACAGAAATCTATTCACACAGAGTGGTAATGAAAATGATTCACCTCATATTATTTATTTTTGAGGTATTTTTGAACATAACCCTTGCGCAGCCTTCGAGGGGTCAAAATGAAAATAGTTGGCGCTCTAAGCTCAAAAACCACACAAGGGTTGAATAGAACAGCCGCAGACAGAAGATAAATCACAACACGCTTTATCTAGATAAACTGTTGGATGAACTTGTTCATCAGACCCACACGTGTTCATTGCTTTGATGTAACACCCACGAAGGCTGTTTTATCCAAGCCCTGTGTGTTTTTTTGAGCTTTGAGCGCCCCCTAGTTTACAGTGGGGTCGATTCAACCCCTCAAAGGCCCCATTAGGGTTAAGAGTTAAATATATTATTAGCGTGGTAACATTTAAAAACGTCCTCCTTTGTCACAATCTAGTCATATAAAGCATAAAACCATGACTGGTGCTGGACAGTTTTACCCTTGGGTGAGGGAGGGGTCATCTGTCTTCAGGTAACGCTCCTGACTGAGCCTGACCTCTCGACCTCTGACCTCCACGGTGACCAGTGGGAAACCCTCCTGCAGAGTCCAGGTGTCCATGATAGCCTTGACGTCCAGCTCATCGCCCGAGTACCATTTCTGTGTGCACACAAACATGAATAAATTGGGGACCATTAGAAAGGTGAAAATAGAAAAACCTAGACCAGGATGACTGAGAACTTACAGAGGCTTCAGAGGAGAGGCCACGTTTGGAGCAGAATTCCTTGTGCTCCAAACGCCCTTCATCCAAACCATCAGACCTGCAGATCTAAAAAACATTGAACATAAACACAGACACATTGTGACCAGTTATTACCCATCATGCAGCAGTTTTCCAGGTAAAGGTGCTGGTTATTGCTGTAACTCACATTAGTCAGGCTCTCCCACAGGTGGCTGTTCACAGTGTTTTGGTAACTGTAGCGCTTCAGATAACGGATGATGCCAATTTCAAAGGCTGTGGGTGTCAGGAAGTCCCGCAGCATATTCAGAATACAGGCTCCCTGAAAAACACACACATAAATATAAATATATATATATACGTGAAGACTGATCAATACTTTCCGATGTGTTCATTAATTAATTAATTAATTAATTAATTTTCTTTGAAACAAGGCTGACCTTGTCATACGACACATCGTCAAACATCTCCTGGATCTGGGTGGGGTTTTCCACGGGAGTAGAAACTGGGTGGGAGGAGCTCAGAGAGTCCACCTCCATGGCCTCAAAACACTTCCCCAAGAAGAAGTCATCCTGGGAGACAGAAGAGCAACGTGAGGGTGCACAAAGCGATATGAATGAACCGTCTGGGTAGGAAAACAAACCCGTGATCTGCTCTCACCACGTGCAGCTCCGGGTAGGTGATGTCGAGAGAAATGAACTCCATGAACTTAGCGAAACCCTCATTGAGCCACAGGTCGTTCCACCACTCCATCGTCACCAGGTTCCCAAACCACTGAACAAGGAGGGGAACGTTTAAACGCACGTTTACGGGTAGAACACAGCTGCTAAGACATAACACAGACATTAGCTTGCGCATGACAGCAGGCCCCCTACCTGATGTGCCAGCTCATGGGCGATAACTTTGGTAATACCCAGTTTGTCTGAAGCTGAGGACTTAACCGGGTCAAAAAGGAGACCAGTCTCTCTGTAGGTGGTCAGTCCCCAGTTCTCCATCGCACCTGACTGGAAGTCAGGGATGGCAGCCAGATCTGCAGGAGCCAGGTGAGGAACACAGACAACGTCACCTAGTGGTCCCTTCTCTGACACGTTTAATCGTTTAAAGTGCCTCCAACGTTTTTCTAAAGGTTCATCTGCTGGTAATCTAATAACATTTAGCTACAATAATATGTTAATAAGCTGTATTTTCACACACCCTGTTTGGGAAGTGGGTAAGGAATGTCGAAGTAGTCATCGTAGAAGTCCAGCAGCTTCACAGCAGCATCCAGCGCGAAGGCCGTCTGGTCGATCTTCTCGGGTACGGCGTAGACTGTAATCTGAGGCGACGCACAACAAAGAGAAACACTTTACCACAGCAACACCACAGCTCGTGACTCAGAGAATAAACGAAGGCGCGGCCCCACCTTGACGCCGTGCTGGGTGGTCTTGCTCACGGACGAGAAGTCTGACACAATATAAGCCACCAGGTACGTGCTCATCTTCACAGTGGTGTCAAAGTGATCCTCCAGCAGACCACCTGGCAGCGCCACGGTTTTCACCTGGCGAACAAAACAGAGGTGAGCAGGCGCCTTAAAGCGTCGTGGTGGAATCTTAGTGGAGTCTCGTGCACCTTAGGCATGTTGGATATGGCGATGTGGCGCGGCTCTCGTGTGATCCGGATGGTGAAGTTGGCTTTAAAAGCGGGTTCATCAAAACAGGGGAAGGCTCCACGAGCAAAGGTCGCTTCAAACTGTGTGGATGCCAGGACCCTAATAATGGAAAGAATACCAGTGGAGATAATTCAACATAAGCTGTGAGACGACTGAATGATGCGGCTGCCGTAGCAGCAGGACAAGCCGTGTGTTCTTACCGCACGTCCCCGCCGCTGGTGCGGTAGCTGCTCTTGTAGAAACCGTGGAAGCTGTCGGACAAGTTGGCGGCAAACTGCAGCTGAACTTCATACTTCCTGCCTTTGGTCAGCACCGAGTCCGACACGAGGCCGAGCTGATGGAAACGGGGATACTCCAACACCTGAAGAGGCCTCGCGCCTTCAGGAGCCAGGAGCAGCACGTTGGATATCTGCATGTGCTTGGCGTGGAGAATGATGGCGCTGGTGTCTTCGTGCACATCCAGCTGGATGCGAACAACGCCAGTGAAGTCCAGGGTGGTCAGGTTGGGGTGGAGGGTCAGGTCATAATGGAGGGGGGAGATGGCGGTGGGAAGCCGCATGCGGTCCCAGGGGAAGGGCTGCCCATTGGTGGCCACGGGGGCGTCGGTGGCTCGGCCTTGGTTTGGCAGCTGTGCTCCTGAAGTGACATGACAGGCGACGCACAGCAGCAGCAGCAGGGGAGGAGATGGTAACATGGTGACAGTGGAAACAGAGAATCCTCTCACCTGCAACACAAACCATTATCTCAAGACTCGATGGAGCTTTAAGCAGCAGTTTCCTGGTTTCATCTGCACAGATATTATAGTGGGAGCGTTTTCTATGGGCCATGTTGTTTTTCACTTACTTGCCTACTAAAGGAATATTAGCTGTCACGTTTTTATTATGAGTCTCAAAGACTAAACTGACGCTAAACACAGTACGGAAGACGATAAACGCTCCAACGTGACAGGTGACCTGACAAAGCGATACTTTCGTTATTTCCGTAGAATCGTTCCCGGAAGTCTTATAGAAAAAAGACACTATTTAGCAAAACGGAGGTGTTTGAGCGATAGTTCAACAGACACGTCTTGAATTATTTTTTTTAAATTACGCATGTTATCACTAATTATTTCCACTCACCGCGTCGTCTCCTGCGCGCGACACAACGCAAACAATTCAAGAGTGAAAGCGAAAGGGTGGCAGCAGGAGCCGCTGCATGCTGGGAAACTCCAGCGGAACCATGGGCCCTGCGTCCGCCCGGATCTGTGGCGGTGGCGCACGAGCCGCTGCACCGCGGACGTCAGAGCCACAAACCGTGCGCGAGGCAAAAACAGAGACGTCCACACAACAGGAAGTTCCGTGTTGTGAGCTGCAGGGACCCTTTCAACCGCTGGAGGTCACTGTTGCTCTGGAAAGTGTACGGTCGGTTTCTTGGATTTGGGCGATACAAAAACAACTTAAAAACATGAACTTGACCAAAAACAAAAAACAAAAACGTGACATGTTTGTGCAGAAATCTAAAATGTTTTGGTGCTGTTGAGTTAAAATATGTAAAGATTCTGGAGAAAGAACGACTTAAAATTTAAAACTGTTTATTTTTTTTCTAAAATCAGAGAAAATGAACATTTTACTCTCATTTGATGTGTTGTAAACATTAAGACCTGTGGTGAACAAAATCAGTTCTGATAAACCTCATTAGCTGTAATATGTCTAATCCATAATAATCCATAAACAATATACCACCATTGTTTACTGAATATTAAATAGTAACTGATAAAAACATGCAGTGAGTAATTCAGCTTTAGTATTTGACTCTAAACTGTCCTGGAGAATAAAATGGAAACAAGTACAAGTACCTCACTATTTAACTATCAGCACTAAATCACTTAGCACTGATTTAATACATTTATTAAAATAAATAATAAGAATTTCTTTTAAACTTATCTATCAGCTTTACCTGTCCTGACCCAGCACACACACAAAAACATACAAGTCAGAGTTGCTGAGCGTTTCTTCAGCTGGTGTGATGTGTGGTCCACAAGCTTCATTAAATCCCCTGTTTAACTACAGATGGATGAATGACACTGGACAGGTCAAAGTGTGGGCTCACCGTGTGTAAAACCAGCAGAGTGTGTGAAACCAGAGAAAGACAACATGAACAGTTCTAGAGAGTTCTCTAAAAAACTGACTGAACTTGCTGAATCCTGCACTTAGAGACACTTTTACATCCTGAACATTTCCAAATCACAATTTATAGAAATATTGTGTGTAGATCTGTAGAAATAAGTTTAATATGAAATGAACAAGGAGCCCCTGAATATCTCCTTACATAATTTTTATGTATTAAGAAAGAGTGGATTTACAAGCGTGTTTCACTAACAGGGTTAAAGTCCAACTCATCTGCAAACATTAATGAGTAAACTTTACAATGAGCTCATCTGCTTATTGGAGGCCACTTTAGCAGCTGTGCTGGTGTTGCAGCGATCATTTAGGAGTCAGATCGTGAGGAAGCTCAACTCTTTGACAGAGGATCTCACCTTAGGCCAGAGAATGATAAAACAGCTGCTAATTGGGATTTTATGTGGCGCAGCCGCGCTGACCGTCGGCATCCTGATCGGCCACTTTGGCATCACCAAGAGCAGCAGCTCAGCACCATCCTGGGTGCAGGATGTGGCAAAAGATATAGATGAGAGCCTGATTGAGAAGTTCCTGTCTGAGGTGGACAATATCCAGATTGAGGGAAACCTAAGGTGAGCTGATAAACAATCCAGTTATATTTCTGTCATCCTTCCAGCAGCAACCAGGTTTCATGGATTCATGGACACGTTGACAGATTTTACAGATGTACAGTGTTTTCTCAACAACCTGTTCTCAGTTTTAGACAATACAATGTCCAGTTTATTGACATGAACATTTCTTTTTGTTCCTCCTCAGGGAGTTGACCAAAGTGCCCCACATGGCCACCACAGCCGGAGATGAGCAGACTGTGCAGCTTATGCTTAAGAGATGGCAGGACCCTGAAATGGGTCTGGACCAGGCCTGGAGAGAGGAGTACATGGTCTACCTGTCCTTCCCGGACCCCAAGAAGCCCAACAAGGTCACAGTAGGTGAGTCTACATGGAACAGGGATGTCACAGTGTCCCTTCCTACTGAGCGTGTGGTGTAGCAGTAAGACAGGACGTAAATCACCTATAAGGAATAATTTCATTTTTAAAAAGCTAATTTATAAACAAAACGCTACTGCATTTAAGACTGAACCAGCTGATCGTTTCAGTGAGTCCGTCCGATACGGTGCTGCACGCCATCAGAGAAAAAGAGAAGCCGTACACTGCAGACCAGGAGGATCCTGAGGTGGTTCAGCCATACGCGGCTTACTCCCCCGCCGGACACGCCAAGGTAAAAAGCTGCCTAAGAGTGGAACTAATTACTGACAATTTACCACATGAAAGTGATGAATATATGATTTTATATATATATAATTGCATACTTTCTGTCACACCATAAAACATGATTTAGTGGCTCACACCATATACTTACCCGTGATAACCTTTGAACTTCTGTGAGGGGACAGATAAGAGAAATGCCTGCGTCATTCATTCATTTACGTTTTGCCTGATAAACTGGATTTGATGATTCCAGACATCAACCTGCTGTGGTGCTTGAGTAAATCTAATGTTTTGGGGATGACTTGTTAAAAATAGAACCTTTGAATTGTTACAGATGATTTTCACACATGTCCTAAATTCCTGTTGTGTTGTAACTAATGCGACGTTAAGTTGCTTGTGTTATCAGGTATTGTTAAAGTGATTGGCATGTTCTGATGTGGACATAGTTAAACTATTAAAAGATTCACAGCTGAGACGTAACAATCTTATCTGCGAACATCAATTTCGAGGAGACTGTGATAAGAGATAAGTTTAGTTAAAGACAAAGATGTGTCTGTATCTTATTGGAAATGATAAATTATGGAAAACACATCCAGTTTAAATGTTTTTATCTTTCACTACTTTTTCTAAATTGAATACATCCTGGGATTTGTGTTTCGACATTTGTGGTGGTTTTAGGGGAGACTGGTTTACGCCAACCAGGGGACACCAGGTGACTACCAGCGACTGAACCAGACAGTGGATCTCAGGGGAACCATCGCCATCACTAGGTACGGTGGAGCAGGACGAGGAGCTAAAGTGAGTTAACCCAAAACGCAGAAATCACTGTCACCGTTTAAAGCTGGACTGAGAGCTACCAAGGTCCTTTACGCTGAGCAGGCCATCAACGCAGCCCCCTACGGTGTCGCCGGCGTGCTTGTGTACACAGACCCCTTGGATATCAACGATGGCGTCATGTCGGACGCCAGCGAGACGTACCCTCACTCCTGGTACCTGCCACCCTCTGGTGTGGAAAGAGGTTCCTTTAACGGTCAATTTGGAGACCTGCTGACACCCTACCTGGCTGCAAAAGGTACCTACAGTAGTGACTTGTGTAAGAATGCAGTAGGTTTGCTGTAGTAACGCTGCCCTTTAGCTCCCATCCTATCAAAGAGGGGCCATTTACTGTCCCTCAGCTACACGTAAAGATAAAAACAGGCCATTTTACTGCAGCTTTTATCTTTTTCTTTGCAGAGGACACCTACAGAATTCCAGCGGAGAACATCACCGGGATCCCTCCCATACCAATTCAGCCCATTGGCTTTGAGGATGCCTACATATTAATCTGGTCTGTAATAGACACGTTTCGTTGTGGCAGCGACTCACCCCGACATGTTAACTAATGGACTCCTTTCATTTCTTCTTTGGTCGATCAGTGCACTGGATGGAGAAGCTGCTCCTTCTAACTGGCAGGGAGGGTTCAACTGTACCTACAACTTAGGCGGCCCAGGGTTCAAACCCACATCTGCTTTCAATGGCAGGTAAAGAGCCGTGAATCTGCATTTTAAAACTGCGTCCTCTGTGTGTGTGTCTCTTCCTTCATCTGAATGTATGTTCCAGTGATGTGCAAATGGACATTTTCAACCATGAAGGGATAAAGAACTCCTCCAATGTGATGGGAGTGATCAGGGGCAGTGTGGAGCCAGGTGAGACTGCTCAAGGTAATGCAAACCATCAGTATCTGGTTTGGGACTGGGTTCTGACTGAGTGCGTGTTCGCAGACAGGTATGTGATCTATGGGAACCACAGGGACAGCTGGGTTCACGGTGCCATCGACCCGAGCAGTGGGACGTCAGTCATGCTGGAGCTGAGCAGAGTGCTGGGCCGGATGGTGAAGCAGGGTGAGGAGAGTCATGGAGCACAGCCTTGAACAGCCGTCACTGTAGATGGATGGGTAGAAACTGCACGGGGCCGGGGAAGCAGCTGATCTCTGTTCCTCTCTGCGGCAGGCAAATGGAGGCCTCGCAGGTCCATCATCTTCGGCAGCTGGGGAGCAGAGGAGTTTGGACTTATTGGATCGGCAGAATACACAGAGGTGATTTTCAGTTATTCCACAGAATCATGCACAACATGAAGCACGATATGTCTGCTAAACTGAACTGTCCTGTTTCTCCAGCAATACTTCACCAAGCTCAGCGAACGCACCGTCGCCTATATCAACGTGGACATAGCTGTTTTTGGTAAGAGCTGCTCCGTGTACACGCCTCAGTCTCTGGCTGAGCCCAGACAGACCTGGCTCGTGTAGATACCCAGCATTCTTTCATGCTCCACAGCTAATGCCACGCTCAGAGCGTCCGGGATGCCGTCGGTGCAGAACGTCATCTTCACTGCTGCGAAACAGGTGAAACACCACAGAACTAACACACCTACTCTATTATCCACGCACCACTAACCGTTCACGTGTGTGATTGTGCTTCAGGTCGATGCACCTGGACTGGTCTCCACGTCTGTTTATGAGAACTGGCTACGCTACTCCAACAGGACCAGCCCGGCCCTTGGACTCATTCCCATGTAATGAGCTGCAGTTACACCTGGAGTCATCGATGATAATTTGCAGCTGACAACACAGAAATATGGATAAAACATAAATGATCATAAAACATAAATGACCCGCTCAAAGAAGTTCTTTGAGACAAAGAAACAATCCATGAGTTTCTGTGTCCTTTAACAGACTGGGGCATATGACAGGAGCAGGGAGCGACTACGCTGCCTTTGTGCACTACCTGGGAATCACGTCCATGGATATTTCATACACATACGACAGGGTAGGACCAGCTGTCCCCATTTACTGTCTCATATTATTGCCGTAATGTACTGTAGATACTGTGGCTGTCAATCACTCTTCAGTACATTGTTCACCTTCTTGATTCCTGTCACCTGCAGAGTAAGACAAATGCTCGGATTTACCCAGCATACCACACAGCATACGACACCTTTGACTACGCCTCGAGGTTCATCGATCCAGGCAAGCAACGCCGTCCCTCTGGGTATCACCTCGTGGAGCCGAACTGAACATTTTCCCAGCATTCACGTGTAACGTTTTCCCTCAGGGTTCATCAGTCACCAGGCCATTGCCAGGACAGCAGGAAACGTCCTGATCCGCTTGGCTGACAGTCTGCTGTTGCCGCTAAACTGCAGCGACTACGCTGAGGTTCTGGAGGAGTATCTCAAAACAGCAGAGTCTCTATATCAGGAGCAACTGAGCGCTCAGAACATATCCATGGGTACGAACAGGCCTCACAGCACTGGTGATTATGTACTGGTGAACTAACCGGATGCTGGGAGCCTGCAGTGACGTCTGTGTCGTTTCAGATCCACTAAAACGTGCAGTGGCCAACTTTCGAAGTGCAGCTTCTCATTTGGATCAAGTTATTCGCACTTCAGACCTGGCAAATGAAACGTAAGCACACACTCTACGCACACAGACACACTGTTGTCTCCTTTAATTCCAGTCACCCTCTTCTCGTAGGCCGCTGAAGGTCCGAAGAATCAATGACCAGCTCATGCTACTGGACAGAGCTTTCTTGAACCCGTTGGCCTTCCCAGATAAATATGCATACAGGTAGGAAACTGTCTGTAGTTACATTTAGTCACAAGACACGTGAGGCTGATTTCCCATGATGGCTCTTATTTCTCACACACTCTGCACTGGTGAAAGTAAATTTCTGATTTATTTTTTTTGTGTAACACAATGTGTCAGGATGTATCTTTGTTATTTGCTCAGCTGCCTGTTGTTGTTGCACCACTTCTTATTTCCATGCAGACACCTCATCTGGGCCTCGAGTAGCGCTGGCAAGCCGACATTCCCGGGTCTGGCCGATGCCTTTGCCCAGGCTGAGTCGTCGGGTCAGTCCAGAGACTGGGAGAAAGTCCACTACCACGTGTCAGTGCTGAGCCAGTCCATCGATGGCGCTGCCCAGACCTTGGTTGATGTGATCTAGATGTAGATACATTAGGCCTCTGTTGTGTGAGTGTAATGCAACAGAAAGGAAGGCCTCGTGGGTTTGGATGCTGAGCTGTAACACCAAAACCTGCCACCAGGGGTCACAACGTGTTGGAACAGAATCCTATAAATCAAGTCAGCAGTTGAGGTCTTGTAATGGCACAAGTGGAGCAGGAACAGAGCCAAAAGGAAAGACAAATCCATCCAATCACCTAAAATTATGTCTGCCGATAAGCACCTAGAAGTAATAAGTTATCTTTAAGTGAGAGGAAACTAAGGTTTAGAAACTAAGGAGATGGAAAAAAAAAAAGTAGAGGAAAATTGGGTTCTCCTCTATTAATCGATCCCATGTCAGGTCGTCCAGTAAACACAGGTCTCTGGGTAAAGGTGGCAGCTTAAAGTCGCACCCATCTGAGAGCGGAGCCACAGTAGAAGCACGACTTTGGAGCAGCATCATGTGTAAATGAATAACTGTGTTTGTATGGGTTGGGGTGGGGGCTGTTTGAACCACTATTTTTAAACCAGGAGCAGATCAGGGCTCCTCAGGCCTTAGGTTATTTATACATTCCCTCCTCCATTGTGGGTCACAGGGAGGTCGTGGCACCTTGTAGCATTTGCTGGGTTAACAATACAACACCTGTTCTGTTCTGTTCAATGTAGACAAGGAGCAGGATCAGCCCAAACCCCACTGTTATCAAAGCATTCTGTTTTAAAGAATTTAGCTAGTTATGTATTCAACGCATGGTCAGAAACAACAAAGAGGCCACTCGCCAGTCACAGAGTTTATTCTTTTAAATATACATAGAGTTTTTTCTCCCCCCCATTAAATACCCTCCCATCCTTCCCTCCCTCCCCCCTTGTTTTCCCCTCACTCTCAGTTCTCTGCTTTTGCTATACCCTCCTCCAGAGAGAGACAGAAAGCTCGTCCGGCTGAAAAACACACTCTACTTTGTGCAGTATATTGCTTATTAAGACATTTGCGAAAACATAAATTAAAAATACTACAGCTTGTCTTTTTTTCCACTTTCTGCTCCAACATCACACTGCTCTGACCAGAATCTAAAATAAAATAAAATTTTAAAATAAGAAAACACCACAGTGTCCCTCAGTCTGGCTACACACATGAACTGGTTTCCCCCATCTTACCTGCCGCGGTATTGCTACACAGTGGTTGTTACCATGATCAGCGTAACAAGACAAATGTATTCTATTCACATGTCCTGAGTTTGGTCAGGTTTGGTGTGTTTCGTTTTTATGAATTCAGGAGACATCTAATCAACCAATTTGAATTTTCAGCCTGAACTTAACTAGTGTCCCTGCTGCTGCTCATCTCCTCTCTGCAGGTCAGAATGTGCGCGACTGTGTGAAGGGGAATAAACATCTTGTCATTCACCTCACTGTCAGGCACGTGCTTATCGTCTGTGGCCAATCCAAAGTTGTGGACATGCTTGGTCCAATGAGGCGGCTCAAGCTGCAGGCAGAGTGAAGGACAATGTGACACGGCACTAGAGGAAAATCCAGGTGTTGAAGTCACAAGGCATGCACGTTAACACTGAACTCAGAGTCACCACCAGAATTGTGTATGTGTTGTGTGTGACTGGTGCAAGTCAGCATCTGTCTTTGTACAAATGAAGGTGTAGGATAAAGTCCTGCTTTTAACTGCCTGTACGACTGCTACCACAGAAATCTTTTATATCTTCAGTGAATGAAGGACACAAGGAATGCCATGTCCGGTTGAGTGACGGTTTGGAGAATTAACGCATAAAAAGGGACCTTTCCATTGACTACCACTGTATCAGATGTGTGTGTGTGTGTGTGTGAGTGTGTGTGCGCGCATGTGGCGTGTCTCAACGGGTCTTATCAGGTTTTGTGTCCATCATTCTAGCAGTCTCTTTGCTTCCCTCCCTCCCTCCTCTTTAGGAAGCACAGGAGGGGCTGCATCGGGAAGGGTCAAGGGTCAAACTGGGGTCACACCCGCCGGGAGTATTTTGGGTTTCTTGGCACCTCGGTGAAAGATTTCAGCTCATAAGGGATCCCTGTGTCCACTTCTATGGATTTGCGAGAGAATAGCAGCCGGATATCGTTGTGCAAGTAGATCTTCCCAGATTTGGAGCTCTGGAATCTGAGAGGGCCAGGACAAGAACACTTCAATGAAAAGTGTGTTGAAACAAAGCTTTAAACGAGTAGTTTGCAAAGATGTTTTAGGCCAGACCTGAGATGGATCAGGTAGCAGAGAATCTTCTTCCTGTCTAGCACTCCGCTCCCTGGAGTCACCTCGGCTCTCCCCTCAACCCCCTCCTCCACAGGCACCAGGAAGATGCGGTGGCGCAGGAAGGTCATGTGATTGACGGGCATGTCACCAAAGTTGTAGGTCACCAGGAACATCTTCACCACAGTTTTGTTGGGATTAAATAAGGTCTGAGGAGATACACCAGGCCAAAGAGCGATTCAAATGGGAAATATAGGAAAGAGTTTAGAGTAGGAAAGGTAACATTAGTGCTTTGTAAATCATTTAAAAGCTGTGCTAACACTGATGAAATGTTTTTGTGGGAGGAATGGCACAGGACTCACCACTTGAATGGTCCCTGCTTTGGGTATGCTGTATCCTTTCTTTCCAAGAGGCTCGAGGGTTATCACTCCCTGTAAGAGGCAGACACACAGACACGAAACTAAATAAACATCCTTTAACGATTTAATGATGAAATAACGCCCATTCTTTGGCACATTCTAAGAGCAGTGAACAGAACACTAGCATCTGTGTTCAATAAGCTGACATTCAATGGGAGCAGCAAAATGATAGCAACAGGAATAACAGTAATTTTGAGTTTGGGTTTGTTCCACCGCTGAGATACATTGCGCTGTAATTACAAAGGCTACAGCGTGACATAAAAAGCAACTTTGCTAAATGCAATTAACAGTTCAAAGAGCTGAATCATAAGAAGTCTCAACAATTCAAAGTCAGCATGAGCCATGAAGCAAAGAAAGTGAAAACAGCTGGTGTCCAAATGGGCCAATCTAACAGCGGACACGGTGCCAGTAAGCAGCGCTAAGGCTCTGCACAACCTGCCTATGAGCTGATCAGAGTTCGGTCTCATGTTTTAGGATTTTATATGTGATGAATTAAATAGGCCACATATGTCTGTGGAGGTTCTCACTTATTGTGAACACACCTCGTCTAGTTCTGAAGAAACAACCACACGTCTTCTTGTAGCCAATGCTGTATTTATTTCTTACTGTTTTTGGAGCTCACTACTTTTGCTCTGTTTTGCTTTTAGTGACTTTATTTCAGCAAACAAACTACCAGTAAAGTGGAAAAATCCATCTTGGTTTTCTGTTGACGCTACTGTTTGTGCTCGATGAAGCACAAACACAACCGCAGACACACAAACTGACCAGGAAGGGTGAGGGCGCACTGTGCTCTGAGATGTCGTAGTATGTAACCTGCACAGGCAGGGTGACATGCTGGGGGCAGTAGGAGCCGCTGGCACCGATCTCTGCCGTGAAGCCTTCGATCTGGCCCGATGGGGAGAATCGTCCCTTTAATATGGATTCCTGCGAAACACAAACACCGGATCAGAATGATTACAACAGGAAGGAAACGCCTCATTCTCACTAGATACCAATCGTAATTCAATACAATACTGTCAAGTCTGTCGGCTGAAATGTTTGTCGTGTTACTTATGTTACTCGTCCAAAGCTGCAGAAAGAATTTTTAAAACGTGAACCTCAAAGTTGCCGAGGAGCGATCTGCTGATTGAAGATGAGGGCCAGCCAGAACGTGCGGAGCGGCCGGAGTCTGCGTGTCTGCCGCTGCGAAGCTGCCGACTGCGTTCAACCACAGACAAACAGAAAAACCAGCGGTTAGTGGTTTGGATTACATTATATTGTCTCACTCAACATGTCACACACTTCTGGATGTGTCTGAGTATTTAAGTCCACACGCAACCCTTTCATTTAGAAACAGTAAATCTGACACTAAGCTGAGTTCAATCATTAAGGTGTGACTGAACCTAAAATGTTCTCTTAATTCCTTTACGAACTCTGACCTTTCTTACATCAGTATTTGAAAATCACATCACATAGCTGTCAAAAGCATGGCTCACCTTTTTAGCCGCAGCCCACTTTTAAGACGCCTCGATGATCTCGTACAGTCGGTAGAAGTCTGAACAGAAAATTAGAATAAAGGAAACTGTGAAGCTTTGCTTGCAATTTTAAAATATTTCAATTCAGAATAAAGACAGAAATAAAGACCCTGAGAGACATATGGTTGTGAAATTGCGTGTGTCAGGTGTCTTCTTACTTACTATTTCCCCGCTGCCGTTCATGATAAAGTCTACCCAGCTGTTGGATGGCTCTCCCCCAGCCAACCCTGTGCTGCCTGCAAGCCACTGGCCCACTGCAAACCTAAGCCTACTGGTTTCAGCTAGTGCTCAGGTCTTTGTCAGCGTATCATTCTGTGTCTTTAATATCCTATCCAACCTTTCTCCAAGCCTTTAAGTCTCTCTTACACCTGACTTCACGTCATTCCACCTTCCTGTGCTCCTCTGACAGATTCACTAAACGACTCTGGTAACAATGACCAACAACTCTGGATGAAACCCAACTGGTGAAGCCTATTGTCTCCATTAACACACTGGTGTAGAGAACAATCGACGCTCCCTCAATGGGCTTTATTCTGGAGCTACTCAGCCTGTTCTAGCATGATGTGATAATCACTTCAACCATCACTCATTCCCTCAGTTTGCTTTTCCAGGACTTGCATCTCACCATCACCGTCAAACAGCTGTTCTGTATTATATCTAATTTCTAAGAGAGATGCTTAATGTGTGTTAGTATGTGAGCGTGCTGACCTTAGGCTGATCCCATGCAGAGGGTAGCAGGTGGTTCCAATAAGGCGCAGCCTTTGCATCAGTGCTGCGACATGAGGCTGGACCCAGTCCCTGAGCCAGCACTGAAAGCCTGCTTCTCTTAGATGTGGACGGTCCCTCATCTTCGGAGCATGACTCCCCTGTGTCGCTCGGGGACAGAAGCCGTTTTTTGGCCGGCCAGTGGCCTCCAGAGGATAAACGATGGCCGTTAGTGCTGGGAGTTTTCTCCCAGGATGCCAGGCCCTTAGAAGCGGCGGAGGAGGCAGCCTGGGTAGCACTTCGCTCAGGTGGGGAGGATTCAAGTCCAACATCCCATTCAGTGGCCTCCCCGGGCTCCTGCAGCTCTGTGTGGTGTGGGGGGGAGAACGGACCCGGTGGGCTGGTGGGACTGGTAGGGTTCGGGGTCTCATACGTGGGCATTTCATACAACTGGGTGTTGGGTTGTCCTCCAGATGACCCATTACTACAGCCATCATTTCCAGGACTACCTAGTGAGTAAGTGGGTGTACGGCTACCGTTAGACGGCTCAGTTCTGACTGAACTTCCATGGGAAAGGCCTGGGTCACAGAGATGCCCATGTGGGTCACACCTTTGAGGCGATTTAGGTGACAGTGGAGCAAATACATCAGGAATGGGCCTGTCGTGATTGTGCTGAGCTGGACGGCGAGAAGGGTTGTGAGTCGGGGAGAGGGGCGGTGACCTAGGTAACACTCCCCCCTCAAAGTCTCTGTGCTCCATTTGTGTGCAAGAGTATACAGAACCAGAACCCCCAGGGCCCATCGCTAGCCCCATCCCAACACCTTGAGCTGGGGCTGGCCCACATAGCATCCCTCCCTCCAATACCTCCCTGTCTGAGGAGTCCTCCAGGTGAGGGCGCTTGTGAGTCAGCTGGGGCTCCTCTAGCCCCCTTTTAACACCCAACCGAACAGACCTCTGCTGGGCATCACTTTGAGATTCTGTGGAGGTAGAAAATCCCCCCAGCTGGGAGAAAATAGAGAGTTGGTAGACCTTTTGGAGCCGCAGTTCCTCCTGGCCAAAGTGTCTGGGTGCTCCCGGTCTGACCCCAGGGTCTAGGTCCTGTGTTGTGGATGGAGGCAGGTCCCCCTCCTGGGCTGGAAGCTCTAACGGGGGCTTTTTGTGGGCTAACTCCACATGAATGTGCCGCATGGTTTCTATATTGTGAGTCCTGGCTAACTCCTGTGCGAAAGGGTCAAGTGGGTCGTCACAAGTGCCAAGAGACCGAGCAAGATGCTCCACAGAATTAGGAGGTCCTAAAGTGCCAGCTGTGATGTCAGACAGTGTAAAACAGGAAGCTGAGCTGCACAGCACCTGAGAGGAACAAATGACAGCATTAGCATTTCAAACAGCACTAATGTAATAACATGTCCTCTCACAGAGTACGTAGGGTTTCCTGTCTAGTGCAGAGGAGAGCACCGATAAACAACGTGACAAACAGATAAACACAGCAAGGAGCAGATCATACTTATATGAAACACTACTTAAACATACTGCTTATTTATTTTAATAAAGAAAATACAGTTATACTAATATACGTAACACTGACTCGCTCGTAGCCCTGCTTTCATTACTGTAACAGCAGAGGAATGTTATTTCAGTGTTGTTTAAGACATACTGTCTTGACAACGACTTAAACAACTATGAGCTCACTGCAAAAGAAGATGTGGGTACCAACGACAATATAGAGACATCTGTCTCCTGTCTGAAGTGAAGGACACACTGGATAAAATGTGTATCTCACCTCTGTGCCCATCCTTGCCTAAATCTGAACGTGCTGACGAGCTGCATCTGGCACAACATCTGGAGTTTTTGTTTGAAATGTCCTACTAAAGGAAGATGTCTCTCTTCATGGCAGCTGCCACAGAACACTGACAACATCCCAAGACAGGTAATCAGCAAGGACTCCAGAGGAAGCTGGAGCTATGACCTGTGGAGAGTAAAAGTGTTTGTCATGCATGCACGTTGAACAGCTCGGATATTTCTGTGAATAAAATAAGTCTGGTGTTTGAACTGGGCAGGCAAAAAACTGCTCAACACACATTGTGCAGCTACTTAATATACAATGGTCTGTAATGAGTGACTTCAACAGGTCAACTCATCCTCCTTACTGTAGCGGCGGAGTGTCAGTAATTTCGGAGGCTTATGAAAGGAAATGTCTGTGAACAGCAGTGGGATTTAACTCTAGTTGGGCTCCCTCTGTGATTGGCTGATCGCCAGACACGTCCTCTTTGGTTTCCTATGCGCAGGGTGTGGCACCGTTGTGGCATCATGACAAGATCATTCCTCCCAGAGTCCCTGATGTGACAGACACACAGAAACAAATGCAATCAATAGGTAGTCAGCTGCTTTCACTTTACTGTAAGTCCTGACAACAGACGGTCACAGAATGCATGTAACGTTAGAAATGACCCGAACCGAAGGAGATCTCACACTCCCACAAACCAGTTGACATTTGGACAGACGTACACTGCAGACAAAGGCACAAGTTGTCCAAACATGGCAAGTCAGGAAGCAACTATATAAGCTCATAACTCGAAAAGAACACAAAAAACGTAATCCGAGTAATATTATCATATTATCTTTAGTCCGTTTTAAGTCACGGCTTAACACCTATCACTTGCATTTCCACAGCTAACTCTGGCACTAGATGGTGCTACGCCATGAAGAGAAGTGGGCTGTTTCCTGACCCACTTGGACCAGAACTTGGCAATGTGAAGAAGCGGGGTGTGGGGCTGGAGTCACAGTGGGCTGTCACCATGGCAACCAGCAGCCCAAGGATAACAACTCCTTTGTGCTTGGCCACAAAGAGAAAAAGGGAGAGAGAAACGGGGTGGGGGGTTGGACGGTGCTGGAGGGGCAGAGGAAGATGGGATGCTGCTCTGGGAAAATAACCAGAAAAGCAACCGAGTGGTTGTTCTTCATGAGGTGAGCGCAGCGATGTTTCAGCACACGGTGCTGAAGGCCTCTGTGCTGTTACCCTAAAGCAAGCAAAACGATCAGAGGCAAGTGTTGTGCTGGAGTCACATTTGACTCAAAGCTTGAAATGCAAGTTTTTAAAAGCCAGGAAAGTGACTCTGACTACCAGCCTGCTGTCACTTATTAGCAATGTAGTAAAAAAAGAGCTGATTCCCATTTAGACCTGCATTACACCCTGTCCCTTCTCTTTTTCAAGCAGTTCCCTTTGAATCATCATGTTGAATCACTCAATGACGCACGAGGACTCAAAAATGACACAGTCCTGAAGATTAAGTAGTGACAGAAAAAAGAATTGCAGACGGCCAGAGCTGCTTTGGTCATTCTGCACCAGAATGAAGGGCCTGTTGAATGGAATACAGCATGTGATGATTAAATGTGCTGCACTCAACTGTAGGGGACCTGCAACAGCTGAGAATGCTTCGCAAATGGCCTTTTCATCAACATTCACTGTGCGGCAGAGGTTTTCGTTTTGCAGCCTACAGTTTCAAGAAGAACGAAGGAATCATCTGTCAAACACGAGACACTAAGAGAGAGAAACGGGCAGAATGCACATGATATACAGCAGCATCCTGCAGCATAAGAGTATCGTTATTCATTCACCCACCCAGTATGGAAGGCTTTCACAGATTAAATGTTAGTAACTTACACACAACTCACAGTCTAAATGCCCTAACTTTACTGTTTCAGTGATGGCTTGTTTCCTAATGATTATACTGAACAAGAGGTGACATGCCAGTATGGCTATGTTTAATAAAGTCACACATTCACTGCTGCTCTAAAGCTGGAAATGTAGAGCATGGGAATGTTTTGCCATCATTTCTAAGGGTGGGGAAGAGCCAAACCACAACTCGCCTTGTCAAGCAGGGATATCTGGTTAATTCCATTACCAATTCAAATGAGAAGGGATAAGCACCGTGACTTGTGTGTGAGAAATAAATGAACACAGCACAAGGAATCGTCCCTTCTTTTGACCTCCTCCTGAGGACAGGTGGCTCTTAAGAGCAGGCACCTACAGGTGAACTCAGGAACTGGGGTGGGGAAGAATGGGAGAGGACTCTGCAAAGATTAATCACAATCATCTTTGCCTGTGACAGAGCTCTGTGGCAGCACCTACGGGCTGTCTGCAGGGTCCAACCCCTGCTCAGGCCTGATCCAGAGACAGCACAGGTGGGGGAACACTCCACACAGCAAGGCTTCAGGTTGCTGGGTGTGTGCGCACCTGCCCCCATAGAAGTTTCTTTACTGTTGGCACTTATTCTACTTGTAAAATGTGATCTGTGCAAAATGTGCATGGCCTGTGAGCACCCGCTGCATGTCACGCACACAGTCAAGGATATTAAAAACCACATGCGCAGCAGTTGTCTGATTACAGGTCATGTTACCGTTTTTTTTGGGCTAGATTGTAAATCTGCCAAACAAAAGTATTAAAAAAGGTATTGTTTTTCACGGGTTCTGTCATTGATGCTGTCATATCCTTTAGCGAAACATAGTAAGCTGCAGTGTGTGTATAAGTCGCGTGAAAAGACTTTAAGAGGAGATGTAGTCATGGGGTCAAAGGTCAAAGGCCATATGTCCGTCATTGGGTCACATGACTTGGAGCACATCAGGAGTCCCAGAGGGAGAGGTGGTGTTAAAGTCTACAAAGGCAACCAAGAGTCTCTAGCAATTCACCCTGAGACACTCATCATTCAGTGGAAGGCGGCTGATGTGCTAGTATGTGCTAACACATGGAGGATCAGTCAGTGAGCTTTGCTAAGAGTTCTGCTCTGTAAACGCTGAAACGTTGCACACGGATGGGATGAGACGCACACAGAAGTAAACACAGACGTGTCATTTGAGGTTTGCCAGTGACACTCTACTAGAAACCAGCTGTCAGTTAAATGTATGGATGTGAAGAGGACAGCGGCCACTGCTGCATTTTGTCCACATTATATAGATACGTAGCAGATCTAAAACATTCAGCTAGGATTCACATGCTCTAAGGCTTTGCTCTCATTAGAAGATGTGGTTTGCCACAACAACTGTAACTCACAAACAACTAAATAATTAAAAATGTGTTGGCTGGATAAATCACATGTCAGATACAGAAGGAAGCCTTCTGTATCTGACATCAGGGTGGGATTAATACTCCCTGTTTCAGGTTTTTCCCTTTTGTGAAAATCATCTCTACTGTAGCTGCTCGGCTGCACGTCGCTGTGTCCTCAGCCTATAACAGCTGTGTGATCGCATCAGCACAAAGTTAGCAGCCTCCCAAACGCTCAGATCGTCTCATCAACTGTTTGCAGAACTACTCCCTGGGCCTGTGCTGCGCCTGGACAATGATAAACCATCACACTCCACACTTAATGTTCTTCTTCTCAAACAAAAAGTAGTTGAAGCCCAGTGCTCCTGCAAACAGTCACCTGTTGAGCAGCTGATTAGTCACTCAGAGTTTGGAAATCTGATGTCACTGTGTGCAAGGGGATGGAATAACAGCACACTCTGTGTGTGTGTGTGTGTGTGTGTGTGTGTGTGTGTGTGTGAGAGAAAAAAAACAGAACACAGGAAGCGGCAAAGACAGAAGCGGTGAGGTTGAGACAGTGTTACACGGCGTTGCACCAGGCGCACACACAGCAGCCGTCTAAGCTGGCTCAGAGTTGCTGAGAACGCTGTTTGACACGGGGTCCCTTTCAGGCCCCTGAACCCCCCTCCCACCCCCTGTCTGGATGCGTTTCTGTCTGCCATTCTCGTAGACATTTTAGGAGACGTTGAGGTTCAAACCCCCCCGTCCAGCTGACAATACGACCGCCAGGAGAAACGTTAGTAAGTGAAAGGTGACAGACAGATTTGTGACACTCACCCTGATGTAGATTAGTCGCCTTCCTGTATTTGGTGTGGTAGCTGGATGGTGGCTGGATGGTGACTCGGTCTCCTTCAGTGTGTCAGGCTGCCTTCTCTCTGTCGCTGTGCTTCCTTCCTCCTGAATATGTTGTGTTGAAAAAGACAGAGACACGTCAAGTTGCTTGGATGCCCCATAACCTGCACCAGCTCTCCTTCCACGTCTAGTCCAACCCCGTCAGCTCTCACCCTCTGCCACCCGTCCTCTGCTCTTTGCCTGCACATCCCCTTCTTTTTCTACCCCCCCTGCCCTGTCCTCTCCCTTCTCTCATTCCCTTGAATACAAACACTCCATGCTCCAGCCTGTCCTTACCCTGCTCTTCTTCACTCTCTCCTGTCTTCCTCAGTCGACTCTCAAGCCCCTCCTTTCAAACATTTCTCTATCCTCTCCTCCCTCGTTGTGTTTTCTTTCTGTCGGTTTCCTCTCAGCTGATAGAGCGAGGCATGCTATGCTCACTCAGCAGTGAAGGCATACAGGGGAAGGGGGGGGGGGTCACTGCTGTCTGATTGGTTAAAGGAAAGGGGGGTCAGCTACACTGCTGATTGGCTGAGGGAGGGAACAGCAGCAGAAACCCCGCCTACCGGCTCGGCCTGTTCTGCAAAAGTAGAGACTAAAGAGCACTTTCCCCTTAGTTTCCTTTCCCTGGAGTGTGTGCTGTAAAAGTGTCCTTGGCAGCTACGAGCAGAGAGTGTGTGCAGTGCTGAACTTGTGCAATCTCTTCCCATAGAGAAGCCACATGTGTGGTTGTGTGAACAACAGTTAATAAAAGCACTTCATGCTTCAGAGAGGATGTATCTATGCAGTTCACCCTCCCCCTCCCTTCGCTCTCTCCTAATCTCTCTCAGACACACACTCACAAAAGACTCAGTGTGTAGTATGGCATGTACACAACACCTGTAGCCTACACAAGCAGAAAAAGCAGAAGGCTCATCTGCTGCAGAAGTTCAGATAGAGAGCAAAGTGTATCAGCTGAGTAGCAGGAACAGGATCAGCCTGCGAGTGTGAGTGTGTGAGTGTGTGTGCGTGTGTGTGTTGACATCTGTGAGCTAATAAGAAACAGAATGTTGACCGAGCCAGAGTCATTTTGAACAGGGTCATGCGGTTGAAGTACACGCACCAAAACCAAAAAAAAACCCTCTCACCTCAGACTCACATAAGACACTGCACAAAACAAATATAAACAACAAACAAGAAGGCAAATTTAGCGCAACAACTACGTGGCTGTGTCTTCACAGACACCGACACACACTTTGACTTTATCTACGACGCTCGTCATGTCACAGATAAAACTACTGATAGCTCTCTCGCTCTTCATGGTTCAGTCTCTGACCTCCTGCTCATTTTTATGGCACCATGTCAGACTTCTCTTCACAATTCCTACTGAGCAGATATATTATCTCTGTTTTGACAGGACAGTTCTGATGTTTTCTGAAGCTTTTTCTTTTTAAACATGGCATGAATAGTTGGGCCTCTTGTGCCTAACTTCTGACAAGAGCAGTGAAAAATACCAGCTACGATTTGTCATAGCCCAGCGCAGTGTTGTGCTGTAGTCACACACAATAATTATACAGTTAGTAATTTATTTCCTTTGGATTAACTGATTAAACTCGCAGCCTCTGCATGACTGCTCTGTCCTTATAGGTGGATGCAGTGTGTACAAACTCGTGTGTCACAATTGTTTTCTTTAGTGTGTGTCAACAGTAAAAGTGTGCAAAGAGGAGGCTGGAAAAACACGACACGTCCTCAGCTACGTACCTCCAAATATAGAGATGTGGGGACAGGGGAGAGCAGCGAGGGGGAGGGTTCAGCCAGCAGAACACAGTGACAGAAAGACAGAGGAAGATAAAGTGGCAGAGGACTGAAACAAGGCTGGGTTTGTGTTGAAAAAAAAAAATTATACTGGGGAGTTTAGCAGCTTGTGTTTCAGGATTTGAACACACACTCACACCTCTGTCCCTTTAAGGAACGCTGCTGTCTTCCTTATCTGCCAAAAAGGCTGCATCTTCTCCACGACGCTCCCCCATGCAAGGACACGCCGAGTCCAACTGAAGAGCACCGACAACACTGGCATTCCATCAGGCAGGCACAATTACGCAATTGTGCGTTGACAGTGATTGTTTTGATGTCTGTCTGACCTACGACAGTGTAGTGATTTTCAACCGTGGCAACGTGTAAAACACACAACTTGTTTTTCTAAGCCGCTCACTGTGACACCAGCTGTGTTTATTGGAGTGGGATTTACCCACCAGCTCGAAACAATCACAGCCTTAAAACCTGAAGAGGATTTGACTGGACTTTGCCAGCCCCAAAACCCTCCAAGAGAAAACCAGATCATCAGAGATTTAAATGGCCAGTGTTAAATATTAAAAACAGCCCAAGTGACCCTATGGGAACAGAGAGAGAACAAAAGCAGGGGAGCTGGAGGAAGGGTGGGAGAGGAAAGTGTGTGTAAGTGTGTGTAGAGAGGATGTTCCACTTCCAAACTCACAAAGCTCCAATATGCCAAAACAACGTTCACAGCTAATCTTCGCACAACGAACACAAGCAGTGATGCAACGTCTCGCTGCTTCATCTCCATCAAAATGTTCTGATGCAGCCATTTGGTTCTGCTGCAATATTAAAGTGAAGTGTGCAGCACAACAAGGAAGACATGAAGGGAGGCTGATGTTCCCAGTGGCCACCCATGTAGGAAACACATGGCAACAATGACAATAAGCTACAATTCAGCCTCTGAAAGTATATATGCTCCTTTCAGCCTTTTTGTCACTGCATGTCCTCCTCTCAGCTTTTGCAGCGGATTGGGTCCTGTAAGTCGAGTTCTTACCTGCTACGAGCCAAGCCCACAAACAAACTCCATCCTCGCATTGCTGGTTCCTGCAGGCCGCCTCCCACCCACAGTGGTTTCTTTCTATGTACAGTCGTGCACTACTGTAACAACCTGTTGAAATGAGCTCTCTCTGGTTTGACCAGCTGTGCGTTGATAAATAAAAAGCTGAAAGGAGACCATTTAAGTTTCGTTTTACTCCCTGGAGAAGTGCGAGTGTGTGTGTATGTGTCTTTTCTCACTTAAACAAACTTACCAGACATATTTGACTAAAAACAGCTCTAATACAGTCAGGACTCTATTTTAGATTTTAGGTCAGGTTTAAATTAGGCAAAACAGGAACTAGACACTGCACAGTGCAAATGAAACATTCTTTAAATAACTTTTTAGGACTTTCTGTTACCAAATACAGTACGTCTCTTAGTCTCTTCCTCCACTTCCATCGTTCATTTTCAGAATCTAATATGCAGCAGTATTAAGAATCAGATTCTGCTGAAAGGAACAAACAATAAAAATCTATTTTACCTTCTACCTTTAATACCTTTCTGTGCAATATTAGTCATATCAAGCGGATTCCTAACCTTCTAGCCACATCTTATACTTTATCCTACCTTTCGCTGTGACAGAGGTTTTCTTCCGTATGCGTAACTCTGTGTGTGATCATAAAAACATGTCGACGGGACAGTTGCTGAGGGAAGATGGGACGAAATGCACGAGAATCAAACGGTGACGGGCACAGGAGAAAAGGAACGAGAGCAATAGATTGAAATGGGAAGACAAAGACATGGAGGAGTGAGGCAGTGCTGGGGACGGGCCGGGCCGGCTCAGTGGATGGAATGTTCTCAAGGAATATGTTGCCTATTCATGGAGGACAGGAAATAAAGCTCTCTCCCCACCTCTCCTCCCTCACGGCCTTCACTTCTTCACCCTGAACTCAGCCGCCTGTCTCGCTGTCTCCTCACCTCTGTCTCTATGTGCCTTTCTTTCTCTCCCTCTCCTTTTTCTGGCCTTTGGGTATTTTTGTCTGCTCATATTCCTTCAGTTATAATGAATTCCTTTATTCCCTTTCATGCATGATGAACTCGCACAGCATGATGGCGTTGCACAACTCAAATAGGTACCGGCTGGGTGAATGCAGTGTAGCTTGCCATCTGGGCTGTGACTGGAACAGAAAAAACACTCTCTCTGCTGCGTAGCTCACTAACACCTAACCAGGTTGGTGGATGGTTGGTCACAACAGTGGTAGTAGAAATTGACCAGACATAGGATGAGTGAGGTTCACAGGTCCACACAAACTTGATCTATTTTGGTTTGAGGGCATCACAGGGTGAAGAGCAGAGTAACGTCCAGCTCAGGTTAATCCTGGTCAAGTCCAACTCTAACACACGCGTGCGCTCGTTAAGTAGCACTTTGTAAAATGAAGCTTTGATCCCACTTTAGACTGGGGAAAATCAAGGTTCATGAAAGAAAAAAAATGTATCTCAGTGCCACCATTAGCATGGAAGCAGACAGGAAATGGATCTGGTTTGAAATGAAAAGGTTTGTCACTAAAGCACAATGAGCCTAAACTGCCTTTGTGTAATGGTTTCCTCAACCCAACTGCTGACTGCTTCTCAACTCTGTCATGATATTGACGTGTCAAGCCACAAGCTAAAATGATCCTGCCAAAGACTTGTTGCAATTTGGACTAGACTAGTGTCTGGCACAGCTATTCCCTGGGTTTGATTAAAGACACAGACCATCAGGCACATGTACAGACGAAAACCACAACTGCAAACGTACAAGAAAAATAAAGATTCCCCCCATTAATAAAATAAAGCTATCAGTGCTACATTACTTTCAAAAAGCCTGCCATGTGATTACACTTCACACCTGTGCCGCCTGTTTCTGTGTATGACAGCTCTCTGCAGGAGAACATTCAAGCTACAGTACTGATAACCTGAAAGTCTTCATTGATTCGAATTTACCCAACATGAAATTTCAAAAATGTAATTACTAATTCGTTCTGGTAGTGGGTGTAAGCGTTTTCCACAGGGAAACATCCTTTTGTTCTGTGTAAAAGTCAATTTAAGTGACAAATGACACATGCAAAGGCCCAGGCTTGTCATACACACTCAGCCTCCACAAGATGGAGAGATGGGAATAAAAGCAGCACCGAGGGATGGAGGGCTTTGATGCTAGGTGAGGGGGACTAGACAAATGGCAGCATTTTAGAGAGTAATGGATAGAAAGAGCAACACAAGCACGTGAAGAGGAAGAGCAGAGAGGCCTTAGCTTGATAAGCTCTACGTTACCCTACATCACGGCACACGTCATCGAATCCAGCCTGCGTAGGTGAATGCTATAAAGTCATCGATTAAGGTCGAGTATGAAATAACTAGACATAGTTTGTATATATATTTGTTATGACCACTGCAAAAGCCAGTTACTGCCAAAATACACACAACAAACTAGTTTTCCTCTAAGCATTTAGCAGAACTTCAAACCAACTAATACCATCAGTTCAATCCAGAATGGATGGAGCACACAGTAATCCACGGCCAGCTGTGCTTTCTAAGCTCTGATAATTGTGCTGGTGCAATCTACCCGCTGTTTAGTCTTCCAAGTTCTAACTCGATGATGTTACGTTACATATCAGCGCTTTAGTGAAGAACCTAGCAAGGCCAAGTCCCGAATAATAATAAGAAGAACTTTCTTGTACAAATGTTCCGGTGTATAGTTGATGCCATCAAATTGCTGGTGACCCTCACTTTTCAACACTAAGTAACCTACATATATTCAGTTTGCTATAGAAGAAGATAAAGTCATTTTTAGGTTAAGAGAACAGATGCTGTGGTTTTTCTTTGGAGATGAAATTACTCTTTGAGCTATGAACTACATGTCAGGCTATAAAGGCGCATTTACAAACCCTGCAGAGACAGCGCTCTCATACCCACAGAGTGCAGGAGTGGATATCACAGCGCTTTGCCTCTCAGGCTGTAATGTCAGACCATGTTGATTTATTCAGCAGGTGGTCCTGTCGTCCTGCCATCCTCATCCTTCTCTGGGTTTGGGACAGCCACTTAAAGCCACCAAACAGAGAAACAAAGATGGCGAATTGAACAGGAGCCACCACTAACTATATTTGTGAGAGTAAACATAATATGGGAAACTATGCAACCATTTACAGAGATTTTTCATTAAACAGATGAGTAAAGTACATGGGAGGTATGTAAGTAATTTTAGCTACTACTCACCTACATAGCACCTCATTTGTTATTTTGGACTAACTGTGTGTTGAGCCTGAAGCTAAGTTTAGGTAGTGTGTGTGTGTGTGTGTGTGTGTGTGTGTATGTGTGTGTGTGTGTAGGGGGGTTGCACATGCATTTGTGCACAATGTGAGTAAAAAGACGGGAGGTAACAGAATAAGGGTTTCATGGTTTAAGTGGCACCACATAAAGCTGCATAAATGCTATTTCAGGAGCTTAGGGATGAGCTGTTAATAAAATATGTTCAATCTAGAATGTCTTATGATTTTTCATTGTGGAGACATTTGGTTTGATGTGCTCCCACAAAACATTCACCGTGTGGGAAAACAAAAGGATATTGTCACTCACTTTCTCCATTCAGTGCTTAAGGAGTGGTGTGAATAGAGCACTTTGAGTTTTACACATCACTCTGCAGACTGGCATGATGTATTATAGAAAGGGACACTATTTTACAGAGAAGTGACTATGAGAAGTAGCATTTCTGCATTTTAAGGTTACGCAGACATTGTTCCTGTCAATGGACCAATCAGTAGTGATTCTTGGTGATGTCTTAGGGCAATGTGCTAGATTATGTATTCATGGTCGCACCCAAGCTTGTCTTTATTTAAAGGTAGCTTGTCTTTGTTTAAAGGTAGCAATCCACCTCTCATAATGATGCCAGTACCGCGAACGTATGTGTATGAACACCCCGTTACTCTGTCACACACAACTGAGATCAATATAGCCCCAGAGCAGTGTTGAGTACGGGATCTAACCTACATAATCATCTGTAATCTCTGACATCAAATCCTGTGGTGACACACTGACAACAACCCTTCATCATCTCAGAGCATTTAATAGCCTGCACTTTCCTCACACAGTGCTGCCAGGTACAGACACTAAATGGAAGAATTGCAACCGTGAACCATAACTACTCCGGCAGATTGCCTTAAGAGATATGAGAGCTATAATCCAGTACCGTACAGACGGTTGAAAGCACAGGAGAACACTGGATGAATAGTTTGCTTTAACAGGCATGTACATTATACTGCAGCTGAACTGCAGACACAGTGGGAAAAAACACTTGAAAGGTAATGTTTAACAGAGGCTATTTTGTTATTAACCCAGAATAAAAGTCTTCTGGAAAAAAGGGGCTCTTTCAGTGAGAACACTCAGCATCACAGAGGCTCTTCTAAAAAGTCAGAGAGAAAACACACAACATGGTTACTTAGCTCAGTGGCATGGCAGTAATGGTTATATAACTGCCGTATAGGTTGAATATAACATATATTCAGTCATACACCAAGTGAGCAAATGGACAAGTCATCAGTTGTTTTCCGTGCTAAAAATATCCCACACGGATTCCTCTCTGTGGTGTGATAGGATTTCTCTATTTACTTGTCTCACCTGAGCAGATTATGTTCATTTCCTTCCTTTTTTTTCTGAGTTAAAAAAGTAAAGCAGTCAAGTGAAACGGTGGCTGTGCTTAGGACAAGCCTAGACACAGGACTGCTGAACAACATGCACCTCGCCTTCAGGGTCAGTTACAGCAAAAAAAAAAAAAAAGGAAAAAAAAAAGATCTGCCATGACGTCACACTCAGCTGAGGACAAAGCCCACTGGTTTCTCCCAGACAGAGGTAAGGTGTGGGAGGGTGGAAGGGTGTCCGAGCAACAGACACTGGAAAATGTAGACTTGCAGATATATTTCCTCCAACAATGTGTGCATGGATATATGTGTGTGCAGAAATCTGCTCTTTAGATGCATGTGCTTAAGCCGGTCCCATGTGCACGTGTGCTGCATGGGTAAAGTGTGACTGCATACACGTGTACCTAATATGTATGTCAATGGCATCACGACCTGTCTGTCAGGACAAAGGGGGGCAGTACCTCCCAGCTGGACATCATCCACATCACCAGTGTAAGAGTTTAATGCCAACACCAGGGCTCTCTGCGCTGCATGATGCAACTCCCAAGTGCCTTCCAAAGGAACAATACGTCTACTGCACTCAGTGCTATCCACTGTCATGTAAGCTTTACACTGATTATCATCATCATCATCATCATCATTCCACCCGCTGAGCTACAGGCATAATCCCACAGATATACGCCAGTGCTGTTAGATCCCTCCTTGCAAGCGCAGCCCACATAAGCACAATATCAAGAGGACATATGTGAGAAGTTAAAACAAAATGCAACACCCACATATGCATTTTCATGACAAGCGTGAACCCGTGAGGGCGATTAATACACTGGGTTTGCTCTCACTTGGTCCAGAACCACTGCAGACTGCATCCACACACATAAAGAAAGAGAGAGGAGGAAAGACAAAGCGAGGGAACGCCCCCTACACCCTGCAAGACTGTCAGGTCATCAGCTGGCTTGAGCTGGATTCTTGTCATTCTTTACTCAGATGCAGAGGTTAATTGGGAAAATCAGGACTGCGTGGTAACAGAGCAAACATTTACCTGACACCACCCACAAAATGACGAAATAATCTGCGCCTCTGTGTAATTTCCATAAATGCCTATGTTTAAAGTTACCACAATGCAGGAGGATTGTGAGGCAGCTAGCTTAATAGATTTAAAGATCCACAAGTCTACTCACCCAACAAAAAGAAGAGGTGCGCTCCAGAGGGGAAGCACAGTCTGGCAGGCTGAAGCGAGGCGGCTCTGTCGTCTGGGAGTTTGGCCTTTTTGTTATCTCTCTGCCGTGTTGGCTGCTGCCTCGTCGGATTCCTGGGCGCTAACGTTGTCGGACAAAAACCGAAGCTAAACGCCGTTAGCCACCTTAGTTAGCTGGGCGTCTGACGCGTAAAACAACCGAACGGTTTCAGCCTCGTCATCCCTCTCTGCCCTGCCACATAGCTTGCTTGTTGGCTGACTACGTCCCTTCCTCCCCGTGGATGTCTGTTTTTTTTTTTTGTACTCGCAGCTGTTTTCGTTGTTTCAACCTTTGCCTGAAATTTCTCCACTGTTCCTTTAAGCGACGTTTTCCGGGGTTTGGTGGTTAACATGCAGAAGGCGGGACTTCACGGCCAGCTGAGCGCCTGTCATTTAAACGATTGGATGTTACAGTTTAGCTTGACCAATCGGAAATAAGAATTTTATGATCTTTAAAATATGGAAATTTATTCTGCTTTTCCGCTCTGTGATTGGACGAAGGATTACCCAAGGACACGCCCATACACGTGCTTTTTCTCCCCTCCCCTTCTTGACTGCCAAGCATTGCTGTGGTGTGGGATTCCGGCTTCCAATACATTCTTTAATAGGAAACAAAGCTACACCGCGCAATGATTTCATGATGAAGTTATAAATCACTTGCATCTATGTTTGAAAAGGTTATTTGCCAGTAACGGTGAACGCACTGTCACCCTCTTATTTCCCTCCGTTCACAATGAATCAGCCATAGCAATGTTGTCATAGCGCTAAGAATAGATCAGCGCTGTGTTGCCATATTCGCCTCCAGCTGCCCCGCACCCATTCACCCAGAGCACAGAGGCTTGCTTACGCTTGGCTATGGGGCGGAAGCGGCCTGTAGAGATAACATAGGCCTAATGTAAACTCAAGGTGCAGAACATGGTGCTGCTCTATATACTGTGCTTGGTAATGCAGGCTGCAAGGCTTTATGAGGCACCCATGGATTGTCCTCTGTGGCACAAGGACTTGAGAGCAGTAACTAGTAGTAAATAGCCACTTGGTTGTGTCATTCATTTTATTTGTATGAAACGTCTCATTAACAGAATATTTGGAAGGCTTCTTTATAATTTCTGTGTAGCCTAGACATCAGTGCACTTAAAGAGTTTGCTCGTTTTTCTTCTTTGTATAAACATTGTTTATTCAAAGTATCTGCAACTTTTAGGCCTATTCCAGTATTCTAGCACATAATGTGATCTGAAAGGGGAAATGAAAGCGTGTCATGGGGTTTACAGGTCACACGTGACTTTTAAACACGAAGGTCTGTTGATGTCGTTATTTGCTGCGAGTCAGATATATATTGAAAAGATCTCGGTTTGAACCATGTTGTGCTCTAAACGTTCACTTTAACAGCTTCCCTTTGCATCCATGTCAGTCTGTCTTAGGCAGAGGATGCCCCCTGCTGTTTACTTGCCAGAACACCCACAAGAATTGTGGTGGTCAGTTATTTTTCTAATCAGAATCCCAAACCAGTGGAATATTCTGATTATGAAAAAAAAATCATTGCCTGCCATCAGAACAGAAGTCTAGGTTTACATTTTAATGAACAGTTCAGTTACCAGTTGTGGAGTGAGTATCCCAAGGGGTTTTTACAAGACAAAATATTTTACAAAAGGTAAAGATAAATATCCTTACTAAGGGGTGGTTTGTCTAAAATCTCCAAACACCACTACATACTCACATCCCTACATTTGTGAATTTGCATACATACAAACGTGTTTTAGGTGGTTACAGAATTTGTCTGCTGTTCAGTTGTGTTTGCTTTCTTTGACCCGTCTGTGCTGGGCGCTCTCTTCCTTTTCTGACGGTTCTTCTGCCCTTCTTCTTGTCTGAATTGGTGCCTGATGAACACAAAGAGTCACATTTGCATGCTTTTAACTTTTAACTGAAAATGAAACGTGTCCTATTGAAATTTGGTCACAGACAACAGGTGAAGAAGGGAAACATTATTTGTCAACTGTGGTTTTAAAAAGAATGAAAATGAGAAGGGAACATTAATAACACACATCTGGACATTATCGAAAAAAGTACTTTCATATACAAATGGTTTTTTTGTAGCAAAGGTTAGGTTTACTCTTAAATGTTAGCGTTGTGCTCTCACCTGGACTGCCAGCGTCGGCCACTGTTCCACACTCTACCAAAGGAAGGAAGCCAGTTGGCATCTGTATGTGAGCTGTGGTCAAAATTGGCCCCAACTCTGTTTGGTGGAAGCTTCTTCAGTTTCTCTTGCTCTTCTAGTAAAGATCAAGTGAGAACCATTTAAATAACATCACTGTAAACATTCTTTGTATTATTAAGGCCAACTCTCTTAACATCAGAGAGCAATTAATTATCGAATAGAGCAGACGTGTCAGATTCTGTCTTGAAAAAAAGAGAGAACCTGACACTTGAAAATTAATGTTCAAGTCTCACAGGAATAATCTTCACGTTTTTCTTTTGGTAAACAAATTGCTGACTAACAAGAAAACAACCCATAAAAATGAAAACAAGTGTTACTCTGTTTCAGGAACTCTTGGAGTGAAGGGCCAATCTCCTGTTGTACTGCAGTGCCAGAAGTCCCCTCTAAGGGATCATCCTGGAGCCAAGGAGGAACAGCACCTACAGTTCAGAGAGGCTTTCAAGTTACTCTTCAATCATATGCAAAGTGTGTAACTACTGGAGATATTGGTTTTCTCAGCAAGCTTTGAAAAGCATGGAAAAAGCTAGAATTTGTCCAGTGACAAGATCAGAAGCCTAATCCTTTATATGCCACAGTACCTGTATGAACATTTCCACTGTTTGATGAATCCTGTAATACACATTAAATTAGATCACTGTGTTTGCTTGAAAAATAATGTAGTTAAACATCTTTAGTAGTGGTTGTCCTTCTACCTGATAACCTATGAAAGTCAAGCCTTGTCCTGTTGAAGCCCAACGTACTTCGGTCATTGAGTCAGCGAGGTTGCTCCCAACATGCTGGTATGATCCATAAGATGGATACTGAGAGCTGTTTCCCAGACAACATAAAGCACCAATTTATTTATTAATGACAGTGAGGGAAAGAAAAGATAAAATAATGTACTTAGACCATAGCATTACCTGACAGAGTCTTCTAAAGTCATCTCTGCACCATTGGGTCCATTGTAAGACGCCACCTCTGCATCATGCTGATATTGATTCAGGAATAGCCAACAGTGGTTCACAGAGGAAGTCTGACCACTAATCACACTTCATCTCCACAACACAACACACCAACATGACTGTAAAGCGTGTTCATAGTGTGATGTGTGCCGTGCGGTGCCCATGTTTACATGTATGTTGTTTTTTTTTTTGTTTTTTTAATGTATTTTTCATTCGGCACTTTTGCACTTTATGTTTATGTGAGATATGTACATTTTTTGTCTTTCTTTTGTATATAATGCATAACATATTTTTACTCTTTATTTTTTTCCAACTGTTTTTTTTTTTTCTCTTGCTGCTGCTGGGTCACCAGAATTTCCCCACTGCGGGATTAATAAAGTCTTATCTATCTATCTATCTATCTATCTATCTATCTATCTCAACACAATTCTCACACTGTACTTTCATTCAACTTAAATGCATCTGCACCATCTATTCAAAGGCATGAAAATTACTTTGTACTTATTTAAGTTATAGGCATAACATACCAATTCATAATCATAACAAACAACAGCGAAGGCCACAGTGAGGGATACAGCCACTGCATCCTTGGAAAACAAACCTCTAAAAGAGACTGAAGGACCTCTTGACGATGCTTTTCCTGTGTGCGAATATAATCAGCTTGCTGCAGTGATTGAAAGAAAATAACAAAATAATATCACTTAGAGCACTTCTTACCTGCATGGCCATAAAATCTTAGTTGTCAATACGTGTCTGGTAAATTGTATTTAAAACACTCATCTTTTGTTTTACCTGTTTAATAAATTCATCCTCCTTCTCCACAAACGATTCCAATACTTTAGTCACCTCAACTTTAAATCTGATTGAACAAACTATGATTAATACAGATTATGACAATAAAAATGCACTTATACAACTTTTGGCTCACCAGGCCTACCTTTCTGTTTCCTCCTCTGTGATGATGACCTTGTCTCTAAACTTTGGGTCAGCCTTATTGTGCCACCAGAACTTGTGCGTATTCTTTCTGTGTTCTTGCCTAAAACCAAAAACATTTGAAATGTAAAACAGCGACAAGAAGACAAAAGCAGTTAGACTCAAGAAACGCATATTTGCTTTGGAACATGAGCTGTATCCAAATTGTCAAATGAGATATTTTACCCAAGGCAAGTGAAGACATTCAACTAAAGAAGAGAAAATGATCATAACATTCTACACTGCATGGAAGCCTACATAAGATATTAATTAGCTAACAATACTTACGTGGTCATATGTTCTATCAAGCCTCCATGCAGCACAGTCATGTTACCGTCTGTGCTGTGTCTTTCGAGTTCTAGCTCACAGCAGTAGCACCAGAACGTCTGTTTGTGCCGAGTGCAATCAAACTTTTCCACTAGGGGATTTTTTAACGTTCGACGAGCTTCCTTCACCTAAAACCACGATGATTTAAAAACGGGTAAAAAGAAGGTTACATTAAAAAACGAACGATAAATGTGGTCAAAGCAATATGTATAATATCAAAGTGATAAAGAAAGTCACAGTGAATAAGACAAGGAATTTATGCAACTGCAGAGAGCTAGTAAACGTTATAGCAACGGGGAGAAAATGGGAGCACACATCACCTGACATTAGCTTTAGGTTAACGGGACTCACCTTTTCTAAGAACTTGAGGAGAACCACTCTTAGTCTGCTTTGGTGACTTTTTCCAAAGATATGCGACTTCCCCGTGAACGTTGTTTGCCTACATATGGCACAGTAAAACGTCCCCATTTATACGGCGAGCCAACAATTACAAATATGCGAACGGCGATGTGCGATCATACTAAGCCAAGAAAAAAAACCCCAAAAATTCACAATGCTTGCTTTTCACATCATTTTTCTGCTCTTAATCTATCAATTTGCTAAATTAAGACGCAAGCTAACAGCGGCCTGTCCTGCCGGAAGCGAGTCCGTCTCGTTATGTTGCCCCCTAGAAACACGAGTTCACGTGGGATCGCTCTGGCTTAGAAGATACACGTTTCATTCAGTATCCTCCGAGTTCATAGTGTGACATCTTTGGAAAAAGTCCAAACCTTCAGTGTGAAATAATACATGACAACAAATCAGCAGCACATCTCCTCCACAGGAGGATGCAAACCGCCTTTGTCTCCGCCACTACATAGCCAACAAAGCGCATGCGTGCAGCAGATCCTTGCAAAAGATCGCGAGTTTACAAGCAGTCTTTAAACGCACCATTTTCCCGCACCGGGTGGGGGGAGGAGCAGAAAGAGTCGCGGCTGAGAGAGAAGACCGGTCACATCGTTGAATGTAAGCGAGGCAACATCCAGCAGCTGAAAACAAGGCAGTCTGTAGTCATGGACCAGAAACAAACCATCAACTTTGGGGCTGGACCTGCAAAACTCCCCCAGTCCGTAAGTTTTGGCTCCACTTTGCTTGTGTGACGTTAAGGAGCAAACCTGCGAAAAAAACAATTAAATGAAACCGATCGCATAAAGGAAACTGCTGCAAGGCGCAGACGTGTCGTAGGTAGGTGACGTGTGATGGAGGCTGTTGTTCGGGCACATTTTCTCCTGTTGCATCGAGCACAGCGTAGTTTGTTCAGACACTCTGCTCGCAGCCGTGTGAAGAAACGATGCTTCTGGCGCCGGCGCCGGGGCCCATGAGGCGTTTTGAAGCAGCCCCAGCAGGTTGAAAACACAGCGTTGAGTTGCATCAGCCTCGGTCATTCGTGTGGAAACCGGCTCGGTTGGGCTTCACTGGCAGCACGCACGCACGCTCGCGCGCGCACACACACACACACACACACACACACACACACACACACACACACACACACACACACACACAACCACTAGATGGCAGACAAGACACTGCAGCTCAGAGCAAATCACAGCTTCAGAACTAACACGCATCAAACCGCTGCCTCTTTCCCGACCCAGGGTTCGACAGGGCCTGGGCTAAAGTTTTCTCTAACCTCCTGAAGATGTTTGCATTTCAAAATGTTCAAACTAAAGGAAAACTTTGTGTGTGACCTGTTGCAGGTGCTGCTTCAAGCACAGAAGGAGCTGATCGATTACAGCGGCCTTGGCATCAGTGTCCTCGGTGGGTTGAACTGTGCAGATGTTGAAATGAACTGATGCACATGCATACGTATGCTTAGTGTTAATAGCATTACAACCTTTGTTAGCGGGTGAGTGATTGCCTTTTCTTTAAACCAGAGATGAGTCATCGGTCGTCCGACTTCAACAAAATCCTCAAAAAAACAGAAAATCTGCTGCGAGAGTTGTTGTAAGTGCTGCATGTGTTGTTTTACTCTACATAACTGATATAACTACATTACTGTAATGGTACACGTGTAGAATTGCGTCTGTACTCTGATGCAGCGACGCTTTGTCTCCACAGAAAGATCCCAGACAACTACAAGGTGATGTTCCTGCAGGGCGGCGGGTCTGGACAGTTCAGCGCTGTTCCCCTCAACCTCATTGGCCTGAAGGAGGACAGATGTGCCGACTACCTGGTGACCGGCACCTGGTCGGCGAAGGCGGCAAAAGAAGCCGAGAAATACGGGAAGATCAACATCGTTCACCCAAAGCTGGATAGTTACACGAGTAAGTCCGGTGGCGTTGGCAGATGCCTTAACGCTCGTTGGGCTACTATGAGCAGTCATTGCCATTCACGCTGGGTTAGGACAAGCCACTCTGTGTCCCAGCTCTTATGCAACACAAAATAGAGGTGCCCACCAGTGAGAGACTCTGGTGTGCCAGCAGCTTTTTCCGCATGGTTGTGTCTGATTTGGGTTTTCAGTGGGGTTTTTGTTGATCCCCACATTTGTTCATTTGAGTTTTGCAGTACTTGGGGAATTTTATTTATATGCAAAGGTTTTTACAGACTTCTGGTGCATCAACAGCAGGTTGGTGTTCTTTAGTATTCTGATGACATCTCTTGATTCAAACTTCTGCTCCAGAAATCCCCGACCCCAGCAGCTGGACCCTGAACCCATCAGCCTCCTATGTTTACTACTGCTGTAACGAGACGGTGCATGGTGTTGAGTTCAACTTCATCCCTGAAACAAATGGAGTGGTCCTCGTTAGCGATATGTCCTCAAACTTCCTTTCTCGACCTGTGGATGTATCGAAGGTAAGAATGATGCCAAGGAGAGTAAAATATTCGGCTGACGAGCTGCTCAGACGTAGCTCTGTTCGTAGTGTGTTCCCGTTTTAATGTGTCGCTTCTCGGCGTAGTTCGGGGTGATCTTCGCCGGGGCTCAGAAGAACGTGGGCTGTGCCGGGGTGACCGTGGTCATCGTGCGGGAGGACTTGATAGGCCACGCTCTGAAAGAGTGTCCGATAGTTCTGGACTACAAGGTGCAGGCTGATATGAACTCCCTCTACAACACACCGCCATGTTTCAGGTACTGGCTCACCTTTTTGTCAAAGCACTTTTAAGTCATCTGCACATCTAAACAAGCTAACGTTCAGTAGTAATATTTAGTACCTTAAAACAAAGTAAAGCAGTTCCCTTGTATTCACTGGGACTGAGAGGTTTTAGAGAGTGAGCATTTTTCTGGAAATATGCTGATCTGCGTTTTTGTGGTGAGATACAACGTTCTCATATCTGTGTGTTGCACATAAAGCTACAACCAGCTGACCTTTGGATCCAGATTGGAGTTTTTCCCTGTTTCCAGTTCGTATGCTGAGATAAGCTAACCTGCAGATGGCTGTATGCCTATAGACTTACTATGGAACATTCATGAATAGTGAATAAGCTGATTCAACAAGAAACGGAACCATTTCTTAACAAAATCTTGAATATTTCACATCTGTTAAATACAGATGTTGGAAAGAGAAGAAATCTGTAGTTGCACTTGTTGCTGCTTTTCATGTTGTGTGACAGATTTAACCGTATTAACTGTTTTGGTTCAGTATCTATATCATGGGTCTGGTGCTGGACTGGATTAAGAACAATGGTGGCAGCGCTGCGATGGAAAAGCTTAACAAGCGGAAGTCATCTTTGATTTATGACCTCATTGATGCATCCAACGGTTTTTATGTGTGAGTATCACAAAGCAGCAGCACATGTTCTACAGAAACTCAGTGAAGACGATTGGACTTTGTAAAATTGCTATGCAGCCTAAACGTCCCGGTGCAGTACAGTAAACGCCACCTCTCCGGTCACGTTAGGTGTCCTGTAGACGAGGTCTGCCGAAGCCGCATGAACGTACCATTTCGTGTGGGAAAAAAAGAAGGAGATGAGGCCTTGGAGAAAGAGTTCCTGGACGGAGCATCCAAGCGTGGGATGATCTCGCTGAAAGGACACAGGTAGAGATGATCCAACCTGCTGCATCGTGACGCACTAATCATTTTTTCTGAGCATCCATGGCGACTGTGGTTTCCTGAAATCGCTTTGCTACAGAGCTGCTTTTGGGAAGACCTCAAATGTGACCTTTTGTCTCCTCCTGTAGGTCAGTGGGAGGAATTCGTGCATCTCTGTACAACGCAGTAACCCTGGAAGAAGCTGAAGCTCTGGCTGCATATATGAAGGAATTCCTCAAAGGGCATCAATGAGAAGCCGAGTCGAGTCCTGTCACACAGTTGCATTTTATCACACAAACATTTACTGCTACTCGCGATCCTCGTTGGTCCTGAACTGCGTTTCTAATAAGCTTTAACCACTTAATTATGTTTTGTAGATTTGCTATTTTAATGACTACGTTCACTCACGTTGTGTTGATGTACATAGTGAAGGTAATTCTTGTTCAGAATATATTTGCCTTCCAGTGTCTGAAGCCTTTTCTCTCCACAAGTGCACCACAATCAACTGATTGATGGTGCAGCAGAATGATTCCTATTTATAAAGAAGGAAATAAGTCAACTTACAGACACATTACTCTGACCAGTGTCTAAATTTCTTCACATCAATATGATACATTTTTGGTTTTGTTTTATCTGTGACTTTACACATGAACTGGAAGTAGGAGCCTCTAACACCTATGCTAATCTTGCTGCTTATTATTCTGACATAAAACATAAATGGGGTGGAAAATGCTAAATATTAAAAAGCTCATAAAACACAACTCACTAGTGACAACATTGCTGCTTGTTGGGCCTGGTATTGTTAATGATTGAGGCTTGGCTACAAATGTCATAGTGCATCGTTTTTTTGATTGACCTTTTCTGACGGTTTTTTAGATTTACCTCTTCAACTAATAATATTTGTGTCTATTCTTGTATTCATAACTTCTGAGTTACTGTGAATTAATGCCAGATGGGTTGTGCTGCGATTGTAGTAAATGTGTCGTTTGCCTTTTTTCAGGTTCTCTTTCATGGTCCTGCTTATTCCTCCCTTTTTTTTTTCTGCCACTATTAGCAAAGACAGATGACTGCACAACCACAACTCTACAGCAAAGCGCACTTCTGGTGCAACAGACTGAAACCTTTCAGCCACAGTGGACAGTGCGGTTTTGCTCTTTAGCCTGTTTTAATGAAGTCCTTTATTAATATAATGCAGCTTATTTTACAAACTCAGCTCTTCGCATGTTGGATCGGTCCAACATCTGTGTGAACTTTTCTTCGTGATTCTGCAGCCTTACAGCTGCTGGAGTGTTGGACCTTGACCTTTGACCTCCTTGGAAGGCAGCAACAGTGTTTTGCCTTTTTAAAGATAGTGATAGTTCAATTACTGCATCAGACGTATTTTTTGGAAAATGGGGTAAATTGACAAGAGGATTTCTGAGATGATACATGTGACTTATAGCTCATGACACTTACATGTCCTCTAGGTGGCAGTGTTCCCCAAGAAACGCGTGATTGCTGAAGGTCATCCTTACGTGATTTATCATGTCTCCCTTTGCCAACTCCTTTCAGTGACACTTAATTGGGATGATATTTTGATTAAATTACGTTTCCAAAGCACATTACACCAGTGCAGACAGCTGGTAAATAAGACAAAGTAGTGATGGTTTAACAGTGACATACTATATCAATTAATACACAAAGACAGAAGATGGCTTGACATGGATTTATTCTGTCTGGTCATCTCCCTACCGCTCCGTCAGGTGAAGAGTGAAATCGCACGTCTGCCTTTGTTTGCAGGTTTTGTTGCAGACACGTGGTATAATTTATTTTCCAGGAGCTGGACATTCTGGGCAGTTAACGGGAATGTCTCCTCTCCAGATGCTCTCCTGATGTGGACGTCCATAAAAAGGCTATTAGTGTGTAGTGTCTGGGGTGTTAATAGAGCATGAGATGGGCATCTTGTTAGTGCTTTTAGCTTTTATGTTTCACAACTAAATCACAAAATGAATGGTTGCACAAGTGCAGTAAGTGGGAATTGAACTATTAGCACGTTCGCCTCTCAGCACGTTTTCAACCTCAGCATCTGTATTGTGCTGTGGCCCACTTCTGTAGAATTAAGATTTTTCCAATTAAGCTCTTTTGTCCTCATACACTAAAGGCTACCTTTTAATAACCGCATACTGTAGATGGCAGGTGATTATGAAGTGTAACCTCAGAAAATTACTCTTTTTGAGCCATTTTAAGCGACTGCAGAAAAAGAAAAAACGGCTATTTTCTTACTTTCATTTGGAAATGTAATGAAACACACAGTAAAGTTGATCCAGGACTTATTATTTTATATAACATCCCACGCGGTCTTTTCCAAAAAGTAATTTTGGCTGTTAGCAAATATCAATACCAAGAGCAGGGGAGAAAGTCTGAGTGCTGGTGTTGACCGTGGCTCCCCAGGGCAGGAGATGTTGGACCTGCTACGAAGGTGTGTGAGCTGAAAGGCAAAGATGTTCTGTCATAGTGAGGAATTACTTTAAGCCAGGCGAGCTTTCACACAGTATAAGCCACAGCCTCATCTTTCAAACTTTCACAAGTTTTAGGTTCGTGCTCATCTTGGAACAGCTGTTTAGCTGTTTAGCCAGCGGTCATTTCAGTAAATGGCCCCAAAGTGTTTTGAATAAGTTTTTGGCTGTGAAACATGCTGCTGTATTAACTACATCTGAAACATAGGGAGGAAGGTCAGAGTGTTGGATGAGTCAGCACAGCAGTGGACTTCACCGTCAACCTTGCCTCCTATGAATCACTTTACTAAATTCATGTCATCATATATATTTACATCTTGCTTTTGCATTAGAATTAGTTTTTATAAACCTAATAAAGTTGCTTTTTCTGAACCAAACCAAACCTTTGCCTTAGCATTGTTTCCTCAAGTTTCTGCGCTAGGTTTCTTTCCACTCTTAAATCATATGGGAATCAATCTGCTGCCGTGGGCTCCACAAGCCACAGGGGGGCACAGCAATCAATAGGAGTCGTGTTAATGGGAACAGGTCCGTCAACAAGTTGTGCGTGTTTGCAGGTGCATGGGCATGACATGCTGAACCTGGATCATTTTATTTATGACATGAACTGTGCAGCAGGAGTTTCTAGCAACAAACTACAAAAAGGATTGTTCGAGACCGTTGTTAACTAAACATACTGTTAATACTTTTGTGTGTGAGTAAGGGGATATTTGCAAATTAAGATTTTGCTTCTGTCTTATGGACGATGACTTGTTGTTTATGCTCTGCGCTCGACATAACATTTTGGATTCTGACACAGTCTAACCTCTCAGTCATTTTCCACAATATTATTGTCCGTGAACTCGCTGTTCATCCACCTCGAAAGCAGGGGGAAGATAAGAAGAGGCAGAGGGAGGTTTGAAATGCGAGTAGGGTTACAGCAGAGATGGGAGGTTGTGACAGGATTGTGTGGTGATTCTCATCCTGTCAAGCCCACTAATGTCGAGCTAATGCCACTGGCAGGCTGCAGTAAGACGGCGATAATGAAAAACACCGGGGAAGACAATATCAAATGGCTCCTCTACATCCTACAGTGGAGATTAGCCGACACAAAAGTAGGGTGGCAGAGGCACAGGAGGCAGAGGCAGGCTTTAGTGCTGCTGATTGAGTCTCTTGTCAAGAGCTCCATTCTTGCGGCATGAAAAGTTACGGTGACTGACATCCTCTTACAGACACACACGCAGTTTGCATTGCCTCCGAGTCTGTTCTCTACAGATACTGTATGCTTTAAAAGGAAGATGAATTCTGAGTTCATCCCTGGAGTTTATTCTTTTCCTGGAAACTCCTACACGTTACAGAATATTTAACACGCTTCTTCTCAGCGACTGCAGGGCTCTGTGCACCAGTAGTGAACGAGTGCGATCATCTTTACTATTCTAACATTTATTTAGAGGCGCGTCCTCCTCTCGCTGTCTGTTTACGTGTGTTTTGGGCCTCGCTAACCCCTGAGGGAAATATGTGGCTCTGTTGAGCGCTCAGAGATCACCAGCTGCTCGCCTTCATTTTGGCCCTGTGCCGATTGGTGCTGGGCAGGTAGTTTACAGCAGCCTGTTGAGTGAGTGAATCACGGCCCAGATGATTTAGTTCAACTCAATAGAATATAAACAACAGTTGCCTCCTGGTCCAAGGCCTGTAATTTAGTTTACTCTATTTACGTCATTTAGCATCAAAGGAACCTCGTGAAGCACGTTGGTCTGCTTTTTATATCAAGCCACAGACAAGTGATTCTTGCAGAAATGTTCTAATTGCATTTACAGATTATTATAGCTATATATAAATGAGCTACAATACTACATTTGCAACATTCTGAATTTATTACTTGTATAATCTCTCTCAAACATTCTTCGTAATTCATTGCTGTCATGATCAGAGGTGCACAATTGCTTCCCTGCCCTGTTATTATTCAGCGCGCTCATGAAAGTGAATGTCCTTTATGCAACAGCTCATTTAAAGGCCAGTCTGATGATTCATGCAGAAAGATGAAAAACAGGAGGACAGCTTTTCCTCTCTATCATCCAGTCTCCTGTCCCTTCGCTTTCTCCCCCTTGTGTTCCTCATTTGGCTTCGTTTGCCTTCTTCCTCACCTGTTTCCTCATTTCGGTCTCATTCCTCAGCTCCTTATATCCACTCTCTCCTTTCTAATATATGTCTCTCTCAAGCTTGACTCTCTCCTTTGTGTGTGCGTGCATGTCTGCCTGTCTCTCTTGTAAACTCATTGCTCCATGAGGCTAATCTTGTTAGCACCAAATGCACCATGTTCCGCCAGCTCCTCTTAATTGCTGTTGTGTTATTAATGAGTGGGGAGCAGGGAAATCACTCTTAATTAGCTTGTCTCATTCAGGCAGGCGTCTCGAGTGAAGCGGTGGCGACGGCACTCAGCCACAAACACACTGGGGATAATTAAAGCACTTCACTTGTCGGAGTATTTATCTAAACCAAAGAGCAACAAGCCGTTCCTGCAATTAGCCTTGTCATTCATTAGCAGCCGAGTGCCATTGATTTGAGTGTTACTTTGTCGCTTTGCCACTCGCTCATTTAGCACCACTAGTGTGCTTGACGCGCTCACGTGGTGAAGTCATGGAATCACTATGGCGCGTGGTGCACATCTTTGGCCTCATTGCTCATTTTGCTGAGTCACTGGCTGCATTTCCAAACTAAATTACTGGGGCAAATTAAGTTATAGTAATGCAGAAATCGGGTAATGCATTTATGTTTTGTATTAATTTTTATTTATTAGCGTGACTCTGAAACCCCAGAATGTCCCTGCTGCTGCAGAGAAACATTTCCTGTCATGCAAATGTAAACCTAGAAATAGTGAGACGTGCTTCGGTGGAATGATGTCCAGAAGGCACCAAGTCTCCAAAATCTGTAGCAACCAGGCTTCTCTGAGTCAGATCGGCCAACACGGTCCTGGTCGTTCTCACGTGCGTCTTGTGACTGGCTGAACACACCTGATCCAGGTATCAGGGACAGGGCAGCCGCTCTAAACCTAAATCATTTAACTTCGTCCTTGGCTGATGGGATTGGACCCTCATGGGAAGGAACAGCAGTGACTGTCATTTATTTTATCCAATGAGATTCTGCCACTGTCTTTGTGAGTCAGTCATGCCATTATAAGCTGTGGTCCCTTGATTCTTGTAGAAAGACAAACCACTTTTTTTTAGGTTTAGGTGTTTTTTTGACAATGGTTAAATATTTCTAGGAAACAATAGTGATAACAGACATGTAATAGTTTTATTTTGATAAATGTAAGTTTGTTCTACGTTATTTTAAAACATCACTATTTTGGTTGGTTGAAAGGTATGAAATGAGTCACTTCACTAAGTCCAGCTACAACAGATTTACACTGTTTTCATTTAACAAAACAGCAGCTTTTATCCTTATTGTGGTACATTTGTTTTCAGAGCTGCTAACAGATGATCTATATCAGCCTAATTTAAGTTTTAAACCTGTGAACAAACATATTAGAGCTCAGTTGTGTTGTACATCTGCTACTACATCTGTGCTCGGTGCATCAAATACCGAATTACTCTGTACTCCGCATCCCTCATCTCCAGACTCGACCTGTCGTAGCAGGAAATACAAAACGCTCAGTAATTACGCACTTTGAAGGTGTGAGCATGAGTGAGTGCACCTGTCTTTGTCTCAGTGTGACCCTGACATGTTCTTGTAGGAAAGGAGACCAGTGACGGTGCATTAAAACAAATTTAATTTGCACCTACAGCTGAATGAGAGGAGGCAGGGACCTCGTATGGGGCATGACTAATTGCTGCCTGGGGATCTGTGTGCATGTGTGTGTGCTGCATGCGTTCCCGGCTGTCTCTCTGCCAACATAAACACTTTAGTGAATATTTAATGCATGTGTTTATCTCTGTGTGTCTGTCACTGTGTGATAACAGAATGTCAGCAAAGATAGAGGAGTTAATGAGCCTTTTTTTGTCACCAGGAGTGGATTGAGGAAGGCGCACGCTGGTCTATTTCTGTGCATAATTTAGACTGTCATGCATAATCTGTGCAGCCACAGGACAGAGCATCAGAATATCACAACAGGCGCTTGGATTCATTATCAGAGCTGCAACTATCAATCCACCTGCTAGAAATTACACTGATGTAGGATTTGTGGGATGATGAGACACTCAATACCCAAGAATGGTATTAACCTTGTCTTACAATTAATGAACAGATCCTTGTTTCTTTAGTGTGTATGAGAATATTCATGTGGTTTAAGCTTTGCAGATGAAAAGCTTGTAACTGTTCCTCGCTACCAGAGACACAGACATAGGGCGGGATCATGTGTATAATGATATTATGATATTGTACTTTCCATAAGTATTACCTCAAACTGACAGAATTATCTAAATCCAGGGAGGTCAATGGGTTTCTCAGGGTTCATTGTTGGAGCCTCTTCTTTTTCATCGACATAATTTCTTATGTAGCCATTTTGTAAAATCATGATGGAAATTAAATAAGATCTCCGTTTTTGTTTTATCCTGCCCAAATAACGTAGCTCAATCATAAAAGCTAATTTAACACACAACATATCAAAATCTCCACAAAACAAAACCATGTTGTCCTGCAAACGATGCAGAAATGCTTTAATTACTCTACTTCTTTACAGAATTACAGAATAAAGATTGAGCTAGAATGCTTCCACAGAGACAGGATCACACTTTTAGTTAGTGCGCTGACACTTCATCGCTTCTTGTGAAAATCTTATATTTGCATTTCTGAACAAAACGAGGGAGGGAAAGTAGCGTCAGGGGTAAAACTTTTGGTTGGGTGTGATCTCATCTGATGTAGTGCTGCAGCGTTTCCTCTGTCTCTGCATGCTCATGTCCTCAGCAGGCAGGCTCATAAATTGGACAGCTAAGCCTTTCATAAAGTTTAATAAAGCGCTGTTTCGTGGCTCAGGGGAGCTGGTATTAGTGACGAGAGCCACTGCTGCCATTCCAGCAAATCACATCATCATAATGAGGCTGTACTGTGGGAGTAAGACACCTCCCTTACCACCCACACACGCACCCACCTCCCCCACCCCCTGTGTTTTCTTTATCGCTCCTCTGACACAATATGATGTCTTGACTTCACAGCGTTTTTCCAGTGGGAATTTGGGGATAACGTTGTTTAAACGCCGCGACCAGCTTGGACAGGCCAGGGTTATTTCTCATTTAGTAAAGATCACAGAGGCTGTAAACGCTCCGGCACGATGCCGTGAATGCCAACACCGGCGTGATTGGCAGTTTGACGGCAGCAGCAGCATTTGCATGGCATTTAGCTGGGCGGGCGATGGCCAGCCCTAACACCAAGGTGGGTAAATAAGATGACTCCTCTGTTCACACAATGTACACTCTCACACAAACACACCGGAGCTTATGCGCAATCCTGGAGCTACTCATAATTGTGTGGCATTTAGGCAGAGGAGAGGGACATGTAGTCGTGTGGGTGAGTGGACCACTGAAAAGTCCGAGCCTCCCAGATCTACATGTTAGGATGTTTTGTTGAGAATAAACACAGTTGCCATGTTCCTGAGCTCAAACAAGTGGAATCCAAATGTTTATGGAAGCTTAGATCGAGCTCGTATGTTTTCAGATCTGACTTTAACCGTGATTTATGTGGAAAATGTGCTGTACTCCACCACCTGCAGCGGCAGACGCGTTTAGCGAGTTAAAAGGCCAGAAACGTCCCCTATGAGCTACAGTTTAAATCAGAGCTTACCATGTACCACTTAACTCGGCCGGACAGAAACACGACCCCATGTGAAAGCTAAAGCCTCCAAGCGCCCGAAAGCTTAAATATGTCACAAGCCGATGCTGAAAAAACAATTAAAGACCTTTTTTGTTCATTACATTTCATTAATATGAGGCCTGTGTTCACATCTTTGCTCTCCAACAGTAAACATGAAATGGTTTCAGTTCACACAACCTTTTTTTATTCAGACAGCAAAATCATGGCGTTGAGATGTTGGAGGAGCCTGTGGTCACTGCAGAGAAAGCAGCAGAGTCCAGTCAAATACGTTAACTTTCTTTATGCTATGGCACCGATGATAACCTCCATGATCCAGCGATACAGCTGCTGTTTAGACAGTTGCTTTCCCTGGACAGGATACGCGAAGCAGGCAAACAGCGGCTTGCGTAAGCACACAGCTGGCTGAGGGGCAGAGCACACGGAGCCTCCGTTATCCAGAGGAGGCAGAGGAGGTCCGCAGACAAAAGAGAGCAGCTGAAGGAAGGAAGGTACTGTGTGCTGTGCTGGAAAAATAATACCAATATCCACAGGGGCATGGTAGCACGTAACAACCGCTATTTCTTCATTTTATTTATACATAACGAGAAGATTTGGGCTGACATTCAGGTGAACAATCCCTCTGCTCTGTGTACCTCTCCTGCCAGTTCAGTTTACTGTGGTTCGCTAACCTTCAGAGGTTTTAATTAATGCGGAAGGACACCTGCGCGACTGTTGGACCACCTACTGCAGAGCATCTGGGCCCATAGCCAGTAACATTTATTCAAGAGCTTTAACTGCAAACAACTTACAGGTTTGTTTAGTTGAGGTGGTTTTATGGCATCGTTTCTTATCCTTTATGCCTATGTCTATGTTTTAGACGTGGCAGCAGCAGCTGCAGCATAACTGGTAGTGGTGGGTAACAACTAATTAAGACGTGTTAATTCAGACTTCAGGTTCGTTTTTCATCCCTTTGTCTGTTTTCCAATTCACGTCTTTGCATACGTGCTCGTACCTTTTTCAATTCCCACAGCACGAGATTTATTTACGTGTCACAAGTCGTATTAACATCTCCGAGTCATCTTATTTTCCAATATTTTTTCCCGCTGCAGAGCAATCACACGCTCACATTTACACACCGTCCCTCAACTTTTATTCACTTGAAATGATTTTGAAATGACATTACCGGCGACAGCCAGGCAATAACAAAAGTACCAAAACTTCTTTGAAAAACAATAAATCAATAAGCCTCGCCAACACATCCTGTTACATTCTCGACTCCTTGACACCTGAAGCTCATTAAACACAGCCTAACGTCAACTTAGAAGAAGGAGAGTACACAGAGGCTTGCCTTTTCACAGCCTATCACAATAAGAGCTACTGAGCAACCTTGATATATTGTATATACTAGAAATAAATATGATTGTCCTTTAATCTGATTTTATTATACTGGGGACTCCCGCTGGCAAATCTACTGAGGGCTGATAGCCGGTAATCTTATTGCAGAGAGCGCAGTGTTTCATATCCCCTTCTTGATGGTGTTTTATCATGTCAGGACTATTATTGTTCCTATTGGTATATGTGTTTCTGCATTTATATGCGCTGGTGTATATAACCTAATAAATCGAGTTATTGCACACTTTTGAGCATCTGCCTGTGTTTGCATATGTATGTGTGCACCCAGAAGCCCCCCCGGCTCAGATGTGGGTGCTAATTTTGCCCCTCGGCGTGTTGGGCTGTTCTGAGGGTTCTGCTCTGTTTATGAACCAGGCATATTGACCCAATTTGTGGCCTTGGCTCTCTCTCCCTCTCTCTACCTCTCTCTCCCTCTCCCTCCTCCTGTCTCTCTCTTTTTGTCCGCCTGTTGGGGCATATTGTGCGCCTGCATGGCTGGAGAAACGAGCGCAGTCAGACTGAACTAAACGCCATACGCATCATTGAGCAGCATTACCAACCTCTACCCACTCATCACTCTCACTGGAGGCTGTAGGTGTGTGTGCACTATGTGCCTGTGTAGAGGCTTCTGCTAACTAGCAGGTCTAATAAATCCCCTTCTCTGTCCTCAACTTCGTCCCTTTGCTTGTACCTTCTCTTTTTCCTCTTTCATCCTCCGACGTTCCTGCCATCTCTCTCTCTCTCTCTCGGTCCTGTAATTCTTTTTTTAAAGCTCAGGGGGTGGTGTTGGAGGCATTATGTGCCTCCAGATAAATCACTGTCTGCGAGCCAGAGCGGAGTAACATGGCCATCTGCAGATCAACTAACTGTCCTGTGTGTGTGTGTGTGTATTTCACCCGTTTTAAACAGCAGTGTGTGTGTCTGTCTGCGTGCATATGTACACGACTCAGGTATGTGCTGGTGTATATTTTATGCATGTGTGTGTGCACGTACTATCAAAAATGAACGCAGTTTCTGGCCAGCACAGATCTCCCTGTCCTGCTGAATGGTGGCTGATTGAGACACATGGACTGCCTTTGTGCCCTGATCTAGTTGCCATTGATTACCTATCAGGGTTTTTGATTGCATCCTGGAAGTAATTCTTTTAAATAGGCCCTAATGGCCTGCAATCTGGGCTGATGACGACCTCAGAGAGTCCAATCGCAGATCCATTTAGGCCCTTTCAGACCCCTCCATGTACACTCTGGAACTCTTGCTCATTGCTCACACCCCCTCCACCTCTACCGCTACCTCTTTGCCTTGTGTCGTGTCAGCACCACATCCCTGCACTCTGTTACTCGTGTGCCAAAAAAAATACAAGGCAAAACCCAGCGACAATGAAAACCTGCCTCAAATTTAGATACAGAGATCCTACAAATCCTTCACAGCAAGGACCAGGTCTCGTTACAGATTAGAGAAGCTGATGATGGCAGGAGGTGAGCGCGATAGTGAGAAAGACAGAGAAGACACAAATAGAGCGTAATCCTGCTTTTAACTGAGAAGAAGGGAGTAAGAGGGAGTACGTCCAGGTTTCAGATCTACAAAGGAAAGAGGAAAATGAAGCCAGGGAGAAAGAGGAGGTATGACAGATCTGTTAGGGATAAGGGAGGAGCAGGAGGAGGGGTGGTGGTGGCTGATCATCAGTATGTCAGGCTGTGTTATTATAGTCTGAGGGTTGGATGGAGGCATGAGAAGGAGGAAGAAGAGGAGGCGGCGGAGCGGTGGGGGTAGGGGGGCAGCAGACAGGAAGAGGGCTCGCCGTCTAATCCACCAATTTTCTTACATTACTGCTCCCCCTCCCTTTCGATCCACCTCCTTCTCTCCACCAGCAGCCCACCCCCTGCGCCATACCCCCCCCCACCTCGATGTCAGGCCTGTCGACAAATGAAACTGGAGATACCAGCAGCTTCACTGAGAAGAAGTAAAACACACAGAAAAAAGAGGGAGCGACACCGAGACCTCTCGCACCTCTAACAGCATAAACGTACCTACAAAACCCCAGTGGCTCGTCGTATTGTTCTGAGCGGTGTGTGTTCTCGTGCGATATGTCTTTCACGAACTGGCCTCCGCCTCAGACAAATACTACATCGAGGCAAAGGTAAAGGCACCTTCTGATTTGAATGACGTGTGGGGGAAAAGCCGCTGTCTTGTTATGAAAGCAGCCTCTGAGCGTGATCAATAACTTCCTGCTGATGAGGAGAAAAACCTGATGACAGAATATTAAATTAAAGAGATTGTTTTACGCTGGGAATGTATTAACGGCTCACTTAGCAGAATTACCGAGCAATGATGACAAACAAGGTTTCTTTGCCAGGCAGTGCTGCTTGTTATTATGCTGAACGGTGTTTATTTCTTGGTGCTGGTTTTATTTCTTGCGCAGGATTTAAATTCAGAGACATACTGCACCTGGTGGGCCCTGGCACTGATTTGACAAATGGCTGCTGCTGATTAAATCCGGGCTTTGGTACTGGCAATGAAGGTTGAGCTTTTAAGGGAATTAAGCTCACAAATTCAGAGTAATGTTCCTACAATTTACAGTCGATTTCCTTAGACTAATAACGGTCACATGCAACAGAGCTTGAATGTCTCTTTTCCCAGGCTGAGGCAGCTGGAACTGGCCAAAAACACTCGGCAGCACCTCTTGTAAGAACTCTCCCCTGAATTAGCTCCGCGGTGGCCCTTCCTAATTTACAGGAAACAAGCCAACTTGGTTTTTAATCTCCTCCCAAATTAAAGTTTACATAATATTCTCATCCTTCCATCTTCACTATCATTTAGCAATTTCCATTTCCCCGCCCTCTTGATTGATTTGCATTCCAATCACTTCTCATTGGGCGAGGCAGAACCCTGACTGAGTGGGACTAATTTGCCATGCTAATGAGATGGCTCAGACAAACAGAGCCAGCTGGAGACCAGAGTAAATGATCCTGTCATCAGTCAAGAACACAAACATGGCTAACAGCTAATTAGCTCGCGGCAGTTTGTAGAGGTGACATTCCATCTGATCTGTGCTGCGGTGGAAAAAAAAAAAGATGAGAAAGAACGGTGCTGGTTTTGCTTGGTGATGAATTTGGCTTTTTGTTTTCCCCAACACACTCCCGTGGCACGCGACGTAAAACACACATTCACCCGCAGAAAAACACCGACGCCTGTAACGTCCCACTGTTTCCCTGGCATTGCACTGTGCAATAAGGATAAGAGCGAGCGTGTGCCTTGAGAATGAGGGGAGAAAATATGCTAAGCAGACAATCAGAGGTGTACCCCCTGGTGCTAAACAGCCAATCATGGCTGTCCCAGTGTGTGTCACCAGCCAGCAGGAGGCAGAATTAGTCCTGGTTAGCAGCCAGAGCCCTGCCGAGTGGCTGATTAGTCTTTTAGACTGAAGAGGAGACAGAATGTTAAAAGTCCAACTGCCTATCTGAGAGTCTTCCACACAGCAGACAAAGACGAGGACTTTTTACACACAAAATAAATGCCACTAGGCTCATTGTCACCTTGTGAATGTGATACACTAAACGGAACAATAATTGCATTTGTCCACAATTTACACAGTTCATTACAGCGCAGCAAACACGGGTGAGCTTAGCGTAACCCTAACACAGAGAACGTCAATCAATTATTTGCCTGTGTGCTGCACTCTCACCCACGATTTGTGGTTAAAGGTTTTATTTAATGTTTTTACATTTTAATTTTACAGTGCAACGTTGCAGCAGTGTTTGCACGAAGTCCCATATTTCAAGGGACCATGATGTTTGCACAGCGATGAAAGTAGTCACGCGTAGCACTTTTCTTTGTGTACCACGATGGCTTGAAGGCTGTGATTCATCCCGTAGGCATCAGCACGCGCTGTGTGTCATCACGCCGCTAGATTTCTCTATTTCAGCCGTGCTTGGTGATGCTTGTCTCATGCTTCTAAGCTTAGCAAACGCCTTTTGTTGCTTTGGGATGTTCCGTATGGGCTTAAAGGCATTAGGTTTTGGTTGCACGTGAGGAAATGAGGACATATACTTCTGGAGACTTGAGAATTCATCTTGCTGCTTCCGACAATGAGCAGCGCCACGCGCCTAAGCCACGAACCCCACCACCTTGTTTTACAGCACGCCAGTAACACATGTTACGAGCCAACAGTTCAACCTGTAAAAAATGTGTGTTCATAGGAGGATCAGTCATAGTTGTCCAACGCTGCACCTTAATAATACCTGCTCCAGCATTTATACCACACCTTGTGTAGGTAATGGAGACGAACAATGTCTCCTATCACCCGGTGTTGTGTGCTTTTCAGGATGTTGCACTGAGGAGCTCTCTGCATTATTTAGACCCTCAGGGGTTTGTGTTTTTGTTTTTTTTTCAGTTGCTGCCGATGTCACCACTTCCCTGGTAATTAATTGCTCTTCATCTAGGTCTGTCTACTTTTTTTGCGTTCAGCGTCTCAGTCTGTTTGTCATCTGGTCGTTCCATGCTCTTTCGGTTTTTATCAGCGCAAACGCTTGCACCCATCCATTTGTAATCTAATAAAGAAATGGCAGCAATCTGTACGTTCCCTTCAAGGGACTGGATGACTTTGAGCACCAGATGCTGATGTTCCCCAAGAGTCGTTACCGCGATGGACCCGATCCTTAACTGTCTCCAATAAAGACGCACACTTTCTCTCTCCCTCTCTCACACACACACACACAGCTACACACCACTTCCCCTCGCTCACTCAGCGTGGCAGCGGGATTAACCTGCCGGTAGCGGGGTAAATCCAGCGCGGTGCCTCCTCCGCCTCCTATGTCTGTGTCTGAGGAGGCCTGGTTATCCCTTCACGCAAGCTCCATGTTCAAAGAGGCGGCCGTCTGGGATTAATGACGTGTTAAAGGGGTGACCAAGGGGGATTTAGATGCAGTTCGCTGTAAGGACAAGAGATTTCAGAACACAGACCAGTGGTTAGTGCTCAATGAAGTATGATTAGTCAGACACCTAACCCCCAGCACACACACCCAGAGGATGATGTGGTGGTGAAAGGATAATAGCATTGTGCTTGTCCTATAGTAAATATAACCTCTGTGACCTACTGACCTGTAGGACAACAACAAAGCTCGAGGGATCACAGTCACAGGAAGAGTGATCGCGCCGGGAAATCAGGGATGCACAAAAGCATTTTTGCAATAAATTCAATTGTCTGTTATGTCTTCAAAAATGATTCAAAATGAATCTTAACTGTTATAGTCATGTACAAAAATGAAATGCATCATGGAACAAGCTTCATGTTACTATGAGGAAATATTACAGTCAAATACAACAATACCGTTGCTGCTTTGTTCTGAATGAGGAAAGACAATTACAGAACCAACTAATAAACAGTCATTTGTTATTATTTTTACAACATATCAGTGGATGAATTGTTAATATCTGCACTAATGCAAAACTAAACTAGATACTAATCTAATAGTTTGCTTTAATATCTGTATTTGAAGCTAACGTTTTCCTTTCCTTACCTTTGCCTATGAGACTCTGACTCCTGCTGTCATGTGTTTACAGGGTGACTGGATGTGTTGGACGTGTCGCTCTGGATAAAACATTCTGTCCCGGTGCTGGTGAGCTGCAGCTGAACCCCAACAAAAGGTAAATTATATGTCCAGTGGGCTGTGTTTGTGAAAACGCATGCTTGTCAAAGTTAGTAATAGTGAGGGAGTGATATTAAAGTGGGGGGTTGTGTGTGTGAGCAGTGTGAGAGCGCTGCAGTGAGATTAAGAGACATATGTACAGGTGCTGATAGCTGACTGCGATCGGTGCACTGAGCAAGATGTTAAGGCTGGGTTTCCTCGCCACCCACTCCCCGTGTCAAGCCTACCTCCTCAACATTAATCCCCCCCACCCTCAATAAGCCTCTCTGGCCCCCCATGCATACACACATTCAGCCTGCTACCCATCTAACCTCCAAATCCGCTCCTGTGCAATCTCCCGCACATCAGCTGCCAAATGAAGTTCCTCTTTAGAAAAAATAAAAAAATAACTGGGCTGTCGAGTCGTCTGAGGCATCGTGGCTGGCGGCGAAGCCAGCCCTCGTGTTGAAGCCAATAATCCTGCGTCAAGGCTTCAGGTGCGCAGAGGGTCGTGATTGACAGGGCTCGATATGAGGCCCTCGCCTCACTTGACATTTGGGTTTCATAAGGTCTGGAACAAAAGGCAGGGGCAAAATAATCAGAGAGGGGCACAGGCAAATAAATCTGTTTATTTCTCCTCACCTGCCCCCCTCCCTCACCTCTGCACCTCCCATGCTCGCCCACATCACGGCTCAGCCCTTGGAGGGGAAAGAAGGAGGGCGTGATATTACCTTCTCTGAGCCTTAGTGGATTCACGCGCCACGACAGCAGGTCACTTTAGGCCGTGTGCTTACCTGCGATATTAGTTTGTATGTGAGGTAGATAGGGATGTGTATTTGAATGGCTGGGGCGGTGTGTATGTGTGCACAAGCCTGTGTATGTATGAGAGGCAGAGACAACAGGAAAGACTGATGCGGAAGCTGTGAGACTGACACGAAGGCAACGGTGCGTGCGTGTGTTGGACACACACCTTTAATCATCTGCTTTAAGACACTATTAGGCAGACACATGATGACAAACCTAACTCTATACGCTGCGTAAGAGGCGATCAGTTCTGAGGACGTGAGGAGAAGCGCGACGTGCGATGCAGCACAAGAGCATTAGGATTTTTTTGCTGTAGTACATTTGTTCAGCTAAACGACGTGCTGCGGTCGGGTAAACTGCTGACCAGGCACTCGTGTGTTTTATCTCCTCACCCGAGCAGCTACTCATAGTAGTAAATGTAGGCTGACATACTGTACACGTGAGATGGACTGACACGCTGTCAGCTCCAGTCGTAATGTTTTTCAATTAACTGGCGGTTCCAGGCACAGGTGTACTCAGATTATCTCTCTATCCCAGCGTGTTGCAATGCTGGGAAATGATATGACATCACCAAACTCTACGCACTAATAACGTTTGCCCCCTCCCTTAGTACTAAAACGTGGGGAGATATTAATTGTGAAGGTGCAAGCGCAGCCCTAACAGGTGCAGACAAACAGTAGCCTGAAGGAGATGTCAATCAATAAAAACACGAAGTGCAGTTTGTGCACAGTTTGGAGAAACGGTGAGTGAAAACACCTGCTAACCTGCATGTATACAAGTCATCTGTATGCAGTTTAGCTGGTACGGTGCCACAGTGTCAGAAGGTGACGTTCAGGATCGATCCGTCGGAACGACAGCGAGACAGAACCCTGAAACTGAAGTATGAAGGAATTCAGCAGCTTCGTCTTACCAGCTGTGACAAGCCAGTGAAGAACCAGAGTCCTGGAACTCAGGCTCACACGCGTTTGTAGCGTCACATTCTGTGCATGGGTCAAAAACAGAGAAAAGCTGCATTAAAACCACGCAGGCATTTCCCAACATGCCACGGACGCGGCTTATTGACTTAATGATATTGTAATTGAATTTAATTGTTTACATTATTTCCTCTAGCCTCCATATTATTTACATTCTATGTCAGCGCGCTGGGGGAGCTGAATGAGGATTTAATTGCTGGGTTATGAGTCTAATCTGTGGACATAACAGCAGACTGTTCTAATAGGGAATTCAATTAAAAACAGGAAATACACGAGACACCTCGGGGCCATATGTTCGCTTCTGCCTGGAAGCCTCTAAAAAAACCGCACAAGTCAACAGATAGTTTCCAGATTAATCCGTGTGACAGTACAAGATCGAGCCCCCACGTGGGGCGTCTGCATAAATCGCACCCTGTTAGAGGCGATTGGACGGAGCATCGATGACTGGCAGGAGGCTGGGGTCCAGTATGGGCACGTTTCTGTCTCCATTGGCTGCCTTTAATGGCCGCACCTCCTTCGAGCCAAACACCATTGGCTTTGGGGGCTTCGCGGAGGAGCCGGGAAGTTGTAGTTCTTTACAGCAGACGCACATCTGTAGTGCTTACTATTGACTAATATGAATTAAACTACACGTCCCGACGTCACGTCACGGTCCCCGATTATTGTTGTGAATATGTAATTGCGCTCGTACGACTGGTTGCTTCTAAATTTGGGCTCCTACAGTCGGTGAGGTGGTCGCTCCGCCGCCGCTGTGCGAGGAATGCGAAGATTAACGGAGGCTGTAGGACATTAAAGCGATAAATGCGTGACGACGGGACGCGGTGGGGAAGCTCCGGCGTGGACACCGAGGGTCATGATGAGCGCGAAATTGATGCTTTGTAGCGAAAATATGAGAAAATAAAAGGATTCGGTGTTGAATCAGAGGACGAACATTAAGCTTGGTGCGTATACAACAACGCACTGGATTTTTTTAAAAGAAGACTGACACAACACCTGTTTTTACCACCGGCCTGAAAGGACTTTTGAAAATACCGACTTACTGTTTTTGTGCAGCCAAAAGTCCGATGATGCTTCTACTCTTCACGAAACCCGCGCGTAGCCCCCCAACCAGCCGCTGACTGACCTTTTTACGCACGGGCAGAAATCCGCGCTCGCACGTTTCGTTTTCGTTTTCATGTGGGTGAACTTTGCAGCACGTTTTTAATGATTCGAGATCTGAGCAAGATGTACCCCCCGGCGCGGCATCCGGTAAGTAGAAAGCGGCGGCGGCCGAGGCGCAGTGTCAAAACAGCGCAGATTAACAGCCGCGCGCTCAAGTTTCCGTGCCACTGCGCGCTCGCACGGACAATTGCGCTCATTGTCAAAGCCGCTGCAGCTGTACACGAATGTGTGTGAGCCTGTGAGTGTGCGTGGGTCAACGTGTATGAGAAGGCAGAGCGAACCCAAAAGGCCACCAGCACCACAGAGGCCCATTGTCACGTACAGTCTTGCCTGTGTGTGTGTGTGTGTGTGTTTGTTTCGTGACTCTGAACTTTGGTGGCTCAGTTCTTCCTCTCTTCCCTCACACGCTTTTTGGGTTTGGGTTGAGGTCCCCCACCAGCCGGGACAGCCGTTTAAGTTCACCGTCTCTGAGTCCTGCGACCGGATCAAGGAGGAGTTCCAGTTCCTTCAAGCCCAGTATCACAGGTGAAGTATTTACACCTGCCCACGAAGCTGTTTTCTCTGGGTTGAACGGTGGTTAGTTGTTAGAGCTCTCTGTTATTCTTAGTTCATATTACAACGAATTGTTTTTTTTTAAATAAATGAAACATGAATTTAATTTTAAACTATATAACTGGAGTAAATCACATATAAAGAGCAAATATCATAATAAAAATAATATTTATTTTACTTTTTGATTTAATCTCCCATTAACAAACTGGATGTCCTGGATAGTGTTAGAATAGTCTATATTAAAGAAAATGACAGGTAGTGTCGCCTCATTCCATATTAAATTGGAACCTGATCGGGACAGGAGCAGACTGTCGGTGGTGTCGCTGCCTTGCACCAGTCAAACTGTGAGGGAAATGATGCAATGACATGAAATACGAGTCAGAGCCGTATCTTTGTTTAGGTTGATTGAGACATAAACTCACCGCTCGAGGTGATGTCCTTTACCTCACACCTTTTGTGTGGCGCTACCGTCGCACAGTAGCTGCCCACCCTTTGCCTCTAGTGTCATGGCTAACCGCAGGTAAACCCCATCAACCCCTGGTGCGCACGTCTCTCTTTGCAAGTGCAAGTGGTGTGAAATACTACTTCAGCCGACATGATGAAGTGTGAAATACAACGCTCAGGGCAGAAGCATAAGCATGATGCCAGTGCATAGTAATCGCACGCTGCCTGCCACCTCGTAATTATTGCCCAATCACCTGGTGAAATTAGTCGTTTTCTGATGGAGCTGAACTGTGGTTTGTGGCTGTTGCGCGTGTGCAATCAGACTCCTGCTTTCTACTCACGTCCTGACTGTAGAGAGACACTGGTTCCTACGGCTTTCTGCAACTTTGATTGAGCTGAAAACTATTTATTCTCCTTTTCAATGTACTTGTGTAAATGTGATAACAATGACTACATTTCCCTTACATGTTGCGTAGTGGAAATGTCAAAGAGTCACTGACTTCCACCTTAAATAAAGCTTATTTGAAAAAGATGATTTAGTTTTTTTTAGTTAAGAGTCTTAGACTTTTTATACAATTCCAGTTAGATTTAGTGGATTATAGAGTTTCAGTGTTGCATTGTTTGGCTTGTTTTCTATGGTTGTATTTTAATGCTTTCCAGTAACGCACAAGATTTGCAAGAATTAAGCCTTTGCATAATCACAGTTGTAAAACGGTTCCTCCTTACATGAACGCCGTAGTGGCTTCGTGTTGATGGTGGAGTTTGGGCTTCTCCAAACACCGTAGGAATATATGACAGCTTATGTGGTTGTCTATTGATCCGTTACTTACTGCGCTGCAGATGCTGAGTGGGTGTCTGTGTCTGCAGGGGAAACTAGTGTGAGATCCTTTTTCTCAGGCTTTTTTTTTTTTTTGCTCTGCTCAGATTTAGAAATGCAAAGTTGTAACAGGATGTACTTACTTAAAGGCCTGGGAGCCTGCAAGTGATGTCTTCATATTTCACCTTTTGTGACAGGACGCATCTTTTACTGTGTCATAACTTAAAGTCATAAATGATTCACTTTGTTAACTTTTCCCTTCTGGGCTTTTTGATCGTGCACATGCTGACATAACATTTTGCTTTTATTGTGCAGTCTGAAGCTAGAGTGTGAGAAACTGGCCAGTGAGAAAACAGAGATGCAAAGACATTATGTTATGGTGAGTTTCATTAACTGCATGTGTGACCGTGTGTATGTACACGCATGAACGCATTGGGTTTTTTTGTGTGTGAAGAAAGAGGAAGCGAAATGGCACAATCCTGACTTTCTTTATGTTTTTTTTTCTAGTACTATGAAATGTCGTATGGACTCAACATCGAGATGCACAAGCAGGTAGGAATCTGTATCAATCATTTATTGTCAAAAAAAGGAAATCACATGTCACTCAAACTGTTGTTTCTACCAGGAAACACAGCTAGGGATTGAGAAACAGGTTAAAGGTGCCACACAGAACTATTATTTTCATCTACAGGTTGAGATGAGTGTTTTTTTCTTAGTATCGATCTTTAAGACGTCCAAAACAGGTGCACAACCACCACACCGCCACAACTTCCCTCACAGCTGAAAAAGAGGAAGGAAACATAGAGTTCAAACGTGAACAGAGGAACGGTAACGCACAAGATCAAATACAGTAAACATAGGCTTGACTTCACGCTGTATATGAAGCCTTAGAGCGATCATCATCAGGAGGTTGATCGTGTGTGATGTGGTGCCTGAAGGCGAGGTTTCAGGTCTGCGGGTAAGAGATGACCAAAACTTCAGAAAGTACCCATCATCCACTGCCCACCAGCCAGTGCGTGTTCACGAGGGAGGAAGCTGTGGATCTCTCTGCGCCAGAGGGAAACACAGGCGAGACACCTTTGATCCATCTGTGCAGAAAGTGCTTGCGAGCAAGTCGGCAGAGCTTATTAAGAGGTTGGAGGAAGGTGTCAGGCAGTTCACCAGAGACCTGAGAGGACGACGACGTTTAAGTATCCCACCAATAAATGCACAGACTCTAAAACGCCCGCTACATAATGAAAATCTGACTCATTCAGGGTAATATTGTGTCCCTTCAGAATGTGAACCCTGTCATAGCATGTTTGGTTGCCCGGGGAGGTTCCGCGGTAATTTCACGTGCGAATAATAGATTCATCAGTTAAATTGAATGAGAAAATGGGCTGAAACGAGTCGAGTGAGCGAGGATTTGGCCTTTAACGAGCCTTTACATTAGCGCTGCCGTTTTGAAACGCGGGCCGTCATTAGCATAAATGTCTGTGTTAACCACACATCAGCTGCCAGGCTAAATGGGCCACGGCTACACAAGCAGCTACGCACTCATTTCCAGATAAATGGTGTGTGTCTGTGAGAGGACGTGATGAATGCTTTGCTTTTGTCTCGCTGTGTTTGTGCGTTCGCGTATGTGTGTGTAGCTATACTGTGTGTTTACTTGTGTGGGTCTGTGTGTAACAGCCTGTACGTATACGAGACATGTTGACAGAGTGTGCGCTCGCCAGTTTGCGTTCATTTGTCTGTATGCACACGGCACTTGTTTATTTAGTTTAGCGTGCACTGTTGTGTTTGTGTGCGCGCTCATGTTGTAGGTATGTGATGTTATTTGTGCGTGTTTGGTTGCTTGTGTGTGGCTTTGTGTGTTTGAATGTTGCTTTTCACTGGCACACTACTCAGTCTTCTGTAATGAAATATGGGGTGTCTGCTCTAAATCCTGCTGTCTTGTGTGTGTGTGTGTGTTCATGATGGGGAGAGAGAGAAATGATCTGTGTTTATTAGGGAAGAGGGAGTAAAAATAAAGGAGGTGTCTGTCGTGGTGAGTGACTCTCTAATTCCTTTCAGTGCTGTGTGTATGTGTGTTTTCTTTAAATTTGGTTTCCTATTCAGTGTGCAATGATACAATGTGTGTGGCTTGTTGAGTGGATGAAGATTGAAGAGAGTGGTGGGGGTGATACCGGGCCTGTGGGGGTGTCGGGGTGTCGAGCTACAGTCCCATTAAGGCAGTCGCCCTCTGCTACCAAGCCAATAGCTAATATTGCTTGTTTAGCATTTTCTGAGGGTAATAGGTCCATTGATTTTTGGCTCTGCTCCCTGTTTTATTTACACAGAAGGGCCGCTGTGCCAGGGGAGTGAAATGTACCAGCGCTCGTTAAAGAGAAATTGACTCGTAGACGAAGGAGAGGCCGGGCCGGCGAGGTGGGGAGGGGGTGAGAGGGGATAAAGGAGGGGAGGGCAGTGAGAGTGGCGTAGAGCTGCGAGAGGACAGCTAATCAATTGCAAATTAGAGAGGCGGAGAGAGAAATAGAGCAAGTGAAGGATGGGGAGAAGAGGATGCAGGACGGAGGAGAACGAGGTGAAAGAAGGAATCGTTTGGCTCCTGAAGAGTGGCAGCGTTTTCTACTCAGGCTGACAACTCATTTCACTGCAGCAGATACGAAGCCACATGTGTTTCTATATGAATAATTACTTTTAGGAAAGGCATTTAAAGGGCAACAGCAGTGACAGGTTGTACTGTGACTGTATGAGTGGTACCCAATCTAGGGGTCTGGAACCTACAGGGGGTCAAAAGGTTAATCACAGTGGTCCAGAATGACTGTTCGCCTTATTGCTGCAGTTGGAGGAGATCATTGACGCCAGTCCTTCCAGTATAATACTAGAGGGAGTAAAATGGTGCAAGTTGTAGGTGTACATATTGTCAAAGCATTAAACGTAAAATAGAAATAGCACCTGCCGTTATTCGTATTTTCATACTACTGAGTCCACTCAGAGTGAACTCGAAGCGTCAGTACGAGCTGCAGCATTTTAAACATCCAGAGCTTTACAGTCGGTGTTCATTTCGCAGCTCGAGCAGTCTGTATAGCGCTCTTTGTTTTCCCTCTCTGTCTCCAACCCTGCCCACCCTGGCTGTGTCTTTCACACTCCCACTCAAACACACACAGTCACAAGGGAATACAGCCTTTATATGGCGGGGTCCATTAGGTGTATTAGCTGCTGGTGAAAAGTGGTGCTGATGTGGTGCTTACAAAGCTCCACGGGGGAGATGGACATTTGATCTTCTATCTGACCCAATCTGACTCCGGGGCTCCCGTCTGATCTTGTTTTTCTGTCGTTGGGAGTTAAAGTGCGACCATTTGAACAGCATCTGCTGCTTATTGCTGTGATCTCAGTGTAGGACAGCAAGTTAAAGGTAAAAGGACTGTAGACAATGTCAGGTAAATTACAGTACGAAACCTTTTCTGTGGTAAATCCTTAATGGAACTTTTCTTGGTCTCACCATTTGTTGGTGTTAATTGAATCATTGATGAAATGATAAAATAAGGTGTTTAAGGGTCTTTAAGGTACATTTTGCTCACTTTTGCTCACTGGAAGTTCTTCCAGAAAAAGACAAAAAGTGATTTTCCAGTCACAGGATCAAAGCTGCATTTGGTGCACATGATCTCGTCTCGGAGATTTCTGGGTTTTATGTGGCCGCAGAGTCCTGTATTCCATCAATACGCTCCCTGGATCGACCTGCTTGGAGTCCTAACCTTAGAGGACTCTCTATTATTTATTTACTGTCAGGACGGTGACGGGTCCAGGTCGAAGATGAGGCGCGCTCCCAGCAAAAAAAACGATTCTCCAGTTTTGCACAAATCACAGGACACTTTTCAGAAAGTAAAGGAACCCCGCTTTTCCCTTTAGTCTCTGCAGCGTGAACAGATTTGTTGGCCAAACACGCTGACAACTCTGCACTCTGGCCGTCACCATTGTTTGCCGCTGATGTAAAATGTCACCTGAAATTGGTTGTGTTGCCTTGTGGAAAAGCATCTCCATTTCCTTTTCTGCTCCATTGCTTTTGTTTCCATTTGTGAGCCAACATCTCAGGGTCAACTCTCCAAAATGAATTGATTGGAGGTTCAGGCTGTAGAGTTGTTAGTGGAGATGTGAATCTATCCTTTAAAGGAGATCTTTCAACCCTAATGGTTTTGCCTGAATGTGTTTCAAAATAAAACCATTGCAATTTGGACTTACTGCATGTGGGTAATATCAGAGAGGACAAAACAACAACTGATGTTCACATTTGAGAACCTGGAGCGTTTGAATTGTGGCATTTGCAGATAAGACTAAGTGAATAATGTTTATCATGGAATAAATCTAACAATTTATAAATTCTGGATCAGCTAAAATGATTTAACATCATTAATCTGCAGTAATTTGCTTGATTGTGCAAATTTGTCAATGGGTGACAGTCAAATCTTTTGCTGCATACTGTCATAAGAGAAGTGAATCAAAGCCAAAGGCTGAATGGGCAGCAAAATAATAATAAAAACTTGGAGGCCAAACGTTTGTTGGTTTATGTAATTGCAACGCCCCGTGTGCCATCGCACACTGAGACCCTTGTTGCTTGTCACGCTGCCTTTCTTGCTCGTGTTCTGTCAGCTCTCTGTGATCTTCTCTCCAACTACTCTCTCTGACAGGCGAGCTTCTCCTGGTGGTGTCTAGCAGCTCTCTCGTACCGCCTGACCCTGTCCACTGTAGCTGTTTGCCATCCGTTCACAGTCTCTGTGAATCTGTTTCCTTACACCCAGGCAGAGGAAGAAGTTTGAGCTCTTTGATGCGTTTACGTGTTAAGCTGTAGCGAGTGCTGCTGTCAGCCTTACGGAGCTTCACTAACTCATTCCCCAGCTGAGCACGGCCTTCTTTTCCCTCAGCACTTAAAACTAAGGTGCCCTTGAGCAAGGTACTTAAACCCCAACCATTTCATACAGTGAGTTTCTCAAAGGCTAATATGTACTGGGCGGCTCCCCGGTGTGTATGAATGTGAAATAGAACAACCAGCTGAAAAAGGGCATGTGTGCAGAGCAAGTCTTCCCTGGATAAACGTTTATTATAAAATGAAAATGTCAGTGTTTTAGGTGCACTGCAACTCTGCAGAGCCTGCTGCATCAAACTGCAGATCTGTGAGCGCCACCTCCACCCTTAATTGGTTGCAGAACAAGACTTCCAGTGGACCTCAATTGTCTAAATAATAAGGCTTGGTTTGAAGTGCCTGCATGTTTCTGCTGCTTCCTCTGCTTTTCTGTAGCCGCATCTCAGTTAAAAGCTGATGAAATGTCACATGATGTCAGTCATGATATTAGACTGTAAATATTTGTTGTTTACAGATGTATGTATTATTTCCATGTGTATGTACAGCATATATAAATATATGAGTGAGTGGATGAATGTTTTATTACTATCTAGTTATTCATTGTGCACAACAGCAACAAACCAAAAGTTTACGTTGCAGCGAAACACCTCTTTTCACCCATAGTTTTTCAACAACAATCTAGTCTGCAGCAGATGCAGCACTTTACCCATCATGCACTTCACCTCACCGCACTGGTTTGTAGGCTTACTGTACGTGTCGACTCTAAAGCAAGGAGGTGATGATGATCATTACTGTGTCTGTGTCGCTTGTGTTTGGATTTGAGCTGCACTACTAGTGCTCCCTGTGGGACGGTGGATCAGGCAACTTCTGTTTAAAAAACCTACCTGATGTGGAGAGAGAGAGAGCTGTGTAATCTTTTAAAGCCACCCCTTGGGTTCAGTGGAACCATCTGATGAATACTGAAGCGCCTGTGGAGGGATGTACCTGCCGGTGTCTGCCTGTGTGCACACGGTTCTGTTTACGTGCACAACGTCCTGCAGCAGTGTTGCTCGTGCTGGTGTCTGGAGAGCTTACATTCGCATGTGTGCGTCTGTGTGTGTGTGAGGCTTGACATGGCCTCTGGGGGCATCTGGTAGCAGCTGATACCAGAGCAAAGTTCACCTCTGTCAAGGTTATATACGGGAAATAAGCACCTGACAAGGTTAGAGGTGGAACGACTTCTGGTTTTGTGTTGGAGCTGCTGGAATGATTGCGCTTATATGAGTTGGTCTTAATGTGCATCACTGAGTCAACAAACCTCTCATGTGTCTTGTTTTCCTTCAGCTGTTCTCTAGTGGGGATGATGCAGGATGCAGCTGATAGATGGTTGAGAAATACAGCCGAAGGATCCCCGTCTATAGATCCTACTGCTAACACCAGCAACCAACACACATTATACTTATTTTACTTAGATTATGTCTCGTGACAGACGACAGGCCAAGAAGTTAGAAGTTAGACTTGATGATGGCTTGATGTGGGCATTCGTAGGTCTACATGAAGGCGAGGACGCCTTTGTGTCTGCTGGTGAATTTGAATGTGACGCGACCTCTCTGTCTTGCAGGCGGAGATCGTCAAGCGGCTGAACGCGATCTGCGCCCAAGTCATCCCCTTCCTCTCTCAAGAGGTAAGACTCAAACGTTCCTGTCACTGTGAGTTAAGCTGGGGGTGGATGTGGGTGAGCGAGAGAGAGGAGTAGGAGGAAAGAAGACAGATAGGAACCTTATAGGGAGGAGAAGTGTGGTGGATTGTGAGGCATAACAGCCCCACACACACACACACAAAGATTATCCGGGGCTAATCCTCCCTGCTCAGGATAGGCAGATATGCTCTGAACTTATTAAATGTCTTCCTCTACCATATGCAGTGTGTGTGAGAGAAACTGTAAACAATATGTGCACATGCTGTGGTGGGTGTGAGCAGTGTGTTATTTTAAAATCTTTAGGTGCTGGTGTGTTTCACTGATAAATCCCTTCTCTGGAGGAGTTGAAAGTGTGTGTGTGTGTGTGTGTGTGTGTGTGTGTGTGTGCTGAGGGGTAGGAACAGCAGGAAGGAGCGAGTGTGGACTCCAAAGCTCTCCTCCAGATTAGCCACGGATTAGGAGGGTTTAGGGTGGATTAGGAATAATGGCATTAGACTGCGGTGCTGCTACACAGCCCCGAGGCCCACAGAGAGGGGATGCAGGGAGAGGAAGCGGCTTTTACTGCTTTGTTTTGATGCACAGCTTCTTTCGCTGATCGTGCGTATGAAAGCTAACACAGTCGTAACATTGTCGTGCAGCAAATCACATTGACTGTGTTTGCAAGGGATTCTTAGAACTCTTTCTGTTTCCTTTCATTTCTGTCATGTCTGATGTTCTTCCCCGCTGTTTGTCCATTTCTTTGACGGTAGCATTGTTGTCTCTAATAGGATCTCAGCACAGACGTGTGCATAGTACTGTGTGTAGATATGGATGTGTAATCACAGGGCTGGATTATCCCCTTTAAATACCTTGGCCTCCAGATGTGCACATCCTGATCCCTGAGTCAGCGTCTCTGTGACGGTCTGGTGACCTGTCCAGTGTGTACCTGCCACCGTGAATCGGTTAAGAGTGATCAGTGTTAGTCATGTCCAAGCTATTTGCCCAACATGCATCACAAACGGGGATGTTTTCATCTGTGCTTGTCACGTTCAAGCAGGTTAGACTCAGTCTGAGAAGTTTTAGCTGGACTCCATGGTCAGGTTCATTTCCACACCTGATAAGCTCTTTCATCTCGGGCCTACTTTGATGTTCTGCACTCCTGGATGAATCTCGCTACGCTGTCTCACCGTCCATATCCATCTTTCTCTCTCTTTACCCTTTGGTTGACTTTGGCCTCTTAGCCGTTTCTCTCTCTCTCTCTCTCTGTATCTGTCGATTTCCACTTTTTCTTCATGGAATATGTGGAAACCTTTTTGCAATGTGACAGAAAATGGAAAACTTAACGAACGGAAGATGTTCATCCCTCCCCCAAAAGTGAAGCATCGATGCAGGATGATATGCTTTTAATCTACAATTAACTGGCTTGTGCAAAACTACACTTCAACCAAGTTGAACACCCTAATTAGCTTCGTTTTCTCTGTCTGGTGGTATTTAAAGGAACCGGCCGCTGTCAAATGGAGAAGGGGAGCGCTTGCTTTCCCAATAAAGAGCAAACTGCAGTGATGACTCAGAGGCGTCTCTGGCTCTGATCTGATGGTGTTTAAGATGCATTTGGACAGAGCATTTCATTTTAACAGCATCCACGCTTTTGTCCAGGAACTAATTAATCATGAAAAAATTTATCTGCTTTGCTGATTTATGACCTTATGTCTAAAGTATCAGTATCTTGTTAAGGTTTATATGTGTGACTTGGGGAAATCTGCAACTTACAGTAGTTGTTATTCTTGTTTGATAGAGAAGAGACAGATGTGAACCAGGCCCACTCCCGCTCATTGTTTCTGTCTCTCTCTTCCTCAGCACCAGCAGCAGGTGGTGCAGGCAGTGGAGAGGGCCAAGCAGGTCACCATGGCTGAGCTCAACGCCATCATAGGAGTGGGTGTATTGCACACACACACACACACACACACACACCAATCTTCTAGCAGAGATAGGTGTTATAGTAGTGGCACAGAGAGATGAATATGATAATATGATGAAGGGTAAAAGTAAGAAGAGAGGCACGTTATGGACATTTCTAAAGCCACCTGTTGCAAGAGATCTTGATTGGTTTGGTAGATTTAGTTTATCAACTCTTGCTTACTACTGTTAAGTGTATGTGCAGAAATGTAACAGCTGTGTTTAGTATGAGACGTGATAACGCGTTTACTCACTGTGGATTTTCCTCCATCAAACCTGTCAACGTTTGCACAAACATTTGCGCTTGATATCTGGTTAGAATATGCAGCTCAAGCCAAACTTAGTATCATTTTGTCTTTCACCCTGTTGTTGATTTCAGTTGTCTTAAGTCGAAGTGTAGCGTCAAGGAGTGTTTTTTGTGTGCTTCAGCAGCAGCAGCTTCAGGCTCAGCACCTGTCCCATGGCCACGCCATCCCAGTGCCGCTCACGCCACACCCAGCAGGTCTCCAGCCCCCTCTGCCCCCCGGGGCCAGTACTGCGAGCCTGCTGGCGCTTTCCTCTGCCCTGAGTCACCAGCTGCCGCTCAAAGATGAGAGAAAACACCACGATAACAACAGCGAACACCCCAGAGGTAAGACCTGCCCTGTTTGTGTGTGGGTCCAGTGGCGTCTTTATGTCTGCAGTGAGTCTCACATTGCACTGTTGGCTCTGGTAACGAGGCACAACATCAGTTAATCAGTCAGCTTTATTGAAATGTATAATCACTTTATTATAACGTGCATTATAGTCTGACATTTTAACTTGCTCACAAGCAGATGGTGAAAATCTTTTACAGACAACAATACTCAATCTTCTCTGGAATATTCAGTTATGAAGTTATGAATTACCATTTGTACAGATTGTTAGCTCTCTGAATGAGTGCGAGTTAAAGCAATCACACTCTGATTAGTCATTATGCTATTTTAATTGGCTTAATAGCGAGCGATACACAACCACCATGATGCCTCTTTTCTCTTGTACACACAGAGCGCCTCTAATTCTTCTCTGAGCTTGACTCTGTGCTCAAGCATTTAATTATCGCGCATAGACACTGTATGAGTGAGAGCATGTGGTGGCGCGTGATAGAAACAGTCTGCGCCAGCCCTTGATTACTCGCTGCGAGGGTTTAAGGCGCAGCCGAGTAGTCGACTTTGCCCCGTAGCTGCCGAAAACGGCAAAAAAAAGCTAACAGCTAGAAAGTCCCCCTCGTCGGTGCAGAGAGTACGAGCTCGGAGAGTCAGAGGAGGTTCATCACATGCACACAGCATGTGTGTGGAGGCTGCTGTCTCTAATATTATCAATCCTAATGAATCCACATGGGAAAGGTGCAGCTATTATATCGTCTGAGAGCAGAGCAATGTGGCCAGTGATGGGACTTTTAGTTACTGCTGCGTTTAGTTTGTTCCTGGGTTAAAAAGAGCAATTAGGGGAAAAAAAGGCCTAATTGTGTAATTTGTGGCGTGAACACAACATTTAAGTGACATTCACTGTCCCTACATAAATGTGTTTGGGTTTACAGTTGATTTGAGAGTTTTGCCAGGTTCAAAACCCATCAAGGAGTAATATTAATACTCCTCCTGTGTGTGTTGTCTGCTGTGTTTTGCAGACATAAAACGCTTTAATCTGTTTCTTTCTTTGCCTCCTCAGACAGAGACTCGGTCAAGGTAAGTCATTTTATTTCTACCTTTTGCTTCATTTCGGTCCGCTCACTTCCTGATTCCTTCTTTTGTCTGCACCGTTCAGTATTAATGAAAGCACAGGCAGTGCACGCACATTATTAGGCAGCAATTGCTTTTCCTGCCACCAACATTCCCACCAGATTTCTTCATAATTTTCAACACACCTGGTGACTGATATCTAATATTAAATCACACAGGAAAGCCACACAACAGGAATGAAGTCAGTGAAGTCAGACTGATACACTGAACACTTTATGATCCTATGATCAACCGGTGTCCTGTATATTGATAGACTGTACACCCATGGATCAGCTTACTCAGTTTACTCAGTTACAAGCTGTAAAATAGCAACTGCAACACTAACAGTCCACCTTCATCTCTTCCAGCTTCTCAGTGAACACACCTGAGGCAGGTAACCAGCAGTGGACAGGGCAGGAATGTAGAATTCAACACTTAAGTTTGGGTAAAAGACTGAATATGGGCCATCACTTTACTTTCACTTTATTAATCAGCGATGAAACATCTGCTTCAAATCCCTATAGGAACGTGTATTTTCTGATGAGTATATTCCTTTCTAGTGTCAACTCTAAAAATTTATGAAGCTAGGGAGGAAGAAACCCCAAGACGAGCACAGATAAATCGCAAGTCTGGTTAGTGAAGGAAGCAGAAAGAGGCTGTGCAACAGATTGTTACATCCAGCGCTTGTAGTAATTAGTCCCTTAAGCAGAGCCTTTTTTCCCAAGGCAAACATTTGGTTTGTTGAATACTCAATGAGCAGATTAGCATTTCTTTATTTCAGCAGCCTGAGTTCAGACACTTTTACACACACGCGAGCGTGAGTGAATATTAAATATGCTATCTCCTGCTCTTTATGTAATACATCCTCCTCCCTTCTCACACGCAGACCTGCAGTCACCATGATGGGAGCAGTTAGCGGCATGAATGTGTGGTCATTAAAAATCTGTGGTGCAGATAAAGATAAACCCAAGTGATGAATGCCTTTCATTAGTGCACACACACACTGCTCTTTGACACAGCGGCCAACAGTCACTTCATGACCCCCCCTCCCATCCCTTCGTCAGTGGTCTACAGTTGCCTTGGCAACAGTCCACAGGGTACAGTGTGTATGAAACGCTTGAACATCTGTGCCTTAATGTCCTTGGCGTTAGCACCTCACACGCTGATAAATGCATGTGGGCGTATACGTCTGTGTCTGTGTTCTCAGTGACTGTCAATCATGTAGTGGTGCATCCAGAAGTGCACCTGCACCAGGTCTGAGGCCGACTGAGGGCACTTTTTTGTACAATTTAAGTGTTTTGCTGGTTCTGCGTCTGCGTTTTTCCATTTTGTGATGTGTGATGAATGCTCTTCACTCTACGTCTACCTTTCAGACGATCTTAAATGTTATCGCTTTGATTCTGTTCTGAATGTACTGTAAAGAAAAAGGGGCATGAAATCGTAATGAAGTTGAGCTTTCAAATTAAATGGACCTTTAGTCAATTTGTCACCTGCTGCAGTAAAAATACTCCAGCTTGTTGTCGTTCTCCGCCGTGGCCTCGACGCAGTCTGTTTGCCTTTGCTAATGGCAGGACACTCACGCTCCTTTAAAAAGCCTGTAAACTGTGTGCAGTTCCATGCTGTGATGGCAGCGGATTAAGAAACAGAAGGATCAGAAATGTTGGAGCAGATCAAATGACACAAACCCTGAGTGAAAGTGGGTTTTGGAGTGAACAAAGCAGCATTTTTGTGTCTGTGAGGAAAAGAAACGAAAAAAAGAAATGAAATACAGGATTTCAATGTGGTAGTATGAGGGATGACAAGAGATAAAAAAGAAAACACAGAAGGTAGAAGAGAGAGAAACAAGCATTTGTAATATTTCTCAGTATACACAGGCACCAGCTCAGAGTTTCCCTCGTTGTACAGCATCCATCTAGATTCTAGAAGAAACAGCTCATTCTGTAATTCACATGAGGGCTCCTTAGCATCAGCTGGTCCAGAGAGCCTGCTCAGTTGTCATCATATGAGGTTACTGGGTAGCCTCCATGTGTAAATGTGTGGAACCGTGATCCTGAGCAAGAGGAAACGTGCTTAGAAATATTTAGAAAACTTCACTGAAATGGTGATTCTCCTCTGCAGGTTTGAATGAATCACCTCATTCATTTACGGAATAGCCCTCCAATTTATTTTTTATTGCATAATATGCATAATAATAATCCAAATATCTAAATTGAGGCTTGGACATCATCAGCCTCTGTTTAATATATTACTACTAGAGGATTATGAGGTGAAGGTTACGGCTATCATTACCAGGCTTCGCAAAATCAATTTCAAACAGGAGGCAAATATAATTATTATATCTTCACACCCCCAACACTTGCACCAACAGCGGAGCCTTCATCTGTCTCAGGAGCAAAATTAATTTGACTCGATGCTTATGAAGGAGCTAATTTGCGGGCTATCAGTCCGTAATCAAATCAGTCCGCTACATCTCAGTCGAGACGCACACCTGCACGCGCGCTGACAGCTCGGCGACGTTCGCACGTGCGGAGCACTGACATGTAAACAAGTCAAAGTGCTGTCCGGCCAACGCACACACACACAAAGCGAACCTCGCTCCTCCCCCCAGCACAGAATCTTTGTCATCAACACTTGCAGCACGGCAAAGGGCAGCAGAAAGGTTACAAGCGTGCGTTAGAGGAAAGGTCGAGTTAAAGGTCCTGCTTTATTTTTCTTCTCTCTGTCCGTCATTTGCTGGGTAAGGAGCGCCTCGCAATGAGAGCGAGAGAGAGGGAGGGATCAGCAGGGACAAGCAGAGCAAGAGGGGGAATGTTTAGCTGACCTTATTTTGATCTTTGCGTCTCAAAGAGGATTAATCCTTCTGTAATGATATTTAAAGGATGTCATATTTGATTAAGAAAAGAGAGACATCAATGGGCCAAGTCCCCCTCCCCTTAATTTCAAACGAATGGTGCAGAGTTCAGCCCGTGATGGTGCAGTCAGACTGTGACACAGTAAAACGAAATGGTTTTGACAGGCAGAGGAGTTTTTAAAATGCTGCTGGAAATGAAGTGGATCACAGTCAGAGGCTTTGCGTCTCGCTTTGCACTCTTAGCGTTAAAAACACTCTGATTTTAAAAAAGGCCTTGATACATTCACAACAGTTGTACAGCTTCCATTTTGTTTTTTTATCAAGCCATTTTCCTCAATCTATCGCAGTCTTCAGCAGATGTTCTGCCTTGGGTCTCGTCTCCCTTTGTTCTGCCTTCACTATTCTTTGCCATTTGATCTCAGGTTAACCGTGTTGTCTGTTCTTACACTGGGAGGATTTGTAGTAACATAAAAAACCTCCGGGGGCCAGTTTGTGGCCTGTTTTGGGCGCGGCCGAGCCACCTCAGCCTTCTCTTTTAATTCGTTCACCCGTTTCTTTTTAAGCAGTTTATTATGTGTTTCTTCCAGAGCTCATCTGTGTCTCCGTCGGCCAGTTTTCGAACTGGAGAGAAACACAGGAGTTCCAGCGATTTCCCCTCCGACAGCAAAAAGCAAAAGACAGATGATAAGGAGTTGACCTCTGCACGTTACGTAAGTTCAGCTTGATTTAGGCTCGTTTAAGGACAGACCTGATTCATTTGGTTGACTCCTGTACTGCTGTACCTGCATGGATCATCAATTTATCTACCATAAATCAGCTACTCACAGTACGAGCCCAGACATTTATGATGTTACTGAACAAAAACTACACACAGAAAAGGGCAATTATATAATGTAAGACTTGCATGTGATTACAATTATTCATATATTCAAAAATATTTACACTTGCTCTGCAGCCAGATGAATTAATTTGAACAAAAATAATGTACAAAATTGTAATTATCAGAGGAATGATTAAAATCGGTGTATCATCTTCTCTCAGATATAATTTAATTTTTGATTTCATGATAACCCTCTGTAATTGCTACAACTTTATTTAATATCATATTAATGAAATGTTGTATTGCACAAAGCACTGATTAAGTTAATGAAGGTGATATTTCTTCCTGCCAAGCCACATCTATTTCATTTAAAATAAAACAATGTGTAGATCATCAAAGTCGATTGAAGTATGTTTTTTCTTTGTGTCCCTGTCAGGAAAGTGATGGAGAGAAGAGCGATGACAACTTGGTCGTGGACGTCTCCAACGAGGTAGAAGGCGGTTTACCGGCACGTCTCTTACCGTGCCACAACAACAAACCTTACTCTGTCACCTTCGCCTGTGCTCACCCACCACAGGATCCAGCGTCTCCTCGAGGAAGTCCTGCCCACTCTCCTCGGGAGAACGGCTTGGACAAAAGTCGCCTGCTGAAGAAGGACGCGCCCCTGAGTCCCTCCTCCATCGCCTCCTCCAGCAGCACACCTTCATCCAAGTCTAAAGAGATTAATTTGGTGAGTCAGTTGGGTAATTATAGCTGTCTGACCTTCATTTCTTCATAACTTCCCAAGATAGTTTTCTATTTTTAGCCATAAATGCAAAATGAGAGTAATCCTTGGTCAGAAATTCAACCAAAAAGACAAAGCGTTTCTCTTTCTCCTCTGCCATTAAACATTCTTTGTGTATTTTTGCTGTAGAATGAGAAATCCACAACGCCTGTGTCCAAGTCCAGCAGCCCCACGTCCCGCTCTGATGCCCCCACCCCCAGCAGCACTGCCACCCCGGGGCTGAGGTCAGCACCTGGTAAGCCTCCAGGTGTTGAGACCCTGGGTGAGTGTTAACATCACACTGTGTAGAGCCAAACAATACGTATGTACAAATGTCCTGTGTCAGACCTGTGAAGTAATAATGTGTTTTGTCCACAGCTCCTGGTCTCCGGACACCTCTGGCCGTGCCGTGCTCGTACCCCGGACCCTTTGGGATGGTCCCCCACCCGGGCATGAACGGAGAGCTGAGTGGAGTTGGGGCAGCTTACACGGGCCTGCATAACATCTCCCCTCAGATGAGTGCGGTGGCTGCTGCTGCAGTGGCGGCTTACGGACGCACACAAGTGGTACACGAACACTCAAAAACACAGTAATGCTGCATGAGGAGAAAGGAATAGAAAACTCAGGCCTAGTCTCTTGTCGTTTTACCTGCGTTCCTCAGGTGGGATTTGATCCTCATCACCACATACGTGTCCCGGGCCTTCCGCCCAATCTGTCGGGCATTCCTGGGGGAAAACCGTATGTTTCTCCTCCTCGGTCTCAATTTGCACAATTACGCCACAGCAATAAAATAAACATTTCCTCCCTTTTGTTTGCTTGTGCATATTCTCGCCTTCTTGTGTCTCAGCCCTCCGACTGCTCATTATTTTCCTTTTCTTCCCTCCAGAGCTTACTCCTTTCACGTGAGTGCTGATGGACAAATGCAGCCTGTGCCTTTTCCTCCGGATGCCCTGATAGGCCCGGGCATCCCGCGCCACGCACGACAGATCAATACACTCACCCACGGGGAGGTGGTGTGCGCTGTCACTATCAGTAACCCGACACGTCACGTGTACACTGGTGGGAAGGGCTGCGTCAAGGTGTGGGACATCAGTCACCCGGGCAACAAGACCCCTGTTTCCCAGCTGGACTGCCTTGTGAGCGAGCTACACGTACAGTACGAATACTGCCTGTATTTGGTTAGTACTTATGGTACTTGTGTGTCTGTCGCATCAGAACAGAGACAACTACATTCGTTCCTGTCGACTGCTACCTGACGGGCGGACTCTCATTGTCGGGGGCGAGGCGAGTACTTTGTCAATCTGGGATCTGGCCACACCAACTCCACGGATAAAAGCAGAACTAACCTCGTCGGCGCCTGCGTGCTACGCCCTGGCCATCAGCCCAGACTCAAAGGTCTGCTTTTCCTGCTGCTCGGACGGGAACATAGCCGTCTGGGATCTTCACAACCAGACTCTAGTTAGGTATGGAGCTGAGAGAGGACGTGGGGATCATAGACGGCTGGTCCTCACATAATGCACAGCGGTGATGGCTTTGTCCGGCTGTGTTTTCTGCAGGCAGTTCCAGGGCCACACCGATGGGGCCAGCTGTATAGACATCTCCAACGATGGGACCAAGCTGTGGACCGGAGGTCTGGATAACACTGTGCGGTCCTGGGACCTACGAGAGGGACGGCAACTCCAGCAGCACGACTTCACATCTCAGGTGCACAGGGCGCTACAAACTAACAAACACACTCAGACTTATGCTGTAAAATGCATCGAGAACCAAAGTTATCCCTGTAGCTCGACCTGCTGTCGTCACCATGAGCGTGCGGTCACAGGTTTATTATAATCATTTGATAGTTACAGTTAAATGCACAGACGGATGGAAAGTCTGCATCGAGACAAGTTTCAGCTATTAGCAGTTTGCATGATTACACTCCCAGCATTTGAGTTATTGCGGTAATTCACTAGCGCAGCTCAGAACCTCTGACCCACGCTAAAGGCCAGACTGCGCTCTGCTATTCTGTCCCGTCTTCAGATAATAATGCTAATAGTTCTGGCAGTTTCAGCTGAGGAGACGAGCAGTAATAATAGACCATTACTGCAATTTCCCTGAAAAGACACATTTCACAATATCAGCACGGGAGGAGGTGAGTGTGCATTAAAGAGAGCTCTGAGAGGGCAGGACAGACGAGAGACGCGGCCGATGAAGGGCCTGTGCTCTCCAAAAACAGAACCACGCGGTGCGATAAAAAAAGCCCGGCTTCGTCAACCCGTCGTGTGCATGGCCTCTTTTCGTTTTGGTCTAAAACGTGTGAAAAAGATTCGTTAAATTTCATGCGCCCACTTATTTTCCAACGGTCCTGCTGGCAGGATTGCTGCATACTTAATACAGTTTTAGAAAGTGAGGCAGCCATCTGTTTCAACAGAACACTGACAGCGACTTCGCTGCTTATGACGGGGTAGAAAGCACACAGTTGATATTTGCCAACAGTCATAGAAATGTTAATATGTGTGCCCACCCACACCGATAACACTCCCACGGACTTTTCACGCACTGAGAAATTGTTCGAGTAGACTAATATAAGACGCTATTCTGCATAAATTACAGACGTGCGTAGCAGAGAACCGTGTTGGCAGCCAAGCGCATCGCTTTTGCAGCAGGTTATAACAGCAGGGTTGAATGATTTTGGGTACAACTGTCTAACGCCCTAAACCGTCTTGGTTGCAGATCTTCTCGCTGGGATACTGTCCAACGGGCGAGTGGCTGGCAGTGGGGATGGAGAACAGTAATGTAGAGGTGCTACATGTCACCAAACCCGACAAGTACCAGCTCCACCTGCACGAAAGCTGTGTTCTTTCACTCCGATTCGCTCACTGCGGTAAGAAGTTATATATCATATTTTAATACGATACTGTTTTCAAACATACGTCTAAGAGTGTTTTCAAAAAGGAAGCCCTCTAGCTTGTGTAAAGTTGCGGCGCTGATTGAGGGTTTTGTTTAATGCTCGTATTTGAGAGCAAGGGGGCTGTTTTGTACTCACCCCAACCCGTTGAGGCAGATGCCCACCCACCCAGCCCTTGGTCAAGGGGGGTGCTGGGTTTCTCTCTTTATAAATCTTTATGGCCTTGTCCGTATGTGAAGCGCTTTGAGGTGATTTGACAGAGTAATGAATTATATGTAAATATGCTTCTGTGTTCATCACTGGTCATTTTCTGCAGGGAAATGGTTTGTAAGCACTGGAAAAGACAATCTGCTCAATGCATGGAGAACCCCGTACGGAGCCAGCATATTCCAGGTGAGCCGGAAATAAATGTTAATCAGGGACACAAGCGCTTTCTCAGGCTCTCGAAGCTAACAGTCAAAGTTGCAAAGTGAATTACAGCGAGTTGCTGCTTACGTGGCCTTCATCGCTCGTCGCTTTTTCACAGTCTCAAGTGCCCCTTTTATATTCTCGCACGTCTTTTATTCCCTTTGCAGTCAAAGGAGTCGTCATCGGTGCTGAGCTGCGACATCTCGATAGACGATAAGTATATTGTGACAGGCTCAGGAGATAAGAAAGCAACCGTCTACGAGGTCATCTACTAGGAGAGCTGCGGCTGTCGAGCGTCGAGGTCATCCGCCGCCGTGTCTCCTTACAGTATGTACAACGAATCGTGTATTAAATGGATTTGAATGGAGCAAACCGAACACGTATTTCCTGGACTGCGAGCTTCTGACCACCATGGATCAGAACAAACCAACAGAACCAAGCACAGAGATTGTTTTGTGCGTGCGTGTGTGTACTTTTATTTTTGTGAGGACAAGTGAATGTCAACTGCACTGAATCTGGAGTGGACGCTGTGTTTACAGCACTGGTCAGGTAACATTCCTTTATATAACACTTTACATAAGCCTGTAATACATTTGTTTTTCTTCCAGCGCGTAGACAAGCAGTCGACCGCTGTTCACATACAATCCTCTGCCCGTGTACTTTAACCAGACCTGAAGGCCTCAAGTCTGTGCAAACAAGAAGCCGGGTGTGAATGATTCATGGTATCTTCCTAGAGAACTGGTGTCGAGGCTGCAACAGAAAAGTGGTGTTGCTGACAATTTTCTCCTTGAAATGCATTTGTTGTTTTTTCAGCTTCGAGTCTGCAGCTGACACATTGTGTTTTGTAGAAGCGAGAATTGTGCAAAACGACGCCCGAATAAAAAGGGTTAATCCTTATATTTTTGTCAGCGTGTTACAAGTGACCAAAAAGAGGCTTTTACTAAAATAAGCTCTAAAGGCATTATATTCATATAGGACAGGTCTTACTTTTATTAAACCTAAAACGTATTCCAACCCTTCTAAATTATATCCTTCCTCACGTAAACACCCAAACAACAATACATGTGGAGCATAAAGTATCTTTGAAAGGCTACTTGAGCCAATGTTGTGACCTTAGCACCAGGTCCATAAACGTCAGCCAGTGCCCGTGTGCAAACTATGTAGGCTTTTCATTTTCCTGGTTGCATTAGGTTAACACTGCACTTTGAATAGATCATTATAACCGTTGAAGGATTTTATATCATCTCATCTAAACCTTCCTAAAAGTCATTTTATTCAATTGAATTGAATTCAGTTTGGAGCGAGGCGTACGTTTCGCCTGCCTGTGTGCGCCTGTGTGAGGTTGTGTGCATTGAGCAAACAAACCGGGTTGTGCTCTGTGCCCTCACCATGGACTGTCTTTTGCACTTGCTTCTGCGCCCCCTCAGTTCAGCCTCCTCTGCTCACTAGATTGTGTGTAGGAAGGTGTTGGGAGGCCAACCCAGTCCTCTGTTCCCTGCCTGGATCTTCTTTTTCTTCGGGGGGCATTTATTTGAAAAACAGGTGGTCAGCGATATGGTTGCGACATCTCGTGGATTCACTTCCCCTGGCTTGTAGAAATAACACAGTGCCTTTATGCAGCTAGGCTTCGAACTCCATCTCGTCCTGCCCAGTGTTCAACTACACAAGTCTGAGTGTGATCGTTTGAAGCACTGTGCCTGACCAGATGTTTCTAAAGCCACCGTGTCCCAGTCTGTGTTGTATGCGTTTGCTCTGCTGCAGGATTATTTCTGTTGATCCTGCAGGCGCGTTATAAAAAAGCAGGAAGGTTCATACAGACATCAGACCTGACGTACTGACACATAAGTGTGTTTTTCATCGAAGTGTCTCTCGCATGTATAGGGATACGATCAGATGATGCCGTTTTACTGCCACGTTACCCAGTGCTGTTCTGTAATACTCATAATTTTCTTTTGCCATTTGAAGTAGGTGTAATAAACTCTATGACATATTTCACTGATGCAGCTTGTTTTCCTTCACAAGCCTGACTGTCGAATGAAACGACCAAAGAATTAGTTTAATGGTTTATCTCACTAGTTGACTACATGAAGGGAAGAATACTCATCACTAAACTACATCCATGTAAACTCCTCTTCGACTTCCTCAGCGCTTCTTAAAGCTCCTTTTTCTGTGTGCTTCAAACCATGGAAAATATAGTTTCATGCAGCTTCATGCAAACGGATCTTTGTCGAGGTTTCAGAATTCATGCTACAGATGTTTTTATTCACTTACTAAACTACTTTTATAAGACAGGGTACATCTGTACATCTATACGTCTGAGTTGGAGTGAAAGAACCTGCAGCAAACGGACATTTTGCAACGGAGCGTCGTGGTTTTAACTCATGAAACATTCTTCATCGTAGAACTGATGTTTTGAGACCTGGTCAGGAGGTTGCCTTGTTGTCGCCGTGTTCACGCTGTCTTGTGCTTTCTTTCTAGATTTGAAACACGTCCATGTTGGTTGCGGTCAGCTGTGCTTTTAAATTGAACTGATAAATGAGTCACTCTGCTGTGCTATCTGCTCGTCAAAGGCTTGTGAAATCTGGTGGCATCTCTTGTACTGTACTCAACAATGGGAAAGCTTCTTTTCTATTAATAATGGCAGATATTCACACTTGAATGTTCCCTGTCTCATCTGATTGCTATAAGTTAGCTGGCTAACTCGACCTGATACAACACAATGTAACACACAATAGAGAGCGTTTAGCTTGACTGGACCCGTGAAGGTATTATACATTTACTATAAACATGTAACAATTCAAGCTTCAAGTGAAACTTCCTGTTGCTAGTTGAGCTTCTTTTCCTTGATACTAAATGCCTTTGCTCTTTTTTTCTAGTATGTGGTTGATTTTAATAAATTATTGTGTGGATTATTTTGTCTGCGACTGTTGCATTGTCCCAATTAAACATCTTTAATTGTGCTATTGGAGGTATGTGATAATTAATGATGTAATTATAAAGCCATCATTTTGGACAGACTCATTAACCGCATGTTGCAGCAGAGATCTGCAGGGGTTTCTGTATCCAGATGTTGAATAAACATCTGTTTGCAGGCAGATTTTTGCTTTCTCTCTGTTTGACAAGCTAAACAACCTTGATTCTCCTTTATTGTGATTCAGGTTTTTCTGTTTTTTTTGAAGGTCTTACTTGGCATTTCAACAATTGTGTATCTTAGAAGTGACAAAGTGTGGGGGTGGTGGAGTTGGGGAACAGATTAACCACAACAGATTCATTTCCTACTTATATCGTAGGTCAAACACTCTGTTGTAAACTTTTTCACCACTAAAAGTTGTGAATTAAAACTTAATTGATATAACATGTCACAGCGTGTCAGCAGATGATGATACAAAGTCATAAATCGCCGTGAATCCCCTGTTTGTGTGGCCTGTCACATTTCTTTTTTCATATTTTGTAGCGTGTCACTACTCCACATCCTTATTAAGTGAGCTGTGAGAAACAAGCGTAGCATTTTAGTGCACGCTGACAGGTCAACGCTAGTCTCTGCATAACCTCCCATTGTGAACGTGCTGTGTTCATGCAGAGCACAGCGCTGGACGGCTGAAGTGGCTTAAGTGATGTAAGTGAGGGCTGTGGAGGAGGACGCCCCACCATTACAGTGAATGATACTCCTGTTACAGCTCTCCAAGCAGCTCTTCAACCAAGACAAAGTGGGAGAGAAGGAGGAAAGGTGGGGATGCGATGTGGGGATGAGCCACCCTACTTCAGCGTTTTATATTAAGAGCACTCGCTGCTTGCAAATTGTCTACTTTTCTGACATACATAGAAGTTAGATTAAGCAAACACGATGTGCTGCATCCTATCGCTGCTGGATTTAGCTCAGAAAGCGTCACCAGCACATGACGCACAGCGCGCTGTCACTACTACTGTCCTTCTAAAAACAGTCACGGCCATGTCGGTGACCTCCCAGTCTGCTGGCATAATGTTTGCAAAGTGCCACTTTACAGAACCATTACAATACTCGACTAACTTCAGAGCGCCGTCAGAATCGCTCTTAATTAATTCACTGGGAGAGGATTATGGATGCAACAGAGTGAGTAATTACTGCAGCTCAAAACAAGTGCTACTGTACGCGTGAAGCTTTTCTTTACAACACAAGAGCACTGAACAAAAGTCTACGGCCACGTTAGCAGCTCTGTGATGCTGCAAGTGGCAACGATACCAACGCTATGGAATGATCCTCACTGAAAACAGGATCCAAAGGAATCCAGTGGAGGCAGATGGCCGCCCACCCCGAGCTTGGGTCTGCTTGTTGACTCTGCCCTTAATTCTATATACTGTACGACATATGATTCTCTAGTGTTTGACCAGATGGACAAAAGCATACTCATATTATTTAGTTAGACATTGGAGCTTTATAAGTAATCTGAATTGAACTTCGCCTTGTGATCAGGGACCCTGACATTTTCTCCCGTGACTTCCTCGTAAGTCAGCAGGTTTTCTCCACCGAGAGTCAAGAATGTCTAAGGTGATATTCAATTCATTCCCTCCACATATTTCAGTCAGACCAAAGTGGTGGACAGATGGACATTTTTAGCATACAAGCAAAGAACGCGGTGTCTATCTTAAAACCCTGCTGCATCATTTGATGCAAAAACCTGCACAACACAGCTCAATGTGAGTTTCGGAAATTAGAAAGCCAGCGGTGTTTGATTGTGTGGAGGGAGGACTCCTGCCCTCTCAGGACAGATTTGATCACTCCATAAAAGTATTCTGCCTTCAGGCGTACAACCAGTTGTGGTTGCTAGGAGATTTTTTGGAACAAAATCCCATGGGAGAAAAGCGGATGTAAGTGAGCTCTTTTCCAATGGCTATTGTGCTTTGATCATAAAACCTCAGCAGAGCTTAAAATCATTGGTTATATTATGATCTCAGGAGACAGCGCTGGATATTCTGCCGTGTGCCTTTGCTCTTTTATTCCTTTAGAGGATGCATTCAGCACAAAAGGGACAATTACCCCTGGAACTGCGGGTTTTTTTTCACTTAAATAATAAATAGAAGTTGCTATGGAGTAATATCACAAGCAGAGGCGGTTTTATACTACGTTCGAAGTTGGAGAACAACAGCAAACTCAAGGCAATTTATTAACTTCTGCAAGACGTTACTTTATAACCCAGGACCAGAGAAACGGCTCCCAGCCAGTAATAAAGTAAAGTAACCTAAGTAGAAACCGTTTCCTCCGGCAAACAACAGACAACAGCCTTGGAAGTCAGTGTAGCGTTTAATAGCGCAACACTGTCACAGCACGAGCATTTTTTGCTCACCTACACACTCGCACACACCTGGAAGAGTCTGTACCAAAAATTTACAAGAAATAAAAATGTTCCCATTCTGAAAAATATGTATCTTCCTACAGGTGGAAGATAAAACGTCTGACATATAATGCCTGTGAAAAGATATTTGTTCCTTTGGTATTTGAAGGAGCTGGTTATGTTCTTGGGATGTACTCCTGTGTGTTGTTAATAGGGTGATGTCACAGCTACGGTATAAAGCCCTAAGTCTTCTTTTTTAAGGACTTGTGTTGCATTTGAACTCACAGAAATCTGTCCTTCTCATATCTGACTTCCTAATTTTCATCTCCTCCATTTTTCACCTTGCCTGTCCCATCACGTCTGTGAAAGAGATTGGATGAGCGTACGTAGGAGGGGGAGCATGTCCATCAGCTTATCTGGTAAAGTCAATTTGACAGTGATCCTGTAATGAGATGAAAGATTTGTAAGGAGCTTTATACTTTCCAGCAATTCAAAGGGACATTTCTTGCAACAATTTCCTGCCTTGTTACAGGGTGGACTGATGATTAATTCATGTCTCCACCGTCTTAACGAGGTTGTGCCCGTTAGTGGGTGTGATGGGGGGGGGGTGCACTCTGTGGTGCTTTGATATCCTACATTCAAGGCTGTGTCACACATTAATGACTCCTTTGAGCTGTGAAACGAGCATCATTATCCCTTCCCAAAAAGGGAAGGATGAGAGATTTCAGCTCAGCATGTATAAAGACAGGGGATGAATCAGTCACTGTGTGTGTGTGTGCCTGTGACACTTAAGCATTGCCTTGCACTGCAACTTGCATCTAAGCAGAAGCTTTTCTTTGTGCAGTTCCACCCATGAAGCAATTACTGCAGTAAAACTACTTTCACTAAATAAAGTTATTGTCATCCGACCTGTGCTAAAGTAACCCTCACGCTATGAATGAGGGTTAGTTAAAAACACCCGAGTACGTATGATTACAAATGTGAGCAGACACATTTAGATGTAGTGTATTGTATTGTGATGATTTCCAGCCCTGGGATTGACAAGCTGATCTAAAAGGCAAAGCCACGTCTGAATAGTAACAGACTGTAAAAAAGGTTTTGTTCGACACCTTAGGAGGAAGAACTGAGGCGTTAAATGCTGGACCATCAGTGTACAACTGCACAGCACGACCAAGTCAAAATGTTTCACTTTTCTGTTGCAATATGATCAAAAGATTAGATTTAACCCTTGTGGGGCCTTCGAGGGGTCACACCGTAAAACGGGGGGCGCTCAAAGCTCAAAAACCATACAAGGGTTGGATAAAACAGCCGCAGACAGACCATAAATCACAACACGCTTCATCACACGTGTTCATTGCTTGGATGTAACATGAAGGCTGTTCTATCCAACCCTTGTGTGTGTTTTTGAGCTTAGCGCTCCCCCTATTTCACAGGGGGGTCGTTTTGACCCCTCGAAGGCCTCATGAGGGTTAAATCTAAAAACAATGGAATTCATTGTTCTTCAATACTTCCTGGCACCTACCTCCAGAGACTTAGTAGATGCTTGGCAGACCCTGAATTTCAGGTCATGTCATACCTTGTTGTTGTTTTTTGTCATCCAACCTCTGCCTGCTATTCAACCACTCCCTGTGCTCCTTTCCCAGTCATTAAAATATTTATTTATTTATTAGCATTTTTAACTTTGAAGAGGTTTTTCATGTCTCTACGTCTATTCTGTCACTTCTCCGCTGCGGCAGTGAGAAGAGTCCAAGGGTCACAGCAAAGTAGAGAGCGCTGGATGAGTGAGAGGGTTCAGGTTCACACGGAGAGTGGAGGATTGTGTATTTCCTAAGAAAACAGGGGCAGCCATTTGAGTGGAGGTCATGGACATTTCTATGCATGCTGACAGAATAGGTGGAAGCGTTGGAGGAGAAAGGCCTCTTAAAACCAAATGAACTAAAAGCTCTTGGTTTGAATGCTCTTCAGCTCATACTCTGCCAAATGTACTCTAGCTCGGATAAAGCACTCGGGTCAGAAGAGGTGTTTTTTGAAGCTTTTAGGCTAACTCTGGCTTCCACTTAAAACCAACTTTAGTTCCCATTTCTAAAGGCGAGGGGCCTTTTCTCTGCAGCAATTTCCCTGTTACTTCAGCCTTTTAAAGCAAAAAACATTTTAGTCTACATATTGTGACAAGTCTGAGATTAATGCTATGTATATATGGGTGTTTATAATTTTGTTATTCCTATATGCACAAACCTCCCAATGTCAAAAGTAAATGTATATGCTGCATTTCTGATTTTTGTTTTTAAAGTCTTTGTTGTTTTGTGGTCATTTTGATTATACGTGTTTTACTGTAAATAAAAACAGCATTGTCTCAAGAAATTAGATTTTAATTTTCTAAATTGATGCCTGACAATTTTACCCCTGATTTTCCATTCAACAAAGTGTCCAAACACATAAGCACAGGCTGGTTTTAATAGTGCAGTGATGTCAAAAATCCACATGGTGGCAGCTTGGATGTCAATTCTCTGACTATTGCCTTTGCTTTCCTTGAAAATAGCACTTTCCAAATTTTAAGGTTTAAAAAATATTATTCATTTTTCTTGGTTACATTATGATTAATTCTATATGGGAGTAATGTATATTTGGTGTAAGTGTTATATTATATACTTAAAGCACATATACTCATACTGTAAAGCATAACGTTCGACTCAGTTAATATATATCATAAACGTCATACAAAATTATATGCATTAAACTTATTATATAATTATACTCGCTATAGTTTGTGCGAACGGCAGGGGGCGCTTACGATTTCACGTCCATTAATATTAACCACCGAAGAAGACCGCTCACTGCTAGGTTAGCTAGCAAGTTAGCGCACGCAAATTGCACGTCTAGTTAAATGTGAAGGACACAATGTTCGTCCACACAGTCAGACCGTGGCTGCTTCGTTGTCGGAGTTTACCTGTGGCTTGCACGAGGCCTTACTACGCGGATAAAGTCGCTCGTCTCGGCTCTGAGCTGGACAGACAGTCTGCGGAATATCAGGTAGCTTAGCATGTCGCTAACTCAGGCAGCGACTTAATGTGTGATACACGAAGGGTCAGCGAACGTCAGCGTAGACGAGTCGAGCACCGCTGTCAAAGTCGGTGTTGACGTGCATATGGGGGATATTCAGCTGAATTGTCAGACAACACGGAAGTGAAATTAGAGGTCACAAACCTCAGCATCGTCACACTAGCTTGACGGCTAAGCTACTGTCTGTTTTGCACCTGGACGCAACCTTCCCCTTCTTTTCACAAGGAAACAGCCCTGCTCGGTTTTTTCCCAAACTCATGACGCTTTTTATTGCTTGTGTCCTGTCGCTGCTTTATAACGATCAGCAACGAGCAACATAAACAACTTCTCGGTATAATTTACCCATCAGCAGGATGACGCCACATGATAAACCCCAGGTTTAAACAGCAGTAGGTGTAAAATGTAGATATTGCAGACACTCGGGCTTTAGTCAGATTTAAAGAACTTGAGTAATGCGCCTAATAATTAATTTGCCTGAAGCAACACCAGAAAAGGCCACTGGATGGCGCTACAGAGCCTTTTTGTGTTTGAAGAGCTTGAAGATGAACTTCCCCAACATAGTTAATGGTTGGTTTAAGTCCGTCAGAAACAGGCTGACAGGCTCATCTCGCAGCATGAATGTCCTCACGTGGTACCTGACAATCATGTATTCTGTGCATTTTCCCTCACACAATCCAAAGACCTGCTGCTCATCCTAAATTCACCCGTTTGTGATGAGAATCCGTCTCTTGATGCGGTGGATGTCAGCTGTGATACCTGCAGCGGCTACAGAAGCAGTGCAGATATTAAGTTCTTGTCCTTTTTCATGTCCTCTTGACAAATGCAGTGCGGTGACAGCCTGCTGAGGGGGTAGTTTAATTAGCTCTATTATCATAATGTTTGCCATTTTGTAATGGAAGATTTCTGCCATTACGCCCACACAGACACAAATTGGGTTTTATTACAAGCTGCAGCAACAGGTGTTTCAGCTTAAAGCCACCGTACTTTGAATAAAAAATACTTCTTAATATTAATTACGTGTTTTTGTTACTAACAATGGAAAATAGCCAATTAATGCGTACATAATTAGTGCCCTCTGCTGTGCATGACCCTACCTTTCTGTCAGGAACATTTAGAAAAAACACCGGCTTCTGCATTTTGATTATGGCTAATTAGGCATAGGCCCATGCAAAATAGTAATTTTATTCATTAAATAAATGAATAATAGGCTGAAGGGTTCAGAATGCTTTTCCACTGTATATATACAGTATTCATTTGTCATTTGTCTGCTGGTTGCATTCAGTTACAGCTGTCATTTTTAGCTCTGTCATGTTTTCCAGGAGAATTATGAGCGAATGCAGACTCTTGTTGATCAACTCAAATCCCGGACAGAGAAGATTAAACTAGGTAGGTTTGAGTGCGTGATGGATTATTTGGTAGACTGAAGTTAAATTCTTCCTTTGCAAAGCAAATTAGTGTTTGTATATGGCCAATCTGGATGATAGCTTAATGTACTGTTGATTTATGTTTTGCAGGAGGGGGAGAAAAGGCCAGAAGACTTCATACCTCTCGCGGGAAACTCTTGCCTAGAGAGCGTATAGACAGACTGCTCGATCCAGGGTAGGACTGTTTACTCGCACCTTGGGTTTTGAATATCAAAATCATGGCTGACTCATAGCCTGAAGGCCAGGGGAATAAAATCTGTACGGCTCCAGTTTGACGTCATTACACAAGCATGGTGCAGATGCCTAATGTCTAATGCTTTAAACATTTCCCTGTAACCTAGAATAGAGCAGCAGAAGTTTTCATGCCAGTTTACTGTAGACTGTTTCAAGATTCTACATGTCAGATTCTAAACGTTGTATGTATTTATACCTATATTTCAAAATTAATGTGACTGTTTTTATGTGGGTTTCTTGAAGGACCCCTTTCTTGGAATTTTCTCAGTTTGCAGGATATGAATTGTATGGAAAAGAGGAAGTCCCAGCAGGCGGGATAATTACAGGCATTGGGCGTGTTTCAGGGTCAGTACTACTAATCTCCATGGACTTCTATGTACTTTAGATCATTAAGTGTGCGACTACTATAAAAAAAACAACAAAAGCAGAGAAAGTACGATTTGGAATTAGCTTTTGTTTATTCTCTGTTAATACTGTATTTCAAGTGCAATATACACAACAGTTTTTATTTTTCACAGGGTTGAATGTGTTGTTGTCGCAAATGATGCCACTGTCAAGGGGGGAACCTACTACCCAGTCACAGTCAAGAAGCACCTACGTGCACAAGAGATCGCTAAGGACAACCACTTGCCTTGCATTTACTTAGGTTAGCATTTCTGTGTTAGTTGTTCTGGATTGACTTTTAAGTCTAAAGCAAGAAACATTTACCTACAAAGTAGGGGACAATTACAAGTTTTAAATATATACTGAAATAAACGTTATTAAATATGATGACAATTACATTTTTAGTGGATTCTGGAGGAGCAAATCTACCCAGACAGGCCGACGTCTTTCCAGACAGGGATCACTTTGGCCGCATCTTTTACAATCAGGCCACACTGTCTTCAGAGGGAGTCGCACAGGTGATGATTGTGTGTGGTTGCTTGTTTCTTCTCTGTCTTCAGAGGGAGTCGCACAGGTGATGATTGTGTGTGGTTGCTTGTTTCTTCTCTGTCTTCTAACATAGTTCATTGTCATATATGTTTCCACAGTAAATTTGACTTATTTTAAACACTAGTCTCTTGGGAAAAGACAAGGTTGGAAAATGTGAGAGAGCAGAGATGGTAAATTAAAATGAAATGCACTGCTGTAGTTTATTCATCTTTTTGTTATCTACAAGTAACTAAAATCCATCTTGTTACTCACTACAGAGGGAGAGAAATCCTTCTATTCAGAAACAGAGCAAAATCAAGGATGTTTGAGGGAGAGCGGATAAATGTGATGGGTGCTGCAGAGACATCAGGTCTTGCACTTGCATCTCTCTGAAGGAGATAAACGCAGCTGAATGCATACATACATCTTCATCCGGCAGGATGCCCATTAATTCATGGTTTGGGGCTTTTTCTTCTGCATCTCTCTCTTTTTGAGTTTTTATTCTCTAGACATATGTAGTATTACTGCCGTTTACCGCTGCCTTGCTCTATTACAAGTGAAAAAGTATTTTAAAGGACCTATACCATAGAAAATAGTTTGAAAAGACAGGGACACGCTACAGTTTAGCATCTAAACTCTCAGTCAAGTGTGAAGGTGGAAACTCTTGAAAGTAAGTTTTATTGTGGTGATCCTTGACCTTTCCTCCATTCTTTCAGATTGCTGTTGTAATGGGCTCCTGCACCGCTGGAGGAGCTTATGTACCAGCCATGGCTGACGAAAGCATCATTGTGCGGAAGCAAGGAACCATCTTCCTGGGAGGTCCTCCACTGGTTGGTTCATTTACCATTACGGTCATAATGGTGGAATGACGTAGGTGATGTTCGCTGTATCAGTTTGTTGTGAGAAACTTTGTTTGAACAGGTCAAAGCTGCCACAGGGGAAGAAGTGTCTGCAGAGGATCTTGGTGGTGCTGATCTTCACTGCAGGTATGAAAAGTTTGTCTATACGATATTAACCCCAAAATCATTTCTTTCTCATGTGGTGCATTTTCCTTTATTTCTATACACTTTTCTAAAGCAGCAACATATGGACTATACCAATAATGCATGTTTATAGATTTAAACTGTAGTTTTTTAAGGGTCTAGATTTATAATCATTCATTTTTAGTACTTTATGCATTGGAAACGTATTTGACTTTTTTGTGTTTTACAGAAAGTCTGGTGTGACAGATCACTATGCTTTAGACGATAACCACGCTCTCCATTTGGCACGAAAGACAGTGCGAAGCCTTAACTACAGGAAACAAATCGAGGCAATACAAACCACCAGCATAGCACAATCAGATAAAACTGTTGCGCATGCTAACGTGTCTGTACTTCGTGTTGACATTTTGCCTGTTTTTAAATCTTCAGGTAACCACAGAACCTACCGAAGCCCCTCTGTACCCCGTGGATGAACTCTACGGCATAGTCGGAGACAACTTGAAACGCAACTTTGATGTCAAAGAGGTACGTTTTCAGTCAAACCAGAGAGGTTATGGGCTACACATCTAGAGAAATGTCCCTGTATAATCTAAAGCTTTTTAACAAAATGACGTTGATATTTTGTCACGATACATGTGACTGTCCAGTTAAAATCACTGATACTGCTTTGCCCATTTGCTCTGTGTGTGGATCAGAACATAACCGTTTATTTTAACTGATTTGTTTGATGCTTATTTGCAAAACTAGGTTATTACAATGTAGTGCACTGCAACTTATTATTATTATTTATTATAAATAGAAACAAACCAGGTGTTTCATGTTCACAAAGCAGTTGAAATGATGTGTGGTCACTTAGTCATCAATCAATAAAGGTTGACTCTCTTCTTTGTCCTCTGTGACCAGGCTTGCCAGATATTTTCATGCTGGTAAAGCCTCTTTCCTGTGATTGGTGTAAACCTGGGAGCAAGAACTGCTGCTAACTGTAACATGTCAGACTCTGTAGCAAAGCACTACTGGCGCTTCATTTACCACGCCGCTGACTGCTTCTTCTTTACACAAGTCTTTCCATCGTACCGTTCTTTTTCCAGCCCAGTGCACCCTTAAATCACTCAAGTAAAATGTGTAGCACCAGCTGCTTCTCTTTTATTTCACCAGTTTTGTAAAGCTGCATTTGATTGCAGGTCATTGCCAGAATTGTGGATGGCAGTAAATTTGATGAATTCAAGGCTTTCTATGGAGACACACTTGTTACAGGTATGTGAATTGTCATTCTCCTATTTCTACAACACAAAGAAACTCATTTTTTAACCTCGCCATCTACTTCATGTACTTGCTTAGGATTTGCAAGAATATTTGGTTACCCCGTTGGGATTATTGGCAACAACGGAGTCTTGTTTTCAGAGTCGGCGAAAAAGGTACGTTTTCTTTACACAGCGCGATGATTAAAATATTACAGCTGCGTACTTTCCACAGGACACAGATACAGATTTCTGAGACCTGTTCACATACATTGGAATTAAATCCGCTTCATGTTGCGCACCGTCATTTTATGAACTAAGCCTTATTGTTATGTTTTCACAACAGCAGCCAATGTACTGCTTATGTGTTTTTAAAATCTCAAGGATTTAAGCAAGAATACTGAAGCAGTTCAGATCCAACCTCCACATAGACTCAGCGCTTACACTGAATACTAATATTTCTGTCTTTAGGGGCTTTAGTCTTCATAGATGCTTTGTACTGACCCTTCACTGTCAAAGCACAGAGTTTCTTTCATACAATAAGCTCTCAAATTGCACTTGTCTGGGCCATCTTATGAGCACCCTGATGAATGGCTTAGTAATAACATAGCATTTAGAAAGCATGGACAAGAGACAATCATAATTTTCATTCAATGTAATTCACTTAATTTGCAAGCCAATCCGCCATGAACACAGCTGAACTTTGCACAGGCTTAGAAAAGATGAGGAGCTGAATTAGTGATTATAGAGTAATAAGTTTTTCAAACACATTTCAAATTAGATTACAAGCTGGAACTGGAAAAAATGTTTTTTTGATTCATTTTTTTGTGTGTGATCTCAATATGACAGTATGAGCGCTGGTTATCAGATAAATCTAATTACTGCTGAAAGGGGCTGACACAGAGATGTGGAACAGACATGCTCACAGAGCAAATCCAAGCAATATCAATACAGCACCTGCGTTTCAAGATGCATTTACGAGACACGTTGTCATCACTTAGGACATGCCCAAGCTTCTGTTACTGGAACTGTTAAGTTGTTGACAGCTTTCACCCAGGCATTTGTGTTTGTATAAAGAAGAAGCAGCCGTGAAAAAATTAGATTTCTGCTGCTGTTCACACATTTGGGAGCAAACCGATGGATCGTTTTTCACCAAGTGACAGTTTCTAATAGGCATCCGTCTTTCACATTGTCTCTGACTTGTGTGTACACTTGCAATGCAACGCAAGCCAGGCTGCCTCCCTGAAAGAAAGCCAGTAGAAGCATAAAGAAAACACCTGAGTAATTCAGCAATACAAAATATATGGAAATGAGGCGTCTCCTCACAGCGCACGGTCTTTTGTGCTCATTTGCCTGTGCAGTAGCTCCTGGCAGCTTTGTGTTTTGCTGCAATTTCTGGCAAGATTGAAGACCATTCAACTTTTTCTTATTCAAAGTGAAATCTAGAAAGTAAAACACAAAGCCATTGTGATGCCAGATGACCTCCCTCCCAGGCTGTTAAGTTTCTGGTCCGACCGGTCTCGTCTCAGAGGAAGAACAAGGCCAGACCAACTGATTGCTGGATGCACCCTGAAAGAATAGTTTGTAAACACGAAGAAGGTTGAAGCAGATTTTATTTATTTTTTAATCAGATGCACAAATTCATCACTTGGTTGGTTGAGGCAACGTCTTGCGAGCTCCCGTAGAGCCCATTCTCAGTGTGCTGTGACTCAGACACCGCAAGTACATCGAGTGCTTCGCTGTCACTTATGTGCTTTGAATGCATTCTCTATTACATATGTACCTCCTGTTTCTCGCAGCCTGTTTAAAGTTTGTATTTTTGCTCCTTCAGATACAAGAAGAATCAATCATAAACGCCCTGTCACAGGAAGATAGAGCACATGCCTGAGACTCTTTTGTTCGAGCAGTTTCTTCATGTTGCAGTTATAGCAGATTCATTATTTATTGCATTTCTTTCTAGGGAACACATTTCATCGAATTATGTTGCCAACGAAACATTCCGCTTATTTTTCTCCAAAATATAACAGGTCAGTGGGAGTTCTTAATGTCTGAGGTTTGGGGGTTGTTGGCATGTAAGACTTTATTCTGTTGCGCTGATTTTTCCCGTTGTTATATTTCTATTACTTCTGTCAGTCCATCATCTATTTATCCATCTCTTCAAGATTTATTTTTAACCCACCCAGACTCTCTCCCTTGGGAATATAACACTTTCACGCTTGCAGAGTCAACCCACTTTTTTTTTTGTTTGCGATCTCTCCTCTCAATCTCAGGCTTCATGGTGGGTAGAGAGTATGAAGCAGGAGGCATTGCCAAAGATGGAGCTAAGATGGTAACTGCGGTTGCCTGCGCCAATGTCCCTAAGATTACAGTTATCATTGGAGGCTCCTACGGTGCAGGAAACTACGGCATGTGCGGCAGAGCCTACAGGTATTAAGACATTCATAAGCGATTGATGTTGAATGAAAAGAAGGCACGGCGAACAAAATGTCAGACTGGCTGTGACGATGGTTACGAAGGTTTTAGCTCTGCCTGTTTCTGTTGTTTGTGTAAGCGTTTGAGTCTGTAGAATAATAAACATGAATGCTTAATGCTGCAGCTCCACAGATATACAGTACAACATCCCCCCTGAGACCTGTAAACAGATTACACCCTCTCTTTAACTTGCACCTTTCTGTATAAAAGGTGACAGACATAAGCCCCCATCCAACTGAATTCAATAAGACTTTCTTTTCTTTTTTCAGCAAAAGTTCTGTCTTTGCACTTTGATGTTTTGGGGTTTCTTAGTACTCAGTTTTCTCAGCCTGTGCTCTCATAAATATTTTGTAACTGCAGTCACATGTGTTTGCTTCATTTTTTTTGTCTCCGTTGTGCATCTGTCATTTAGGTGAGTACAAAGACAAGCAAACAAACTCGCTCTTTGTCTTTCTCTTGCAGCCCTCGATTCTTGTACATGTGGCCAAATTCTCGAATTTCGGTAATGGGAGGTGAGCAGGCAGCCACTGTCCTGGCCACCATCACCAAGGATCAGAGGGCACGTGAGGGAAAAGAGGTAATGATTCATATTAATCTTCCCATCTGAGGGGCTTAAATTAGCTCTGGTGGGTTTGCAGCCAAAAGCGTAAACACTATGAAAGACATGTTTCTTTCAGTAATGGTTTGACATGACACTTGTACAAAGATAAAATTATAGTGGTGTTAAGTGACTTCTCATCAAATGGCGGTAATTCAAGTGTGTCATGTATGAAGCTACGGCTGCATAGCTTCAGACTGATTGGTGCTGTGACAGCTGGTGATTCAAGCAGTGATGTTTAATTGTAACAAACAATGACATGAATAAAAGATAGCAAAAGCTAATTATTGGTTAATTCTTAATATGTTTTATGTATTTGTGTTGATTTCTTTATTTTGCTTCTCTTTACATTTAAAGTCACATACAGTATATCCATCCATTACGCTGTCTCGGTCTTAATATGACTTGTTTTCAGATAAATTAAATAAGAAATGGAACTACAGCAACGAGGTCAGTCTGTTGGCCTCCACCTACGCCTTCATCACATGCTTTAAGTTAGAGAGGGAACTTAATGAACTGTACGTCTGCCTTGCTCCCTGTGATATCTGCTGGAGTTTGGTTTTGGTTATATTTGTGGAAAATTTTTCTTCATTGGAGAAATCAATAAATATACTCTCTTCCCTTCAACCTGAGAGTATTACAACGTTTTATGAGGAGGTAAACATTTTTTGTTAGATTTTGAGTTTTCTATCTGGTTGGAAACGCCTTATTTGTTCACAGTTTTCAGCGGAGCAGGAGGTCGCCATGAAGGAACCCATAGTGCGGCGGTTTGAGGAGGAAGGTAGCCCGTACTACTCCAGTGCCAGGTAAGTCATGAGCTATCGTGTCTGTAGTAGTAGTAGAAGAAGAAGAGACGCGTTGTTATAACCAAGATACGCAGAAGAACGGCCCGGTGCGCACAGCATGTCAAAGTTTAAAGCAGATGGGCGTAAGCAGCAGCTAAGAAAAGAAACCCAAGGCTTCAATTCACGTGGACTCACAACATTTGGACAATAGAGGAGTATTGATCCTTTCTGCCTTGTATGAACCGTCCAGGCGGCTGCTGGTGGTGTAGTGTAGTTGTTGGCTCGCTGTGGGTCTCTTAGTATGAACTGATATCAGCCTGGTGCGAGTACCAGCAGAGAAGCACATTGCTGCTGACCATGTCCATGTCACCACAGTGCTACCAGCTTTTGATGGGACAGTTTTTACATGTCGTGACTATCATGATTAGTCCATTAATAATTTACAAGAAAGGAAAACATTTGCTGTTTCTAGCGTTTAAAATCTTAGATTTCTTTTCCCTGGTTTTCCCCATTATAACCAGTTCTATTTCATGGAGTCCTGGAGACTGACATAGCTTTGATCGTGGTTCATGATGGGAAAACAGGACCCAGCTTGAAAAAAAGCCGATTTCAAAAAGTAAAGCCTCTCCACAGGTGTAGTAGCAGAGGAGCGAGGGACTTACTCTCAGAATGGAACAGAGAATCATGACACACTATCATAGTGATAACAGAATGTGCAAGGAAGCTTCAGATGAGTGAGGTGTACGATAATCTGCCACCCAGTAATAAATGCACTTTATTTTTTACAGATTGTGGGATGATGGGATCATTGATCCTGCTGATACTCGGATGGTGTTGGGACTGAGCCTCAGTGCAGCACTGAACGCACCAACGAAGAAGACACGTTTCGGAGTCTTTAGGATGTAATATTATTTTAGCTTGTACAGCTGTGGATCGTTAGTTTTACTGTACTTAGAAGTTTTCTTTGTGAGACATCACATCAAATTAAAACAGAAGTAAACACTACACAAAAATGGAAAATCAAAAGAATGTCTGGATGACTGAACCTTTGAGAGACGTTTCCGTTGTGAAGTTGTGCCTTAGCTGTTACTGTGTATTTAAACTGTTTCTTTCACTGAATTGCAACTGGAACAGTTAAAGGAATAAAGCAAAAGAAATCGAAATTGAAAATACATATGAACCTATCCTGTCTTTTTTAAATTTGCCGTCGAGTTTTACCAGTACGCAGAGCAGCAGTATTCAGAAGGGGGCGCTGTTTAGCCATGAATATTTCATGTCTTCTCCAGGGCGATAATAGCGGCATAGACAGGGCTGCGTTTGATTTGTTTTTCTTTATGTAAATAATTTGTACATAACACAAAGTTGTGTTCTGGCATTGGCAGCTTTTCAGGTTGTTGCTGCTTTAAACAAAATGGTAGCAAAATAGTTCATTTGTAGACGTCGTTGAATTATCTCTCCACACCTGCCTTTGGTCTAGAGACATTAAAGAGGTTATTGTGCCTTGCGAGACCGACTCCTTTTTTATTACTGTGCAAATAATGTTTCATGGATGAAATCAGACGCAGTCATTTAGTCTCTTTTACTGAACATATTGCACACAGTTGGTGCTGTATGCTCACATACTGGTATAGGCCACGAGTTTCCTCCACCACCAAGTAACACGCGTTAATCCAAGGCCAAGGATTTGGTGCAGCAGTGGATGTGACTGTTAGAATATGTTTATTAACATGCTTAACTGGAAGCCATTCATTCTGCTCTGTGTGTGACTGTGGTTGGTACGCTGAGGCTGTAGGATCACCTTAGAGAGAGCAGAAATAACTCAGGCTATGATGTGTGTGTGTGAGTGTGCCACCCACCCACACACACACACACACACACACACACACACACACACACACACACACATACATCCTCCAACACCTCCTACCACCAGTTTTTAAAGCTGGTTTGCTGGTTCAGCTTTCATGTTCTTTCACCAAATGTAACTGTGGGAGGCATTGCCAAACAGTGTGAACATGTTTTTAGTGTGCTAAAGTTGCGAGTGATTTATGACAGTGTTTGTTTGATATTCTATGTATTTAAAATTAAGAGTGGAGCTTTTGTATGTTGATTAAAAAATATTGACGATCTTCATATCTTCTGCTGAAATCCAGCCTTCTCACTGATCATGGCTGTTCTTAATTACAGTAATAACTACTCCTGGCTGACTTCCAGGTGAGGTTATCCCTTAGTTTGGCCAGAATATCTGGCAAGCCCTCCATCTATTATTAAGCATTCTGGCTTTGAGGTAGTACAACATCCTTTTCACCATAAAGTGGGTTAGAAGGCAGTGGGGACAGGTTGGCAGGCACACAGACAAATCCTCTTGTTTTAACGCACGGTCTGTACTTGCTGGGTTGAAGAGACAAAGAACAAAATCCCAAAACAAAATCCACATTTAAAAGGGTCAGGTGTTAAACCTGGCAGTAACCATTAGAGGACCACAGAACGGGCTTGTTAGAAATCCATTCTGTGTCTGTCAGACCTGTGCAGCTTTGAGGCCATTACAATCAGACAGCGTCTTTTGGCTGAGCTGATTATTGCAGTACTTGATAGCAAGGTCGTCCAGTTTCTGAGTAAACTATGACTGTTAGCACCAAAGCAATCTTGATCTTGAGTAATTTTGTTTTCTTTTTGAATTGGTAGTTCTCCCCCTTGTAGTGGATTTGGCTCTGATCTCTGACCTTTCAGTGAAGCGAGGTATGTGGCAGATTTTTTTCTATTCAGTCTTACTAGTATAACATTATGAATAGCGTAATAATGTTTTGTGTTGTTATTTACGCTCATTGTTCGTTACTTCTTCAAAAGGTTTAGGTGAAATATGTGTGTACTCAGTTGTTGCCACCTAAATGAAACAAACCCCATTAGATCAAGTGACTTATAAAAAAGTGATTTACCTCAGTCTCTTGTGTCTGAGGTATTTTTATTGTCAGAAACAAATGATCACAATGTAAAATCAGGTCACGTATCATTCCTAACCTCCATTTGTTCTTAGTTCAGCAGTAACAATTCAGCCTAATGATTCATTCATGTCAACTAAATTACTGCCAACATGATTCAGCAGCTCATTCACTCTATGACAGATATGTTTGGACAGGGTGACTCATGTTGAAGTCACAGCCTCAGCCTAAAAATACTTATAACTGTGAATTCAAGTCAGTCTTAATGTCCAGTTCCTGGTGGGAAATGGATGATAGTCTGATGGAAGTGTGCCTTTGTGTGGGGACACCATGTGAATCAGGGTACGAGGGAAGGATATACCTTCGTCTCTGCTACCTGCTTTTCACGAAGCACGCAGGTAGAGACTTCCCCTGGATAATTACTGCAGTGACTAATGCGCCTCGGGTGGAATCACAGTGAGGTCAGCTGACAACTCGAATAATCGTGATCTTTTCTTCCCTGATGTCGTGGTGATACTCGAAAAAGACAGGAGTCACCCAGCTCAAACTGTGGAAGCAGTTAAAAAACAGGATCACAAAGTCAGTCGAGAGTTATGTGAGGACAAACATATACATCCTGTTTTTTTAAATTTACAATACAACCATTTACATGTATGACACGTTTGGAAGACACATTGTGGCACCAAACCAATCCAGTTTTGACATTTCAGCCAGAGGTAATGCACAATTTGATCTAAAGGGCTTAACATGATCTTTAACCAACTGCCCTGCTTCCCAGAAACCAGATGTATCTGGGCGTACAGGACCACATCGGGTCAGATGCTTCCTCCCCCACAACTTTCTGTCCCGGGTCCTGGGGGAAGAGGCTGCAGCCTCCGGAGCAGCTGCATCCTTCTACCTCCGGCCTGCGTACGCGATGTGTGGTGGCCCGGACGCCGAAGTGACGAGCCTTGTGGTGCAATCGACGTCTGCACCGCGCTTGGACTGACAGGCGCGGACGTCCAATGAAATAAGTCGACATATTGAGGCTGTCAAATCAAAGCCAAAGAGGAGGCGCTGTCCCGTCGTCGTCTGAATTACGTCATGCACAAACAGCTGGTCGTTGGCGAGAAAAAAAAAAAAGCCTGAAAAAATGTAGACCAGCACAGCCACTGAGAACCGCAGCCGGGCTGTAGCCCTTCACTAAGTGTTTAGCTTCTAACGATGTGGCAACGGGCGCGTCTGGGCTCAGGATGTAGCCCCGCGAGGCTCCTCTTGCTTGTTTACACCCATCTCTGCGCTCTTGGAGGTGAGTGCCTGCCGTTCAGCGCGCGCGCGTGTGTGTTGCCTGGCTTCACGGGAGCTGTTCCTTTTGTCGGGGGTGCTGAAATCCTCCACAGCAGCAGCGGCGGCATCGCGTCCCGCTTCGGCTCGAGCAGCCACAGCTGATGCTTTCGGACAAAACGCTTTGCATGAACACGGACGGGCTTCTGTTACGTGGCGCACGGGGAAGGTTGCTGCTAATTATGGCACTCGACACATTGACGGATGCCCCTGTGGATTGGAGGCTGCGATCCTCGGGGCTGAACGTGGCCAAAGGAGAACACACCAGGCTGGACGCTGTGTCTGTGGGAGCCTCTGGGCTGTAGTATATTTGTTTGCTGCTGTTCCCACTTGTTATAAAGAAGGCAAAGACAAGTTAAGGCACGATGGCACAGTGCTGTGTCTCACCAAATGCTTTGCGCAATAAGGCACCAAGGTTTCAGCCATATCTTTAGTGTTTTGATGGCCACATTTAATTGGGTTAATTACATGTCAAATCCCTTTAATTCCGTTATTTGTCATAAAAGTGCGTTTGTTACTGTTTTAGTATGATCTTGTTTTCTTTTTCATAAGACCGCAGCTTTGAAGAATGTTTTCTAATCTTCAAGACAGAGGCAACAAAGGCTCCAACGGTGAATCCATATGTTTAGCACACACTGCGCTGCTGTGGTCTGTGGAGACATTAAAGGTCTGTCTGACGATGCTGCGGTTCCCTGACGGACTTGTTGCCGTTCTGCTCCATCAGTTTGTCTAAATCCTTTGACTTGGTTGAAGACAGAGAGCTCCACTTCACTCCCCCTCAGTCCCCAGTCACCCCTACTTTCTGTTCTTGTACTTTTCACAGAGAGGAAAATATTTTATATTCGAGACTGGGTCTTATTGAGGAGAAAATTTGACGTCTGTTTGGTTATTGCTGCTGACAGCTCTAGTGAGAAAGTCTGTGAGGCTAGAAGTAAAAGGTCTAGTAATCCTTCAGCCTGATTTTTACAGATGCCTCTCCTTTAGCAGCTGTTTATGGTACTTAAGAATTTCAAAGAGGAGCTACTTCAGTAACTGCTCCAACACATAAAGTTTAAAGACGAGCTAAGCATTTGGGATAAATCTCTGGTTGTGATGACAAAAAGCAGGATTATGTCTATATTAAGCCTCTAACAGAGTAAAACAGTGGTTGGGAGGTTCTCACTGACGAGATTAGTCAAATCAGAACCGTGCAGTCAGAACGCCTGTAAGCTCTGCTGCCATTTGTTAATCTTAAAATGAGATGTCTTTATTTAGCTGGTAAACAACTATATTTAGACAGTTCAGCATGTTTACACCTCTGAGTGTGAGTGTGTTTATGTATTTACAGTGTGTGGCTGCTGGACTGTCGCGGAGGCTGCTGGGCTGTTTTCGGATATGTGTCCTTTGCCGAATCTGTGCAAGCAGACATGCAGGAGTTACATATTCAATTTGTTATAACAATCCCAGCTGCTGATATGTTTGAAATGTACACAGCCCAGACTAAGAATCATAACTGTGTGACATCTGGCAAACACAGTTTTGACAAGTGGTGTTTGCACATCTGTATACAGACGTGAAGGAGAATAAACAATGGCTAAAAATAATACACTGCATGCTCACAACACTTTAAACTGCTGTGTTCAAGTAAGGAAGGAATAATATAATAATGAAAAACATTTAAATTAGTTCATTTGTACTCTTAAGCTGTTAAAGCATAAATTCTGCTAGTCTGGGAAAATTAATGAGATTTCTCCATTTATGTCCTTAGTAATCATCTTACAAACCCTTGGAGGGACCCGGCCCCCAGGCTGGGAGCCACTTTATGTTGCAGAGTGTGAGGAAGATTATTTGTGATGTAATAAATGGTGATTTACGTTTATACAAGGTTGTGTTGCCTGAAGGTTGGTGATAAAAACATGTAACCCAATTGAAAGATGTTGTTTAAAGATGTGTAATCAGGATTTACCTCTTGCTTCCAGATGAGTAACATTTCTGGCATTGTCTCTCAAACCGTGAAGGAATCAACTTGTTACAGTATGACTTTAACTCTGAGTGATCTTACCTGTGATCTGTGGCTGGGAAAAACATCTGTGTTTGTTTCTAATCAGGCAACAGAGCATTTGTCAGGTTTGCAGCAGGGTTAGTGGCACATATTGATTCAGGTATAGCCATTTTCTCCTCCGTCTCACTCACAGGAATCCATGTAACGCAAGGACAAAAAGCACCTCAATGTAAAGGGCGTTTGCATATAATGAAGATAACAGACCTGAGGAAGGCTGGGCTAAGAATGAAATAAAGGCTTCTTTGTGTGGGATTAGTCGCCAGCTCTTGACAGCATGGCTTCTTCATTCTTTCGAGTTTCTTACTCCTTATTCTCCAGTATTCAAGGTTGTCTCTATAAGTAAGAACCAGCCTGAGCTTTGAAGACGGGTTATGTTGCAGGGAAGTGGAGCAGAGTCATTTCTCCTCTTTATACCAACACGTTACAACGCGCTGCACTTTCACCACAATCTTTCCCTTCACGCGTCTCCACCTCAGCGCCGCGTCGTCGCACAGGGCCACTTGTATTCCTTGACTCATCATCATCAACATCAAGGCAAAAAGCAGAAGCGAACGCGTGGCTGCTAATGACGGCATTAGTTCAGTGAGCTCACTTACTGTCTCACTAAATCTTGAATGAATTGGGCTCATGCTGCTCTAGTGGCAAGGTTGCCAAATGTAGTACTATTTGAATACAAATTGCAAATGAGATGAATTGCTCCCAAAAAGAAAGTACAGATGGTTGACACGCACACCTGCGAATGGGTTTCGCTGCAAGACGGCACATCACACACGTCTGCCTTCTCTCTTTTCTACTCATTGTGTGTTAATATTTATGATAATACACCAAATCCACGAGACACAGTCCGACTCTACTACAGCAATTTACTGACTTACAGGCAATTTCTCTGTGTTTTGCCCCCCTGCTGGCTGTGTTCGATGCCAGCCTGGCTCATGGAGGTAATGTGGCAGATTACACCTGTCACTTGTCCCACTGCTTTTATATGCATCCTTCGGTGGATCTAATCTAAGGGTTTGACATTACGCAGGACGCGAGTGCGGCTGCATACATACAGCTCCCTCAGCTGCCCTAAAAGGAGTTAAAGTGTGGGATCCCATATTTAGATGAGCAGGTTCTCTTCAAATTTAAGGTGGTGTTGTTGATTACTCTAATGACTGCGCCCCCCCCCCCCCCCCCCTTTGCCGTGGTACCATCGTCAGGTCAACTTTCGCATCTCCTCCGTCGATCAAAGTTTAGTTTGGGAGGGAATGAATGACACGTTCCTTCATCCTACCTTTTCTTTGTTTGTATGCAGACATTTAAGCAGGCTGACACACCACCCAGCGCTGTAGGAAATAAAAATTTGCATTGTAAGAAGAATCTATAAGGATGTGTAAGAATCTCATTCTCTTTGTCGATGATTTAAATCTTCGATGCGAAAACCTCATATGCTACTAATGCTCATGAGATGTTCAGGGATGTGTTCCTCCTGCTCTTTTGTCGACAGAATGCCTTTTTGTGACTGAATACTTCACCCGCACGCCTCGTAAGCTGAACGCTTTCAACTCCTTCGCCAGTGTGGAACTGTTCCACTTTAATGTGCCTGACGACACCATGATGGCCGTATGGAACCTCATCACCTTCAAGGAGCAAGGGGGCACGTTTGGAGACAGCTGCCCAAACCGCAACGTGACTGTGTAAGACACCAGGTGTTCCTTTTGTTGAAGCTACACCATAAGCACCTTCTGCACTATAAATAGATAATGACACGTATCTGATATGTATTTGTCAAACCTTTCTTTATATTATTGTGCTGGTAAGCAGTGTCTATCCTGAAGTCTGGTTTCTGTGTACCTGTGAAGTCGTCACTGACGTGTTTATTACATTCAGCTATGTGAAGCTGGATGTGATTATTTTATGATTTAAATAGAAGGTGCCATCTGTGCTCCTGTTGTCAGCTGTTCCTATGGATGAGTTTCACCGTTTGGCTGGCGCCTCTGTTGTTTATGAAAACATTAGCACTAACAGGAAATTGAATGTTGGCTTTGTGATTAATAGGTACTTCAGGTCTGGGGCACCGCCAGTAATCAACCCCCTGTTCACTCGCTTCCCTCGGGACACAGTTGTTCCAGGATCCTTCGCTGTGACTCTGACCTGGACTCTTCCAAACCGCACAACGGGGGCATTCAATGTGACCAGCCCCCTCCCTGGAGACTGGTTCCTAGCTGCACATTTACCTAAGGATGAAGGCAAAATCTCCGTCAAGGTGAACCTGAAAAACCCAGCAGAACACAAAAATACAACTGTGTAGAATTTAGAGAAAACCCAATGAATCCCACTTGAGCTGCACCAGGAGACAGCACAGAGGGATGACTCGCTTTCAACAGCGGACTCCTCCAGAAGAACCAGGCCGCATTTAGCTGAAAATCCTATACAGCATCTGCATGTTTGAGCAGTAAAGGGAAAGCTTAAGCTATGATTGTGTCATGCATCTCTCACTAATGGAACACACGACGTCATGTAACATCATTTAAATGCAATTTACAGCTAAAATATGTTCTTCACGGTTACTTGACTTCGTTTCATGACAGAGAGAAGTCAAATAGATATGATGGAAGCATACTGTGGGATTAGTATTCCAGCTTGTGTCGCAGAGCTTAAAGAGGCAGAACAGTGTTGGGGAGTTTTCTTCATCTCATCATGTTCTTCTGTTTGGCCGCATAAACACCTGCTGATTTCCATTTCAGGCAATTTATTTGTCACTGGCACGGTGTTCGGTTGTGCTTCCTTTGTGCTTTCCCCTGGCAGGCGAACCGCACCTGCACAACAATCAAAAATATCATCAAAAGTTGCCGTCAACATCGCACGCACAAAAGAATTGGTTTGCTGTGGTGTCACTGGGAAGAGAAGCCACTGCGGCTAAAATGTGACCACATCCCACTACCACGCTGTAGAGATGGAAATAGCATGCCTCTCACAGATTCTGCTCTCTGAAGCAATTTTCAAACAGATTCCTCTTTCTTTCTTCAGCCATGATATTTTCAGGAAACATGGGTGGAAGCCATGCCAGCGTAACGGCGGGCTGCACGCGGCATTTAAAGCAATCTCAGTTAAATGCTGCGTTTAGCACAACATCTAGCGATTTAGCAAGAGAATGAAAAGAAGCCGCGATGAGCTGTATTTCCCGTCAGACACGCCTCCGTACAGGACAGTAGCAGGGTCACTGGATGAAACGTCTGCGAACCCTCTGCTCTGTCCTCGGAGCAACTGGGTCTCTTAGTCATTTCCCAGTCGTAGTTTAACCTCATCACACTGTCACCCAAACAAAAAGCAACATTAGATAATGTTGTTGACACTTTTCAATTTGCATGCTTGGCTGCATGACGAGCTGATTTGAAGCCATTACACTTGATACAAAGCTTAGTGTGAATGAGGAAACTGTTGCAAAGCGCAGAGAGGAATATTAGATGTCTACCCATCCGTGCAGTCATCGTCTCTGCGTTTGTAGATGTTCTGGTATGTGGTAATCAAAGCGGCAGTCACACCGGTTAGTGCTGGAACCACAGTACTGTTACACAATACTGAAGAAATGTTTATCATTTCCTTCACTAATGAATAATATCTTACAGGTTATGTTGCTCATTAAACTCACAGTTTGGCTTAATGGTTTGCCAGTGCAGTGCATGGTGGCTTTTTATTAAATGCTGTCTGTTGGTTGGTCAGTATTCCCTGATGAAGAAAAAGTATTTATAGAAACGTTCAATAAATTTCACATGTTCCTCTATTATTCACCAATTGTTTATTAGCATAGTTCTTCATTTAAGCCCCGATCTCATCACTTCCTTATTACTGGATAAACAGCTTTAGAAGCAGATCTAATGCATCTAGTGAATCTTTGCCACTCTAATTATAACAAGACGTGTTTCTGACTCTCTACTGTTTCTGGTGATGCATGTCATTGGAATATGTAGATATAAAATGTAATGTGGTTTAATGCACTATAATACTGTCGTCAAAGAAGGGAGCATTTACTGCAGCACTGCTGTGATGGAGCGTGTACCGACGTACCTAGTGTAATAAACTGGAAAGTCAGAGCATCTCCCAGACATTTCCCCTGAATTGTTTAGTCTCGGGTCATTCTGACTGGAGGAGTTGAACAACCGCTATAGTAAATGTAATGTTCGACATCCTGGGCAAATAAATTATTCCTCATATCCTTTATTTTAGCATAATAGTGATCAAACACCATCGAAAGCTGCCTGCAGTTACTAAACACTCAACACTGACGCATATTCACTAAACCTTAATTGAACCATTTTTTAACTTGGTCCTCAAGACACACGTGCAGGTCCAAGTGACAGGCCGTAATAATCAAAAGGTCACCTCAGCGGCTGCCGGAGTAATGACATGCCACAGTAATTGTGACTTGGGCAGCAGAGGTTAGTTGGCAGGAACGACGCCTAATTTGGCATTCACACCTGTCCTCTTGCATCAGGTCCAAAAGCGCTCTGTTCTTTTTAAAAACACATTTTACAACCGATCATGTGTAGAATGACGCATGGCCTCCTGTCTCCAAGTCATTCTCTGTGCCCTGCTCATCTCAGACTAATGGACATCAAGCATTAAAGCTTCAAAACAGCATGAGTGAAATAGCAGGTGCACGTTACGCTGAGTGATATTAATCCAAGAGGCTGGTGAGCTTTATTTACACAGTCCATTACGAGTTTTCATCCAGTCACAGTAGTAACTAATCTTCTCTTTACTCGCTTTTAAGGAATATTGGTGAGTTATCCGCTGCCGTGTTATGTTTGCAGGGTTTGTCTGAAGAATGCCAGTACCTGTTCCAACCTCAGCTCATTGTCCAGAGGATAATTGGAATTTCTGTGCTTTATCCTGGATACTTCATCGACCAGATGATCCCTGTCCATAACAGATCAGCGCTTTACAAGTAAGTCTTCCAAAAACTCAAAATAAAGATGACGTTAGACACCTAATCGTGAACTGTTGAAAAGAAAAATGAACGTATCCTGGCACAATTCTTTCCCCAGGCCTCATTTTAAATTATGATTTTTCTGGAGTCTTCTCTATAAGCTTATCTTGCATTTTCATTTTAAGAAGATGCAATTTCCCTGTGTGTGTTCCTAGTCTGAGCACTTTTATTAACTCTGCCAAGCCTAAAATTCACCTCAGTGTTTTGAGCAGAGCATTATGATTTTTTCCAAACCCTATTTTCATTTATTGATCTTTTCAGGGTGCTGCATAATGACACTGCAAGGACTTAACTCTCAAAAGCAATTTATACAGCTAAAAAAATGGATGCATTCTTGCAGTGTGTTTTCCTAGAAATAAAAATTTACACTTTTTACATTTTGATAAATAAACACATTCAATATTAGCCTGAATTTGTATGATAATGTACATGACTATATACTGGCTAGTGCCCAGCTTCCAGCTGCTGTTATTCCTGCCTAAAATACTTCTGCGTGTGCTTATCTGTGTGTGTGTGTGTGTGTGTGTGTGCGCCTGCCTGCCTGCCTGTGCAGAGTGTTCATCCCCAATTATATATCAAAGGTGAAGGTTCAGCTGGTAAACTGCAGCACCAAGAACAGGAGTAGTGACAGTTGTCCCGTGGTTCTGAAGATAAGAGCGCGGGCGCCACCGGTGCATAACTCGAGTGCCCTCGACTGCAGGGAATGGAACCCTTGTGAATTAGAAACCGCTGTACCTGCCTGGGAACAGTGGTACTACATCCTGGTGGAGAGATACCTAAGTAACTCCGATGCCTACTTTCGCATCGGGGTGCAGGTCACAGGTCGGTGTCTTATTTCCTTTTTATTTCTCTAAAATAAAGCTGCTATGGTTCTTCATTACAAACAGTATTCCAGTCGTATTAATCTGACATTATCTCGCTACAGTACAGCATGTCTGGCTGTGCAGGGAGAGATCTCCCATTGTCTGCTGTTCATTTTAATCCATTTGAAAGGATTTCCTGGCCAAATAGGGCAACAAAATGCTAAATAAGCAAGGAAATTATTGGAATGTTAAATTATTAGCAATGTAGAAATGAAGTCGGGAGCTGGACCAAGTAAAGCTGTTAAATCGAAGCCACCACAGCATATTAGGCTGCACACAGTGGTCTGATGTACAGGGTTTGAAATGTACAAGGATACTTTGCTAGTGATATATTAAAACTCAACATCTTTCTGTTTTGTGCGTGGTTTTCTTAATTATCATTATAAATGTGGCACAAAAGTTTGGAACTGATTAAGTATTAGTGTATTTCCGGCCGCTTGCTTCTACTCTTAATGTGAAACTGAAACTTTATCCCCAACTTTTCATACTGCGACATGGAAGCCACTGTTTGAGTGAGAGCATTTTAGCAAATACAACACTGTTAATCATTATTAGCAGCCATGTGTTGGAATTTCCCTTCATCTCATCATTTTCAAACAAATTGCGATAACATTTATCGCCACAATCGTTTGTCTGCGTTCATTATTTTTCTCCCCGCTGTTCTGGATGTGTAATTTAAGATCATAGTGCTGAGGTTTACAAACCTGAGAACTCATCATATTCTATCTAATATGCTAAATTACACAAGCGCAGTATAAAGGCGTGTGGCTTTTAATTAGAGCGATCGAACAGCTCTTTGGTGGAACTGTGTCCTTGTGTCACTCGCTCGTCCGCGGGGCAGGCACTGAATCCTGGACATGTGTTTTGTAAAGGGAAATGGGAAGCCGGGCGCAGCCAGGCCATTAAGAGGCTTGTTGGAGAAAAGGCCAGAGCCCAAACGGAGGCGATTCACACGCGTTTGCTAAGAGGCCAGTGATACCGCGCTTAAGTGCTACATGCTGGTTTTGGGTTGTGCAGAGCCAAGATATTCTTTAGGCTCACTCCACAGGGAGGGCTCACACATCAGTGGGAAGCCCACTCCCATGTAGCGAACACCTCCCTCTGTTCGGCACTGTACTGTGCACTTTGTCACCATAGCAACACAGACACTAATTATTCACGCTTTGTCTTCCCCCTTTTCTGCCTGGCAGATCTTACTTGACCTTTTGTGGATTTAAATTAAAGAACGGCTCAGGTTCAGGGGAAAATGCCGCGTGGAGGCTTCACCTTCTCCTGCTTTCACGCTGTTATTGGTTATTGTTGTTATGAGGCGTCTGAGAAATAGGTGCTCTTATGTGAAATCACACCAATTCACAGGTATCACGGCTGCTGGCAGACAGAGAGTGCTAAAACTAGGTTGCACTTTATTATTTATTATTGCAATTTGAACAGTATTTTCAATGTAGGTGTCCTGCTCTGCTGTGATTATTGGAAACTGCAGAGAGTTCATGTGGTGATGAAAGCAAAATGAAGCATATTCTTTGGACTGTGATTGCCGAGAGGCGATGTGTTTACACATCGCCTCCTTTCTCAGCAGTCTACAATATACAGTATTATGGTAATTACTGGTTTACACAGATTTTACTTATTTTTGCTGAAGTTACATTTGCCTCAAACCTACAATATTTGGTGTTTCCGTATCTTAAGAGCACTTCGGCTGCATAAATGGACGTCACTTCAAACCCTTTCAGAAACAACACTATGCAAACACTTCTGAGCTGGAAAAGCCTTTGAAATCTTTTCCCTTGGCAATTGGTGGCATTTTCTGGTACTTCGCCAGTTTCCGTCAGTGATGATTTTTGCAGCGTCTTTGTGCTTAGTTAAAACATACTGTGTGCAATTACTGTGAATATTTGTCTCATTAAAAATCATGTACAGCTCTGAACCTTGATGTTTGCGTTGTGGAAGACAGCCAAAGGGAATCAGCGCAAATATCTGCAAAGGAATTGGTCATGTAGCGTGAATAACAATGCATATCTTACTCCGCCATTAAACCTTTGTTGTCTTTTACTGACTTGTGATTTATTTAGATTGACGTCACGCAAGGTGCATTTTTAACTCGATCAGAATGTTAAGCTCACGCAGGCGTCGCTCCGACTGACTTTATCTTTGAATTTGATCTCTTATCTGAACAGATTGCTCCAAGCCCAATTTGTCCAAGGACCAAGCGCAGCCCAGCTCCTCCATGAACATGCCCCAGTCGTTCGGAACAGCGATGGGCTTCTCCTTGTCTGACACGCTGTCAGTGGCATCGCTGCCCAGCCTGTCACAGAACGCCAGTCACTTACACACCTCGGAGGACAGCATCATTTACCTCGCCCCCACCGCCGACACCAACAAGTGCTGGCCCATCCGTCCAACTCTGCGCAATGAGCTGGACACCTTTTCTGTGCACTTCTATGTTTTCTTTGGTCCAAATATATCGATTCCACCGGACAGGGCTGCCGTGTTTGCCATCAATCTAATGCCAGTGTTAGACAGCGGCGGAGTCCTCAACATGGAGCTGAAGCTCAACATGGTGAGTTTTCCACATTACGCTGTTGCGCCTCTGTTTTCAAGACACAATCCTTGAAGAGAAGTCAGAAAATCCTAATTCATTAGGCAAAGTAGCAACAATGAAGCGTTTCTGTGAATAGTTTGTTTACATTTCTGTACGAAAAAAATACATCGTTTTCAGGAAACGTAAGAATTAGGTGGTGTAGACACAATCCGCAGCTAACAATGGTGAATAATTGGGCTCATTACGTGTCTGGCTGAGCTGGCCTGCTAAATATGGAAGCTCATATGGCTGTAGACTTTGCTGTGGCAGCTGAAAAGGTTCACAGTGAAACAGGCGCCAGTGTTTGCGCTTGTGACATATGTCTCTAATTGAGAGCAAACAAAATACAAAAATCAGCCAAACGGGATCTGATGTGTCTTTGTAAAGCTGTCCCTCAAACAGTAATAGCATTAGGTATGCACCTGCTGTGGCTCTGGAAGTCTACGGGGAGCCAGATACTGGAGAGCTACAGGCTGGCAGATGGACTTTTAAAGATTTTACTTGTAATGGAAAGCATTCTAGCCAGTGTTGAAATAAGCAGGGGATGAGGGATAATGCTAACAGATATCTTTGATTGTTCCGTTCAAAGAAATACACTGACATTTTGGGAAATGTGTTTTCTTCTCTGTCTTCCTGGGAGATAGATTGATATCAGTTTCATCTCTCTGCATTCAGAAAAGATCTTGGTCCAGGGCATTTTTAGCCTACTGTACCTGTAGCTTGATACCAAGCAGGTGGAAATAGAACAAATAAACGTTTCCAATCATTTTAAGACTGACGTAAGTATTTCGTCCCTTCGGGGATGGTTTTCTCGCTGACTGTAATCAGCTGAAGAGTCTTCCTGTTGCTATGGAAGTGCAAATTTCTCATATTCAGAGCAATGTAATTTATCCGTTGTTGCTTAAACGTGACTCTTGACTCCTTAGCAGCGTGTTGCGATCGAAAGCTCCAACACAGCTATTGAACAGACCTTGAGGAGAGTTCGCTTTATCAACTGTTCATCAGTTTTAAATAAAGTCAAGTGTTGTGTTGTGTGAAAGGTTTGCGAAGAGCCACATACATTTAGCTACTAGCAGCATTTCTCCTGTGTGCGCGTTGTTTCACCATCTCTATGCTTGTATGCGCGATAGCCGCTGACCTTCCACTTCAAGGCCCCGCACAGTCCCGCGCCTCTAAAGTTGGTTGATGTATCACAGTGTGCTGTGATGAAACCTGGTTGTGATTGTACTATGAGCTCTGAGACGTATTCTTCAGAGAGAATGTCATGCTATATTATTCTATGGACAGATTTCTCCCCTCTCAGCGCTGATCTGTCACTTGCTTGTCAGAGGTGCAGAATCCAGTCGGCGGCTGCCACTGGGGGAATGCGGCAGATTTGCAGGGCTTTAGGAGACAATAGCTGGAGATGCTTGTCTGCCTTGCATCACTCTCTGTGATAGAGTGTGAAGGGAATGCATATGGCTTTTACTTCCAGTGACACCTCAACTGGCAGTGAATCGGTTTTACCGCTTTAGTTCCATTTTTCAAAGTTTTTTTGGGGGGGTACAGTACAGCTTTTGCAGAGAAAGACTGAAATACCTGAACATTAGTCTTCAAGGCGCTGCCAGTGTACGACGCAGTCCTGGGATGGAATACAGAGGCCCAAGTGTGACGAAATAAATAAACAAATAAAAAATCAGCAATTTGTTTTTGTCCCCACATTCATTAAATATTTATTTGTCCATATACATACGTTGAAACTATTTTAAGATCCCAACACTGCTGCAGACCAGCAATAAAGTGAATTAAAACATGTACACACCTGAGGCGCCTTTTGGCCTCCATATGTGAGAGCTAGTTTGTAATTCGATTGGGAAATATTGAACATGAGACATATGAACGAGCTCAAAGCTGCGTTGGTGTGATGCTTCAAAATCCTCTAATGAAAACGAGTCAAAGCATAAGACTGCTCGGTTTTTCCTTTCATTCAAATTGTCGTGCACTTTAATTAGTTTGCTCACTGGGATGCTGAGGCTTTCGTTCACATGCCATGTTCAGCCACGGCATTGAATCATCTGGCTGTGTGTCCCGACTGGCACGTCCTCCGCAAAACTCCAGGGAAATCCAGCTGAGCAAAAGCCACATGAGTTCACAGCAGAGCTGGGCAGGCATTCGCCACCAGTCCTCCTCTATTTCTAGCATTTATTGTCATCTGAGTTGTATATATGCTGTTGTTGTAGTAATGCTTTTAGAAAGATGTTAGATGCATCTTGAAAGATATTTTGCTTGGCTTAGTAACCTTGAGCATTGCGTTGCCGAAAGACCGAGCTCCCGATTGAATTATGCCCTGTCTCTCACGTTCAACAATCATAACCAACAGCTGCATAATGTTGCAGGCATATAATTCACGACATTAAGTGTGATTAATGTAACGGCGTTCACACACACTGTTACAAATGTCTTCACAAGATAACAATAAATAAATGCCCAAACAGAATTAGCGTTAAAACACCAGACATGAATTTAAAACAGGTACAGCGAGACATTAACATATATTACAACGGTGCCCGGACGTTTAAGACGTCATAAACATCACTGGCTGCTGAGCGGCAAAGATGCACGATGGTCATTTTGAATGTGAGATGGAGCTGAAAGTCAGATTCAGTCTCCAGACCTATCAGTACAATCTTAATTTCTGCTCCAAGCAGACAGGCAGGGTGAAAAAGAAAACAAATGAGCTTCCTGGTTTACAGCACACGATGATAGATAGGAGAAGGATCAAATATGTCACCAAATAATAACCTTAATTTCATGTGTTTCCTGGTGAACCAGGATGTTTATGAGCCTCCGACAGGCAGAGATGATTCGTCTAGGTGTTATCCATACTAGGGGCGTGTCAGCGCACAGGCTCTGAAACACACACGGTGTCTGAAGGCTGCATCACTGAAATAGTCCAGGTCTAAATGCCTCCTTATGTGTAGCATCACAGTAAAATATGAAATGCCGTAAAGCTGACGCATGTTAGCGTTCTGTCGCAAACGAAATCACGCTGCAGTGATTTGACTCCAACTGGCTTTGTTGGAATGGCTGGGAGTGTAAGCGAGGACCTGCAGGAGGGTTTACAGGAAAAAGTCTGAGGATCAGCGAAGTGACGGATATTTGCTCTTAGCGTGGATTGAAACGCCTCTGGCCAGACTGGGCTTACCGTAATGTTGATGACAGTCACTTATCTGCGAGGGCTTCCTGACCTCTTAGCATCTCGTGTGTGTCGCGGGCCTGAATGCTGCCATCTGCGAGCGCCTCCCAATCCTGCATCTTGGTACTTTTGGAAAGGCCAGCTGTCATGATTAAGTATTACTACCAGGAGAGTATCGGCCAGATGGTGAGTTTAGGAAGTTTGAAACTTCAGCACCTGGCAAAGTGTTTGTTGAGTCATTGCATTAATCAGCAACTTTACTGCTTCTTTGCGTGTACATTATGCTCGTTTGGTGCTAAAGGGGCGAAAGGAATCTTATTTATTCAAGCCATAATTGCCTTCTGTACATTATCCTCACCGCCAAGTCTATTTCCCTCTGGACACAAAGCAAATACACGAATGGGCTGGATGTTGGTTTATGACGTTCTGTCTGTGATTGGGTCTTTTCTTTTGACATTCTCAGGTTCAGTAACTTACTTGGACACTTCGAGACACTTCAACACTCTGCTGCACCTACATTGCTCTTCAGTGCCAAAGGAAGAGACACTGAATAATTAGGAGGCATCTTGACGCTTATGAAGTGTCAGATTTAGTACTTCAGTCTACTATTCTTTTCATGTCTTGCTGCTATTTGTGCGCCTGTTGTTCATTTCCAAATACACCAAACTGTAGTGGCCTCCGAACATCTCTTTGCACAATAAATCAATTTGTAAAAGCAAATTACATTTCCCCCGTGCTTGAATAAATCTCCAGGACTATTTTTTTGGTATTTTTTGCATGAGCGTGTTAATGTATAATTGATGCTTTAAGGAGATAAACTGTCAACATCTTCATTTAGGCGCCTCAGGCAGATTGAAGCGGAGCAGCTTCACTGGATCGCTTGGTCTTAAGCTTTACTATCACACAGCTGAGGCTAAATTAGAGCTGCGGTGATCATGACGTGTGGCAGCTCACCAGCGTGCGGCAGATGGCTGACGGTGACGTTTGCTTGTGTGTCCTCCTGCAGTCGGCGCTGAAGGGAGCTAACGTCACCGTGTTTGGATGCCTGAACCATGGGATGCCTCTTTTCCTACGGGAGAACTCGTCACTGAAATGTGAATCAGGTATGACCGAACCTCCGCGAGCTGTGACGGTGGAAGACTTGTTCAGGTCTTCATCTGTTTCCCTCCCCCGTAGAATCGGTGGCTGGGTTCTTCCTTTCTGTGAACGCCTCTACCAACATCACCAAACTGAGGATTCCTTACCCCCAGACAGGCACCTGGTACCTCAGCCTGCGCTCTCTGTGTGCTACCGAACATGGGTGAGACTGTAATCACTTAATCGTTTCTAAACCACTGCAAACATATACATTAAACACATGTTATCATTTTCAAAGCATTGCTTTATCATTACCAAGCATTATTCATGAAAAAATGCTGTTATTATGTTAATTACGTTTTATTCTTAATCAGTTTAGTCTTTCTGCTAAGCTAAGTTAACTGGTCTTTTCATCTAACTCTGGGAAAAAAAAGCACATTTCCCAAAATGTCAAATTATTTCTTTGCCATGGGAACAGTGATGTTAATTGTCTGCTCTAGCAGTCAAGTCAGACTAGATGTCTTTTAGACATTTACAAGCTGAAATTCACTAAAACCAGTTGTACGACTGTTGTTCATACATTTTTGACAACTTCATAATCAGTTCTTTGGCTTATTTCCAGAGCCCCACAGCAACCTCCATGAGACAATGTTTGCTGTCAATTACAGAAAGGCAATTGCAAAATGGCACATTCAGTATTTCTTAAAAACTCATCTTCATCTGACAATCACTAGTTTGTTTACCAAAATTAATAATGAAGGCGCTACGCGCTCTGTTTAAGTGCTGCAGCCGCCACCATCTGCCACATAGCAGATTAATTTCAAATTCCTAAAGGCGCCTCTGGTGCACAGCTACTGTACAGCTACACCTGTAGCCTATGAAAAACATTAAACATTAAAAAAAATATTAGGATTTATCCAGCGTTTCCATAATGGGAATTTCAACGTTATTCAAATATGCAGCAGTGTCCGTTGAGGCCTTGTCTACTTTAATTAGTGTAGGTCTGTAACAAAAGCTATTATTCTGAGATATTTTCATGGCAGCTACAGTGCAATCAACCCAACAACACAAGATGACTGACGATGTCTCCTTATCATTTTGTTGCATCATTCAGGTAGAAATGAACTTTCAAATAGCAGGAGACAGTAGTTTTTCCACCTTGGGCTTATAAAGCAGCTCCTGACGTGATTCCTGACATGTTGGCTGTTTCTACAAGGCTCCAGTCTAATGGCTGCTTGTCTAGACAACATCACTGTTGTTCTTTCCACCTACTGTAGAGTCTAACCCACAGGTGACTGCTACGAGCACAGTCTCTCTCTGGGTTTTGTTGAAAGCCATTGTGAGAAATGTTGGAAAGAGAATGTTGGAAACAACTTTCCATCAAGTTGTCTAACGGAGTTTTTAAGTATTAGCCATTCGGCAGATTGAGCTGTTTTGCCAAACCCTTAATGGCATGAAAATGTGAACAGAATGAAATTAGGCAGATTTTTTCTTGGGCCTCTTGGGGGATCCAAATGAATCTGAATCCCAGATAATAACAGATGGTGCGAGACTCGTCTTCACGTAGACAACATTGCTGAGGTATGAAGACGTCGCAAGCATTCGCAGATATGTGTTAGATTTCCACTCACGCTAAATCAGTCAGGCCTTGTTAGAGGGGAAAAGAGATCGCGTGAATGACAGGTACTCTTCAAGGCTACAATTAAGTCGATTGATAAAACTTGAAAATAAAGAAGCGAGCAGCTGTCTCAATTAAAAATGGATTCTGGCAAAAGGCAGAGAAACGCATTTACAGTATTACCATCTGGAGTTTCATTCGCTGTGATTGATTGTGGAAGCAAGCAATTAGGAACGCAACAATGTAAGCTCGGAGTTTTCCTCCGTCCCATGTAGATGTTAGAGACGGTCACACACAGGCCCGCTAAGCAGTTACTAGCTTCCAGACTAGTCAGCTGCAGAAAAGATCCCGTCGCACATGTGTCGATTATGATCCAACCCATTTTTTTTTTTTGCTTTTGTTAAAATCCATTCTCAGAAATACAACAGAAGAAGCCAGCTGAGAAAAGTCCAGGTGGGCTACTGTAGCTAATTAAGATAAGTAATGCAGGTTAATCTGTCAGAGAAGACGTCTACAGTTGTGGCTGGTCTCCAACGCACAGACCTCATTTGTGGAGAATTACTTTTGTAATTGCTTTATAAATTTAGAGATTGTACGAGGTGAAAACTGCAAAGAACGAAAGAATGAAACGCCAGGACTGGGAGTGTGCAGCTTGTAACAGGGTGAAATATGAATGGCAGCATGTAACAGGTGTCATTTCACAGTGACACTGCAATAAAAGTCAGTAGGATTCCTCCACTGGGCGTTTACCACATGTTCCAGCAATCAATCCACTGGCAGGAATGGAGAGTTCAGTTGCAATCCAACGTCAGTCTAATCTAAATCTAAAGCGTGACAGCGGTTACTTGCCTCCTGCTCTCCTCCATTTCATTTTCTGCCGGTCTGGGACTTTTCCAGATTCGAGACATGCACCAATGTCACGGCTGAGGTCTACATGCGCTCGTATCTGACTCCCTGCATCAACGACTGTGGGACGTACGGGCAGTGCAAGCTTTTGCGAACCAACAACTACCTGTATGCTGCATGTGAATGCAAAGCAGGTAACATCTGCACCTTTACTACTCGTTTTTCTCATCCTGTGTTGATTTGAATTTTTATTTCCTAATTGCGTTCACTGTACATTGAGTAAACTGTGGGAGACAATTACTAGCAAAATATGTGTGTGATAGATCAGTATTGTGTTTATCAGTAGTTTTAAAAATTGCCAAAAATATGACCATAAATGAATAATTAAAATGGATTTTCCGAAAGAAATTATAAGAAGCAGAAGCTCTTTTGCATACAAGAGTAGATAAAATATTTATGAGGAAACTGGGTCATTACTGTTACAAAGACTGTCTGATTTGTGGGAAAATACATCATGCAGAGTGACAAGAAAATGGAAGAGAGGAAGGTGGGATGACACAGGTCGTCCTCCAGGTCTGAACTGACAATTTGGTGATTAAATTGTATGTGCGCTCTCCAATGAGTCATAAAGAAGCCTGGTATTAATCTTCTGATATAAGCCGTTTTGATAAGACAATAAAACACGCTCTTAATTACGAACAGCTTTTCAATAAAAGATGAGCTTATGAAACTAAACAAAGCATGTCCTCTGAGGCGGTTTTAATCCTGCCTTTGATCTTCTCTTATCACAGCCGCTTTCTCTGCGCTTCAATTCGTTGTCATACTTCATATGTGTGACTCCTTCCTGGCAGGCACTTTGCATTCAGCACTTGCCCTTGGCCTGTCTCGCACTGCAAAGCCTCCGCTCAACAGTGCTCAAGAATATTTAATTCACACTGTCTTATCCAATCCACCACTTGATTAGGATCCAATTCAAGTGGCAAAGCAGTGGTGTTTTAACACAGAAGGGAGTTCACACCAGGAGGCTCTATTGTGCAGAGTAAACAACTTCACGCATATGTGCTTTTGGTTATTTTGCACAGAAAGAAATGTCTGTTTATGCGAAGGGGTTGATAAAAGATTCATATTGTCATGGGATAAATATTTTATCCATTTTAAGAGACACTGTAAGGCTGAGCTTTTGAAACAAATTGATTCATCTATAGTGGTTTCTTTTCAACCCCTGAGCCAGAATATTAAAGGAGTCTGTACTGAAGTTTATTTAGAGTTTAAGGAAGATGGAAACAGATTTAACTACAGTTCTTCCCCAACCTATAAAGCCTGAAGGCCCAGGAATCTTCTCCTCATTTGGGTTCCTATTTACCTTCTTATATCCACATTACTCTAAGCGTCCACTGTGTGTTTGTGTGCTAGGCTGGGATGGCTGGGGATGCACAGACAACTCGGAGGCCTACTCCTACAGTTTCCAGCTCCTCTCCACCCTGCTGCTGTGTCTCAGTAACTTGATGTTTGTACCACCTGTGGCTATTGCCATCCGAAGCCACTACCTGCTGGAGGCTTCTGTCTACATCTTCACCATGTTCTTCTCCACTGTGAGTGACAATCACATTGATCCACAAGAATCTCTCAGCTGGTTAAAGCTGTCCTGTGGTGTTTCTGACCACTAGTTGTGCTATGGACCAGCGTTTTAAAGAGCAAACTGTTTAATGAGGGAGAGACACACTCAGCTTGTTTGTTGACTTGGGTGAAAAAAACAAAGCTACTTCATTTGTCCGAATGAGGGACACACTGTCCTGGAGGTAGCAGAGAAGGTACTGCACCGATCAGACACATACGGCAGCACATTTCAGCTGGATTGTTCAGTTAAGTCATTAATCGGCCTAAAACAAAAAGAAAATTGCTACTAGGCTGCTGACATATTTGCTGTACTCTATGTTTGACCCTTTTTCCTTTCAGTTCTACCACGCGTGCGACCAGCCGGGTATTGTTGTCTTCTGCATCATGGAGTATGACGTCCTCCAGTTCTGCGACTTCCTCGGGTCGCTCATGTCCGTGTGGGTGACTGTTATTGCCATGGCCAGGCTCAAGTCTATCATCAAACAGGTAAAAACCCTGCTTCCACGGGAGTGTTGTGAGCTGTGTTCAAGCTGAATCATCACAGAGGTTGCAGTTTGGGGTTTCTACTGGAAGGTTACGAAAGCAACACCAAACTCTGCATTCAAATGCGAGACATGAGAGAGTCGGACAGGTTCTGCTTCCACTTTAAATCCAGAGATTTGAAAAGCTTGACGAGGCGGCTGCGCTCATCTTCTGGGGTGTTTTCTGATTCAGCGTCGCCTGTGGGTTGGATCATAGCGCACGTCCGCTGCAACGTGGTGTGGTCTGCTGTAGAGTGGAGAGGGGCTGCAGAGCTGCGTAGACGAACAAACGGGCGTGTCGGTGTTTAGCTGGAAAAGAACAGACTCGTGTGTTTGAATAAGCGACGCGTGGTGCAAAAGCTCGGCTTGTTGACATATTGCGGCGAATAACAGTAAACACTAACAGATGCACCTTCTCCCCGGGTCACTCCCTGGCTGAGCACCAAGACGGAGCAGTCTCAGGGAGTGTGTGTGTCCCGTATGTGTTAATGTGTCTATGTCCAGAAACTAGAGGGTTGTCGGAGGGAGGGAGAGTCTGCGAACATCTGCTGTACTCTAGAGTTTTCAGTTCTGCTGATCGCTGCAGTACGCAGTCACTAATCAAATCACACATGTCAGGACTGGCAAGTGGAACTGTGTGCGTTTGTGCACTGGAGAAAGGGTGTGTGTGTTTATTTATTTGTATATGTGTGTGATTACGTCGCATACGAGCGTGTGGATCTTTGCAGGTCCCCACGAGCAGAAGCACTGTTTTTCTAGTTCACGTGAGAAAGCACTAAATTTCTTGAAGGATATTTTCTCATTTGTAAAACTAAATTTGCATCAAAAAGTAGAATTTGTTGTTCATTGAAAGTTCTATTATACTTTATTTCAACCGTGGTTTTTCATACTGTAGTTGTGGTGCTGCTGTAATTATTGTATTAATGGTTGGAATCTGACTCCCCCATCAAACCAGTCATGAATGTTGCAACTCAACCAGACTCAGCAGCTAAAACAATATCTTTATATATCTGCGACCGTTGATCCCAACTACAAAAATACAGTGTATGTTGCAATAAAATCGCAGAAAGAAATTTACATCCAGCTGAGAAAATAGTAATTGGTAGTAAATTCAGAGCTCATCTAGTAAAAGCCAATCCTTCCTTAAAAGGCTCTGGAAACCAGTGGCTAGTTTATTATGCTCCTCACCACAAGCTCAAGCTACTCACGGATTTGTTGACTTTAACACACAGCATTTGCTTCTAATCCACACATGGGTGTATGGGGTCTGTATCTGTAGGCATGAAAATATATGTGTCAGCTAAAAATAGACTCGGTCACATTGACACATAGTGATAAATTACAGTGAAACCGCTGCCTGTGAGCAATTATGCATTCATGCCTGCATGCGGTGCGTGTACACATGCGTGTTTGGTGCTATTGTCTGATCCAGCGGTGCAGCATGACTGATGACTGTTGCCACACAGGGTCCTCTGGCTGCATCACGCTGCTCCTCTCCTCCTTGGTCTGGGCCAATTAGTCCTGCTCTACTGCAGGCGGGTCATCCCTTCCCAGCTCCAGGATCCCCAATTTTTGTCTTCGCGTTCCCTCCCAGACCGAGGAATGCAGACCCCAGGCATTCTGGACAGGCCAACGTTGTTATGGAGCATGTGTGGCGCAGCTTATTGATTTTTCCCTCTCACTTTATCTCCTATATGTCCTGTGGCTTAGTGTCAAAATGTGAGGGTGGCAAAAAAAAATGAAAGTGGCATTATTTGTAACATGTTTCCCCATTGTTAGCAATGTGATGTTTATGTTAGATCAGCTCAGTAACTTATTACTTTGTAAGCACTTTCTCAGGTTGATTTCAGCTGAACACAGTTTTTTTAAAATATAATTCCAGTCGTTGACTTATTTTTGCTGTCTCTTATCTTTGCAGTCAACGTTAGAGGAGCGATGAAAAGGCTGAACGGCTGTATGGTAAAGTCTCGATACAGCTTCTCTGCCAGATCTTAGCACACGTTACTGCTATAATGGGAGTTTGCAGCTGTGGATTAATACACTGTAGGAAGTGGCTGCTGCGCCAGGTCGTATGTGGAGCTGAGTCAAAATCAGTCCTAGTTTGTGTGTTGATAACGAAGGGAGCATATCGCCTGCGGGCACAGAAGACGAAGCTACTGTGACATAAATCCAAGTGTTTTTAGAAGTGTCGTATACTGTAGTTACTAGTTCCAGACAAGCTATTTCATACTCAGTTTTCTGTGGTGAATTCACGCTTCACTCATTCTGCACCACACCTCTCCACTAAGATCTCTATGATGGCACCAGCTGTGTTAGGAAAAGTGGAACTCAGCGCCAAAAACAGGACACAGGTGCAAACCAGAAAAAGAATGATAGTGTTTCTGCAGGCGCTAGTCGCCACCGATCATTGCTCAGAGCTTTGTGATGCAACTGTAGAGTGTTTGTCACCACTTTTCATCTTCACACGACGCGTGTGGGGACACGGCGACGAGCTTGACGAATCAGAAGTCGTCTGGTGTTTACGTTTGTGCTGCTTCTTGACCGCACACCTTCTCCCGTCTACAGGGGACGTAGCTGTGGGAACTGCGGTGGTGAATTTTCCTCATTGCCCCATGTGTTTCTCTGTCAAGGTGCTGTATCTGCTGGGAGCGATGTCCCTGTCCATGGCTCTGCAGTTGGACCGTCATGGTCTGTGGAACCTGCTGGGACCCAGTCTGTTTGCTCTGGGCATCATGGCTGTGGCATGGGTAAGGAGAGCAGCTTATCGATTTCTCCAGAGAGTCTCGCTAACTTGAAATGATTTGAAGGAAATAAATACAAATGGCTTAAACAACACAAATTAGAAATAAGGCAGATCTCAGCACACACGCAGTCTGCAGCTGCTCTGCACGTAGAGTAAAGGATCATTACTTTAATACATAATGTGTGTTAGACAATCATAGTAAGCTTGTTAAAACATGCAGATGAAACGGGTCAGTGCTGTCCCTCTATTGTTTCTCGCACGCAGAGGTGTAAAAGGTTTAATCTGTCGTTTAAGCCAACAGGACCGAAACATGCGCACGGTTAAAAACTGTAGGTTTCTGACCACGGAAGCTATTTTACATTAGCATGGAAGGGTCTTTAAAAGTTTTGCAGCCTGTGGGTATTAGTCATGGGCTGTAGTTCCATTATAAGTCAGCTTGTACTTTCACTGACTCTTCTCCGAGTCATAATGTGCTCCCTGAACTGAAAAGATAAAAAATAATAGTCTTTCGGGCAAGGTTCTTGGAAAAAAAGGCTTTAACGCCAAACCTCTGACATAAGTTTGAAAACAGGGTTTGTGGCTTCCTTGAAAAGGAAAAAAAGCCCCGCGTTGAACAGTGTGGGAGTTGTAGCGCTGAGTTTCATCTTTGTGTGAGATGGAGAAACTGTGGAAGATGAAGTGCCGTTTAATTCCACCATGTAAACTCTCGGCTCTGACTCCGCTGGTGGGAGGCAGTATATTTTACTACAGACTTGATTTGTTTGTTCTTAGATTAACAACAGAGCTTCAGAATTCATGCATTGCGCTGCTGTATAATTCAAATGAGAGTGTATTCAGAGATTTGCATAAAATCATTGGCTTTCACTGTTTTGCTGCTTTTCTGCAGGTTTTGACACGTTTGTACTGTAATTTAATTATAATTGGGTTGTTAACATGAATATAAAATGCAAATATCATCGTCTGGTCTCTCGTGACAATATCTGCAGAGAGGAAATATACGTATGCAGATGCTGTGTTTCGAAATGTCTAAATAAGGGAAAGAAGTTTTCTATAAAACCTGGATCTCCTGCTAATCTTCCATCTTTTTTCCAAACCAGCGCTCGCGGTTTGATTGCTTGACACTTCATAATTTAGCTGCTGTTCAGCTGCGTACGCCTGCGTTCCAGCGTCCTCTCCTCCGCGCAGCACCTCCGAATTTGAGCGACAGACATTTTCTACAAGAGCCCTTTCATTTCAACTTGTCATGTTTCTGCAAAGCCTGGCATTCAGAATGTTCCCAGACACAACCGAATTAGATCAGTCAAGCAGAGGGCACAGAGCGTCTGCTGCTTTGCAGTGGTGTCATAAGCTGTGAGAAGAAGAGGACAAGTTCAAATCTGTCAATGCCAGATATTCTTAAGTCCCCACACTAAATGAGGTCCATGACTTGTGCTTGAAGAAAGCATACAACATTTTCTTAACTAGAAAATAAGCTGTTTCAAGGGGATTGCAGCAGAGTAAACACTTGGATTCTCATGCAGTAGATGACATAAACATACCAACAGTAATAACCCAACCAAAGCCACCTTCCTGCTAGAATATATGTAATTATGTTTGTCATTCATGAATGTCTTTGTGTAGGGCCTTTAAGATAATGTTTTAGGTGAAACTATAATAATAATAATAACAACAAATGTTTATGAACCATGAAAATATACGAATCCAATAATAAATCACTCTGTAAACGTTGTAAACAGACAGACAGACACATGCTCCGGATTACGTAAATAAACCAGTTACTGTCAAACAGAACAAGAGCATAAATAACAAAAAAGCTAAAGTGATCACTGGCCCATCACTGGCGATCTATCAGCTGATTATGCTCATTGTGACGCACTGTAGCATGAATACAAATTTGAGACAATAAAACTAATGGAGATTTATGAAGAGTGCTGTGGTTTTACTTCCCTGGTCGAAGCAAACTGCCTGCATCCCACTGGTCTGGGGTTGTGATGCCCCACTTCAATAACCAGTTTCACTTGAAGTACTCTCATTAAATTACGGAAGTAAAAACAGGAAAAAACTCATTTCACAGGCAAAATAAGGTGTGAAATGATATTTATGGGACCCTTAGTTTCTTGATAGAAACTGATCTGTAGCTGTTATTTCTCTCTAAAAGTTTCCTTCTGGAAATTTCCTTTTTAATATGAAATGTCTTACAGGAAAAACATAAATTATATGTGTTTATTTTCTATTTCGCTGTCTCCTAAAATACATTCTTACTTTGTAGAACCTTTATTTAGCATAACATATATGTATTATCATCATACTGTACATATCCAGTTCTGGTAGGTCTCCAGTTCCCATATAAAGCTGTGATCTTTCAAACGGTAAACTGTCAAACTAAGCTTTACTAGATGATCTTTAATATTCAGAGATGCTACATTGTGGTCGAATTGAAACCAGTGTTTCGTGTGTCTGTTGTCAGACGGTGCGCACCATCCGTCGGCGGCGTTGCTACCCGCCCACCTGGAAGCGTTGGGTGTTCTTCCTCTTCCCGGGCACCATGATCGCCACGTCCGCCGTGGCCCTCTACGCCTTCGTGGAGACGGAGGAGAACTACTTCTACATCCACAGTATCTGGCACATGCTGATTGCGGGGAGCGTGGGCTTCCTGCTCCCGCCACGTGCTAAGCCCGACGCCAAGGTGACCCCGCTGAAGCGCAGGCGCGGCTGCGGCTATCAGCTGTGTGTGAACGAGCACGAAGAGCTGGGCCTGGTGGACCCAGCCATCATCTCCATTAATAGCATCTGCACCAGCTGATAAACTCCCCACTGTCAGCCTTTTACCTTAGAGACACTTCATTGCCTTCTTTTACTTGGGAAGTTCACACACGGGAAATTAAGCCACAGAACTTGAAAAAGTAATGTAAATACTTTAATGCAGACGTGACACATTGGCTCTTTTTTGTTGTTATTGTCATGGTAACTACTATCAATACAACTGTAATTATTATTATCTATAGTTAAAGTTGTTCTGATGAATTGTGGGTGTACAGTGACACACTGTTGTTTGTGAATATGTATTTAAAGTCAAAGCTGAAACACTGCTGCTATCTGACGGTGACTGTAAAACTGCTTCTGTTGGTTATTTATTTGTGGTCTTGTAAACAGGCCGGTTATTTTACTCCAGGGGCACAAACCAGGGAGACGTGGGGGGGGGGGGGTGTTTATCAAGGGCACGGCTTTTCTGAAATTCCTTTGGAATATATCTTTTGCACTGAGACACAAAAATGTTATTCTGTACATTTTTATAACAATAGAAACTACAATGGGCATCACAAATGTAAAACCTAGCTGTCATGTGGAATGTTAGACTGTCTTTTGCGATTGCAATGTATTGCTTTTACACGAATGTGCTGACTGTTCATGACGGGAACAACTCCAAAGGCCAGCTGCCTGTTGAAAGCGAAGCAGTGGAGGCAGGACTACTTCAGAGACCTCAAACCAAGACATCACCTCCCTGTTCTTTTCTGACAGGACCTGTGTGACACCACATTCATAAACAATAAATGTTTTCTTTCTTTGCCTCTGTATTACTTCTGCTTTCAAGGCTTTTAAATGCAGCGCAACTGGCGAACCACCCACAAAGACATCGTATTGCAATTCCTGGCTCTAATGGAAGCCAGTGGTACTCAGACAGTGAGATGAGATGCTGTCAACAGCATCCTCCCAGGAATAGAGCACCAGATAAATAATTCTCCTACAGAGCACCAGCATGAAGGCAGCTTCAGAGCTCACTGTGGATGTGTAGCGTCTTTCTCGCTCTGTCTCTCTGTGTGAGGAAACGCAGATCGGTGAGAACTTTATGACTCTTAGCTTTGTTCCTTATTAGGTGTGTTCTATCAGCAGCTGCATAGCATTTATCATTCATCGTGCACACCAGGACATTTTTTTATCAGATTCTTTCAGAAAAGATGAAAGGACACAAGAGTATATACTGTAGCACACGGTGACCTGGCCTTGACACCTCACAAAACAGCAACACAACCCTTCAAAGAATAGTTTGACGTTTTGGAAAATGCACTTCGGTTTATTTTTCGCTTCAAAACCACGACCACACCTCTATGTTAGGACTTTGTATAGTGAAGCATTCAGAAGCTAAACAGAGCTCAGAGAGAGGGATTATTAACATTTCAGTTGCCCAGTAGACAGAAACATGACTCCAAATTAAAGCTCTCATTGATCTGTAACTGCGTCTGGCGTAAATATAGGGAACTGTTTGCTGTGGCGTCCAGCATATCAACTTAAAAGGTGATGATTTGTCAATGCGGTTACCGCAAATCGGATTTAAAAATGTACAAATAAACATGAAATGTGTTTTGCTCATGTGAATTCATTGAGCGGTAAAGCAGTGAATAGCTGATAAACTAGAGAAGCACAAAGTAAACAGCGGTGCCCTCATCCAGTGACCTCATCACCATTTCATATTCAAGCTTTGCCAGTAAAGCAGCTGTTTACAGGGAAGATAAAGGAGAGAAAGTCTTCATTTCTCAGAGAACTGCCACTGCCACAGCTAATTATGCACAGATACTCTGCTCTGAGCTTCTTCACGCCTTTAAAATGTTATAGAATAAGGTCACTGGAGGGTATTTAAAGCACTTTGGCTAATATATACACCCCGTGGTCTCTGTACAAAAAGGGAAATAACAGCCTAGTCTAGCAGTGTTGGTTCATCATGTTCATGTTTTCATTTGATCAGTTCCTAATGTTAGATATATGAAGACAGATATAAAACGTGTCTTCTTCCAGTTTATGAAACACTGTTCTGGAAGATTTGTACCAAAGAAGAAATAAAATGCAGAATGAAATACTGGATTAATTGAAGACAGAATCTTGTGAGGCCGCATACATTTTAGAGCCTTTCTCAGTCACCTCTGCCACTTCAATGACGAGTCAAGTAATGGAAATTTATGTAATAATAGACTCAGTATTCCAAGTGCACAGTGCAACCTGTGCTGGGAATAAAAGGCCTGTGACTGTACCTAATAAGAAAATTAGACCAAAATCCCTGCTTATTTAGCAAATCATTGCATGTCCCTGTACTTCTATACCTCACATGGAATCAAAGCAAGGACCTTCTTTGTATTCATGGATTCTTGGCTAAGATATCTAACAGGATTATTACTGGGACACACCATAACTTATAGCGGTGGAAATTGTAGCTCCACAGATTTGCATGGCTGTTTTTTACGCATCACCTTTTCCTCATTCATGTTTCTCTCTATGCCTCGAGCTAAATGCTTACAGCGTTGACCAGCCTTCCAGTGCTGAACTGCTTTTAAATAGCAATAAAACTTCATCAACAAAAGGTATTTTACTAATGATCATGTGATCCATACCAGGCACATGTAATGTAATCCTGCAGAATAGCTATGGTGTGCAGCACACATCAATCAGCCACAACGTCACCCCCGACATGTGAGGTGAATAATTGATTGTGTTGTTACATTGTCACCTGTCACGCGGTGGGATACGCAGTCAGCTCTTTAGGTTGATGTGTCGAAGCCAAGAAAAATGGGCCAACGTCAGGACCTGAGCCACGTTGACAGTCGGACTGAGCATCTCCAGCTGGTGACCAGGGCCCAGGATGCCCATGAAGGAGAGTCCACCCAGCCTGAAGGTTTTATGAAGGTCACCCCATGCATCTGTCATAGTCTGACGTGCTGCATGACTGATTGTTTTCTTGGTCTGTTTCCATCTTTGTTTCCTCAGCCTTCACGTGTTTGAGTCCAATTCCTTTTAAGAACCTAGATCATCCATAGATAAATAAAAAAAAGACCTCACAAGCTTTGATGCAATAGAGCTTTGTCATGTTCTAAACCCCTACTGCAAATTACAGTTTAGTGTATGTGTCAGGGCTACAAGACACAGAGAAGCTGTCACATTTATACAGAAATGTTATTCCACTACAACAGAAAACTACAGTTTACAAGTTACGCATCAACTTCCATGTCAACAGCATAGTAAATAGAAATTTTTCAAACAACAGCAGAAACGCAGTTTTGGCACCATTTGTATTCAAGGTTAACAAAGCAAATTCACTGCAACCGAAAGAGCAGAAACTAACGATGAGCCATTTTCTGCCTCTTTTCTTGCCGAGGGCTCAGCTTCGTATAAAGCCAGGGTGCGTTTGCGCTACAATGTCTGATGCCTGCCATTAAACAGTCGATCTGTAATGGTCTGGGCACCCATCTGGTGAGAGTCCGGTGTTTGTTCTGCATGATTACATAGCAACCAGGAAGTATGAGGCCATTTTATGGGACCAGATGCACTCTAGAGTGCACACACATCCCACAATGATGCTAGTTTTAAGCTAAGTTAATAAAGAATAAATGATATCATGGATCAGTCAGGTTAATTACAGGAAGCACAGAGGCTGCTGTTTAGTTCTCATTCCTTACTCTTGATTTATAAGCTGCGTTCGCTGACATCCGTCAGGGCGCAAACATATTTTTTTCTTTTTCTCCATCATGATCATCATATCACTGACTTTAATCGAGCTTAAAAGAGTAACAAGCCTCATTTGCCTCATGAGCCAGACATTCAGTTTAAAGTTGTGATTTATATATATTTATATAAATGAGAGATTAACAAATGTCCAAGAGGGAGATTAAGACTTAGGAAAGATGTTGAAACTGAAGTTGTTCAGCTGCTCTGAGTTGGCGGACGAAGGAAAGCTCCTCTATATCTGCAGCAGCTAACAGCCCAGAGAGGGAGAGGGAGGCTCTGGGGTTTTATCTCAGCCGCTGAACCCAGGCCCGCAGGTTAAATACTGTGGTGGGGAACAGGCTCAGCAGCGAACACTGCTTACCAGGACACAGAGGAACCAGCACAGCTGTCACCTGGAATCGTTTTGTCAATTTGTTAAAACACACTGGTATCGAGTGTGATTTTATGGCCAGCGTGTTACTGTGAAGTTTGTGTGTGAGTCTCTGTGCTGTTCTGTTAGGTTTAGATCTGGAGACTCAGTCGAGAAGTGGTGTATTTCTGCTAAGTCTCTGTTTCATTGTGTTTGCGGCCTAGTGACGGCCTCTGTGGGTCGGCGAGACGTTGGACCTCTGGGGTTTCACTGTACAGCCAGCAGACGCTGACGTAGCTCCACACTTCGTGTCTGCATGATCAACCACGGATCGGCAAGCGTTTGGTATAGAGAGGGAGAAGAATCCCCAAACTTGTGCGCAGGATAACTTACAGCATAAATCCGACTGTCTAGCTCAACAGAACATGTTTAACGAGACACAGCCTGTCTAGTTATCCCTAATGGTTGCTGTTTCACGCTGCACAGCCACAACCCGCAGCTGTGCAGGTCCCAGGGAGCAGCCAAGCGATCTCAAATAAAAATCCCCAGGACAAGACCTATTGTGCCTCTTGTCCCTCAGGACTGCTGCTGCATTCGATTTCGTTTTTATTCACTCGCTACAGTTGCTTTTTACTTGTGAGCTCCAGTAGTTGCGTGTGTTTTGTATTTAGTTATCGCCATGACAGCAGCATGGCCCCAGGAACTGTCTGTCCACCACTCATGGAGCCCAGAGAATCAACCGACACCTGTTTGAGGTTTCATTTGTACTTGGTTATCAGTGATTTCCATAAGCGTCGTGTCATTTTGAGCATGCTAACATTAGCATTTAGATTAGTCTTCTATGCAAATATATAGAATTACATACATTTTTGGAGAAACAAACTCAAAGCATTTTTAAGATTTGATCAATAGTAAAACAATAGCAAAACTAAGTTTGATGCATTTGAACCATGACATGATTAAAAACAGAGGGAACCATGTTTTTAGTTTGTGCCAAGCTTCTTCAACTGAAATTGTTTTGCTAAGATTAATAATTCATGTGGCCTGTGGAGCTTCGGTAAACACACACAATATTTCAAGCTTTATTCTACCAGATTACAGAGATATCAAACCGTGTGAGCACATAATGCTTTTTAAGCCCTGCATCTTGTTGAATTTTATTTTCTGCATAATCCGTGATTAGTAGGTTGATGCGCCGGATTTAGAAATATTTAGAATAATAATTTGTGAGCTGTAATACAGAAGCACTAAAAACGAGATTGAGACCAATCAAACATACACCAGCCTGCATGTGCTCATCCATTACAGTCACACAATAATTATGAAGTCTTGTGTGAGCGATGAGTGCTAACAAATGTGGAATCAAAACCCGGATATGTGATGAATCGTCTCTGTTTAATTTACATGTCGACTTGGAGAAGAGCACTTACACCTCAGCAGTCTTCTGACTAGTGTCTTCACTAAACCTGTATTTATACCGTGTAACAAACCCCCACATGACAAACACTGAGCTCTTTGATATACATGAATACAGTAAAACCCAGACAAGGCCCAGCATGACACGAACCAGCCTAATCTAATTTCCCACATTATCCAGCTTCTTTTTCCCATGAACACTTTGGACCCTGACATAAGCAGAGATGTTGACTCAGAATCATTCCTGGCAAATCACTGGCCATCGTTCGCACGTGTTACTGTGCATATCACAAGTTCTTTATGCAAGTCTGAATATTTTACATATGGATCATTTAGTGTCACATGAAATTAAAGTTAAGGCACTGCGCTGTATGTGGGGAGGAGGAAACTGTCAAATCAGGGCAGGTCTGAATGAGTAGCTTCACATCGCACATTTGCCTGCACTCTGCTCTTCTCCAGATTCCTGTCAGCACATTCTGAAGCCAGACACATCAAGTAGACAGCCCGGCAGTGTGATGGGACCAGAAAGGTCACGCTACATTTGAGATTCTGTGTAGAGAGGGATCGTCTGAATGTTGGAACTGGGAGATTTAATAAAGTCTGTTGTGGATATACACGGTGTGTGACCCGGCGCATACGTCTGACATACCCGACCAAATGATGACTGGCTCTTGACAACGTCAGAAGCCCCAGCGTTAGCAGAGCGCTAATGATGGCAGCGGTGTAAGATGCAATAACGCTGCAACGTTAACATGAAGTGTGCTCCGTGTAGCTCAAGTCTCCCATTTGACTGCTGCCGGTCACAAGGACGAAGGTTCCAATTATCACGACACAATGTCAGCATAGTCTGTCGATGTTTCATTCAAGTTAATATGAAAAAATGCCGTGAGAGAACTGATGAAATCTGTGAATTTATGCATAAAAACTCTTTTGTTAAAGATAAGATAAGATAAGATAAGATAAGATAAGATAAGATAAGATAAGATAAGATAAGATAAGATAAGATAATCCTTTATTGATCCCACGTTGGGGAAATTGAATTGTCACAGCAGCTACAAAATACAGATAATAGGCAGAAAAAAAGGAAAAGAAATAAATGTGCAGAAGAGTGCAAAATTTACTATGTTTAGAATATTTAAAATAGAGTTCAAACATATAACTTATACAGGGCTGGGGCTGTTAAACAGTGGTGGGAATGAAGGACCTGCGGTACTGCTCTTTTCTGCACTGGAGGGGGGCAATGATGGGCTGTTCATGGCGGAGGATGGTGTGGAGTGGCGTGAGTGCGTGGGGGTGGGTGTAGCCGCTGGGCTGGAGATGTGTGACGTGGAGGGGGCGGAGTCAAATCTCTTGAACAGGTTTAACTCGTTGGCCAGGTTCTGGTCCTCACCAGCCGCCCCTGCTCCTCTGCTCTGTCCGTGGCCAGAGATGGTCTCCAGGCCTCTCCACACATCTCTGACGTTGTTCCGCTGCAACTGACACAAGCCTGATTTGGTGAACGTCGATTAGAAAACTCTGGCAGCAGAAGCTACTGCAGCTGCTAAACGTTGAAGGAGCTTCTGCTTTCTGCTGCGAAAATGTTATTATAGGTTTAGGTAAAATAGCAACATTCAAACATAAAAATACTCTTTATTAATTACTTATAATGAATTGCGGAACTGAATAATCTGTGATATCAAGTACCAGAGTGGTGTGATGCTGTGTTTGTGGATTATAATTACTGACACGTAAGAGCAGCTGGTGTTTGCTCATCCAATCTGCAAAACTGCGACGTTATTTAATTAATTATTTCATTCATTTATTTCACGCATGCATTTATAGCTGCTTTTAGTTTAAACCAGCTGAATTTGAAATATCATTTGCCATTATTTGTGTCAAACACAAATCAGGTGGGAACCGAAGCTCTAAACTGCACCTTTAAAGATGCATTTCTCTGCAGCTGACCCCACACCTGCTCTGTGTGTTGGTTAAAATAGCTTTTTCTGTTCTGGAGAGCTTCCCAGCTGGATTTACAGTTTCTGCCTTAAAAAAAGCCCCAAATGTTTGTTTGCTAGTATGTAAACCTTGATACCTTGGTCTTTACATTGTGTAAGACAGTAAAAGGGTAGTTGTGTTTTTGTGTGTGACGTGAACGATGTGGTTGAAAACTCAAACACCAGTGCACGTCTTTGTTACACGTTTCCACAGGAATGACGCTAACGGCCTAAATTTACAAACCAGCTCTCTCACTTTCGCAGAGTGTTCGTGCTGTGTGAGATCACTGCTTCACTGCTTTCGTGTTTTGATCTGAAAACACTAACGCTGTTAGAAGGTAGTTCTCCCCAAAGTTCTCACACTTTATAATTGCTGAAGAGCCCGAAGCCTTTTCCCCTGGCGCGTGGTAGTTATTTCCTATCATGAGGCCTGCCTGTCGCCTCCAGAGGCCTCCTGCATTATGCTAAATAGTCAAACCTATCAGCACGCCACATGCTGGCTTGTGCCAGCTGCTGAGTGTTATGAAATTATGAAAATCACTTCAAAATTATGTGATTAAAATGCTAAATTGCTTTGAATAAACTTTGTTAACAAACTTTGTACCTGCTGAGGTTGTCACTTATTACTAATTGTCTCATGTAGTTTGAGGTTTGCAGACACAACCAATATGGGTACTTTTATTTATCGTTGTTTATTTTATTTTCCTTTGCTTTATAGTTGTTTCTTTTTTCCATCTTATTGCGTTGGAAAGACAGTTTGTTTTATTTTGCCTGTGGACGGGTGAGGTCTGGTACAGGCATCATACAAACAAGCATCCCTGAAGATTGAAATAGAAACGACGAGTTTTTTCTGGCTCATCATTCACTGCTGTCTTTGAACAGCGGCTGCCTGATGTGACCTGTGCTGTGATCTTTTCACAGGGTGTCTGTCACTCATGTCAGGCTCACATCTCAGGCCTGTGACCGTGGAGGCTGTGCTCACACCAAGGGCTGCACATCCACATCTTTTCTTTGGGTATATGTGAGTAATCTTTTTTATATATTCATGAAACTTTCACGTTTGTGATCTTTGACTTCTGTCCGGATTTTCGGCCAGTTGTTCAGACTCATGCCTTCACTCCTCTATGTCCCAGCTGCACAAAATCTTATAATTAAACCCCACCTCCTTGTTAAATCCTCTGTTTTCTCTATATCCGTGCTTCGTGCTCTCGGCTGAAAGCTCAATTTCTTTGTGTCTTCCAATCACCTGTTTCCTTCTCGTGTCACTCTGCCACTTCGCAATTGTAAGCTGGCATAGGCTCCAGCAAACCCGCGACCCTTATGAGGAATAAGCCAAGATAGTGGGTGAGTGAGTGATGAGTGTCCAGATTCCTTCTTCTTCCTCTTGTGTTTAAGTTGATCTCCAGTACCCTGTAACTTGGTTTGGTAACCTTGTTGTATCTCATTAGTCTTCTGTCAACGCTGCTTGGTCAAACGTCACTGAATCTCAGTAACATGATTAAATACACAATATAGGTTTGATACGTTTCACCACGATGTACTTTCCTTGAATGTACCACATACTTGGTTCTTTCTAATAGAGGTGGTTGGTGATTTGATAAACAGTTTCTGGTGTATGTTTGTGTGATGCTGCTCCCATGATGCTAGCCAGGCTTTAACAAGCTCCACGAGCAGCGTGCAGTTCCAGTCCTGTGGAGAGGAAGACTTCCCAATTGGCTCATTCTTTGGTTTGAGCTCACAGACTTCCCAATTAGGGGCTCAGAGCGTTGGTTTGGGAGGTGAGGGATGGGGAGCCCGAGAAGTTGGGTCGGTCACTGGGTCAAGTCCGGTCATCGCTGAACAGCTTGTTGCCGCTCCCTGCAACAACAGATGCAGCAGGTTCTGTGGGTCCTTCTGTGGAGAGGATGTTGTGCCGTAGTTACTCTCGAACTGACTCGTTTTAAGAAGCAAGTTTCGTCTCAGGTTTTGCCCGTAGCAAAATGTGCTGCTATCCTGGAAATCAAGGCACTGATACTAGCACAGTTGCAACTTGAGAAAATCAGCCTTTTAAGTGGAAAGGAGCCGGTGCTGATCCCGTAGCAATGTTTGCTTGAGCTGCAATATGAGGCTCTTTTGGCATTACACCTGCAGTTCTTATAAATTGGGTCTGTTCCACATTATCAGCCCAAGCAGACCTTGTTCACCTGCAATTGTCTCTCAGTCATATTCAGGGAGTTATGTGGCAAACACATTTGCTGAAGCAATGACATCTGCTTAGGGTGCAGCTGGAAAGTATGTCAGAAAGCAGCCGGAAACAAAAGTGAAGTGGATGGCAATTGTGACGATGAAGACGAAACACGATCATTAGCATCTCCCTGGCACGATGCTGTCAGTCATGATAGTGTTGAGCAGCTGCAGGTGACTTTTTTATACATTAGTTAGGCTGGTTACAAACAGCTCAGTGATGACAGGCGTTTAGTCAGTGCCTTTGGATGATCCATAATAGTGAAGCCACGAGATCTTAATAATGTTGTTATTTAGTCCTCAGTGAAAACAAAAATATGCCTTTAATCACCTCCAATGTTTTTACAGTCCAACGAAATCCCCAGACAATACGGGTGTTCAGAGTGAATGAGTGAATAACTGTGTTGTTATAATATTACAGCTCTATTTGAGCAAAACAAATGATTCGCTCTACTGTACATGTACCTACAGTCACCTCATCCTTTGCTCAGCAGAGAAACGTGAAAAGCTGCTTGCACAGACGACCTGTGAGGCGACTTGTGTTTCACAGTACAGGTTTTTATATGATGACTACAAGGTTAATGTTGAAGAAGAAATGTGGTCATGATTAAAAGAACAACATCAACAGTGTTGGCGTCAGCATAAGATGGAGGAGAAAGCAACTATTAGAGAAAGTCCTGACAAAAGCAAATATGACTCATGCCTCCGCTAAGCCTTGAAAATACTGCTCTTCATACCGTTGTTGTCGCCCTTCACCAAGACTTGCGTGCTGTTTGCACCTGTTCATCAGATTTAGTGAGTTAATATATCAAACATTTTGGCCACAGTGAACGAGAGCCTGCCTGCTAAAGTCAATGTTTGAGCTAATATAATAAAGAGACGTTACAATCTGCTGCGTTCTTTCGTCTGTAATAACAGAACTCTGGACGGTGGCAGTCACGTAAAACAGAGTATTGAAGTCAAAAGGTGGAAATGACATTAAAGCCCAAGTAATTCTATCAGCATTATTACACATGAAAACTAATCTTATCTTTGTCTTGTTGTCAGGCTGGTAACACTTGTACGTGATCAGCTCTGCAGCGTGTTCAGCCTTTGTCACAGTAATGAACCGAGATTCTGCGGCGATAAACGTTACCCAGAGTCGAAAAACAAGATCTGCTGAAATGTAAATGTGTTGAAATGCTTCCCATCCCGAGGCGCACGGAGCAGAGGCATGTTGTGTGCTGCAAAGACGGACAGATAGGAAACAAAGTGTTTCACTGACTTTGTGCTAACCCACAAATCAGCATTTTGCCAACATGTCATCAGAAATGAGGACATCACACCATACAAACGTTTTGTTCGCTGTTTCTTCTTGGAGGGAACCAGTAGTGAGAACAGATCATTTCACTTCATCTGCAGTGGTAATGAACGCAGGTGCACTCCAGAGGTGCATCCTCCGTTCACTTCTGTATTCACATTTCACTCATGACTGCATTGCAAAATGTGATAGAGACCGCATCATTAAATTTGCAAGCGGCAAAACTGATAGAGGGAATTCGGAATAATAATGAATCCTTCTTGCAGTGAGACGTTTGTGAGGTTCAGACCGATGTAGTGGAAATAAAGTAGATTTAGGGCGAAGAAAAGAATTTGTGACTTAAAGACAAACAGCAGATAAAGGACTCAAATTCATCAGGGAGGGTTGTGGAGAGAAATGACTTTTTTGACATTATTAGCAGTTCAAACATTCAGTGTCTTCAGTGTAGCCTGCGGCGAACAGGCTCGGCTACCAGCTGGTGTAACAGTCAAGACACTGAGGAAAGTGCACTGATGATGACTGGAGGCTCATAGACAAGGTCCTGAAAACAGCCAATTAAAGCTCTGGACCACAGCTGCCATCTGTGAGTGTCGTCCACGTGCAGTGACAGGGACATAGTCACAGATGCAAAACCAACAGGACGACAGACCCATCAGTCCTCTCCCTGGCTGGAGGACGCTGTCGCTGGAAGTGCTACTGCCGCAGAAATGCAAAGTGTTTCTTGCAAACGGCTTCAAAAGTTGCTTTTATTCTCGCACTGTGGAACTTTTTTTGACATTTGAGGTCTAATTTATGCCAATTATTCAATAAATCAAAATATGTACTGTATATAAACTGACACATAACATTAGATAGGACATGAATATGATACGAAAAGTAATGTGTGATGTTTGTCTGTATAAGGGAGAAATTAAATGAGGACATAATGGAATTACATATGAATTGATGTCTCTAATAGAACGAAAACCTTCGACACATTACAGTGGTGAAAACGCACCATTCATCTCATTAGAGAGCACTTCAGCCGAGTGAGAGCATCAGCTTCATTGTTGGAGCAGATTTTTAATGTGTTTCTTGCCTAAGGTTCCAGGTTGACTGTAAAGCCTTCATGGTGTCGGCTGTGAGCTCAAATGAGGAAGGAGAGAGATAAAATGGACAAATCCTAGCACGAGAACCAGTTAGCAGCACTAGAAATCTACAATTAGGAGACATCAATGCTGCAAGAGCCCATGCTTGTGCCAAGAAACATTACATTGACGCGAGCACTCACAAATAGGCGATCTCAGAGTGTAATTTATGCACCGAATCCACATTTCGTTCTGAGTCACAGAGCTTTCTCGCTTTAGAGGCGACGGTATATTGCTGTTATAAAAGGAGAAACACTGTGGATTGGATTACATAAGGGTGATTGAGTTAAATCAAGCCGTTGTGGTTCCACCGCCTGTCGTAAACAAATTGGAAAAAGCCAATCATCGTCTTCACAGGAATCAGTTTCATGAATTGCTGCTCCCAAACTCACTGACCGAACCACCGTTTTTCAAACGCATAACAACTCTGAGTTTGACAAGTTAAAAGCAGTCTGGAAAAAACAGAGATTTTCAAGTGGCAGTGTAATTACATACATTTTCTCCCCATTCCATGTAGTTTAGCTGTTCCTAGCATATCCCTTTGAAGCAACATAAGCCGGATGGTTGTGTACCATTTAGTAGATCAAGTGGTGTCAGGAGTGAAAGATTAACTCCAGTAAAAATGCCGGTGTTCAAAGAAAATTATTATCCTAATCATCCAAAAAACTAAAAGTGTCAACATCCTTTTCTTGGTACAATTTTTGTTTGCTTCGAATTGTGTCTAGTAATTGACTGGACATCACCTGTGGCAAATGAAATTAACTGGGCCATGACACTGAGTAATCATCTCAGTAGCCCTGGACCCAGCAGCTGTGGGAAACCTGACAATGGATTAGGCTTTGACTCCAGATGAGGCGGAGACGATCTGTCAAGATCGCTCTGATAAACATGCCATGAAATTCAAAGCTGCAACTGGTAGAAAAGAGGCCGATTTAAGGATCTGATCTGGAGAGTCGGTCAGTTCACTGCATTACTGTCTAGTCTCTAAGTCTCTAAGGAGGCAGGTTTGTTTCGGACAGTTTTGGACCTGCTCCCTGTGAGCACAGCTGATGATTTAAACCCGCTTGAGTGGGGATTTACAGTAAGTGTACAGTAGAGTGAGAGTGACGGGACTTTCTAGGTCAAGGAAAGTGAATCCTTTTTAGCTTTTTACTTACAGCAAGCAACACGATTTGCTTATCTTGAGTTGCCAAAGCCATAATCACATTGTCACTCTGCAAGGCTGCACTATTTATAAGCTTTTCTATTCACATAACCAGCAAATTACCGCGGAAAGCAATCACCCTGCGACGTCATAAAGCGAGGCCAGGCCATTAACCTTGTTGTTGTCCTTCTTTGCAGGCAGGGTTTGACCGTCATTTTACTGTAACTGCTGTTTTCCTGCACTGACATATCTGGAAATTCTGAATGACTGCGTATGGAAGCAGAGGACGCGGCGACGCCGATGTCAGCGTATATGCATATGTGTGCCACATTTGTGTGGATATCTCCAAACACATGCAGGTTGCTTGGAGTGGAAACACTAATTTGTCCATTAACGAGAGTGTGAATGACAGTCCGCACTGTTATTAACTGGAATCCAGCCCAGTGCTGGAATGTACTTCAGATGCCTGCAGACAAACAAGACAAAGAATAATTCACCATATGGAAAGGTTTTCCACAGTCACGCCACTGGTATTAGCTAAATACCATCACGGCCATTGTTCCTGTTCAGTGTCGGATGCACTTGTCATTTTGTATTGTCATGAAAAGCCAAAACGTCTGCAGGATTTTCACATTTAGTTGCTCAGTGCCTGGGTCTTAAAATTCAGATGAATCCCACAACGCCTCCTACAGCACATCCTCTTTTTACTGGTGGGCAGCAGGCATATATTCCACCTCAGCGTCTTTGGTGTTTAGAGAGCAGTCGAGTCCTGATGGAATAGTGTCTGGAAAATAATTGCAGCTGCATCACAGCATCCACGTGTTGTCAAAGGTGGATATATACCAAGATGATATAGGTCATGTTCACATACTATAGCTTGATAAGAGTAGGAGGTTGCAGTGCTGTGACTCCAAAACCCAGAGTACTGGTGCAAGCAGCAAGCCTCATAAAAGCTGTTTTAAGTAGATAAATCATTATAATTTCTTGTCTTCGTCTGAGCAAGAGCAAGCACAGACTTTATCAAGGATAAGACGTTAGTATCTTCTGCCACAAAGAGCTGCCTGCTTATGAGCTGCTGTGTTTAAATGTGTGATGTGTTGATAGGACAAAAGGATGAGGACCAAAATCCTACGGAAGAGCAAAGACGAGGCTGCACTGAAGCACAGTCTACTGTACGAGTTTCTGTGGTCTGATGCAAACTATGCTGCTAATCTCGACATGTACATGTGTGAGAGCGATCCCATCTGTGTGATTACGACTCATTAATTAGCACCTTTGATCAACATTGTGCTGGACGCTTTGTTTAACCTGTTCAAATATTAAACTGGAAGAAAAGACTTCAGGCGGTTGGACCAAACGATCGATGAGCAAAAGCAATTACCCACCTTATCCTGCAGTCGAAGCCTCTCAGGTCACTTTTGTTTCTTTACCTCTGCTTTAAGGAAACAACGCTTTCTAATGAAGCTTGTTTTATGTCGAACATGCACAGAAACTGGCTAATTTTCAAAATGGTTTGTGCAAAGTTGTAGTTCATGCTTGGTTTAGATCCACAACCTCTTCAGAATAAAAGCTAATAAAATAAATAAAATCTCCTTTAAGCTGAATTGGCTGGTTGTTTTACACGTTGCTTTGTATCAGCTTTTGCCTTTTGCCAAGCTGAATACTGTGAGCGAGCTTCTTTCCCAGTGTATAATGACTTGAAGTCACTTAGATAAATCAAATCTCTGTTTTCCCATTTTGAACTGTTAGATCTGTCTGAGTTTTCTGACGATCCAACCAGATCTCACGAAGCACTTAGTGAGTGTTCTTCAGGTGCTCTGTTGTGGACCTGGATGGACAGACTGTAACCTTCCCCGTTATTGGATTCTGTGACTGCCTGTGCCAGGCATTAAGCTAAATGACTTCTATTTCCCCCAAAACCCCGTAATAGTATTTAAGGACCTCTGTCCACCAAAGGTCAGCATCTGTCAAAGGCATTGGCAGTTTAATGAGAAATACGCCAATCTCACTCTCGCCTCACCGCTTGTGGTAGTGGTCCCATCAGGTGTATTAGCCAAAGTGCAGGGACAGAGCTTGTTCTTCAAAAGCAGTTGTGTTTCTAAGACTATTTCCTGTTCATACATCATTTGTGGAAAACGGATCTGACCTTGACTCCAACCCACTGAAAGTTGAATTTATAGCTACAGCATTGCCTTGTTGTTTCCATCAGATAGAACATGCAGAAAACGTAATTTTTCATGCTGCCTGATAATGAAGGGTCCTTGGAGCAGGGCAGCCCACGAGTCCAATAAAGAAAGGAAGAAATCTCAAAATGAGAAATGGAGGTCAGAATATTCTATCTAGGCGAGCGATGATGGCTTAGAGAAGGCTAAAGCGTAGAATGGAAGAAGGGAAGGTGAGTGGGGCGCAGAGACGGCAGCGTTTTGGGGCTGTGGCTAAATGCAGCTGATTTGAACACTGAGAGACTGACTCGGTTCTGGCACCGTTGCTGAACTACAAACAGCAGTGTAGCTGCTTGCGAAGCTGATCAGAGGCATCAGACAGCACATGGGTGCAAAGTCACTTTGGACTAAATCCGTGCAGGGTACATTACCTTCCACTTTAGAGCATTCTAGCTGCCCTGAAAGCTTTCAGTCAGTAACCTGGATTTGAACCGTAAGACTTTCTAACTAACTAAAAGTGAACTTGCGCAGCTACGTTGCATGAAGGTGTTCTTTGATCTGGAGCAACTGTCTAACTCCGTATCAGGCAGCAGTGTGACAGCAGCGGAAAGCTCTGAGGTAATCTTTGTTATTCTGCTAGAAGTAGTGTTGCCCACAGGGGGAGAATTCCCAGACTGTTTAATCAGCCATATTAATCATACATTATTTATTACAATTACAAGAGCTGCTCTGTGTGCAGCAGTAGCCTCAGCCCTCGAAGGCAGCCGCATGAGAAAGCGTGTGAGAATAGATTAAACTGAGCCTGTTGGCATTTCTCAAAGAACAAAACGTGTCGTTCGAGACGTCTTTCTATCAGCCCTACACGATGTCAGTCCACAGGCGAAAAGGAAAAACACACAGGAAACAGCCGTGTGGTGGGCTATGTTGCACGACGCGTCAGGCTGTGTCCGGATTGTTGAAACAGAGTTGATTATCACCCCCGACATGTAAATAGGACACAGTAAGGGAGTGCAGCAATTAACAGGGTGAAGGTTTAGAAAGGCGCAGGCTTCGGTTGCTGCCATTAGCTGCTTCTGGTATTACTACTACTACACCTTTTGAAAGCAAACACCTGCTTTGTCACACAACAAAGCAAAGCAGAGAGCTTACCATTACAGGTATTTCTCCGGGCCATCCATCACGGTGGCACATCAGCGCTGAGGTATGCTTAGGTGAACCTGATTAAAGTCAAGGATTCCTCCCTACCTGCTCCACAGGAAATGAGAGGGGAGGGAGCCCTCAGGCCGCCGCTCCATCCATCTCCCTATTGCTTTATTCATGTGCTATCTGCTTCACGGGCTTCTGCTACATGTTCCCTCCCCATTACTTGAATTCTGCAGCAGGTGCTGGTAAATTGAACATGTCTCATTATGTGTTCCACAATGCCTCGCTCTCACTGCTCCTTTGTGGCTCGATGATTGTGTTGCCAACCGGCCGACGAAGACTCTGCCTTCACAGAATATGAGAATAAAATTAACTATTGCATGTAGAGATTTTCAACAATTGGCCAAATCCTTAAAAGAGACAGTAGAACAACCCTACAATACCTACACGCTTTTACTGCGATACTAGGAAGAATATATCTAAAAGGTAGGAAATATTAAACATACAGTATCAATTATTAACCTTCCTTGTGGAGCTTTCCTTCAGGAGTCACTTTCTTTACTTATTTTATTGTTGCGTTTACTTTGCCTTAGATTTTTCAGCTCAGTGTTGAAGGTAGTATTCACATTATTCACTAGAGTAAAATGAATGTAACAATGAGCAAATATTAAAAGTCTCACATCAGTAAAGTTTATAAAAGGAACAAAATATATAAAGTATCAGGAGTGACTTACAGTAAAGCTCTGAAGTAGCAACCATCAGACCTACCGTCCTGCAACAACTCGTCTTAGAGTTAGATGTATACTCTGCGCCTTGAGACGGTGGATTTTACTGTCCTATCAAAATAAGCAGTGCATTTTAAAATCAATTATAAACGGTTGATCGGTGAGAGGCCTCAAATGAAAAGGTGCAATTTTAAATGCTTTACCAATAACAATCCTGCAAGCTGCTTGCGAGCGAGAGGTGGAAATATGAGAGATGTGTGATGCCAAAATAGAGTCACAGTAATGTTTTATGAAGGGTTTTTGTAAAATTACTCACTGCCAAAGGGTAATCATCATAACTTCAGAAATTGCTTTAAGAGGGCGGGCGCGCTGCACTTCATCTTATGCCTACAGTACATAAAAACAAATCAATGAAACACACATTGTTCTGTGTGTTTCCCTTTTATGTGTGCATTTACAGCATCATTACATGAAAAATGTTGCAGCACGACCTGGCAATACTAAATACAGAGCTGTGACATTAATTTTCATGAGGCCGTGTTTTTTTCCGATGGCGATCCTTTGTCCATGCCAATATGGAAAAGAATCAGAGCCTTGGGGCAGAGCAGTGGGTGGAGCACTTCACCGCTCTGTTATATGACCTCAACAAACGTTCACACTAGTCTAAGTTCGTTTGTAGCCACAAAAAAGGATTTATGAAAGCCTGTTGTGTTTTGCTGCAGAAAATCAAATATTCAGTTCATACTCTCTATAAGAATGTCTAAGCTTTGTAGAACTTGGTTGACGCTTTTTTAATTTGTACAATGAACGAATGAGAAGGTGTGAGATTAATGTGGCCTGGCTCAGTGGATCACCGAGACTTACGTTACTCACCAATTACGTGGGAATGACTTAAAGTTGCTGAATCCTACGTTGATTATGTTTTTTCTTGCTTCTACTGGGCTTATGCCTTTATTGAAATGAGTAAACAGCGTAATGTATGTTTGGAATTCAGAATGAGTTCAGCTGCCTTTTTACGACTTTGTAATGTTATGTTTTTTACTGGATCTCTTTTGGCATATTCAGTCAAATACCACTGGAATAAGCCTCTGATGCTTTTAATTTCCACACTCACTGGCACTATGCTAAACAGCCTGTGACATACAGTAGGATGATTGTGTGAATGGACACATCAGCGAGACAGACCTCATGACGTGGCTTCGAGAGAATATCCAGGCAACCACTGAGCTTCTCGATTCCAAACCACAACATTATGATAGATTGTTGTGAAAGTTCAGAACAAAAACATCGCCTAGCAGGAGCTACTGAGATAATCGAGATTGTTGGCTGCCAGCGTCAGGGGAGACGTCCACATAATAACGTGATTTTTGTTTCAGGGACGGTTGTTGCTTTAAGTACATCAGGATTCTTTTGGCAGCGGCAGAGGACATAAAGTGTAATCATCTAATGACAGTCAAGCTGGGGCTGGCTCGCATATTACCGTGAAGAGCCGTCGTACAGCAGATCCTGTTAGTTTCAATTTGCTTACTGCTGCTGAGCCAGCACACTGAACAGAATGATAAGGCACCGGGATCAAGCCTAATACTTCTCCCTCCCTCCCTCTCTGTCTCTCTTCTTCAAACTAACCACTACCAGTTGATCTACCACCACCCCTGGCTAGGGGGAGAAGCCAATAAATGCTCCTCTGGGTGCAGTGTGATGTACATTTTATTGTCCTTCAGATCGACTGATTCTCATTTCTTACCAACATGCAAGCAGAGGGAAATAAGGTTTAGTGCCTTGATTTTTTTTTCTCTTCTGCTTCTTTATATCCCCTCCCTTGGCAGCCGTTTGGAAAAGGCAGCCTCAGTAAAGCCTACTCTCGGTGCGTTTGACATTATGTGGCGATACAAAGATGGCAGCCTGAGCAGGATAATCTGGACCCCCTACCCTCCGCCTGGGACATGACCCAAACACCACTTTGATGAAAAAGTGCATACAGAAATGTGGCTTCAATTTTAATGCTATAACAGATTAGGCGTTTATAGATTTCTGGTCATATGCAGACAGGCACAACTGATTTCTTTGTCCCTTTTTTATGCACCTCCTTTTCAATGTCTGCAACCTTATGAATAAGATTAGGTCAGAAAGCATTTTATGCAAGTGATTCATTTTGAATAAGAAAACACGTCAAGCTCAACGATAAAGTACTTTGAGAACATATTTTCAGTTTTTCCTGTGGAAATAGTTTTTTTCCCTGTTTATTGTGCTTTATTTGACTGCTGTCAGAGCTGTTTCATGTGTTTCTGCATTTGAATTCCAACTCAAAGTGAGCACCTCCAACTGAACCAGAAACTCTGCAGGAAGCTCAGTAAAGGAAGGCAAATGACCCAGAAACAGACCTGCCTGCGTGTGATTGTGTGAGCGTGCGTGTATTTGTGTGTGAGAGTGGTTCAGTGTGGGTAACAATGGGTTGATGTGGATCAGAAGAGCCGTTTCAAAGCTTTTAGTGAAGCATAGTTCTTAAGGACAGGGGCACAGTAGACATCTCCATTTTTATTTGCCGTGAATGACAAACCATTGTTTGGTTATTGAAAAAGTGAATATCCTAAAAGTTACTATTTAGAAATATAAATATGTAAACAATATCAGCAGCAGTGTGATAACAGCTGGTTCAACAGCTGCATCATCGCTGGTGATACATGAAGCCATCAAATCCTCATTATGCTTTTTACCGTGTCCTAGATTACCGGTTCTGCCAAGTAAAGTCATATTCATAGTCAGACATTTTATTAGCTAAGTGACACACAGTAACGTCATTGTAATGCATTAAACTGAAATTGGACGGGCACCTGAAAACACACAACAAAACCCATTTAGTGATACACAGTACTAGGGAGCTGCTTGGTTTCTTTGGACAAAGGCTGGCACTAATATGAAAAATGCAAATGCAAAGGTGCATTCTAACATACTAACATTCATACTTTGTGCCTTGATAAACACCACTTTTAGATTTTCGAACTTGAATGTAAGAAAGACAATTGCTTTGAAGTGCAAAACAAAGGAGAACCCACCTTAATTAGAAGTGTTCTTATGCTGAGACAATGAGTCAAAAGGCCACAAAGGTTTGCATTTACATTCAGATAATGCATACGTTATGAGAAAAAGGCTTCCGGCAGTAATAAACAAAGCAACAATAAATAGAAATAGTAGCAGGTTTCACACTCAGACATATTGAGTTGTGAGTAATCCAGAGACTGTGTGTGGTGGATGAGAGCTTGTGGGAGTGGTGTGGCAACTCGCTGGAAGAGCCTGGGGAGGACCGGGCTGTCTGAAGGGTTTTGCAGCAGATGGTTGTCTGCCTGGTCGGGGTGGGCGATGATGCTCCCTGCCCTGGTCTCTAACATGGTGTCATCCTTTTCCAGCACTGAGGGCACTGAAGGATTTTTCATACTGGTGCTTGCCCTTGGAGCAGCAGCACAGCAGTACAGTGGGTCTACTGAGTCACGGCCAGTTCCCAGTAACAGTGATCTCAGTTACAGCCTGTATTATTAAATCAGGATTGGTTGCTAGGTGCTGATTTCCTCATTAAGCACTCTTTAGAGATCTGACAAACACCTTCCTCATCTTATAGCTATATCATCTAGAGCATTTCATTTGTTACGCCTCCAGATTTTACATCTTGGTTACATCAGAGATTCACGGCTTTGTTTTGTGGATGCTGGCACTGAAGGATGAGAATCAGTGAGGTTGATATAACTGAGTCTCCCTAAGCCATAACATGCAGACATTCTTTAAGGAGGAGGTATTCCCCAGTGTTGTCTAAGAGAAATGTTTAATCTGTGACAGACAATGGCAACAAATGACGATCTCACAGACTCACTCTGTATGAAAAAATGAATTTGCCACAGAGGAATAAAATATTTATGATGCATTTGGAACAAATCCATCGTGTATTCGCCTCTGCAATTTCCTTTGAATGTGGAGGAGAGTGAAAGAGGCAGGAGCTCTGTGCTGCTCTCTCCAGAGATGCCTGTAGACAAATGCTGGTTATATCAAAACTTCAGTGAGATAGGAGACAATGTCAGCTCTGAACTGTGGGGGAGTGCAAATTGCAGGCACAAAACAGTGTTTGAGCCCGACTGGTACTGGATTCAGACTTAGGTTTGTCTTTTGCAGGGTTTCTCTACTGACACCTAATGGCCAGTGATGTAAATAATTTAAATATCTTCAAACAATTAGTCTAAACCTTACAGCTGCAGCATCATAAGAAACTCAATGGTTGAGTTTTCCTCCTTCCTGACACATTCTTTTTAGACTTTCCCACTGTAAATAATACGTTTCACTGTCTCGCTTTATATTTCACACTGTCTTATTTATAGAAAACAAAACAGGTGGTATTCTTTTCATAGAATAAATTATTAAAGCTATCACTAAATCACTTACTCTTCTCTTCTTTAAAACCAGTTGGCTGTTTTTGATTAAATTGTTCATGTAATTTTTCTCTCCAGATTTTTTCTGTCTCAAATAAATATCAATAAAGCTTTACCTCACTATGTGCATGTGAGCAGCTCACAGCAGAGCCAATGCAGAGCTGAGAGAAAGAACACGGCGCCTGACTTTTCAAGTGCTTTAAGGTTAATTATTCAACACTTTCCTCTCTTCACAACAAGCCAAGACCAGCAGGAGAGTGTGATGAGCTGCTGCTTCATCTTTATTCCCTTGGAGAGTGTCACAAGTTTAAAACCACTGTTTGACTATAATTGAAATGCACACTTTGTCTGAAGTCTTGCGGCTTCAGCAAAGGCAGAAGGAAAATACGGGATAAACATAACCACAGATATTCTCACGGCAAGCAGATCAATCAAGATATAATTCGAGTTAACAAGGCCAATGTGTTGTTTTTAATTATGTAGGCATTTGTAAAACTACGGGTGTAGAATAACCGGTTCAGCTGTTTAAAGATTACAGAACATGATAAAAGTCTTTAACAGACTGGACATGTCACCAAAACATATCAGGATTTTTTCAAGTTTTCTTAATTAGGTTTATGCTGATTGAAAGTCTATTAAAATAAATGAAGGTCTACGCAAGGGACTGATGTTTGCGTGACTTGTGTGTGTAAACACTGAAATGTCCAACCAGCCAATAATTACAGCTCTGGTTTTCCATATCAGCTGGATGGTCCTTATCTACCTTGAATACCTGCACTACATGCTTCATGAACTAATGAGAATTTATACACATCAAAGAACATGTGCCACACACATACACACCCTCACACACACACGGATTGGTATGTATTTGGGCTTTCAACATCATTAGTTTCCTCAAGCAAGAAATTACTAAACGTGACCTTTTCTGCCCTCACCGTTCAGGTAGACTGTGCAGCAAGGCAAACAAAGCTTCAATAAAATCTGTAGCCGCCGACCTTTGTAGTTGCTGCTGAAAGCAACGGTGGCACATTATTGAATAATCACAGTTTTAACAAATCAGAATCGAAGTGTAAAGAGTCGGACAAGTACAAGTACAGTAACGAGAAACCTGCATTCACGAAAACAATAAATACAATAAACGTACATAACAAAGCCAGGAAGAAACAAAGCATCAGAATACAGGCCCACACTGTAGCGACAACACTACACAGGAACCATGGGGGAAATGTTGTCATTCCAGGAAAAGAAGCTACTGGCAAATGGATACTTGATGGCAGACTATAGACAAAATAGTGAATGTCTCACTACAAACTCTCATCTTAAACAGAAACTGCTATGAAACTGTGCCAGTAGTGGTTGCTAATAGCAACTGGATGTTCGACTAAAGCTGTGACAGTGGGTATGAAGACTTCAGTTTGTGTATATATTTTCCACTTTCCACAAATGATCCCATATTTAAAAGTAAACCTGCTGACAAGCATTAAGAGGTCAAGTTGGGTGATGTGTAGAAATCACCGGCTGCTGAGGAAACAAAACTACATTCTTACTAGAGGAACCTATTTTAATTCTTCTGGTTTAAAAGCCTCTGTACATTATACGCGGCTAATCTGACTCTGAACTCGAGAACTATAAATCAAAAAGAAACTACACAGAAATCATTTTACCCACATGCTCCTAAATGTGTTACTGAGTTGATTTCACTGATTCAAAAAACCTCTAAAAATGCATTAACTGTGAAATAATATGCTCAACTAGCACAGATACGCCTCTCCTAATCTAGAATACAGACTGCTCCAGGTAATGTGAACGCAGGGCTGAAATGCTGTTATTTAATAACAATAAATAAACACAGAAGCATTGTCCAGACAGCACCAAAAAGCAGACCTTTTGGTTGTGACGTTGATGGTCCTGGCTGTTAGGTCTCTAAAACCAAGGACACTGAAATCTGTTTTCCAGTAGCTGTACTACAGGCTGACCCCAGCGCTTTAAAACCTACTGGCCGCTACAGACGGTGAGATTAGACCATTGGCATGATTTTACAGCTTTTAGGCAATTTCCCAGACTCACAAATACCAACTAACTGAATTGAGATTGTTTTATTTATTATTTATATTATTTAATTTCGTTTTTAAGTTTTGTTACAACGCATTTCTGATAAAAGTTTTGATTAGTTTAACGTCTGACGTCACAGTCTGTCAAACGAAGCCCCGCCCACTCCACGACCGTAATGTTGCATCAGAATCGCAATATCCGGGAAACGTCATCAGCCTCGCCGGCATCAAACCGCTCAGTTATCTCCAAGTGAGGTGGCTTTTGATTTGTTATGGCTGAACAAACTGTCGTGGAGAAGATGAGCGAGTTGCAAGTCGACGAGGGAAAGAAGGTGATGTTTCGGTTCGGTTACAGCCTATATATGAGACATGCTAGCCAGCTAGCCGCTAGCCTAGCCTGCAGTCAGATGCATGCTGTCATTTAGCCATCGGCTAACGTGGTGCTAACACTAGCACAGGTCTGGTTAGGTTTTTAATTAGTTTTAGCCTAAACGCTACTTTGCAGGTGACAGAAGTACTAGTTTAATTTTAATTTTAAACTAATTCGCGACCGGCGAGTTGCTCCAGTGTTTTACTAATGCAGTGTTAGTTTGACACGTAGCTACAGCTCGACATGGATGAACATGTAGAGTCAAAATATTAACTTCGCCTAGTTTGATATTTTCGTAGGGATTGCGCCACCATTTAGGTTAAGTATTGCACGGCTTGTGTCCATGTAAAGTACTTGTGTCTCAAGCAGATTCATAATAAATGTCTCATTCAGTTTCACTTTGAAAAGGTGATTAATTAAACCTGTCATGTGATTGTTAAGCAGGGTGCAACTGAAACCGGTAAGAATGGAGCAAAGAAGAAGACTAAAAATGCTGCTGGAGACTCTGGAGGCAGGGCTGAGGTGAGGTCCTGTTCCTACAGCGTCACCAAAACTTGATTTATTTTCAGTTAAGTGAGGCATCTGCTCCAAGTGTTTTGGTTTTGGTCTTTCTGATTTGTAGTCTTACTGTATAGCAAACCTTGTGTGTCATAGATTCATGTATGACTAGTAAGGAATGTGAAATGTGATCATGATCAAATCATTACGTTATGCACTATTCCAAATTGACTTTTTTTTTTTTTTGATTTGGTCCAGTTGTCACCACCACCTGGTTACATACAGGAGCGCCTTGAGTTGTACGCAAAGCTGAAAGCCGAGCATGAAGCAGTGATGGCAGAGAGGGCTGCAAAAGGTAGCCGTCCCATCAAGGTGACACTGCCCGATGGAAAAGTAGTGGATGGAGAGTCTTGGAAGACCACACCTTACCAAGTAGCCTGTGGAATCAGGTCAGTGTGAAAACTAGATGCAATTGTGTGGAGTTAGAGGAAAGTTAGAGTCACTTTTACCTTGGTAAAGAATAATTTCTCTGCCAGTATGGTCCAATATACACAAGGTACCAGGAGAGCAGAACAAATGTTGATAAGCAAAAGGCCTGTGAACAGACGCATGGTAAACACTGGAGAAAGCTTGAGGAAATGTCAGCTGCTAAATCAATATAATTAAACGAGAGGATGCCAGCGTTGGAACGATTTATCTTAAACTAACAAAAGGTTGTCGAAATAGTTTTTTTTTTTTTTTTTAAACATAAATTGTAAAATGCCATATGTATCTATTATCTGTTCTGAATTTGCACCCCTCTGTTTAAAGTGAATTTGTAAAACATATGTCATTGTCCGTGATGTTTTTGTATACCTGCCTGTTCAGTCAAGGCCTTGCTGACAACACCGTGATTGCCAAAGTGAACAACAACGTTTGGGACCTGGACAGACCTCTGGAAGAGGACTGCAGCCTTGTCTTTCTTAAGTTTGATGATGAGGAAGCTCAAGCTGTAAGTACAACTCAACCATGTTCTTACAGAGTGCAGGGACTATATGAAGCGTACACAAGGGACACCAGGGAGGGAAATGTAGTATTTTAAGTTCTTTTTAAACATTATGCTTACATGCCAATGTTTAAACCTTGGTTTGAGAAAGCCGTTAAAAGCCATTGACCCTGGTTTTAGTCTGATCACTCAGGATGTTAACTTTGAAACAGAATGTATTTATTCTGTGGCATAGAATAGAGATATTAATTTTTTGGCTTTATGTTAATTTCTCTTCTTCTGGTTTAAATTTTAACAATTTCTTTTAGTTCGGTGTTCATATTCGAAATATAAGACACTGTGACAGTACAAAGAATGATGGTTACTGACCAGCACACACTGACCTGACCAGGGAAGGTCGAGTTAATGAGTGATAGACTTACAATGGGCAATAAAGCTGAAAGCATTGATCTAAAAAGTGTCAGTGTAACGAACACATTAAGAGGAGATGTGACAATATAAATTACTGCTGCAGCTATGTTCTGTCTTAAAAGTGACATGTCCTTAAAAGAAAAAACACAAATCCAGAGTTTATCTTCAGATATTTCAATAACCTGTCTCAGTGTGTGCTTATTAAATGAAGGGCTACCGTTCAATTAAACATCACAGAAATGCTCAGTGATGCTATTTAATAATGAGACAATGTGTTATGTACATTGATTAGGTTTACTGGCACTCCAGTGCCCACATCCTGGGTGAAGCCATGGAGAAAGTGTACGGAGGCTGCCTCTGCTATGGTCCCCCCATTGAAAATGGCTTCTACTACGACATGTTTCTGGAGAACAATGAGTAAGTCGCAGAGATTTTAAGGTCATATCTGTCTGTATAATTTTTGCATTCATCATTTTGATGTACACGTCAAGGTTGAGAAAGTTGCCTGTCTGGTTCAATGCTTGAGAAGATTGAACACATAACAGGTAGATTGTAGTGACACTAATGTTGCCTAACTGCATTGCTTTTGGTGTGTGGATTTTGAGATGTCAGCCGGGTCTTTCAGCCTCGCTGTGAAGTATAAAAGTATGAAGTATGAGTCAACACGTTGTATACATGAAGCAAATAACGTTGTTTATTGGTGTGGAATAGGTTTGAGATATATCAGAGAGGCAGAAACTAAATGGATGACCACAGATTTTAGGATCTTATTGTTTATTTAGGATCTTCTATATCTTTATATACCTATATATCTAATATACCTATCTTTATATTAGGATCAGAAATATATATTCTTACTTCAAATGCCCACATTGCTGCTGTCAGAATATGTTATGATTGAGCTTGTTTAAATGTTACTGGAGTGGTATTTTACATCTTGTATCTAAAACAGTAAAACTGTTGACCAGAGACACACTAGTTGTTGCATCTGTCATCTGCAGTTTGATATCTTTCCTCCCTTGTTTTCCGTTTCAATGTAGAATCACAAAAAGTAATGCTTCCTTTCATCCATTTCTTTTGTCATGATTGAGGGCATGTATTGTTTGAATTAACTTTATTGGCATTGTCACTGAACAAACCCTGCTGCAGGCTTTGTGAGCTTGAAGCAGACTGGTGTACCTGTACTGTGTAAGCAAAGAAATTGCAGGATCTGGCAGATTAAACTGTGTAGTGTGAGTTGACACAGTATCAGCCCAGGTTTTGGCAGTAAGTCAACAGTCAGTTATATAGTATGTTGGAAGCAGTAGAAATGGAAAAGTTTAAAGACTTGTGGGATCTGAGCCTTGTCACTTACGGTACTTACGGGCATGCTTCTACCACTGTCCGCACAAAGAGCAAACGCTCTATTGGGCTGTGGTGTTCGTAATGTTTTGTATCATTGTTATAAAGTGAACTAGAGATTTGTGGTGAATACTTCTACCACGTAAACAACTTTTTCACTTGACCTTTCTCTCAAACAAGTGTGTTTCCACGCTTCAGGAGAGTGTGAGGAGCGCTGTCTAATTAATTCTACATCCTCCTTAATGAAGTCACTTTATGCTAATGGAATTCTTGAAGACTGTTTTTTGCAAGGGTATTTTGACATTGCTCAAGCCCTAAAGCCCAAGACTTTAAAGTATTTGCTCGTGCTTGTCAGAGGTCACCCGTTTCTGGAAGTCAAATGATTGCATTGCTAGACAAAAGGTCTGGTCGCATCTGAAGTGCCCTCTGGAAACTGTGGCAGACTAAGCTTGACTTTGCAGACACTTTGCATACTAATGCAGGCTAGTAAGGACGTTGTTGTTGGCTATATGGATCCAGTTTTGTTTATCTCTTGATGGGTTTGACAGGGGTGTATCGAGCAACGACTTTCCATGTCTGGAAGCCTCGTGCAAGAAAATCATCAAGGAGAAGCAGCCATTTGAGAGGCTGGAGATAAGGAAGGAAACTCTCCTTGAAATGTTCAAGGTACCTGGAAACACACATACATGCATATAAGAGGATTAAAAACTTTATGCAGCGTTTGTACTAGTGCTTCAGAATCACCTCTTGTCCTTTACAGTACAACAAGTTTAAATGCCGCATTCTGAATGAGAAGGTCACCACTCCCACTACCACAGTGTACCGGTAAGTTCACGCTGAACACGTAGTTGTTAACCTTAAAAGCAACTGGGTTTCATTTGTGACGGTAGAGCACTCAGGGTTCATTACTGTATGTCACAGATCCTGGATGGTGCTGTTCTTATCAACATTTTAAAAAGAGTTGTCCAAATGTACCTGGACAGCTGTGAAAACACTTGTTAGGTTTGCTTAAGTAAAGTCGAAGTTTAGAAAAATGTGGTTTACGATGAATTAATCATATCTACTGCACAAATACTGAATGCAACTGAAAATACTTCAAGACTTTTGTTGTAACCTCTGCTTAAATGGACCACAAAAAGAAATTTAAAATGTCTGTCTCAGGTGTGGACCCCTAATTGATTTGTGTCGAGGGCCCCACGTGAGACACACTGGGAAAATCAAGTCACTTAAGATCCACAAGGTGAGCCTTTTGATTGCATGGGTACATTGTATGCTGTAAATGTATATGTGAATTTGTTGTTCGTTAAAGTAGGTAAACATTTCTACTGCAGTCTGTTCTGAATATGTGGCAGTGAGCACATTGTCCCTGTTTTTCGCCTGGGTTACCTTTCTTTCCATGTGTTATTCTCAAAGGGTTTGATACACTTTTAAGAAGGATGAAAGCTGTGCTCTTTTTGTGCTGTGCTAGAATTCATCTACATACTGGGAAGGCAAGGCGGACATGGAAACCCTCCAGAGGATCTATGGCATATCCTTCCCTGACCCCAAAATGCTCAAAGAATGGGAGAAGTTTCAAGAGGAGGCCAGGAACAGAGATCACCGCAAACTGGGCCGGGTACGACCTGCAATGCTTGTTGGTTAGCAAAGGCAAACGTACTGATAGTGTTTTGAAATTGGTTTCTTTAGTGAAGACCTGTCATATAATGAAGTGTAACCCATTGTATACAGACTATTGAATGGTAAGGGTGTGATGTTTTTTTGCTGGAATAAAACACGCCTAGCAGGACACGGCACATTGTTAGACAAACCTCTCCTTACGTTAATGATGTGTTGAGCTATTGCAGTATTTCAAATCAAAACCAGTTTGGCCTGAAAGACTGTTTTTAATTTCCATTACAGAACATGTTTTTGTCCTTGTTCTTTTAGGAGCAGGACCTGTTCTTTTTCCATGACCTGAGTCCAGGGAGCTGCTTCTTTCTTCCTAAGGGTGCCTTCATCTATAACACCCTGATTGAGTTCATCAGAGTAAGTGAGATTTGTCAAACCCACGGTGAATAATTGCTGTGATCTCACTCTAAACTTGAAGATACAAGAAAAGGAAGGGTTATAAGGCAGAAACTTTAAAATTGCAGAGAGACCTGGGGAGAGGGAAAGAACAGGTCTCTGCATATACTTGTCCTGACTAATGATAATGGATTTCTTTTCACCACATATATTTCTGCAGTCGAGTGAATAAGTGCCATTCTTTTATGGGGAAGCAGGAAGAAAGATGAGTTGTAGTTTGTCGATAGCCTAGTCATGATTTAGAAACAGAAACTAAGGTCTAATTTATCTGATCTTAGCCGCACACCTCTCTCTCTTCAAACTGAAATGGTTTAATTCAAGCATGTACAGTAGATAGTAAAGTGTTAACCCATATCAGTACCACAAGAATTAGGCTGTAAGTAGATGTTGACACCTTTTAAATATATACTTATTTGCTCTGAGTGGTTTACCTCTGAACACATACTTTTGTTTTGTGTCCTATTCATAGTTATTTGTAGTAAACTCAAACATACAACTGATCGTACAGAAAAAGTGAGTAAAAATTAGCACTTCAATCATTCGGTGGTTTTCAATCAAATTGTAGCGCATATTGGGAGCAATTTCACTAAAGTATCTGATGTAGGAGGTTTTGACTCGTAATTTTTTTGCCTGTATAAGCTACAGAATGATGTGATTAATTGATAGATTAAGTCACCAGACCCACTTGTTAAATTGTTCTCTCTCTGGCAGAGTGAGTATAGCAAGAGGGGTTTCAAGGAGGTGGTGACGCCCAACATCTACAACAGCAAGCTGTGGCAGACCTCAGGCCACTGGCAGCACTACAGTGAGAACATGTTCTCCTTTGAGGTTGAAAAGGAGACGTTTGCCCTCAAACCCATGAACTGCCCTGGACACTGGTGAGGCCTCGTTTTCACGTTGTTTAAAATAAAAAAAGCATGAGTGAAGTGCAAAACAACACACACAATTTCTGCTTCATCTTCTACTTTACTTGGTCTTTAGCCACAGTACCACATTCTGAGCAACAAAAATATTCTACTGGAGCAGTAGCCTTAGATAAGTTGACAACAAAGCGACCTTTTACCACGCTTGAATAGCTCTATAGTTTGACTCAGTTTTTCTGAAATAGCTTCATATTGCACTGCCACAGCAGTTTGTCATTCAGCTCAACTCGGCTTGTAATTGACTGGTTCTCTTGCCATGTTTCACTTGGTGAATGACCCAGTTCAATTTATTGCTGAATGCTGCATTGCAGTAAAGAGCCTGACTGCAGCTCTTTGTATTCAAATCTTTTATCTTCTTGTTACTGCTCCCATCTTTTTGCTGTCCACAGAAATCCCCTCTGGAGATCACAGTGAAATGAAAATTGATCTTGCCAAAGTTCTGAATGTTGCGTAGATCAAATTCATTATTTCACTGCTTTTGAAGCCGCATAGAAAAGATCACTTCCCTCTTGCATATTCTCATTTGTAAATACTTAAAAAGAAAATAGACAATTACATTGCACATGTTCTCATATTGTTCTCTGCGTAATTTTGCTGTTTTGCACCAGTCTGATGTTTGATCACCGGCCACGCTCCTGGAGAGAGTTGCCCCTTCGCATGGCAGACTTTGGCGTCCTGCACAGAAACGAGCTATCTGGAGCTCTTACGGGCCTCACCCGTGTCCGTCGCTTCCAGCAGGATGACGCTCACATCTTTTGCTCCATGGACCAGGTAAGACAACACGAGTACATTTAGGGTCATACACATCTGATTTAAAAGCACCGCCATTTGTACGATTGGTGTGTTCTCAAATCACGGTATATTACTTCAAATTGAGTTTTGTGATTCCCTTGGCCCAAATCCTGAATCTTTATCATTTGCCCAAAATCATTTGCCTGCCTCCTTAAGATAAATTATTTAAAAAAAATACAATAACAAGAGTAAACCTCAGTTGCATGGATCAGACAAGTGGATTATTGTGGTAAATCATTTAACATCGCTTTAAAAAACCCCAGTTAAAGGCGCAGAGTCAGTGAGTTTGTGCTGCAGCCTGATGTGGTCATTTGCACATTAACTCCTTGGACCAAAAGAAGAACTTTGCCAATATTCATGCACACAAACAAGATTTTTGGAAGAGAGATGAGATTCCTTAATTTGTTTGCCATTTCACTGCCTAGAAAACAACTACAGTCAGGATCCCGGTGATTTAGTTTTTTCCTTATTGTTATTGGCAGTGGATTGGATTGTTAATTGCTTGATTGTACTTTGTACACTGAATATTTCATTATTCTTCATTTAACTTTCTTTTCCAGCTGTTACAATGAATCTTTTTTATTAATAGTCTTTTATTTACAAAATCCAAAGAAAGAGGTTGTGTCCTTAACTTACCATACCAACATATTACACAACTGTATTATGAACAAATGCTTCTTATAGTTTCAATATTATGATCATAATGGAAAAAACATATGTTGCGTCACACGAGAAATAAAATTTGCAGCTATGTTCCGGATGATATCTGTCCCATTTCGTTTTTGACCTCAGATTGAGGAGGAAATCAAGGGTTGCCTGGACTTCCTGCGGACTGTGTATGATGTGTTTGGCTTCACTTTCAAACTCAACCTGTCCACAAGACCAGAGAAGTTCCTGGGGGATCCTGAGGTCTGGGACCAAGCGGAAAAGGTAATCAGAACACTTTTAATTGGTGTCGTCGAGAATGTGAATGAATTTTACAGTAGGGCCAGATGTTCTTAGTAGTATAGTATCGATTTCTCTCAGTCTGATTGCTAGCTGGGTTTTAATTTAGTAAATAAATATCACATTCACAATGTCCAAACAATGCTGATATTCCAGTGTTTTGTTTTTTGTCAATTGTGTTTTAGTAACGTGATTTAATATTAAAGTCTTGGTTGTGCATTGGTGGACAGAAGAAGCTAGAGAATTCAAACAGTGCAGTGTAGAGTTTGTATTAATGATGGTGCACCCCTCTGTAATTACGTTAGTCACAGTTCTCACAATAGGAATGATTTTAAAAGGGAAAGAAGAGAAAACTATTGTAGCTTGTAGGGAAATATTTCCTAAATTCAGCAGTGAGATTTTATGATTAATGTTGGCATATGCACAAAGGTGGAAAATTATATACACAAAGAAGTGACTTGGCATAATGGCTGGAAAAGTGCTTTCTGCATGTTTCCCCTCACCTCATTAACTCCCACAGCCAACCATAAAATACTGAAACGTTAACATTTCTTAGTTCAGTGATTAGTTCCAGATGAAGAAAATGTCAGGTCTAAAAGTCCAGCACTGCTCAAAACAGCATTTTACTTGAATGTTCGTCAGCCCTTCATACGGCAACAAAGCACTGATTGTTTGTTTTTGCAGCAACTGGAGAACAGCTTGAATGACTTTGGGGAGAAATGGGTTCTGAACCCAGGTGATGGAGCTTTCTATGGTCCGAAGGTGAGCTGTGTACTGCAGTAATGATGTAGTGTAGTTAGTCAGTGAACTGGCAGGAAGCCTGCAGCTAAACATTCCTTCCTACGCAGATTGACATTCAGATCAAGGATGCCATTGGTCGGTACCATCAATGTGCCACAATTCAGCTGGATTTCCAGCTCCCAATCCGCTTCAATCTCACCTTTGTCAGGTGAGATCATGTTAAAACGAACAATGAATGACTTTAGGATTGTTTCATTTTTGAGTTTTGAGCCTATTTGTTTGTGTGTGTGTGTCATTCCAATGATTTTGTAGCCATGATGGTGATGACAAGAAGAGACCAGTTATCATCCACAGAGCCATCTTAGGATCAGTGGAGAGGATGATCGCAATTCTGACTGAAAACTACGGCGGCAAATGGTTTGTAAATAATCACATTTCACAGGTTTGTGTGGCTGAGCTGAATTTAATATTTAGAGTTGAAATGTATAAAAATGTATATCCCGTCTGCCTGCTTTTCTGCTACTACTCTCCTGAATACAAATGTGTCTTGTTCTAGGCCTCTGTGGCTCTCTCCTCGTCAAGTGATGGTTGTACCTGTGGGACCGACCTGTGAGGAGTATGCTCAAAAGGTAAGCACTGACCTTAGCTCCTTAAGCACTCAGCTACTAAAAGTACAAGCAGGATCCTGAAACTATCATTTCCCATATCACTCCCATAACTCACACTGTTGTGCTGTGCCGTGGTGCTCAGGGATGGTAATGTCAATCCAAACCGCTTTGTTTTGGCATTCATGTGGTTGCACATGGAACACCACTCATAAACACCAAGCCATAAAGGGCTGTTTGGTGACATAAAACTAGATTGAAACTAGGTTAAACACAGCGTGAAGAAAAGGACACATATGACCTCCTCTGCGTTCAGTGGCAGTGGCAATGAATCAAAGGTGTTCTGACAGTACCACACACAGGCGCAATGACCCCGCTGACAAAAAGCCAGGAGGACACAGTCGTCCATCTGCAGACGACATGTGTTTAGGCAATCATACCTTAGAAGTTAAAAACCTCTTGTTGAGGTCAGCTACCTTTTGGAGAAACAAAGCGAAGTAGGTCAACAATGAATCAGAAAGTTGGTTGTAACCTAATAGATGATTATTTTACTCCTGTTTCTCTTGCAGAAACCTTTAACTGTTTGAAAGCTTGTATGTGTCGTGCTTTTAATCGTAGTACAGTGTTGAATTGAGTACAGTTAAACGCCTGCTGACCTGGACATAACTGTACGTTGTTTGTCTGGTAGGTCAAACAGGAATTCCACACCAGCGGCCTAGTGACTGACGTGGATCTCGACCCAGGCTGCACCCTGAACAAAAAGATCAGAAATGCACAGCTGGCTCAGTACAACTTCATCCTTGGTCAGTACAGTAGCACACACATCCACCACTCCTAGCTTTTTCAATGTCCATCTAGATATTGATGTTTTTTCCCCTCTCTGCATGTTTGTGAAAGTGGTGGGAGAGAAGGAGAAGACGAGTAATACTGTGAACGTACGCACCCGGGACAACAAAGTCCACGGCGAGCGCACTGTGGAGGAGTGCATCGAGCGTCTGAAACAGCTCAAGGCCTCCAGGACTCAGAACGCCGAAGAGGAGTTTTGAGTTTTCTTAAACTTGCTGCTATAAGCTTTTCCTTGTCACAACAGTACCTCGAGTCTGGTAACTTTAAGGGCCGTGTAGTTGAAATCAGTTGGTCGAGGGATAAAACTACTTTCACGTCGTTGCCTAGTCTTTGCTTTATGATCAAGAATCGATGTCTTTTCTCTGGTGTCTTCCATTGCCTTTATTGAATCATTGTTTTTCATTATAAAGTCTCATGATCACTGTATTCCTCCGTAGAGTATAATTGTCTACATCCCAACTCATACTGAAGTGAGATTGTGATTAGGTATCTGAAATCGTCTATAGCATTCAATAAATTCTACCATGAAACTTTTACAAAAAGTCTTTTAAAGCAGAGGGGAAATGTTTTGTATCACTGTTCTTTATGTTCTAACCATTTCCTCAGGGAATTGTACAAGTTACAGTTTTGATATTTATGATTTATGTGCTGCTTTTTATAGACACGTGTAAGGACTCACCTCAACCCCTTTCCTCCCAGGGGGTAAGTGCAGCACCAAGGCCTTTCTTCAGATGTTTTCCTTTCTTGTTATGCTGCTTCCAACAAGTTTTTTCTTTGGTCGCCATCAGAATTTAAAGAAATTTGGCATCAGTACAAATACCAGCAATAAAGGATATCGGCAAAAGTCGTGTGGACAATATGTCTTTTAATGCAGTAGCAGAGGTGCGAGGCCTGGACAGTACATTAGTTCTTTAAAACTACTGCCAGTTTGTAGGGTGATGATTAAATGATCAGATTATTAAAAATGGAAACCTCCAGTTTTTCACAAAAGCTGGACTTGGAGAGATTACACACGTTCTAAATTCAGACCTTTTCTGTTTTCTGGAGAAAAAGTTTTATACCAGGTGCTCATAGAACTGTTGGCGTTCGTTTTATATCCCTCCGTTAGGTGTCATTTATATCCTCTTCATTGATCAGGTGTAGGCAGCCTGTAGCCACATGTGGCTATGTTATCATTCCAGCCACCAGTCGGTGCTGTATCTGTCTGCTCCACGCTCACACCTGGAAGCACAGGGAGCAGTGTGTTCCAACAGCTGATTAATGACAGTGGAGAAACGCACACCACAAACTTGCCAAAAGAAACAAGCTGTTTAGTTGCGGCTTTAACGGTTATTTATTATTTTAATGACTCTTCGCTCATTGAAGTTTATACAGTCTGAAATTCCAGCACTGCTCCTGGTTAGAGATGTCAAAACCAGTTCCTGACCTATTAAAATTATGCAAACGTCTCCCATTAAGTTAAGTCGCCACATTCGCACTGACGTTATTAGCAAGGTTAGCGGTGCAGTAAAACTCAGACAGTGAAAACACAGTGGCTGCTCTGCAAGTTTCAAGTAATTAATATTTGTGAGAAGCCATCAGTTATTTTGACCAGTGCTTAGCAACAAATAACATGTTCACAGATTCTGTTAGTTTGAGTCTGTCCAAAAAGTTGTGTTGAAGGCTTGCTATGCAAACTACCTTAGCTATTATATATCCTATGTGGAATTTGTTGTTTTAAAGTAACTGCTATGTCAAACCCAGAGTTTCTAAAGACACTAATACATATTATCGAATCTAGCCACAAGGTGGAACAGCTGAACCAGGATCTTGGTGGGGGCAAGAAGGGAGTGGGGCTAATGTCAGCGAAGTATGGGAGGGAAAAACATTTTGATAAGGGGTTAATGAAAAAGTCAATGTAGCAGAAGAGTGTCAACAGACAGACCGAGCCCGGAGCCACTGGGGATTCAGGCTGGGCTGTTGAATCGCAGCCTCCCTGTGAATCCACGCTCCCTCTCGCCCCATTGGATCCTTCCTCTGTGCTTCACTGACAACGTGGCCACAAAGGGTCACAACACTTCAGTGAACTGAGCAAACTTTGCTTTCTCTCACCGCGCAGCGTTCACAGGTATCGGTTCACAAGTTAAAAGGTCCCACTGCTGCGGCTCTTTACCGAGATGATGCCGAGATAAGTGACAGAATGAAGCCTTTACAATGTGCTGCCTTTTTACGACCGAACCACAACCCGCTTAGCCTCTGTAAACTTGCCCTCATACCACTCTTTGAGCTTGTGTCGTATGTTTTCTGACTAACATTCAATTACTGGAGTTGATTATCAGTCATGCCTGTTACGTTTCTGAATACCTTGTTTGGCAGTGGTGTGACGTCGCGGCTCTGTGGGCTCACTTCTCGTTAGCTTAGCGTGAGCAGAGAATACAGGGTGATGCAGCTGCCCAGCGTTCGCAACAGCTATTTACCAAATTAGGAGCACTGATGGAGCCAAGAAATGCTCAAAACAAAAGCCCCCGTGGCTCAGCCCAGCTCAGACGAGAACGTAGCATCGATCTTCTCGTCTACTGTTACGAATTAAGTTTCCCACATTGTCAGATTGCTCCTTTAAACACGTTGCGTACAGACATTTCTCATACCATCCGCCAGCAAGTTGTTGTCCTTGTTTCTTCTGTTGCTATGTCAACTGATGGCAACCACTGCTGTTGTACATTCAGTCTGATTTATGATATTTTCTCTCTACTTTTTTCCATCTGTTACAGCCAAAGGCCAAAAATCCTCCCCTGTTACACATATCCATGTTCCTCCCTGCTCTCCGCTCTTTCATCCTCCAGTCATGTTGCTTCTGGACCAGAGAAATGCATATTTGAACGCTTACCAGCCATTTTTCTTCTCCAGAAAACTCTCTCTCAGCCTCTGCAGAAACTCCTACCACACATACACAAGCTCCTCCTGCTCCATTACCCTCTGCATAAATGCAGCTGAACCCCAAATTATGGTCAGCCGCTCGTGAAGTTAGTTTTGCTTGGGAAAACCAAGCTGCCATCTTCAATATCATAATGTTACCAAATTATATGGTTCTAACTGGGAACCATTTGATCAAACGTTCTGTCATCTGGCAAGTAAGCGTGTGACCGTCACTGGCTTTTTTTTCTCATCTCAAAAGTATGACCTCTGCCTCTGACCCGGCATAAACTAAGTAAACCACTTTACACCAAAGACCGGCCTCTGCCACCAGTCACACCCTGCATGCAGCCAACACCAACAATTCACTGGGAATATCTATGATGTAGGTCTGGAGGATCTACGCTCAGGACGCACTGCGAAGCCATGCAGTCATGCAGTGAAGAGCCACAATCACAAGCAACAGGACGGAAAGTTAAAGCTACGTATATGGAGAAAAGCACCAGCTGAAGCCATTTGGTTGTGTTTAGGCTCAAATACAACAACTGAGGCGTTTTTGGCTGCTAATGAACTACACGAGCATAACAGCCTTGTTACAGCTAAGCCCTACCGATGGGGAATAACACTCTTTTCACACAGTTTCCATTACTTCGCAGCATGAAATCTCTCATCGCTCGCACAACCGACCGAACTAAGAGATGCCTCAAAGGCAGCCCAGTATTCAGAGACAAGCAGGGTGTCCGCACAGCAGATGTGTGTGTTAAGGAAATGCATGGCCAAGACTGCACCTACTTTTCTTTTCCATTACATTTCTCACTTAAGTCTGTGTAGCCTCTGGCTGATCCCCAAGCAGTTCAACTGTTAGGCGGCTGTTTCTACCATGAATTCCTCCTTTCTCACCTTGCTTCAACTCAAACACAGTCTCCTCCTTATATGAAGCCAGCCAGATGTTTAGGCTGGACGTCCTCCACAGAGGAGGCCTCAGTGGCATGTACGGTTGTTATTTATCTAAATTGTATTTTTCTCTCTCACAACGTTTTCCCTTCTTTCTGCTCTCAGGGGTGGTTTACTTTAGCCCTGAGGTAGGAGGTGCAGAGAGGGAAGGCTTTGGCAGCATACCCACAATTCACTAGTGGCTCAGAGAGCTGATGAGGCAGACAGCTGCATAAATCACTGGCTCATGGTGCTAATAGGTGGCAGTATAAAATCAAGCGCAGACCACCCATGCTGCAGGCCAGGAATGGGAGCATCTAGTCATATCTAGAGTGCTGCTCTGTACGACCATCTGAAACACTTAACCCCCCTCTGGCTGCCCGGCCGGTTCCAGTCCAAGGGGCTCTCTTAGCAACACAGGAAAGACCAGTCTGGCATCTGCAGAGCCGTGATTCATATTTGGCACTTTCATAAAGGTTCCAAGCTACTGGCGTTTTTTTAGGCCTATTGTCGAACATTTTACTCCTCAATCGCCTTTTCGGAAAAACCTATAAACCTTTCCAGCCAATAACCAAACAGGAGGAGTTTTTCCTTTTCATATGAAGAGTAAAAGTCGTTGAAAAGGCGGCACTTTCACCATCACACTGATTTTTTGTGTGTGTAGTGTATTATCATGTACTGTATGGAGAGCGTTAGTGTTAGTGAGCGGTGTAAAGGTGGCTGTTTACAGGGCCCCAGGCTTTGTAACGGGGAAGATAAAACCCAAGGGCACGAGGGGGGTTGGACCCTCACCACACAAAGCCGAGCTCAGCACAACAATACCTCCTTGGGTGTAGGGCCCCTGGACCATGGGGATCAACCGTGGAGCGCAGAAATATCTTTAGTGTCTAGCTTTGCTTTGGTGCCGGTTGTGTGGTGAACTGTCAACGTCCCCTCCTGCCTGCTGCCATGTTTTCTGTCCTTGCTGACCGTACACGCCGACCTCTGCCTCCGATGCTCTCGAGCTGCTGCAGCGTTTCCTTTACGGCCTATAAATGGCTGAAGTGTGCAACAAAACGACTCCTGGCTGCGTTGGCCCCCAAACGATAAAGACGGTGTTTATGGCATCTGCCTGTGCTGCTCTCGCTCTCTGCCCAGGAGGGGAAATGAAAATCAATGCTTGAAATGTCGCAGGAGGACAGGCCTGACGCGTGGGTTCTGTTTTTGGTTAAGGTCAACAGTGAAGCAGATGAATCTGAAAAGGTAAAATGTGCGCAGCGTCTTTATAATTGGTGTGAATTAACTGCTCGTAGTGCTGATGTTCACTTATTTAAAGGTTAAACAGATGAAATGGGGGAATAGACCAGTGTTTATCATAGTATACTTTTCTCATCATTTCCTTGTTTTAGCTGAAACGCGCCTGAGGTCAGATGTGTCAATTACCTGACGTGTTGAACAAGCAGCGATTTGTGGAACGTGCGGTGTGTGATCTGTTAGGATGGAAAACAGACCTACAGTCAGCGGTCAGGGCCGAGACGAGGCTGCTGGCTGACCAGTGACCACAGCCCAGCGCTGAGTGCAGTGTGGAGCTTTTCTTGCTGTGTAAAGGATCCAGTGCAAACCAGTGGATCTGAGGACAGCTGTGTCTGTATATAAAGACTTTTACAACATTCTGCACATTACTGTTTAACTTATTCTGCTCTTTAAATGTGAGAATATTCTTCTATATCACGTACAACATGGCAACAGAAAATCACAGGGTTCTGGACTAATCAGTTTTAGTGACGGGGATTAACATTATTAGTTTCTGGAATGCCCCTGCACATCTGATCAAATGGACTTATCCAACTTCCTGCAGAGGTTTCATTCTACTGTTCTAGTATTATTTTCTGAACTTGTCCCTAAACGTAGCTAGAAGAAACCACCACAGTGTTGAAAGGCCCATACACAGCGATGACATTTCAATTTGTACTAGTTTCCTACTGGTACTAGTAGCTTTGGTTGGCGCATATAGTCTCAGGTTTCTGTGTTGTTTTTTAGGGGGGGGAGTGAAAAGAGTTTTTGCTTCTTGATGTAAATTATAGCCAATATATTAAGGTCTATATACTGTAGGAAGCTAACATAACATCACAGTGAGAGAGTGTTTCTCTTGCAGTGAAGCAGTTCTGTCTGCACTCAGGTCATATCGCTGCCGACAGCATCAGCACCTTGACTGTTTGTATTTACATTTGCGCTGCTGGCAAAATATCGACATGCTATGTTAAAATGGTTCCGTTCAGTGGGAGCAATCTTCCGCTTTCAAATGATTGAAACGCTGCTAATTTCTCAGCCGTCGACAAGGCTCCTCAGCCTGACGCCGTCGGAAGCGACGTCCCACACGAGTGACATCATCCTCTGAAGAAATGTGGCTTCACTCAACGGGCTTTCCAGCGGACCTGTCAGGTCGCCGGTGATTTTCAGGCCTGTGTTTTTTAACGTTGTCATGGAAGATGTGACTCCATCAGCAGCAGCCAGACAAAAGGTCCTCTGTCCCCTCGTCCACATCTGTCCAGAACCACCTCCCCTAATTACCGAGGTTAGTCTCTGGAATTGACGGCATAAATATTAACGTGTCAAACTCTGTATGTTGGCAACACGTTCCAGCGTGAGTCAGACAGACTGCTGAGGTTCAGGAAAAACAACGCCCTCTTTCTCCTGGCTGAGCAGGGCAGCTCAGCACAGAAGAGACGCCAACACCTTAGGGTTCATTCCTCCGTGTGCCAGTGGAGGTTGCATCTATATTTATACATTTGTATTTTTCTGTTGTTATTTAATAGGCCACTGCTATAATTACAAACTATTGCTTTACTGATTTGCCCTGGTTTGATTGGCACTAGTTGGACCACTGTTGGTGGATCTCATCTGACTGGCTGTTCAGCAGCTCACAACAAGAGAAGCCAGAGTACTGAAAGCTGGCAAACACCAAAACTAGTAGTAGCTAAACTGTTTTCCACTGTCCCCTTTTTGAATAACGAGCACAGACTGGCACCACCAGCTGCATCCTCCCACGCTGGAGCAGAATGTGTTCAACCTAAACTAAGATGCCACTAGCTCGTTAATATTGGTTTGGCCTCACACCATCACTGCTACACTGTGTCCGCAGTCTATTTAACACAAGCTTAAATATGTATTTTGGAAACACGAACAGCCCTAAAGAAAAATCAATTAAAATAAATAAATATGATAACATGGTGGTAGGTGGAGTTGATATGTTCTGACTGATACAGTTTATTTAGAGGCTTTAGTCCAGTGATAGCTGGAAATTTTAACACAACTGAATTATGTGTATATTTTGCACAAATAAAATTCTAGGTGCAAATCCTATAAAGAAAGATCAGTGAAATAATATTGCATGCTGTGTCATGGTATTATTATCTAAATAACCTTTGTGCTTGTTGGAGTCAGCTCGTACACGTCACGTGTCTCTGTGTTGAAAAGAACATGAAGCTGCCGCGCGTCTGGGGCACAAGGATGTTTTCCTTTGCTGCCATTTAAGGTGAAACACGCCATTACCCTTAATCATTTTCCAGACAAAGCCTGGGATTGCTGCTGGTGAAAAGTTCTGCCTGCAAATCTCTCACCGATGATCTTTTTAGATGTGAGCTGAGACGGAGGAATAGAGCTGTACTGACGGGCATAAAACCTAAACAAACTACGCTGACAAGACAGAGAGCTGTGCAAACAGAAGATTAGAGGGGAGATGAAAGAAAGAGGAAGTCGGAAGTCAGTCAACGCCAGCAGTCTGTGGCTTTTGCTACTGTATCCAGTGGAATGTTGTGAAACCTGAACTCACTGAAATCCACAATATGAATTCACTCAATAATATATTTCCAAGAAAACCAAAACTAAAACTGTGTTTGGTGAAGGCAAACAAAGCATGTGACCAGGTCCAGAAAAATGCCGTCCACAAACTCATGTAGACTCTACGCACCATGATCTGAAATGCATCTGCACCAGTTTGCATCCTCGAATTAACTCATTTAAGTAGGAGTTTTCTCAATTTCTTTTCATTTAGTAGAATAACAGTTTGACTGTGGTGATGACAACTGTGATCTAGTATTTATTAATTACAGAAAGAAGCTTAAGACAACAGCTCTAGGAAACAGACTTTTGTTTGTTACAAACTTTGTGAAGCACGTGATAAGTGAACACTTTTGTGAAGCTTCCTCTGCTCTGCCTTGTACGTCAGTGCTTGTACATACACACTGGTTCTTGCCATGACTTGTCGTGAAGGGACACATATATGGCTCCTCAATTTTAGTGAGGCTACAAAAGCAGCCAACATGTTGTTTGATTAGTTTTGCTGTAACACACGTGCACCTGCACACACACACACACACACACACACCGCTTTATTACAGCACAAATGCTGTCAGCCAGAGTCTGTTGCTACACAACCAAGGTAGGCATCCTTGGAGATGAGCAAGGCTGCTCTGGGTCTTCAGGACCCCAAGCTGTGTTGTGGGCTGGCCATGCCCTGCCCGCAGAGAAGTGTGACAGAGAGACCTGACAGATCTGCTGCCTTGCCCAAGGACACGCTGTCACCGAGGCATAATAAGAGTGAACTGAAGAGGCCCCCAGCCGTCAACAACCACGGCTCCTGCTGGACGATTAGAAAGAGCTTCCCAACAAAGAGGCAGCAACAAAAGGCCCATGTTAAATTAGGCATTTAATTCAGCTCTCGGTCATAAGGGCAACTGTGATGGAAATTTACTCTGTACGCCGTCGGTGGAAAATTACTGTGACTTGTTTATCATGTTTCCTTGTGCTCAGCAGGATGCTGTAAGAAGTCATATCTGCTAAATGCAACACCTTCCTGTTTTTCTGCTCATGTGTGAATGTCACTGTATAAACCCAAACAAAAGAGAGAACATCCGTAGAACCTCCGACTGCTTGGTGCACAGAGGGGACTTGTACGTTTCAAGCTTGAAAGAAAACGACAACTTTGTGATTTCTCCATTCACAGTCTTATTGATAAAATTCTATAACACAGCGTAACCAGAAGGAAATCATAAACACATATTGAAAAGGAGTCAGCGAGGGAACAATGTGTATTTGGAGCTTGGAGGTAATAATGTACAACAGGAAAATGAGCTCCAAGCTAAAAACAGCTATTAGATGAAGACAAGATGCTCAGAACTGTTCTCAGCACATCAGAGTCGGGCAGGAATTCTGATTTAAAGGTTTCTATTCCCACGGCTCCGGACAAATATTAAAAGGTATGTGTAGAGTTGTGAGAATGTATTTATGATCAAACCACCATAACAACAACAACAGGACGGGTGTCAATGAGACAACACATTTCAACAGCATAAAGACATTCAAATGAAAGTCTGAGTTAGCAGGACGGACGCTGCAGCACCGGCAGCCTCGGCCTCAACCTGTTGAAACTTGTACTCTCATCATGTGTCACACAACCCTGTGACACAGCTGCAATGAAAAGATGATTTCGATGATTTAAAGCAGAGCCACTCTCGATGCTTGTTGAGCACAGGATAATTACAGGCAGGAAAAAGCTCGTCGGAGTCAGATGAATTCATTCTGAATTGTTCATGAGTGAAAGGATTCCTTGTAAGTCTTAAATAAATGATTGCAGTAAGCTGTTTAACACGAGAAGCCCCCTGCCTTTAAACCCTGCTACTTTGATTATATTAGAAAAGAAGGGTTGAGTGGGTATTAAAGTGCCACAGGCGTCGCAGTACTCTCCCAATACTACATTTACACTTGGGGGAGTTCAATTCATTCACCATTGCATCAAGCCATTCACCTACACGGCAGCACAGCGACCTGCTCCCATCACTGATATTCTATAAGCACAACAGATATGCAAACTATTGACAACCCACAAAATAATGAGCGTCAGCGTGTGCGTGTGGAGCCTGAGCACGAGACGTAAAGCAAAAAGACAACACAGCTAATTGCCTCGCAGTGGAATGCATGTTTCTGATATCCTCTGGCAAAACCGCCTCCTGCCCTCATGTCTCACATGTCCAGTCATGTTGTGGTATTTATAGGTTTGATATTTCACCTTAGTTCCGTATTTGATCCTCCTTAAACCTCTAACAACAATGTTGGCGTCAGCTTATCATTTGTTGATGTAAAATGGGATATTTATACATTTTTTCATAGTTTAAAAATCTCATCCTGATGTTTACTAATTTACTATTTGATCAATTTGGGAAAATAATAATAATGCGTAATATTATTATGTAATAACAATAATAAGTTTACTTAATCAGATTTAATCCAGTACAGTAAGTCATGTCATTAGCTCTAGGGTGGTTCTAATGTTTTGGCCACCATATTTAAAACAAACGAGGGGCCAGTCAAAACTGTAATTTAAACAAACGTTCCACCCAGTTCGACTGACATAGACGCCCAATGATCACTCAATTTGTCAACAGACGAGCAGGAGGACGCCCGTTTCTTGGAGTTAAGCAGAAAGTACTTTTACATCCCTGCACCCTGGAGAAGTTGTAAAAGTCTGAAGTGAGGTCCAGACAGGTGTCAGCAGCCTTTTAGACAAAGATTTGTCCACAGCAGTCACTAGTTTCAAGCAAAAGTGCGAAGAGAAATTTCTGGGCGGACAAAGATGGATGGAAGGAGAGAGGGAGGTACAACATCAGCTCTAGTGCTGTTTATCCTTTCTCTTCTTTCCCTCACTTCACTCCTCGTCACACTTGTCTGATTCTGGACTCGTGACTGAGCTGAGCATGTTGTTAATTAAATCAATCCTCCAGTTCATATAACAATGATCGTTTGACAGCCATGTTTGTTGGGCTTGAAACAACTAAAGCTGAATGAATGACAGGAACACTTTCTTCTGTTTGTTTGTTTTCGAGGCCCTGGCACAAGCTGAAGCCTGCTGATGGATGCTCCAGCCCTGAGGTCTGAAAGGGGGCAATAATTCAGCTGGAGGAAATCGTGTTCATGCAGTAGGTCCCCAGGAAAACTCCTGCCAAGGCTCCTCACTGCTCAACTGTCTCTTGTCTTTGACTTTGAGGAATTATTATTTATTATTATTTAATTATTTAATGAACTTAGTAGAAGTGACTGCTCCAACAACAATGTCTTGAGGCTATGTTGATCTTGGCTGATTGATCTTCAGGCAGCTTCTTCTGGTCTTCGGCATCTCTGATGGCTCAGCGGTTTCTGTCAACAGACAGATCATTCTGCAGCAGCTGCTCCGTCCTGCAGGGTCACAACCGGAGCCGGACAGGAAAAGAGCCCCGCAGGCTCGCAGCCGCTCAGACTGAAGTGCAGCCGCATCCGACTGAATGCTATCTGCCTCTGGATCTCCCTCCCCAGCTCCCCTTGGTTTCTCTGAAGCGAATCTAATGCTGGCATGTGCTCGTGTGGCACATCTGTTTCTGCATTTATTAATAGAATGTGAATGTATCGCTAGGCCTGAGCAAAAGTTTTTAAAAGTGTGAACTTCAACAGAACTCTGCGCAGATTGCACAGCCCTCCTGCTGGGATGATCAAGAACACAACAGTACAAGAAAGGAGGAAACCAAGAGGAAGAGCAAACCACAGGCGTCTCTGTGGAAAGCTTTAAACTGCCCCTGGCCTGATCCCCTCCACAAAGGAAAGCTTTGATGGGCTGATGCATCAGCTTGTAATGAATATCACCGACAACATCTTCACACTTCCTCCTACGCGTCGCTGAAATGACACAAAGACTATGTCAACAGACGCTCAGCAATATAAAAGGTAATCCTGAAAGAAGTGTGCCGTTCCTCGTGAACGGTTTGAAGCCTGAGTTCCCACGGAGCAGCGAGCAGAGTCTCTAGACTTGGTGATTTGGGTTGTGAAGGCATTTCCACCATGCGACAGTGTTAATTCTACCCTCCTCCGCAGTCTCTTTACAGCTGTAATTGCAGATGTTGGATTAATAGTTGGCTTTTTAATAGTCGTGTTATTTTTCACGCTGTTAGGATGCCACGAGTGCTGTTAGTCATTGTTCCAGGCAAATGTTTCCACGCAGATAACTCAGCTGTCTGTGATCTGTCGTGGAGAGCAGCTTCTCGACTTGAGATCTTCATCACCACTGAGCGCGTGCAGGTAAAAGGCGGGTCACTCGTCTCGGCTGAGCTGGCTGTGCAGCTCACTGGGCCAGTGGTAAACATGCTTTAACCAATGCGCAATAAACAATCTGATGACTCCGCGTCTTATGCCGGGTCTTTTGTGAACCTCTGCTGATTGGACCCACAGGCGACTTATTTTAACAAAAGCAACTTGTTCTGGGAGAGGTGAAATTAAAGAGTGGGAGGCAGAAGGATTACACACGCAGGCTTTATAGGCATCTCCAAGTGACTCCAGAACACACTGTTCACCAGCTAGTAGAATTATCCACCATTGTCACGAAACATTCGAAGCCAATCTTTCTCCTGTAACGAGGCTTCCTTCCCCTCTTCTGCCCGAGAGAGGCGACCCCTGCGGGGGTCATATAAAGTCGAAGGGAGATTATAAGTCGTTCTGACGTTTGGGCAGAGTGAAAAAAGCGGTTAGTCTGGCTGCTGTCAGACCTGATAAAGCTGCAACAGTTTTCAAAAGTGGGGAACACGGAGCACAGTAGATTAGAGCTAAGGAATTGGGTAATAACTTTAACACGTGACATCTACCACTTTCCATCACGTATGCAACTTCAAAGGAGGAAATATGGTATTTATTGATAGGCCCATAATTTAGCTCTCCTCTAAGGCAGGTCAGATTTCACTGGACAGGGCAGAGAGAATAGAAACCAGATGATATGAGACCTGGGCCCCAAGTTAGCTCGAGCTTATGCTGAGGCCTGCTGCTTGCCAGGTGGAATCCTCATAGGAGAGAATCCCATCGTCTCTGAGGTATAGAGCAGAGGCACATGGTCTGGTGTTGGCTCTCCACAGCCTTTAAAACAGTGATACAACCTTTAAAGAAGCAGCTTTAAATCACAACAGGACACTTTTGAGGACACATTTATGAGGTATTTATGTTCCATAATCATAAAACAGCTTTTTCTGTTTTTCTTAATTGTGAAGAGAGTGTGAGTGCGAATGTGTTTTGCCCACCAGCACAGTAACTACATATTTGACGGAAAACATCCCACCACATGACGTGCAACACATGACAGCAGAGAGGAGGGCAGCAGGCTTCTGTGAGCCATCCATCCCATCTCACTCTGCAAACGCTGGAGGGATTTCCACAAAGCAAACACTGGTTAGCCTCGCTATTTAGTGTGGAGAACCACCGCAGCCAGTTCACTTCCAGAGAACAGCTCCGGCTGCCCCTCATAGGGCACCAGTGTGTGTGTGTGTGTAATCCATACGATTCTGCATTGGCACAGACAGATGAAGCAATGAATAATTCACTGGCAAACATTCAAACTGGATGTGGTTTGAGTCTTGCTGCAGATTTTCTCCCAAAGGGATGAGGGTGGTGGTGGTGTGTGTGTGTGTGTGTGTGTGTGTGTGTGTGTGGAGGGGGGGGACTATCAATTACAGTGGCTGGAGCCCTGCAATCTGAGAAGCTCTGTGATTCATCCACGCTCCACGTCCATTCATGCTCCCCTGCCAATAATCACCGTGCACAGTTGTGAACTACATTGTTGATGGCATCTGTGATCATCTGCAAAGTTGAAGATACCAGAGACCAAAGAGCATTTCGAGCACAGGCGCACTTTAAAATGTACTTTTGCTCTGCAACCGTTTAAATGCAGCTGTTCGTGATGCACTTTGCGTTTTCTGATCACATCGAGTACTTTTCCCACAGATAGGCCACAGATGATGTCATGCAAACTAAGCCAGTCCACATTTGATGAAACTGAGCAATTCCCCATGATTTAAAACACCTGTAGTAAAGCTGTATTAAATGACAGAGAGTTTTTCAATCAATGCTAGACTGTATTTAGCAGAATACAATCAAAGTAACCCTTATAAAATAAGACATAGGAACAACAGAACAGGAGTTGAAATATGTCTTTGTCTATACATTTATAATTTAATTCATTCTATTTCCAACACTTGTATTGTGACAGTGTGAAATAGTTTTGTATTTTTTCATGCCAGCAGCCTCGTCCCGTCTCTCATTAGAGAGCAGGGAGTGAGTAACCCCCCAAAGAAATGTCACTCGCTGCTCTGTGAAGGACACATTCTTTGATTGCTCACTGGACAAATTGATATAGAGAGAATAAAAGAGGGTCTTACACGCACACATGAACGCACGCACACACACACAGCTTCCCGTTAGAGAGCGGGCCTCTTTTTTTGTGCAGCTCAGCCATCTGTCTCTCAGCAGTAGGTCCTTGTTACCTGTTGTACTCTTTCTTATCCCGCTCATTCATTAATCCAATCTCAGCGCCAGCAGCCTCTTTCACCGTCTCATTCAGTGAAGAGTTCTCAACTAAAATTTCTCACAGAAAGAGGGGTCCGAGTGTCTCAGACGCTGACAAAGACCTGCGAAGAGAAGCCTGCATGTGCTGCTTGTTTAAACTCTCAAGTATTAGTTATGAAAACTTCTGACCTACTTCTTTGCGATGATTTGAGCTGAACACATTTAAACACGTGGAAAGCGCAGCTCGTTAAGTTTCAGGCTCATTGTCAGGGCCTTTGCCACTGGATGAGTTGGATATTGAGAGCGACGGGGCTCAGATGCTTCTGTTTACTGGCAGGGTGGGGGTTGCCCATCAGCCTGCACCAGCCTGAAACAGCATAGAAACCAGTTGGTGTCCAGGCCTGAGCCATGTGGAGTCAGGTTTGGTTTCACTCACATAGGCAGCAAAAGGTTTACAGACAACAGTTCAGTTGAGCAGTTCATTGACGCGTTATTGATATTTATACAGGAAAAAGTGCATTCTTCACTCTCATGCTTAATGTATGAGGTGAAGCTGTGTCGCTTCAGCTGTAGGCAGATAATCATCTATTTAAGTAAATTCAACACATTTTATTATAAAAAAAAACTGAGCAGCTGTTTGTGTGAGAGTTTCTGTCTAATGAGCCTAATGTGGTCTTTACCACCGCATAACAGGAAGTTAATTTTTCTGTTCCTGAACTACCCAACCTTTTCTGACCAGTGACCTCTCCCAATGAGGGGTCAAGGCCAATTAGACGCAAGCTGCTAATAGCGCTTTAGTGACTCCAGATGTTGTTGGTCTATGTTAGTTAAAGCTGCGGCTCCTGCAAATTACACGACTAAACCAAATGGAAAAGGCTCAAACTAAACCAAAACACTTTCTGGTTTTTAAACAGGTCCATTTTGCTGCGTTTAATATAACTTTTTATCAGATTATTAATGGACACATTTGGACAATCCCCTGCCATATAAAAGAATTATATGAAGAATGAAATCCTCTCATTGCAGACTCGGCAAATCTCCAGAAGTTTCATTAAAAGGGTTAAACCTAAAACGCTCTTTGCCATCTTGTCATGCAACAGGCTCGTTTCTATAAGGACCAGCCTCTCGTCGGGTTTTAGAGGGTAGTCCATGAAGAATTTATGTGCTTTTCTGTTTGTTTACTGTGGTTTGCCAGTCATAAAAATAAAGTCAGCTGAAGGAATCTCTGTTGCTCGCGTTCCTTCCCTCTGTGTTTTTCTCTCACTCCTTCTCACATTCCCTTGGCTGGCTGTCAAACCCTCCGAGCCATTTGGACGTCACACCCACCCCTGGCCAGAGCTGAAATTAATTGCTGACTAAAAAAGTGCCTAGCAACTGTAAAAACACATCAACAGGTTGTCACTTGTGATATCAGGTGGACTGGTTCCTCCGAATTACCGACACAGTAAATGATACATCGCCAGAGGAATTAACATGACATCACTTGGGGGGTGGGGCACAAACCATACAATGGCTTTTGTATGTGTCTCAAATCCACAGACGCCCTTCAGGACTTGGTGGAGACCAAAACAGAGTCAAAGGAGGAAGATGAATTTGAAGTTCATCAGGTGGCCAGAAACCCAAGTCTTTATGAACAGCGATGCTCATTTACACCCACTAACCACTTTGCCGGTGGAGTCACATTATATTAAGAGCTGGGTATAACTTTGTAACAACCTCTGAGCTTTATCTATGTATTTAAACTGTAATAAATGTTCTGTTTTAAGATTTATGTACTTTTTTTATGGCAGCCCTTCCAGCCGGTGCCGTACGGAAGGTCTAGAGCACAGACAACCTCATCAACATGCCATGTCCCCTGCAGTCACAGCGCACAGGAATGTTCACGGTAGGAAATTGAAAACGTTCTCATACAAGTTGAGGCAGAGGAAATTAAAATAATGAAGTCGAGTGTGTGGAGGCCCAGATTCGAAACCTACAGAAGTTTGGTCGGAGACGTTTTTATGAACCTGTGTCTTCGTGGCGCTTATGAAGTGCAGCTGGCCAACAGCCCCCGAGGCGAAACGTGTTCGCAACAGACCACAACAACCCTCTCCACCTCACTCCACCTCACTACATCATGCGCCACAAAGGGAACCATTAAACATCTAGCGTAACACTTTCTCTCTGTGTGCTTCAAACTAGACTTTGGTCTTTGTTCTGAGCTCTAGGTCTGAAATGCTGACTGCAGGAATTCCTCCAGTGATCCTGTGCCTCTAATTTTCAACTCAGAAGACAACATGCGTGTCATGACAGTCTTTTCTTATCTACCCATCACTCGCTGGTGTTATCTTCCAGCAGAAGGCTGCGCTGCACGAGTGAGCAAACAAGCAGCGAAGAGAGACGGCACGAAGCAGAGATGACTTCTAGCCGCCCGAGGTCTGATTGTCCGTCAGTTTGCAGCGGAGAAGTCAGCTCGTCCGCGTTACTTCTGCCACTAGACGTCGTTTAACAGTGAGACGGTTCATTGTCTTCGGCTGCTGTTACAATACATTTACGATCTGATTTGTGTAACTGTGACAAAAAACTCAATTTATGTCAAATAGTAGACAACAGCCCTGACAATGAGCCTCAAACTTAAACAAAGTACGTGTTTTACATAGATGGCATCTGGACCCTTAGGCCTTGGATGACCCAGGTCTGCTCTAATTGGGTATTCATTAAAATAGATCACAGGCCTGAATGGAGCTGTGATAGTTCAGGGGACAGCACCCAGGAGGACGACTAGCTCTAGGGGATCATGGGGGAAGATTTTATCTATAGACCCATTCATGAGAAGTCCATTTTTCTCAGGGCGATTCTCTCAGTGGGTTCAGGCAGAAGATAAGAGAAATGACTAAGGGCAGGAGACAAGCTAATGGCAGGGAGATTTCCCATTGCAAGCCAAACCACTAGCAGCTGGCCATCAGCAAAAATACTACACGTAATATTCCCGCAACAAGGCCGTGCCAACCAATCCCACCAATCCAGGAGCATCGCAATCTGCCAAGCACCACCTCCACCTTTATGTACTGCTGTCATCCCAGAGAACTTAGACAAATGCCACTTTGGTCATAGCTAAGCCACTGTCTACAAACACAGCGTGGGTTTGCCTCGGCTAGAACTGGTCAGCGTGTCGCTGTAAATCTTCCCAGCCTGTGGTGCTGTGGAGCTGTACAGCCTGAAGCCGCGCTCTACGCCAGCACAATCGCTGCGATGTTTCCCAGCTTTGTCAGCGACGAGGCCTCGCGCCCACACAGAGATGGAATATTATAACGCGTCATACAGCAGACAGACTAACGGCCCCAGCTATTTCCTGTGGCGCGGCGCTGCCCGATGGGATGGGTCATCAAGGGACTGAGCTATGAGACTCTCTTTGTCCTGCGTCAGGCTTCATATGAGCCGACTGAGGAAGACTTGTCCCCCGTTTTCACTTAAATTTGCACTTTTCTGTCTTTGCAGCTTCACCTCCCACTTCCTGTCTTTCCCTGCCTCCACGTCTCTGCCTCGTAATATGAATGTTAAGTAGTTTAACAGTGTGGTTAATGAGCAGTTGATCACTTCACCATATCTGCAAAAGTTGTTGCACATTTCGCACATGTCATGTCATCCATTCATTCTATACACCTGTACATTTATTTAATATATATCTATACTTTGTGCATATCTGTGATTCTGTAAATTGTATACAGAATTGTATCTGTATTCATCTGCATTTATATATTTTAGCAAAAAGTGTTGTATGTATGCACCAGGGGCCAGAGAGCAACGCAATTTCACTTCTCTCTCTGCATGAACTGTACACGTGGCAGAACTGACAATAAACAGATTGATCATTCCTGTGACCGGTGACACTTTTGTGGGAAAATCTGACCCTAGCAGTTCATTTGTAAAAACTAAGTTCTGAGACTCAACAACAAAGGAAACTCAGGAAAACATATTTCTAGGACAGCTGGGTTCCCAAATCTAATTCCTTCACAAAGCATTTCCTATTTATTATAACTCATATATGGTGGCAAACTAATTGTACCAATACAATTCTGTGTATTTATGTGTAACTATTATACTTAGCTAATAAATAATTGTGTATTTTAATGGATTACCCACCCACCAGTAAAGTTTTTACTGGTGATCAGAAGGTTTCATACTGAGGTCACGCCGCTGGATGGAGCTTAACGTCTCTAACGCTCGTTCCTTCGTCGACTAACTGTGAGTGACAAAAAACACACAAAAGCTGTTTGTTAGATAATAGCGACTGCTGAATGAAGGCATTTACATTATCTTAATCTGCTTGTGCTGCATGGCGTGTCTTAGAAATTAGGCTTTACTAAAACACACATGTTCCAAATTATCGGCAAACATGCAGCAATTATGGCACGAATGAAAAGACAAATAAAGAAACATAAAGGTGTTATCTAACGCAGCAGAGATTATGTTAGCAGAGGGTTAGGAAGTTAAACGTGAGTCTGTGCCCTTTGCTCTTCTCCCAGAGCTTGTTTGTTTAAATCCTGGAGGCTCTTAGAGGCGCTAAAGAGGGAGGCCCGGCTGCTTAGGAGGATGTTCCTCTTCCTAAAACCAAAAGGTGCCATTTGTCCAGCAGGCTCTGCTTTCTGACACAAAGCAGAGGTGGAAGCAGTGGCATGAGGTGCCGTGAACAGCCAGCGACTTCGTGATCGGTCTTTCATTTAATGTGTCACAGAAACATTCAGTGGCTCAAGATGAGGATTTGTAGCCTCTCTGTCATATTGACTGTAAAATCAAATTGTAACGTCCCACCCAACAGTCAAACCTCTGACTATTTAATAAAAGGAACTGACTAATTGATTAATTTATCATTTTTTTGTGCAGCTCCATGACACATAAATCATCAAAGTTTGAATAAAATACATTAATTCATCAAAGGAATAACTGCTTTTTCATTAGCGTTCATCATAAAGTCAAGGCGTGCAGAAAAAAATATTTTCCATGTGACCCAACTTATCACAAACGTCTTTGTGCAGCAGTTTAAAGATGAGCGAGGGAAGCTGTGCTGACGACATGACAAACTCTGAGCCTGGTAACGTCACCGCTCTAAACTCGGTTCCACCTCATCCCATAAAACACATCGAGCCCTGACAGAAGAGCATCAACAATGACAAGAGCTTCCCGCCGCCAAATGGGAGCAGCACACCTCATCTGTCAGCAAACGCAGCATATCGTCGCCTCGCAGACGGCTGAGAGCAGACAACCGGACCGTTTACCCGCAGAGCAGGGGAGAATTTTAAAAAGGCCAGAGGAATGTCCCAGAACCACTAAACTGAAGACACACAAGATTACAGAGAAATATCGTCTTCATTAGCTCAGGTTTAGCATCATCAGCTGCCAAATTGCCTGGATCCCGTTACATTGGGCTTTTCTGGAGACGTATGACTACCTCCTGCACTTTATTCCACAACAAGCAGCAGTCAGCTGAGCAACGACACCGATTATCTAAGGCTGCATTTACTATGTTAACTATCCATTGATCTTCCACCTACTTTCTTGATTAAACACTTCATCACTGGACGCAAAACTGTCAGAATACACAGAAAAGTGTTCACCACAATTTTCCACTTGTCAAGGCAAATCCAAACACTAGGATCCGTACCTTGTTTGAGAAGAAAGGCAAATACAGAGCAGTGTTTCTTGATAATGAGAGCTTCAATTAAACCCTTAGACAATAATTAACTCTCTGTCATCACCTAATCAATTTATTGACTCATTGTTTTAGCCTTCATATTAATTAGGTGTCATTAAAAGAAGAGAGCATCTGAAAGCTAAGATGGAAATGGTTTAATGAAGCAATGAATGGAGCCAGTCTAACCAATCAAGCAGGAGGTAAGATGACAGATTATTGAGGTGCAGCCTGGACTCGTCATTAAACACAACAGTCAATGTATTTTTTACAATGTTGTGTTTTTTGTCTCCTCATCGATGTGTTCGCAGGTATCAGAATCTCATTAAGATCTTCTCCATGGCTGGTTAACCAACACCAAACAAACACAAGTTGACGTCACACCTATTAAAAGTACTAACGTTGTGGTTTCCCCTAATATGAGGCTGGAGCACACACATCAAACCGCTCAGCTGCTAAGCTGCTCTGTAACGCTGCGCAATTAGTTTGTGTTTTGTTTGATGATGAGTTTTTGTGCCCTGAGGTTCTTACAGTTACACAATGAATTTGTCCCAAACCTCATCACACAATCCCATCCTCCAGCTCCAGGTTTCACCAGCTCACACCACAACGTCTGATTGACTGGCACAGACATCAAAACCACATTTATTGTTATTCTGTTTCTAAGATACTATATTAAAATCAGCTGTACTGCAGGTTAAGCGGAATCATATTTGCAGAATCAGTTACACGTTATAGTCCCTAGAATGAAATGTAACAGCATTTAATAATAATGTGACCAACCTGAAGATCTTGGAGAGCTGCTAGATCCAAATCCAGACCAAGCTCAAGCTGAGGCCAGCATTACAGGGGATGATGCCACGTTTGGAAATGAATCTTTCATTTCTCTATAAATATCATTTGCGGGTTCATGGATCCACAGATATGTCTCCACGGACACAATCTGAAGCCTGATACCACAAGGAGTTTTAAAAACTTTGTTTTAAAGGAACTTTAGAGGAAAGACACCAAGTAAATAAATCAGGACATTTGACAGTGCTGATATTAGATCCTCTCCACAAAGACGAAACCACCTGTCAGAGAGGCCCAGGAGCCTGAAGGCCAAATCTCTGGAAACATGTCAGTTTCGTTGATTAACATTCCTGGCCGGGACTCATTTAGCAGCTCTGTCAACAGGTGGACGCAGGGAGGCAGGCGGCTCAAAGACGAAATAATTGGAGGGAATGCTGACCGTGTCCTTCATCACCACTAATAATGAGGCAGGTGAAAGAAGCAGCCGAACCTGTAGGTTTGTCTCGCTCTTCCACCGCCTCCTCCTTGGACTGAAAGCAGAAAAGGCTTCATGTGTTAAGGTGGAAGAAGAAAGTGGGTTGGTGTCAAAATCGGAGAGAAAGTTCTAGTGGTGTTCTTGATTTAAAGCTGTTTCCTTCACACGGGGACTTTTTTTTTTGTTTTGAGGAGAAAAAGGGGGAGTTTTTTTCTTTCTATAGACCCCGGGTTAGAAAATCCTGTGAAAGCAACAGCTGTTGTTTCCTTTTCTCCAAACAAAGGCCAAGGACCCACTGGAAGCCGATACGCCATTCAGGGGCGGTTGTAAAACGAAACGGGGACGGAGGAATGAGTCCGTTCTTCTCACTGTGTTGCTTTAGGCAGAAGTGGTCCAAGCAGAAGACAATATCGAACCGCATCCACGTTTAGTGTTGAACCGAATGTGGGAGGAGGGAACTTAGGAACGTGTGCGTTTATTCAAATGATACATTTATTCATCTCGGCTGCCAGCGAGACGCGTCTAACAAATGAAAGTGAGAGACGCAACCATCTCAACTCGTGTTCTGCTCGTACTTCACCGTTAATAATTTGAAGTCATACATCTCCCAACCAGACAGTCGCGCTTTGCAAATAAATAAACATTATTTTGAGTTTGTTTTTTATAAATCTGCAACCGACTGTCTGGTTCTTAAGTCCCACTCCAGCCCCGGCCATTAAACATTTACAATCTTGAGCGAGACGCGTACGTCCACCACAACGCTGTCCGGACTTCACACGGATTATTCAAGTCGTCTGCTGTGTGAGGTGCAGCTGTAAGTCAGGCGCTAATCTAAATATTTACGTCCGTCTCTAGACGAAGCCTGTTTCAGGGTTTCGTGTTCGATGTTCTCAGTAAAGAGCTGCGTTGCTCAAAGTCAGACGTCCATAATTCTCTGCTGTGCTGCCATCTCGGGCCCCGCCAGCTAAATTAATTTCTGGAGCCAACCACAAATTTGCAGCTCAAGTGTTGCAATAGTTTGGTAGAGTATTGACTGTCAAGGTCTGACTAAGACTGTATCGTTTATTGGACGTGCTGTATTCTCAGTAAGAGGACGTATAACTAAATATACTAAACGTACCTTACTGAAGCTAGATGACCAACACCTCATACATAGTCAAGCTGCAGTTCGTAGGCTGGTTGAACGTCGTGTGTTCAAAGGCTGGGCTGCTCGTGGAGACCTGGACTTTCAGCCACGTGACCGGAGCCCAGCTACACCACAGGGGAGAGTCGAGAAATGCTTTACGCAACAGTCCTGCGACGCATGGACGTCCATCACTCCAACTGCAGAGAACTGCTTCAAGTCAACAAGTCAAGTCAACTAACCAGCTGATAGTCTCCCTGGGTGAGAAAATGACATGACATGATACTTCAGACTATTTTTAACTGTTACACGGACAATACAACTCATCCAGACGCCAGCAGCCAATGACTCCGCGTGTGTGACGGCTACACACACTCCTACGTTGCCTACGTTCTTCACGTTCTTTCCTGCAGTGCTTTCTGTCTCTTTTGCTGACACCAACCCTCCCACTTCCACGCCAGACGTTTGGCCTGTTCACTTTCACTCTTGCTTGCTGCACCCCCAGCCTAAAACACACACCTTCTCTGTTTCTGCAGACATTACTGACTCCCTGTTGCACACCCTGCCCCCATCCACTCCTCCTGCCGTGTGTTTAACGTGACATACGAGCGAGGGCCGACAGCGAAGGCGTAGCTCTGCGGCGTTTATCCTGACAGACAAGCAAACACGGTGGGAAAAGAGGAAACGTTCATTTAGATCGAATCCTGAGGAATGAGATCACTTTCAGGTTGTAATTTTTCTCATGGGCCCTTTTTTCTTCCACATGACATCACTACTGCGATGAAGTGAGAGTAGGTTCAATTTGTCAACCTAGGACAATGCAGAGACGTCTGAAAACCTTCCTACTCCATCATGAACTCAAGCACAATGAGGGCTTTTATCAATGACTCTGAATCACCAGCTTTGCTCTCGTTTGCTTTGGTAAACCGGACCATTGTGTGTGGCTCCTTTGCAGCCCTAGTGATTATTCATTATGTGTTTAGCTCATGTCAGCGCAGTTTATTACAGATTGTTGGTGTGACTGAACAGTCGGTCGAGTGCCTCAAAGTTTTTAAAGGTTACTTTTCAATCAGAAAAATCGTTGACCTCAAGGCATCCAGCAAAACGTGTGTTTACGTTGGCTTCGCCTCTGTAAATGGAGCTTCCGCTTGCTCTGATCCTCTCTCGGCGAGGGGTGATGCGCAGCCTGCCGAAGGCTTTCGGATGTGTTTGCTCTTGGGATTTTGCTGGAAGATGTTTACACACGCCACTGCAGGAAGCACGACAGAAGGAAACTGAGATCTAAAACAAGTGTTTAGGACGGCCGCTGAGCTCATGTGGATCATTTGCTAATCTGTGAGGAACGTGTTGCTGAGAACCAGACTAAAAATGAAAAGTCAGTGCGCTAGAAAACGTTAAATGTCACCCAAATGAATATTAACCTTTGAATTAAAGGCGGTGGCGACACAGCAATATGCAACAGAACACAATAATAAAAGACAGACTTAACTGTGACCCACCTCAGCTTCCTCTGCCTTTTCATCAATTACTTTAAAGGCTCCCGTTTGTGTCCAGTTTAACACAGTCAATCAACTCGCGCACCAACCAACATATTTATGCGCTACCGTCTGTACAGAGGCTGAGAAGAGACGCGGCATAAAGGAGGAAATGAACGTGTGAGAGATGAATACGTGGCCCTGGGGGTCAGCTTAATGGAGTGAGACCCCAGGTCCTATTGACTTCCACTGCCAAACTATTAACTCCCCACAAGTCACTCAGTCACTCTGGGGGCGAAAGCACATTTCCCACTTATATATTTTATACTTACTGCGCATTTAAAAGAACAACTTTTTGACCTACATTAACTCAAAGCGTGGGGTCGGATGTGCAGGTGTTGAATACTAGACTAAAATAAATACACCTGCTGCTCATTAAGGATTTCATTTACTGGCTTGACTTCACTGATAGAACTAAGTTCCTGCACCAACAAACTGCTGAGAAGCTGATCTGATCAAATCTGGAGGGTGTGTAAATATTACTAAGATGACCCAGCACGTCTACTCATAAAAATGCTATTGTCAACAGGTACATTACCGAATGGCCTCGTTTCTGTCACAGAGCGATGCACCACAACATGCAGTTGCAGATATTTGCCTGAGCCCCACAGTGTGCTGCTGCATCATCGCTGGAGGCTGGAGGTGTTATCAATAACAAGCGAGGAGAGTATGTTTCTTTAAGGCGAGCCCATAAAGCCTGGCCCGGTCACCACCTCCTTCACTGAGAAGGAGCTGGAGTTTTCCTTGGCGGGTCAAGCCTGCCATTGAAGTCTGAATGGGCTGCCATGGCAGATTACACTGCACAGCTGTCCCCCTACCGTGGAAATTAAGTTATGCCCCGTGTCAGCAACTTTTGTGTTTTCCTCTCTTTCTCTCTGTCTGTGCTCGCGGCCCCTCCCCCGCTTTTCCTCTGCCTCCCTGCTCTTATTTCATGGGTTGTGGAGGCCTCTGTCTGCTCAGCCACAGGAGGTTTTTTGAGGGAAAGGTAAATTGGATGGGACTAAGATCAGCAGGGCATCTATCACGGGATCGGGAATAAAACAACACGGAGCAACCCTGCATTCCTCCGCAAGCAGACACTCAGTTCCAGTTACACACTAAAATGTTTGCATGCGCACTTACGAGCACAAAAGACAGAGGCAGCTCGGATCCGCTGTCTCTACGCCTCTTGGACCACATCCTCTTGCACTTTTGCCCCCCTCGTGTTTTGTTTATTTGCGGGTGAGGTTGTTTGTGTTGTGGTCCAAGGGAAAGGCAAACACTTCAGCTCCTCCACTGATGTGTGAACGTGAGGAGAACGTCTCCGCAAGCGGAGCAGCTGTTAGCAGCCAACTGCGGCCGGAGGGAGCATGATAAATACATTTACAAATCCATTAAAGGCCTGTAGAGTAGAATGTAGCACCGACGGGAGCATAGCGCGCGTGTGGAGAGGCGATAAGACTGATCAATACCTATTACTCACAACGAACACTGGTCAGACATTGATTTTCTCAGCAGATTTATTTTTCATGCAATCATGAATCCAACAATGTCAGATGCAAGGTTGTTCTCCGTATATCATCCATGACTGGTTCATAACTTGTTTGTTTTTTTATAGTAACCATGACTACAGACATCCACATCATCACCAGGGTCACACTGCAACCCGTGATCCTCCTTCTACTGCTAACCATGACCGTCCCATAACCTTAACCTGCACGTTTATTATTCCAACCATGACAACACACCAGCCTGCATTCAGTTACTGACACCATGTGGCACCTGAGGATCCCTCCAGCACGTTGTTGACACAGACTCCAAGTCCAGTGAGATCCAACTGGAGTCAAACCACGCTATGATGACGCGATAGGACGTTTGTTACAACTGTCTCTGTTCAACTCGCTTTCGTTTTCATCTTTAGACAGAATCCAGGGCCATATATTGGTTCTGTCGAATCCCTGGAATATGTGACACCTCATCTCAACGTTTTCCTTTTTTGTTTGCTGTATGCCTTCGAATAACAGAGCCGTGTGTGGTTGTATGTGTGCTGACACATACAACAACAATTGTAAATAATTTTAAAGTTTTTTATAAATAATGTTCAAGTGTTTTTGGTTTTCCCTTCAGTCTAGCGGCTGTGTAAGGACTGCACTATGGCTAACAAAACCAGTGGGTAACATTCTGTGACCCTCATTGTCCGATGCGCAGCAGCAACAATTTAAACAGCGAATATATCAAATGGCTGCCACAAACAGTCAGGTAGCAAAGCGTTCTCGTGGTGACAGAGGGATTAGTGCTGCAGGTTTTCTCTCAGGACCTGAGGAGCCGGGCTGCAGCTTGAGTAACTGGATTACAGGCCTTTTTCTCATTTCAAAGGGTGGTGAACTCAGCAGAGGTCTTGCATGATGAAATCAAAGTGGCAGCTGAAATAGAAGGAAGGGAAACAACAAGAGTTTTTTTAAGTCTCCTGGCGCTGGCCAAGCTAATGAGAGAGATAAATCTGTGATTTTTGCTCCAGCGCCTTTTTCAAAGAGTGATCCCAAAAGCGAGGAGGAACGCGTCACCTGGAAGCCAAAGAAAACTTACAACACTGAGACACATCTCAACAAACAGCAGCAAACGCCTGTTGTAACGACCTTCCTGGTACAAATGTGCGCCCAGACCACGGCAGGAGCACAGAGGGGAGTCAAGGTGGAGCCCATTCAAACCAAAAGCCTGTGGTAACTTCGGGGGATTATTTCCAAATCCTTTCAAATGAACTTTCCATCTCAGTGCGTCCTCCTCCGTCTCAGCCATTCCAACTGTCCAAGCGTTTCTGCATCACGCATGGAGCCGAGGTCAAAACAAACGCCCGTGAGAAATATGGTCAGGAGGAAGGAGTTCAGCTTATGGCCTGGGAAGGTGGAATATTAGGAACAGTTGGATGTGATCAGCACGAAGCTCACACACAAGAGGCACGTTTGTGAATTAACATCAGACTTGAGTTGTTGTTTTTTACCAAACAGGCTTCAGCCATTTACTTTTCCATTTACCGCCGCATGAAAAAAACACTGCGGGGGGCGGTGAAGTAGGGCTAAGGTCAAATATTCCATGTTGTTAAAGAAGTCATGTAACTATAGATGGCAGCTTTACTTATAGGCCTGACGTTGCTGGACGAGTGGAGGAGACAGCAGGGAAAAAAGAAAAGGACAAATTATGTTAAAAAGTAAAAAAAATATGCTTCAAAAATAAGGTTTCAGCACAAAGAGCCACGAAGGATCAGCCCTGCAGCATCGGTGGCAGGGAGAGCTGCACCTTTGTAAACACTGTGCTGTGATATGCATGAGGTGAAGGGGTGAAGCGATCTGCATGGGGTGAAGTGTGGGCCGTTTTGTTCAAGGGGCCAAAGAAACAGAGTTTAGAAGTGAACTGAACTCAGTGAAGCACAGTTGATGGCAGAGATACGTTACACAAGCTCAAAGAGCTGGAACACAAACAGCCGCAGTTTGTAAATTAAACCCAGAGCCTCCATGTGACGCACACACAACCTTCTGTTCCTGCGGAGATGACTGCACTATTATTATACTGATACATATTAAACCTGAGCTTTGACACAAATATTTCTAAAAATCGTCCACAACACTGTGGAACGTATTCAAGCAGTCGTTTTGCATTTTACAACAATCCCAGCAGTTCTGTGGGATTTCTTGCTCGTCATTCATCCATTCACACGCTGCACATTATTACAGCCTAATCAACGCATGCTGCGCTTTTTCTGGGTGCTGAAACTGCCCGAACAAATGCAGAAGCAAGAGAAAGACGAGGAGGAGGAGGAGGAGGAGGAGGAGGTGAGGCAACAGAGCTATTCTCCTTCTGGAAAGCTTCATGCACGACAGGCTGTATAAAAACACTGTAAGAAACATAAGGTATTTATTTAGGCAGCTTCCTCATGAAGATGATTTTGGGATCGTTATCATATATTAACAGAGCAGTTTTAGTTTAATGTAACTTTTTTCTAATTTTCAGATAAAATTGGGGAAAATGCATATTTAAATCTCTATCAAGGTTGTTTTCCCTCATGTGTAATTTATTGAAATGAAATAAAACTAACAAATGCAGGTGTGACAGATACTTCAAGACGATAAGTTTGAATAGCAAAGTAAAGGCCTGTGGTGTTTTCATCTTTTCCTGCAGTGGAGGCCTGAGACCCAAGCGGCAGCAGATCGTTCCCACATGCTTCCCTGCCGCTCGGCTCTCCAGAGGTGTCAAGCCAGCCTGAAAGAATGAAGTGCCTGCCTATTGTGCTACCCAACAATTATGTGCTTAACATTTCCATGACAAAGATGCCACTCGACTTTTTCTCTATCCATTCAGCTGGAGGGCCCTTGCCCCACTTTAATAAAACATTTTGCAGCAAATCATTGATTTAAAGCTCCCTATGCCGAGCAGAGACGAGTGCTGTGATCTGCAGCCTCTCCTGCAAGCACAACTAAAAATAACTACATGAATGAAATAGCAACATGCAGACACTTGTGGAACGTAAGTGTATATGGTAAATGCCAGCAAGAACAAATGACTTAAAAGAAAATTCAACAATGCAGAACCAAACTAGAAAAGTCAACTTTGGGTTCATAATAAAAAAGTATAAAAGTATCATCACAATAAATGGCAGGTCTGTAAATTAATAATATTCATAATAAATAAGGACTTAGAAATTAATTAAACTGGAGAAAGGTTTTATGTCATGATCTCCAAACACTAAATATCCTGACTTTGCTTCAAGTAAATAATGTAGGAACCGTGACTGGGCTGTGATGAGGCTGGAGGTGGTGCTAAAGGGGGGGAAGAGGGCGTTGATGATTTACGGTGACAGTTGCTTTTGACAACAGCCAGCTAAATCAAGACATAACAGGTCATTTGACTCATCAGTCAAGAGAGGACGCCGGCCTGCATTTACTACGCCCGTAGTTCCCCGAAGATACACAAGCGACCAAGTGTAAACGCTTGTTCACATTTCTCTCAGTAAGTGAAATACCCACAATAAACGCACACATTCTCATAACGTCAGCCTGAACTAGCGACAACTAGAAGAAAAGCACAAACCAACAAAGAACTCACAAAGCGTTTCTTCAATTTTCTTTCAAGCCTTTTATAAAAGTATATCATCAAGGCATTCATACAGTGGATTTAGACAGGTCTTTCTCTAGGCTATACACAGTGAGTAAATCATCTCATAGCCTGAAACATAGAGGATTCTCTGAAAATATCTCTATAGGCTATACACATATGTACAATGTACACCGAAGAAAATACAGTCGCTAACTTCCCTTTAAAGCTGGAATTCGCAGTCTTTATGCACATGATGGACATGTGGCTGTAGCTATAGGTGGCATGTAATAAATTACTGTTTCGCTTTTAACTCCTATTTACAAGTTCCATAGACTCCAGCATTAAATAATTGTACATCAGATAAGTCTGGTGCCAAATGGCAACAGCCTGTCATATAAAAATAGTTCATATCTTCAGAGAAAGATTGGCAGTGCACAGCATGTCCTGATTAAAGCTCGCATTGTTACCAAAACAAGCCCACTGTGTCTCCAACAGGACAACTTCACTATCAGAGTCTGATGCTGTGAGAAGGTGGACCATCCTATTTAGCTTATCACATAAGCAAAGCAATGTGGAGAGCTGTGAAGTGGCGTGGTCGGATAAGAGAGCACCCTGCAGCTCAGGCTCCAAACATATTTCTGGTCTCATTTGCATAGAAATTGTCCTGATTTTTAATTGCCCGGGATGTAAAACGCTTAATTCAAACAAGGCCTGCGCCGAAAAACACCCTCTTTAATGAGACCCGAACGCTCCACAATAGTAGCGTGTCAACGAGTGACAAAAGTTTACATTGCCTTTGATCCGGACAATAGCGGGGGCAGATTATGAACCCGGGGATTAAATGAGGTTGAAAAGGGCCAAAATGGAAGGCAGCAGGGTCACAGCACAGTGGGACGCGGAGAGCGAGGCTGCGGATTCTGGCTCCTCGGTGTAGTCCGGATAATCGTCCTCGTCGTCCACGTCTCTGCCGTCGTCGCCGCTGCCCGGTTCCCTTACGGGCAGGTCGAAGCACAGCGCCTTCATGCTGCTCTTGACGAACTCGCAGATGGCCCTCTCCGTCCCGTCACACACGCAGGTGTCCAGCTGCTGACCTTTGGGGATTTTACGCATGTTCGCGATCACGTTCCGACAAGCGTTCGTGCAAACCGCGCCGCTGAAAAGTTTCCCACAGTGGTTCAGATAGTCTTGCATGGTGGAGCTGCACTGCTGGTCCCGCTCGCACTGGCGCCGGGCTTCCGTGCAGCCGGTGCTGGTAGTCCTGGGCAGACACGGCTCGATGGCGCGTTTGGTTTTCGTGCACACCGAATCGTGGGCGCAGTTGCAGTCCTCCAGAGCCGGTCCGCTCTTGGTGAGGTTGAGCTGGACGAGCGAGGCGATGCAGTGGCTGGGACACCTCTTCCTCTCCCCGCTCAGCACCGGACCGCATGCGCGCGTATAGTGCTCGTACGCGTAATTGCACTCGGGCTCGGCTTGGCAGTTCATGATGGCTTGCCAACAAATCAGCCGCCGACCGTGGGCCGGCGAGGCCACGGACAAGTACCCAGAGAGCAACAGCACACAGCCGAGAGGCCAGACAGCTCTGATGGCGCTCCGTGCCAGAGCGCCATAGTTTGCCATTGTTTTGGCTGCAAGGAGAGCAAACCTCACTGCGGTGTCATACGTAGAAACCTCTACACTGCTTCCACGGGTAGTGTCCTCATAGGGGAGTGTGTGAGTGTTTCGTGTCGAGGCAGATGATGTGCGACAGGCCCGTCAGTGCGTTCAACAGCCTGCCAGTGAGCTCCATAAACCCGACAGCCGCTCGCCTCGCGTCATCCATACATGCTCGGGCTTCCAACCAAACCGCTGACCCAACCGAGCAGAAGAGAAACGGGAAGAAAACTTCTCCACAACTTTGGGAGAGTTTCTGCAGCGGCTCATTCCATCGCAGTGATAATGAGTTCGTGCCTCCAGCTCGGCGATCCCCTGTTGCGAACTCACTCTCTCTCTCTCTCTCTCTCCTAGCGGATCTCCAGCAAAAAAAGCAAACACGGACAAGTCCCGAGAGTCCTGAGTGGAGCGCGCCGACGCCTCTAAAAGTCCTTGTGCGCGCAGGAGGGGAAACAAATAGCGCACGGGGGGAAAACAACAACCCGAGTGGGTCGCAAAGTGGTCCTCGACTCTCTGCCTTTGAGCGTTCGTCGTTCTGTTCCTCAGCCCTTTCGCCACACATTAGCGAAGGGATCCCCATTGGTCGGACACTTGTTGTGGGCTTCGACGTAGTGGTGGGCGGGAGTTTGGGGTGGGAGGAAAACGGTCTTGAATACAACACCGAAGAGGGATTAATGTGCTGGAAAGAAAACTTGGAGGAAAGTTCTTCTCCCTGTTCCATACATGACTCATTTACTTTAACCACTCCAAAGCTAACATTTTCCCAATGCAGAAGGTTTCACGTAGGAGCTCCTGCTTTCTGTGAGCGTACTATTGCTTTTGCATATGTAAAAATCACCAGATTTGATTTTTCTTATGACTTAAGAGAAAACATCCACAAAGAGTTCATTGAAATATCTAGCTCCGCGGAAAAGTGCAGGATTTAACAGGAAGACCCTGGTTGCTGCTTTTAAAATAACTGTACTATGCACATTTTAAACATATATGACAATGGGCTTCACAGACTAATACTGTTTGGTATTTTTGTACTGCAGTATCCTGAAGATGACTGCAAAGGTAAACGGACGTCCACAGCTTCATGTCTGCAGTGCTAATGATCTGCAGCAATCTCACTGGTAATTTAATCATCACACATCCTATTAACTCATCTTCGGCAGAGCAGTCGAGTGCAGATTAATTGTACTATTACAGGGCACTAAGTGAACATCATTTAATATAATGACTCGCTGGGCCTAACTTGCCTCCATTACTGCACTGCGTCATCACATCAAGTCAAATGTTTAGCTCGAGTACTTTTCACGCACTGATTTGCTGCATCTGTGACAGCCATCCATTAATTTATCTGTACTAAATAGATTTCTCACCCGTAAAAACCCTCTGACATTGAGAATAAAAGAGATTTGCGTAGACTAAATGTGACGATCTGGCGAGTTTTCTGAAACCTCTCACATTTGGAAGAAGTGGTTGTAGCAGTAGCTGTCATTAGCTGACATACAACAATGAGTAACCATCTGTGCGATGACACCAACGTTACAGAAATTAAAGTCTTTCTGAAACTTGTTTTTTAGTCCACAAAAAAATCTAGGAAAACACAAGAAGAGAAGGAAAAATGAGATTAGGATGATAATGAAAGGACATAATAACTGGATTAAATACAACAGTATGAGAAGTAAATCTTACACCGAATAAGTGTAAAGGAAAGTAAATCTCTGTAAACGTATTTTTTCATTTGGCTTTTTTACTAAATCAAAATACTAAATCATGAAAACAAGAAAAGATCTGATCACTTTGTTGGAGGAAACATTTTGACTTCACCGCTCTTTCCAAGAGCTTGGACACAGTCACCCTAATACTTCTGCCAGGACCTCACCATCAAAAAGACACGGGTGCATGTGTGTGTGTGTGTGTGTGTGTAGGTGGGTGTGAGTAAAATGATAGCCCACATGTTGACACATGAGCGGGAGGAGGCAGTTTAGCTCTAGAGGCTTGATGTGGATGAGGGAGTCAGGGAACGAGAGCAGCGAGGGTACAAAGGCTGTTTGTGTTTCAAACAGCATTCTCCTCTCAGGAATGTACCTTTAGGCCACAGCCGTGAGCTTCCCACTGCAAACAATGCACTCAATGTCAGTTACGGCTGGCTAGCGCAGACGCTGCTGGCGTTACTCCAAGGTCCCAACTCGTCGAAAAATGATGGATGCGGGGAACTCAATACCTCGGGAGTCCCTGTCCTGCCTTTGCCTCCAGCAGAACAAGAATGGAACCGCTGTGTTCTCCAACAAAAAGATCCCCAAACATCTTCATTGTTTCACTTGCTTTTAGAAACAACCTCAATATGAAACAGAGATAGCACCATTCCAGGGAATGCATTCATTAATCTTTTTACTGCATTAGTTTGACTAATGAGGCGACTCTGCTTCTCAGAGCCTGTAATAATTTGCATATTTTGAATATGGATCAAGTTAAGACTTGTAAGAAAGACGACGTCTTTGAAAACCTATTAGCCACATTTAAAAAAATCTGTGATCAGATCATCCAGCACATTTGTCTGTGCCAACAGCTGCATGCTGGAAACAGATGTGCTGCACTGCGAGCGAGACGTCGCTACAACGAGGGCTCAATTAAAACCAAAGTCTTGCCACAACAGTGCAATTAAAGGACAAGCGTAACGTTACTACTTTTACTGATGGATCCTGGTTAAAAAGGAGATTTTTGCTTCAATGGTCAACTGCTGGTAAGAGGGTCGTTGATATCGTCGAGTGTTGTGCTGTGAGGATTTCTCCCATCACGAAGTCAGTTGAATCCCAGCAGAGCAGCAGTGGACCCTCACCATAGGGTCTGAAGAAGGAAATATCAGAATACAGGAAATGAGTTGGCAGGAACTATCCTGTCAAATTGCTTCCTCTTTGGGATTTCAGAGATCCGATAATAGCAAGTGATAAGTAGTTTGGAACAGAACCAAATAAGATTAAAGATTCATTTCCTTCCCCGTGTCGGACTAATAATTTGGGCCTGTTTGGTTCTCTTCAGGGGGTGTGTGTTGATTTGTTCACTTCGTACATGCAGAACGACAAACAAATGATGACAAACCATAACTACCTGGTAGACAACGGCAGCAAGGCACAAGTAAAACACCCAATTCTACCAAGTGATTTGCCTGTAAAAGTCACAAAACTAGAGAGTTTAACAGAAATCTTTTCAAAAAATTGCTGGAACCCCTCCTCAAAATCCCGCTAAACGGGTAAAATGTTAAAAGACGTTTCATGGGAGGATGTGTTCCTTTAATCAGTAAGACTGAAGCCATCCATCATGTCAAACAGGCCCCGATCTGCGTCCATCACTGAGCACAGTCTGATACACACGTCTGAACAGACGAAAAGGCTTCAGTCGCTTAGATTGTCTCAAGTTAGGAATAAAGGTATCGAAGCAGTTTAGCCACAACAAACATGGTAAACAATCAAAGTCACTATAATAATTCACTCCGTGTCTCTCCTTCCACTAACTTCCTGTTTTCTCTCTACTGCAAACAAAGTGATAAAACACTTAAAACCATTGGAGTGTGGAGACGTACAGTCAGGTGCAATGCAAGTTCGGCTCTGTGACGGATTTTACTCTCGGTGGCTGCAGACCCACCTCCCCAAGCAGCTGTTGCAACACATGTTGCTCAGCCATCAGCCGGGTTGAGTGGCTGTTTATACAGGCCCTGAAGGCCGTTCATAGCACTGCACATTTGGACCAAGCAGCAAAGACCCAACTCCCGACACAGACACATGACCTTAATCCCACAAGCATGGAGTATAGCAAGAAAGAATTCAACAATTAACAACTCAACAAAGCGCACATACGCGTAATCACTTTGACCACAAGTGCTAAACATTCCTGCTCTGCTGTTGATGAAAGGCTGAGCGTCATAACAAGCACTTTTACGCGGCCCGTTCAAGGCAGGATTATTGCTGTGGAGAACGTAGGGTCCAGCCTGGAGGGGTCATCCTGACCCGATGACGCTGGCACTGGAAGCCCTCAACGAACGGGTTCGCTTCAAAACAGAATTTTGCTGCTTTTCTTCAAATTTAGCCTAAACACGACAGATGCTACAATATCCCAGGCCTAAAAGCCTAACGAAGCAACCCTGGGAACTCTGAGCATCTCTAGCAGGCTCAGCACATGAAAAACATTCCACCATCGCACACCGACGTCAAACTCGCGTCTCCTAATTCGCTGGCAAACCTCCAAAACCATGAGGACCAATTTAAGAGATTAGACCCAGGGAGAGACCACGATGAGTGGCCCCCACCAGATCACAGCCTGCTATAGAGACGTCAAGGAGCGAGGCAGGGAATGTGAAACCCAAGCACGTTCCCCCATTTGGCACGTTCCTGAGGCTCCGACGCAGTTATGAGGCCACTTCATACGAGTGTAAACTGTGTATTTAAAAAGCCGTCATTGTGGGACTAACACTGGCCCAAGTGTAGGTTGTTAGAATAACTGAATGACACAATGGTTTCTTTTCTAAATAAACAGCTGTGGGTAGGCTGTTAAAACCTTCCTTTTCCCCTCTTCCTCTCTGGCTCCCCTCCTCCGTCCCATCTGTAAGTGGCCTCACGCTCACACTCCTTCCCTCCTTCTTCCTCCGTCTGTCCGCATGTAAGAAAGTCAAAGGGCTGCTTTCCCGCTGCAGCTGTTCAGCACAGACGGACCTCTATTCCAGCTTCCACGCTGACGTGATATCAGCTGTCTACTCAGGCTGATTAACTGCGTGTCATTTTTAACTCCTTCAGGTCCACTGGCCCTCTGCAGCTCCTTCAAGGGAATCCCCCGCCCTCTTCCCCCAGCGCTGCAGGAAATGAACTCACCGCAGACCTGCTGGACTCCTATCACATCTAATTCCCAATGAAAGATCTCTGTTAGAAAGTCACACAACTCATATGTTTTTTTGGGTAACTAATAAATCGCATCTTACCTCAAAATTAAGAATAATTATGTGAGATATTTTTGTTTTGTTTGATAAATTACATTTCTTCTGTATTTGTTTATTTTATAGGACATAAAAGTACGTATTGAAACCATGTGTGCGGATATGTGGAGTTCTTAGTATCTGAACCCTTGAGCTTATTATTACATAGACTTTATAAAGACCTTTATGGGTATGAAAGGAGTCAGAAACGTGTGACGCTTTAGCTGAACAAACTTTCTGACTTTGTTTCATTTGGGCTTTAAAGAGAGAAAAAAAACAATCACGAACAAGAGAAGCGAATCTGGTTATAAAACAAAATCTGGAAATGTATTTAGAAGTCAGAAGACTGCGATCACTTCCCACCAACGTCCCTGACAGAGCAGTGCAGGCCTGCATTCCCAGCAGGTTCTGCTGTGCTGATAAGGCATCACGGCTGCCTGGTGACCAAATAACAAGCACATGTCTGACGCAGCGTCAGAGATGCATCTATCCTCTGTGAACTATTGACTCCGGAGCATAACGATGTGACCGGTCCACATGCTGCCTACATGTCGCCACCTTGAATCCTCAGCTTCATCTACGGTTTCCCTCCAACCAGTTCTAGGTTGTCGACTTCCAGCGACTGCAGAATGATCTACAGCGCGAAGCTAGTTCACATACCACGGCACCGTGGCGGTGGTGGTACTGTGCCAGTTCTTTCAACACAAAAGCATTTTGTCAACAAGGTCAACAAGCTGCCTCCCAGCTGTGCGTGATGCACACGCCTATAAACTGGCATCACAAAGCTCGGTTTGAGTTGCTTTAAAAGAGAAATTCCACGGGACAACAGCTGCATCAACGCCGATGCATTCACTTGCACATCATAGTCTGGAATTTTACATTTTATAAAGACGAGTTATTCATAACTGTTGTGCAATCAGAATTGTCCGCGATAAGGTGGATTCAGACCAGTGCATCATAATGACTCGGACGGATTCTTTTGCCCCCGACAGACTCCCAGGATTATCTTTCTGTACAGCCTGACAGGCTTTCCAATATTTCTGGAAAGAACACAAACATGCAAATGTTGAACAAAACTCTCCCCAGCGCCAGTGTTTTGCAGCAACATACCCCATCGGTGTCTGCTTTCAGGCGATAAGAGCCAGGCAATAACTCTAGTGGGGCCCCCGCGTATCTTTGGACAGATTCATCACAGCTAACACCCGGGGTCAGTCGCAGGTAATCCATCAAGGCCCTCAGCTAATTCGCCACTGTCAGGTAGGAGCAAAATAAACCTGTCCGGTGGAGCCTCCACTGGCACCGTTTGTGGGCTCTTCCCAGTGGGTAACAATGTGCAGACGTGATGCGGTCTCACGCTTCATGCACATCAAACTTGTATCACAGGAGCAACTGAGAGAGTTTACTGGAAGTCAGCGGTCTGCTGACTCGGCACTCTGTGCAGCTCCGAACGTGGCAGCGCACAGGGAGGGCGATCCTGCACGCGCTGTAGGAAATCAGCCCAGATTCAAGCGCCACTCATTCGGCAGCGAGCAGAAACTGGTTTTGAGCGTAGGATAAGGTGAGACGCCGTCCTGATCGTGCAGCCGCTTGTTTCTGAGCCTGCTCTCCAGTTGTCTCCGGGTGTTTTGGCAGCTTCAGGGCGCTCGTGATCAGAAGAGGTCGTTTGTCAGTGTCAGTGTTGCGTCTTCTTTTTTGTCTCATCTCATCAACAGGTAATGATGCAAGATTATAAAACAGCTAGTGAATAATGAGCACATGTTTATAATGAGATCTTAATTGGGTCCCTGCTTTATTCAGCATGCTCTCAGTTCGCATCCAGGGGATTCAGACTGTGGCGCGTGAGCAGCTTGCATCATTAAGAGCATGAGAATCCCTCTTCCTGGCTTAGAATGAATACGATGCCTGACGGCTGCTCAACTCGTTTCTCTCCTCCCTCAATTCTACATCTTCTTTTACACATCTGGACGTGAACGCTCTCATAAGTTGACAGTAAATTAAATATATGTAAATAGCATAAACACCATGAATATCCCTCCATACGGCTACAAAACATCTGCAGGTTGAGTAAAGTAATGGCTTCAGACAACACACGTTGGATCCCTTCAGCGTTCTCATTAGAGTCAACAGTCGTTCATGTTTGTTTGGTTTGTGTTATACAAACAGAGTGTTCACGGCTTATTTAACATTGATCCACAGGAAGGAGAAGCTTGGAATAGTGATGCTAGAAGCTTAGTTATTACAAATATTTATAGGATGGATGGATTTTTCACTTTTTTGGCAGAATAAATGAAATTCATTATAATTTGTCCTCTGCGAATTGTGATGCAACTTTTGTGTGGTTTTGCAATTTGTATGTTATTTCACATGTTGCTAATGATTTCAGTCTCGATTAAATCCAGACCTGTTTCATTAAGGAGTCAATACCTTTTCTGTTGCACAAGAATGTATTGCTGCCAACGTCTTTAGGGTAAAATGCATCAAGTGAAAAAGCCTGTCAACTCTTAAAATCACAATTTGAACCTATTAAAAGTAAATTAAACACCACATAAAAGCCTAACTTGGAGTAATATGATCCCCTGGAATGTGTTTAGTCTTTCTCAAGACGTTGCTGGATTTGAGAAACAGAAAATGAGATGAAATCAGTCTTCACTACATGGATTGACCTGCTTTACTGTATAACATGATAACGCAGGCACACAAACAACACTTTGCGTCAGTCCGTGGTCAGTCCAGGTGTGCACCCAGGCTGCATCTCTACAGGTGTGTCCCCTGTGCTGGTCAAAGGTTTACAGCCTTGTGTGCTGCCCTTTTCTATTACCTCGTTCCCTTAGCTGCTGTTTGTCCTTCAAGCCGGTAGGAATGCGACTGTGGCTCTGCAGAGGCTTGTTTAAGGTGCTGGCCCTTGGGTGAATTGTAGCTCAGTGTTTCTAAGCCTTCTAAACCCAACTGAAAATACTGTTTGAGGATGTTCACTTGCTGACACACAGTGAACGAGAGGACAGAAACGCGTGAGCGGGTAAAGGCCACGTCTCCTTTCTATCACATGACATATCCATCACCACGAGGGGCATTGGGGCAAAGGGGACATTTGGCATAATCACAATCATTTCCTGGACCCAGAGTGGAGTCTGGCAGTCTGGGCCCATATAGATGGTGCAAACGCACAGTGAACACACTCACCCCACCCAGCGACCGGCAGACCTCTGATCCATCTGCGACAGCAGACGAACAATCTGCTCCTTCTTCTGGCCTTCCCTGTCCAGACATACTTTCTGTCTTAATCTGACCCCCCCCTCCCCAAATGAAGATAAAGGGGAACGGCAGAGCCTGATCTATCAGTCAACGTTGAAATATCTCAATGTCCCCAGCACAGATGGCTGGATAATGTCAACTTGAAGAGCTCTCTCTCGCTGCCTGCCCATTTCTTTTATCTACGTCCTCCAGACGTATTCCTGACAATACTCCAGAGCACTAATGATAAGACTGGAGTTTTAAAGTCAAGCATTAAAAAAGGGCCCGTGCCTGTTGGAATAAATGTTTACGGTACACATCACACAGAATAAACTGTAAAAGACATTTTTCTCTTATTTTGTGCTAGAGGCAAAGGTTAAAACCTTCAGGCTCTGCAAACCAAGCTGCACATTCAGCTTCACTTAAGTTGTTACCAGTGTTACAAATGCATCTGAAAGGAATCCTCATGCACTGTGTTCGTTTGGTGGTTTCAAAGCAGGCTGAACACACAGCGTCATGTATGTGTTTTGTAACATTTTTCTTGGATAGTGATTAAAGTTTAGACTTGAAATATTGGGTTTTAACACATTAATGAATATTAGTCTGTCATTCAGTCATTGCTTTCCTGCGTGTTAGTGCTTGGAAAACGTTGTAGATCGGCTCTGGCTTCAGTTTACTCAGAACAGCTACCTGCTGCCACTGGAACGTAGTTGATGACAGAACAAATGTGAACCAAAACAAAGAGTTGCACACAAAACCCAAACAAAGAGCTGAAGCTGAAAGCCTCCACAGCTCTGACGACAACCACAAAATCAGAGAGAAGGCCTGTGGATATGTATTTAATTTTGAGACTGGACATTATGTGTCACTTTTACTGTTTGTCACCATCTTAGCAGGCGAGAAAGGAGACAGGAGCCACATTTAGACAGAGTTCATGGAGCCTGGATTTGATTTGCTTGACCAAAGCTTGCTGGGCCAGAAGTGCACAATCAAATCCACATCACTGTATGATGTGATGGTTTCAATGAATGGTCCGTATCCTGCTTTACTTTGACTAAGCTGTACACTATGCTGTATTTCCACCGAGCAGAAAAGGTCAGAGCGTCTAGTCCTTGAATCACTGATATCAAACTATCCAGCACACTCACGTCTTATCATGAAAGCATTTCTGGGGTTGACTAAGCCTCTTCACAGAAGAAGAAAGGCACCCAGGCTATGCTTTGAAACTGCGATAACATGGGCTCCACATGTGTGTGTTGAAGAAGTGTGTACGTGTGTGTGCATTCACATTTTCACATCAAGCAAAATTAGACAAAAGGAACATTTGGCCTTTACAATCTGCGGAGTAAACGTTCCAAAATGTTTTTCTCATGCAGGCATCTTGAAAAGGAAACAGTTAAACACAAGATATTTATTTGTTCGGTTACAGATGTTAAACATCTGTAAAGTCACCTAAATAAACTCTACTAAAACATTAAGCAATTTGCCACACAGTGTCATTTCTCTTGATTACTGCTCCACTCAACATCAGATGCATTAGACAGTTCGAGCTGCACATTAAGTGAGTCCAGAGGGCAGGTTCTCCTCAGAACAGCCTGGAGAGAGTAAAAGATTCCTATTAAGGGCCTGATCATTCCATCAAGTCTTTGGTCAGAGTACGGGGACAAGCGAGACCTGATTTACACATCCTCCCACCAACCCCCTCCTCACTGTCTGACAGGAGCAGCTGCACCTCATGACAGATAGGCTGTGTCATCTCCGAAATTCCTGCAGTGCTGCCCTGCTCTCATTTCTGTCAACGCTCAATGTGACGTTCTAATTTTACCGAGGTTGGCACGTCTGCAGGCACTGAGCGTTCACACTCATGCGTACATGCACTGCTTGGGAACATGTGCCATTGGTGGAAAGTGCTGTAACGCACTGTAACTCTGTGGTATTACACCACCGCTACACGGACAAACAAACCAAAACGAGAATCAACAAATGAAATTCTACTTCTGAATTTTGGTTTGGTGCACAGCGTCAGAATCGGCGTCTTACTCTAAGTTGGGATTGACCGTGACAACATTCAGCATAACTCGATGCCAACTAGTTCACATCCTCCAAGGTCTTGTTAAGGCCATGCAATGAGCTGCACAGCCCTCTGGGTAATGGACTGGGGATGTGCTGTAAGGAAAATCAAACCCTGTTGCCATTCCAGGCAGAGCACAGCAGGCTATGCTCAGTATCAATGACAAAAGCAGACAGACAGCAAGCGCTGATGCATAAAACATGAGTCTGAGAAAGCTCAATTATTATTTTTAAGGAACTTGGAAGAACTTTCTGCAGGAGAATCTATAATCAGTCTCTAGTAAACCACAGAACAAGTCCACGTTCAGTGTAAAGTTACTGTCACTTAAGCTGCTGATGAAGTTTGCTACAATGTGACTCAAGGAATCTCTGTGAAAAATGTTTTGCTTATAATATTTAGTGAACGATAACTTTGCTAAGAAGCGTTAACACTAAGACAAACACCTTTAAACAAGCATGTAGTCAAACTACTGTGTAGTCCACAAAGACACGGCAGCTTTGTTTTGGTTGGAACCATATGGGACTCATTTAGGAAGGAACCTCTGGCATCAACCCCGGGGCCTGGTTTTGATGTTCTGATAGCCACGATACACATTTCAGCCAACACGGAACATGTCTAAGACAAATGTGTGGCTGTCACTGGAATATTATTAAGTGAAAATTCCAAACTTAAACTGTGCACACACCAGAATCCCTTTTATTTAATATTTCAACAGAAACGTAGGGAGTCAGTTTGCTACACGTGGTCTGTTTATTCTGTGCTGAGAGGATCTTTACTGCAAAAACAACTGTTTCTATAACGCTACAGTGAGCATTTTCTTCAGTTCAGCTTTAACGGGCAGAGTTGTGTCTACTTTCCTCTGCTGCTTGGATCAAATTAGCTGAGGGGCCTGTTTAGGGAGAACTTGTGCTACAGCAGAGCCGAGCCCTCGTTGAATGAGCCTCTTCTGCAGCTACGCTGAACATCAGGGTCTAGAAAGAGCCATTACTAAAAGAGTACGTTTATTTCAACATCTTTCACGCATACCTTCAAAAATCAGTCTCAGTAAGCAACAGAGAGAGACTCGTTTTGCCAAGCTGCTAATGTGTGTATGCGTCATGGTTCCGTTTTTTGACGAGACCCTTTTTTTTAACGAGGTTCTCAGGAAAAAAACAAAAGTGCTTTGTTGATTACAAGTCCCCAGAGCAGCCAAATTTAGTGGTTGACCAGTGCGACTCCCAGCAGACAAAAAACGCACAAAAACAAAATATACTTTATGAAGTGAATGACATTGCTGCACATTTCAGTGCTGTGCCTTTCTTTGACAATGCAAACGATTCAGCACGTTTTAACAGTCTGAGCAGCTATGAAAGCTTTACATGTGTGGGAAATTACAAGAAAAACAAAGCGTACACACACATGCATATAATAACAGGCAGACACTGTGGCACCAAAATAATAAATGTTGCACTATAACATAGCGGAACACGTCCAGGACGCCTGACAGTATCTGTACTGTCCTGCGTCTAGCGTATACAGTTTACCAGGGTCCACCTGCCTCTCTGCAGTCCCTTCAGCTTCGAAGGTCTGTAAGTCAGCAAATGGAGTCCTGGCAAATCACCAGCCCAGAGAACATAAACGCCAGCTAACAGGTATGTCCTCCCCAGATCATCACTGACCCACCACCAGACCTCATGCTCAATGATGTGACTGGCTAAGTAAAAGTTGTCCGTCCTGAAACTGGTAACTGCTCTGGTAACTCTGCTTGAGGCAGAATGTGCTGGTTGTAGTCAGTATGATTGAGTGTTTCTCAAACCAAAGTACCTGCATGAGAATTTGGGCTTTTTGATACGCCACAAGCAAAGCCTCTGCTGTGAATAGCAAAGAGACAGGCTGTAGCTTCTTCCTGTAGCTTCAGTCAACAGCAGCTGCAAACCCGCATGAAGCTGCCTCCGTGAGAGACCCGCTGCATGCATCCATCAGACGGACGCAGACGACTCGGGGATGCAGTGCAGGCTGCTGGCAGGTAAAGTTCCACATCCACTAGAGACACGGAGGATCGCTGGAGAATGTAGGATAGAGTCCAGCCTGGCTGAGGCCTGAGCTCATTAATCATTAGTCGACTGCTGTTTGGGGAGCAGGTAGCACACTGTGGGTTTCTGCAGCCTAAATAATGATATAAGGTTGGCAGCAGTGAAGAGCGGCTGCAGGACGGTGTATGTGTGACTGATAATAATCTACAGGGCCCAAATTCATCCTTCACCCTAATGAAAGAGGAAGTCATATCCAGACGGTAAAGCCCCTTGATTTGTGATATTGGGCCGTGTAAATAAAACCTGACCTGACATGTCACTGCAGTTAGTAGGATTCTGTGGTTCTTTTTGTCGGATTTGTAGACAATAAGTAAAAATGGAGCATTGCCAAGCTTATCCCTTAAGAGGATTTCAGTGTGTTTTTGCCGTCTTTTGCCCGTTTAGCTGTATCTGCTGCTCATTTGCCTTTAGGAGATGAGGATGATTGAAGAATTTGCAGCATGCATTATCCTTTCACATTTATATTCTCTAAGTCTGGGCCGAATACTTGAAGGGAAATGGGATACCATCGCTTCTGGTGGTGACAGCTGGTCAGAGTGTGTGTGTGTGTGTGTGTGTGTGTGTGTGTGTGTGTGTGTGTGTGTGTGTGCGCAGCTGCAGCCTGGCTGTATGATGGTAGGGGTCGAGAAGCAGATGGGGGCTTCAGGCTGCACTGCAATATGATATCCACTCTGAAATACCCACATGCCCTAAAATAATAAAATCTCTTTCTGTGTTCATATTTACGTAAGAACTCAAAAAAAAGACAGACTTTACAAGGCCCCGTTTTATGTAAATCTTTATGTTGTGTTTATATGTTCAATCAGACCGAGGAAAGATAACGGTTCAGTATTACTCCTACCATCGTATGGTACGAGTAACACTGAACCGTACATGTTGTACTAGCTCTACAGTCCACAACTGGAATCCAGCACTTTTCCAAAGACCTTACCTGTGCGTTTGAAGTGACACAAGAAGTTTGACCTGCCTACAACCAGGGTAACATTAATACGAATACTAAATGAAACCCACAAACAAAACATCCTCTAACAGCCAAATACAAAAATGTCTCAACAAAACATTATCCCCTTCATGAAAGGAGGATTTATTGAAGGGCTACTGGATTATACAGTCGCTCTAACCGCGTAATAAACTGCCTGCTGAGTGTGCAATCAAATTTGATCAATCATCACCTAACTCTCAGCAAAATCTAAAACTGAACAAAAGGATCCAATAAATGCTTCTTTTCCTTGTCGCGCTACAACCTCAGCATATAAATCCTCCTATATGTTACCTAAGGCCAGACATGAGTTACAGCAGCTATAATGTGGCGGCTGTTTCACTTTTATCACTTCAATTATAGTTAAAAACATGACGCCTGCGTAAGTGCCTGTTTGAATTTGCACTGGTCGAGGGGCGAGAAAGAGAAGAGGAGAACGCTGCCGCAAGAAAACGTACACTCCACATTGTGGAGTGAGGGTTTATGAAGAGCCAATCCCCCCAGCAGGAGATGTTTTATTAGTGGTGTTTAAATGGCCGGCTTGTTAAACATCAAGCGGCAGGCGGGCAGCCAGGCGGCTGTGGCCTCAGGATCCGCTGCTCTGCTACATCGCTGGCTATTTTCACCCTCTTCAGCGCTTTATTTGACATGCTAGTGTGTAGACAGGGTACTTTGGAGACACAATAATCACTTTTAACTTAAGCTGAAATACTAGATTCCCACCTGTGAGTGGGAGTAAAGACTCGGGTGGTCCTGGGTTATTTAGCATCTCCGTACCATCAGAGAGAGGACTCCAAAAAAGAGAGGGGAGAAAAAACTGTTCCTGATGCAAGGCTGACAAGCCGAGACATGGACACTCACTCACAGCCAACACGTTGTGTTGTTTTTAATGTAATATATAATGTGATTCCTTTACTTAAAGGTCATGGGAGCAAATGGAAAATCAAAGCTCCCTGGAGACGGGGATGCAGTCATGGAAAATATGGGATGTTAACTGTGTTCTTTGATGATGATGAGACACACGGATCATCGGGGAGTGAGAAAAACTCAGGCAATCACTTCTTGTTTCCATTTCAGTCCTTAGCATCGAGTTGTTGCAGATTGTTTCCCTGACTCCTCCTGAAACCAGCTCAAGTCTGTCAGGTTGGACTGGTCACGGAAAACAAGAGGATTTAGGACAGTGAAAGTCTGTTCGATTGTTCTCAGATTGTCACACGCACCGCGCCAGAAAAATCAAGGCTGGTTGTTTGAGACACTTCCTCCTAAACAGTAACAAGAGCAGATGCTGATTTATGATTATTCTGCAGTCACTTCTATTCACACCGACTGAATGTCAAAACCGCGCTGGTATAAAAAGGTGACGACAGATTGTAGAACGAAGATCATTCTGTCACAACTTGTACTACAGCATTTTCTAGTTTTGTGCTCGGTGCTGTCTGAGTGGCTGCTGTTTAGATGTCAGTGCAGCTTCTGGGGTGAATATGGGACAAAGGGTTGATTGTAATGTCTCCACTTACGATAAAGCCACAGATAAACAGCGTAATTCTTCAGTTTTTGATCCAAAGGTTGCTGCAACAACATCCCCGTCACTGAACTGGTTAATACATCCAGCTTGTCCCTGCTTGCTGGGTTATTCCGTCCCTTAACGTTTCCCTCTGACTCCGATGAAGCGTGGTTCTCCAGGCGGCCGGTGATTTATCTGGTGTCTAGGTTAAACAGTGTACACTACTGGCAGCCTCGGAGACAAGCTGCGCTCCAGACTACTGCAAATGTTAACACAACCTGACTTTAAAATCTGTCTTTGAGCTCAGCATCCTCAGAGCAAACGGGGACAGGGTGCAGGAGATGACTGGCTGCGTGGGGAGTCTTCCTGCAGACGGTTGTGCAAGACTGAAAACAGGCCATTTCTTTATTGTGATGCACCTTGAAGCTAATTAAAAGCATGTTGTCTGATTGAACAATTCAAACAACAGGATAACGGAACAAGCATTTAGTCCAACACGGTCAGAACAAGCTGAACAAATCCTCTGTTTGACGGTTTTCTCTGTAAGAGACGGGGCCTGAAAGCAAACGCTAGCAGCGCAGATAGAACTATTAATGATCCACTGGGGAGTGGTTGGAGTCCAGAGCATATTTCATGAGCCAGAAGAATGAGCGCTGAGGTTTCTGGTTTGGGGTCATCTGAAGAGTCAAGACCCAACATCCCCAGAGGAGTATCCACAGGAAGCTATCAGCAAGAGAGCAATTAGAAAGAGGCCCCGTTTTTAATTTGAAAGATAGCATTATCATTAGCATTAGAGTAAATATGTAACAAACATGTTTCAGTGCCCAACCGGGTTATGTGTTTAATTCCTTAACTGTGACTCTGATGTGAGCTCTTACTCTCAAAACTGAATGATGTGCGTTTACAGCAGCGAGGCTCCTGATCCAGCTGGTTGTTTACGTTCACGCGGGAGACCAAGCACCTTCGACCAGCATCAATTCAGGCAAGAGAGACACAGCCACCATGTGCGAATGTTCTCTTACTGTAAATATTTCCTTAGCTGTGCATTTGTCGACTGCCCTCCCTGCCAGCACTCGCTTTTTAGAAAGGTGTGGGCTCAGACAGATTTAAACAGCCATGCTTCACGGGCAGCGCTTCATCAGGGCCTGTTATGGATTAATGTGCTCGTCAAGGAGTAAGTGAGCCCTCAGCAAACCTGTTACTGTGCTGACTTACAGACAAATTAACGACAAGACTTCAAGAAGTGAACACAAAAGTTTAAAAGCAAATAGTTTTAGGACATTTTATAGAATTGAAGTTGTTTATACAGCAACATTCCTGATGATTAATCAGATCCAAGGTATGAAAATCAACTGAACATGTTTAGACACTCGCTGGCCACGTTATTAGATACATGTGCAGAGCCAACACATAACATTAAAACGACTTTTAACGTGACAGTGAAGCTCCACCCCCCACTGTGACCTCACTCATAAACATGTGTGACCAGTGAGCTGCTCAGTGAAATAGATTTTAAATGCCACACAGTTCATGGTCGGTTTAGGCACCATCAACTAACTAACTAACTACTGATCCTAACTAACCGAGGAAGACGTTGGCTGATGGGATTTGTTGAAACTCGTGCACCACCCTGGACGACTGAATGATCGTGTTCCTGTTTTACTGAACGTCACTGAAGCAGCCACGACCAACCTCAGCGCCACATGCTCTCTTTTCTGTCTCAACACAGTCTTTGCGCCACTTATCTTCTTACTGCTGCAGTGTGATAAAACATTTTTGCTCCACTCCAGAATGTCAAGTCTGACCATAACATACGTTCGGTTTAGAAGTTGATTTTTTTTAAATAAGTGATTGGTTTCTATGGCTATGCTGAAGGGGAAATATGATGTTGCTCCATTGGAATGTCTCCTCTGTGTCCTGCCAAATCTGAGCTGGAAACACTTAGTAGGGAACCTGTGTGTACGAGGAACCGCTAATAATTTGCTTAAGGGAACCCACATCTGGTCGGACGGCTGAGGCAGAGGTTAGAACTGTCGAAACTGGGCCACTGCTCGTTGCCAGTTGCAGGCTGAGAATGAGGCCTAATGTTAAACAAAAATCTTAACTACAGGAAATAGGCCTGTTATCATAATATAACCATTTGCCTTGGCTGGCAACCAGACGAAAATTGCTCCTTGTTTACTATTTTTTGAGCAGGGCCAAAAGTTTATGGACAGATAAATCACAAATCCTTTCGCAGAGCGACTGCAGTTGCTTGGCTGTTTATTTTGAGTTCTCTGTCCAAAAAGAGCAGCGTAAATATACAGGACAAGTGTGAATAAAGGCCAGTTTGTTTACACAGCGATGAGCTGTGTTTGAAGGCTTAGCTGGTAATCCAGACAGCTCCTGACAAGGGCAATCACTTCACTTTTCACCAGAAGCTGCTTTGAAGAGCAGAACAGTAACGACCTGGCTGCAACACAACCCCCAACCAACTCAAGCAACGTGAGGAAAGATGGACAGAACATCGCCTGCACCCTGAAACTGGCCACTGACTTCTTCCTCCTTTACAGCATCTACTTGTTGTATATGAATGACGAGGACAAGGGGAAAGAACAGATCAGAGAGAAAGAAGAGACGGAATTTCAACGCGCTGGGATCTTGGCGTCAGGGCTGAACGTCTGTGTGAGTTTCAGCCTCGAGGGTCTCACCTGTGCTCTACGAGCGCCAGTAAACCTCTGCTGATGAAGCGTTCCTTCCACTCGCTAAACCTTCCACATCCTTCACGCAATGAGTTAACTCAAAGCAACAGCATGGAAGAGTTTGACTGAACGTGAAAACTAGCTCTCGAGTCATATCAGACAATGGCTGCAAGACCCGGTGACCAGGAACCAGCCTCAAGGCAGTGGAGTGTTTTGGCAGCAGGGTGTAGTTTTCCAGCAGAAACAGGGTGAACCACATCCATATTAACTGCCACATATTTGGGGTTATTAAAGCCGGCGCTTAGTGGCCTGTGCTGGCACACAGATCTGCAGTTGTGTGTATGATCAAGTCTTAGGACAGCGCAGCGCCCTTGTTACTGCAGCAGACCCGCTGAGCGAGGCAGCTGGGAACACTTAAAACCGAAGCGAGCGAATACATTTTTCAAAAAGCACAGCAAAGGTCTTTTCATGTCGCTAATGTGTTTCGCTCATCTGTTGTGTTTAGCTGCCAATAGCAAGTTATTTTTATGAAGTTAAGGTAAAGCGTCTGGAAGCAGCACCACAGCTATAAAGCTCTGAGAGAATCCTGAGAGAGTCCTGTTGGCAGGCAACAGCTAAAATGACTCCTCATTCGGCCTTTTTAAACTTAAAACTGAGACTTTGTAGCTCGTGAAAAATGCACATTCTCCCTCCTGCAAATAAAAACAAGCTCATTTATTCGCAATAAAAATGCAAACTTCGCTCAGGGGCTTTAGTGCTGCCGCGCCGTTAGTTGGTCACAGGCGAGCTTCTGCAACTTTATAAAGATATGATTATTCTCCCCTTGTGTTAAATTTTAGAAAAAAACATTATAGCAAAACTAAAAGAAGTTGCAAAGGCAACCCAGCATCTGTCTCTCCGCGAACATTAGTCACCTGAATGAAAACTTTAAATATGTTTTGCGCAAAATGGTCACAACAGGTAATTGATGCTGTCCTCCACTAATCCTTTTTACTGTTGCATCTTTCGTCCTGCACCTGCAATGTTTTGTAACGTAGTGCGAAGCCATATAATCATCTCTGCACACCATCGCATAATTCCTCCTGCCATAGTTTAATGAATCAAAAATACCTTCGACTTCTCATAAAAACATAAAGATCCATCCCTCCTTTCTTTGCCACGCATGTGCTTGTCATCAGACACATCGCTGCCTGCGGCGCTTCTCTGTGCTCAAATGTGGGTGAATAGGTACAAAGGTTGTAGTTTAGGTGTAAATAGGCCTCATATTATTCTACACGGTGCTAAGACGGTCATGCACATTTAAAAGCAACACAAATCTTTAAGAATATATTAAGAAACAGTGGGAGCTGTGCAGTGTTAGGCATTCACTTACACCAACACACTGTGTACACAACTCCAGAGGGATATAATTAATGTCTCAGACCAACAAAAAACAGATGTAATTCTGTTCATAAAGAGGCCACCATGCAGCCTCTACCCATGTATTACTGGGAAACTATTTGCTCCAGGCAACGCTACATGCTTATTTCTTTTAACAAGGATTTGTAGGCTCACGACTTGCTCATATTTAGGAGGTGAAACACAAAGGAAAAAACTGGAGCAGTGATGAACAAAGGTGAGATCTGTGTACAGGTATGATGGGGAGGTTGGATCTGCATGTCTGAGTAAGGCCTGATGCACAGCAGCTGGGACGCTTAGGGTTTTCTGGGAGTGAGGAAATGAGTGTGTGGTGCGAGGTACGGGAGAGCACCACGCTTTGGCACACGCGTAAGGTCACTCACATCCCAGACGGCCACAAGCTCCAGCCAAACGCCAGTAACAGAAAAGCTCACACGAATGCACACATGGTCGTGTTCTCCCATCTTGGCTGCAGTATACGATGAGACCAGTAATACCAATATCAGCTTTTATTAAGTTTTCATTGACCTACATGAGATGAACTCCAGCAGAGTGAACACTGACCATTAGCATCTGCGCGCCAGCTTTCTGGCTTTTTGAATTCGGTCACTCTGACTAAGACGATGACTCACTTTCGAGCAGCCTAATGCAACAGGACAGTGTCTCTCTGAGGCCCTGACTTACAAAGGGAAATTTTACATGGGACAAATCAAAGGAACTGCATCATAATGAACTTCTAGACTCTAAATGATCAGCATCACACAGTCATGTACAGCTGTCATGTTCTGTTTTGTTTTTTTGCATTTAACAGCACATTCAAACCTTGTTTTGTTTTCAGGGTGGGACAGGTAAAGCAGCAAAGCAGAAGGTTTTTGTCCTAACCATCTGCGGGAACCTAAACCAGGGGGCTGGATCCAAATCTACAGACTCTTGTCAGAGTTCATTTCCCCCCAAGCCTCCTCGTCCCAATGAATTCCAGATGTGTTGCAGACAAAAGTGAATTTTCTGGGGAGGAGCGGTGCAGGCGGTTGGGAGGAGTTGCTCATTTTTTAACATTATGTATAATGTATTTACATATGTTACCTATCTAACAAGCTGTGTTCGTTATGTCGCAGGCAAGCAGTGGTTAAACCCAGTGAAATCATTTACATTTACAGTAAATGCAAATGCACAGTAATGAATACAGTTTCAACAGTTGTAACTGAGTCCACATACACATAAGGCTGCCAACACGACTCAGTTAACAACCGGCGCATGAGCTATTCCAAGTCTAATGAAGTCCTGACTTGCACATCTTTGGCACACAAGCCCAGAGTTCTGTGAACCCTCAAATTCAAATAGTAGGTCAGGAAAAACAAGCAGAGGAGGTGTTTCACATCTAGAGCCTGTGTGTGGTCTGCCTCGCTGGAACCAGAGGTAATGAAATCACGACTGCGAGAAATATATTGCTCTCTATTTTTAATAAATATCAAATCCTCCGTGCCTGAGGGTCAGAAGACAAGAGGAGTTCCTAGAGTTCCTCAAAACACAGTGGCAGCCCCATGCACTTAATACATGGCAACACTAAACAACAGAACTGAACTGTGCACTTGAACGTTACACACAGCACTTTAAAGAACGTTTAAGCATCTTTTGCTGAGCGCGGAAAAGGCTGATGTAATAAGCGCGTTGGCGTTTTAACGTGAACTTCCGTGACCCCTCATCAAATCCATTAAAGCCTCCCTCACAACCAACCTCTTAACCGATGGGACTTCTAGCTGCAAATCATGGTTTCACGCTCGCCACTCTGTTGACTGACTCATTCGACTGGGACTGCACACTCACTGTTTGCTTTCCTTCCTGGTAGCGGCACACGTCTGCTACCGCGCATGACATTGGCAGCAGATGTGTCGGGGCCCAGAAAAAATAAACTGGCCGACAATGATGCCGTCCACAGAAGCTAAATATTGACTTAGCGACCTGTAATCAGATTCACACACATGACAGAATGGAAATAAACAGCAGCGTTTGCCCGTATCGCCTCCGCCGACCCTCCCACCACAACACAGGAGCCCAGCTCACTGGGAAAAACCAGCGCCTGGAGCTCAGCGCTGGTAATGAGAGCTTGTCTGTGTCGCCAAGTGGTGGGAATAAGAAAATGGGACACGTATTATGATGTATAATTACTTGTGAGACACTCTTGCCTCCCGACAGCTCTAAAAATCAACATTTGGAGCGAAGCTTTGGTGGGGACTCCCAAACGGAAAAAAAGAGTCAGTAGAGGATCTGAAGCAAAGCACGACCTTTGAAGATGATGCAGCTGAGTTTGCAATTGTGCAGTGCAGCTACAGTATATGTCATCTCTATGTATTGTTCATAGCCATTGTAGCCTGTTTGAGAGATGATCTCTTCACATCTGTTTCTAAGATCAATGTTAAACCGAGCATCTGTTTATCTGCCGGTGTCGCAGAGAGAAAAAAAGCATTAGGCCTAGATTCTGTGAGCTCTATAAATTAAGACCTTCATGTGGTTGGAATCTGGAGATTAAACAATGTCTGTAAATCAGGCGCATCTGGGGTGCTATAAACCCGTCAGTCCATCTTTGGGCCCATCTCACTCGACGTCCCGTTCACCGGGACATGAAGAGCTCTCGGTGCAGAGAGGGGTCGCTTTAAAAGCAGATTAGCTCACGCAGCCGTATTGTTCATCAACTCTTGCTACGGATCAGCGTGTGCTTGGAAACAAATTGCCCATGAATTTCGTTACATAGATGCTTACATTTGGTTCCAAGGATTATTCTGGTTCACAACAAGGGTTTTATTCTCCACCGGTGTGCAAAAAGATTGATGTAGTGGTGACTCATACGGCTGCACGTTTCAAAATGAGACTGAAGAGAGTCGCACCGTATGGATTAGATTTCAGAAATGTGTTGACTGGGAGCTATGACACCTGGATGAACTAATTAGCACATATTCAGTGTTGTTCAAAGCCAGAGTCATGTTAATATTTGACTTTCACGCATAACTATTTCTCTCTGCGTTTCCTTTGCTTTTCTGCTGCAGATGATTATAAACCAAAGCATCTGTTCTTCATTCAGTCTTTGTTTTGTTTTCTGTGAATCGAACACGCTCAGCTTTAACGCTCAGCATCTTTGAGCACTTGCCAGAGGACCACACTAATGAGGGAAATGCAAACTTTTATGTTTTTCAGCTGCACGCTTTTGTAGCCTATATATACGTTTCTGACATCATCATTCTGTAAGTACTGTAAGAGGATGTTGAGGTCAGCAGCATTTTTCCTCTATAAAAAAGTGAGCTCAATAAAAGCCTTTAGTTAGACCATACCAAACTGCTGTGGCCATCGTCCAACCCAAGCTCCATTCTACATGTAAGTTCAATACGTCTCCTTTTGCCAAGTGCTACATAAAGTTTGCTCTTACAAATTCGAGCAACAATAACTGTAACTATGTTACGTTTTATGAATCCGTGTTTGTGCCAGCAGACGTGGATGCTGCGATGGCATGAACCGAACCTGCTTCACGGTTTAACGGCCGTGGGTCTATCACTTGGTACGTGCGTTCAACTGTGCATTCATCATGATAGTCAAGTCCAAGATCAATCCAGTAACATATAAATATATATAAACATCTGCTGTATTATTAGACGGTGTTACTAGATTGCAGCAGTTAGAATGTGGAAACAGATTTTACAGTGCTGCAGATGCTGCTTTTTCCACATACAAAGTAGATCATGAACCCGACTCTGGTGAAACAGCTTCAGTGCATTGCATTTTGGGTGTTTTGACTTTTTTATTGTTGCAAAGACTTTCTAAATGTTGCCTTTTATTTTGGTAGGAGACCGTAATTGTTGGATGCCTGGATAAACTGTCATCTTAGATCCTTTGCTTCCGCAGCCATCTGGCCCATTCACGATTTGGCCCATTAGTCCCGTGTCCATGCCTGCACATTTTTGGACTCACTACACAGGAGAAAAGATAACAGCTCAGATGACGCCAAAGGTAATGGCAGGAACTCCAACGACTGGCTGCCATTGGCTGCACAAACCAGACTGATAAGTTGGACAAAGTGCACATAGGAGGTGGGGGAGGAGATGTTATTCCAGGCCAGGCTAATTGCTGCTGATTGCCAGGCAGATTGGTGAGTCGCTGACCTATCGCGATGGCAACAGATTGATTAAAGCCTGGCCGGTCCTTTGACTGAGCCCTGCCCCCACCCCCACCCTAGATGACCCCATCAACGAAAAGGATCCGCAATCATGTTTCAAGAAAAAGGCCTCAATGAGTAATTCATAATATCATATTATATGCAGGTTTCTTTATGACATCATCTCCTGTCATAAATCTGTCTTTGTATATAGAAAGGAATCAACATTATCATTTCCAGGCAGTTAAACACAGAGGCGCTGGTCTTGGCCTTGATCAACTCATAACTGCTTAAATAAACTCTTGGGATGAAATATTTCACTAACTGCCAATAAGAAGAACGAAGCCTGTAGCTGTAACACTTCCTTTCATTTCAATATGAAGCCATGAGACCCAGTCGTATGGAAAGATTTTATCCTTGTCTGTAATAAAGGAAAAACCATAATGGCGTAAGAAAGCGACGACCTCGTCAGCTGCAAGACTTGACACCGACACTGACCAAATCAGGAGCAGGCTGCCGACGTGCCCAGCAACCTCCCACGGGCTGCGTGATGAGCAGAGGCAGCTGCTGGGAAGCACAGGTGAGGCACAGACGTCATAAACCCTCCTCGGATCGCTTCTTCTTCCAGTGAACTTGATGCCATCACAAAGGCAGTTGCAGCCTGTCCAGCTGTTTAAACTCAGTGCTGTGGACTCACACAGTGTCCGTATCAATTTAGATACAGACCCAAGACTCACGGGCATCTTTCTACTTCCCATATCATCTAATTCATTTCCTCTGGAGCTTTACTCGAATCAAACTCCTCACTTGCCGCTGGCAGAGGGAATAATGTGGTGAATGAAAGTTTACCGCTGCAGATTGCAGCCATTACAAAAAGCAACACGACTTTCAAACTCAATATTCAGCTTTTCACTGAGTTTCTTTCAAAAGGAACCTGGTGAAACACGCAGAATAAATGTAAAAGTATTGATCACTGCAGCTTTGACCACATAAGCTGAGCAGCGGTTACTGCGGTGCATGAAACCCAATCCTCTGTGTGGGAGCTTCCTGGACGTGAGCTCTAACTTGACTGGCAGGGAACACAAAGGCCCAATTATGCTTCTTTCTGATTCCACAGAAGGATTTCTGCTATAGAAAGTAAACGCATGGAGAAGTGGAGACAGATCAATGACCAAAGAAATAACAAAGAATTACATTTAAATGTCACATAAACAGCTTTGCGCTTCAACCGCGCTGATTTCTTTTATAGCGACGCCCCAGATTTACTGGACGCTTTCACAGTAAAGCTGCGCAGTTGTTGACTGAATAAATTCAATAAAGCTTCGAGCTGAGATTTGCATCGGAAGAATTTAAATCCACCCCGTTTCTGAGATACAATCACAGCTGGGGGACAGCAAACTGTTGTTTGTTCCTCCGTTTTCTCCAAGACACCAAGAAAATGCCAACAAGGATTCCATTGTCAAAGAGCAGACGTCCTTTGTGTGCCCTGCCACTGGGGCCTGTGTTTCCGTAGCCCCGTGCTCTCCACCCTCTAAATCATATAATATTCCTGAATTACAATGACATGTGCAGGATAGAGTTTCTCTTCTCTCAGACGTTCCTGTCAGAGCGTCTTAAAGTTTTGTCTTGGCGTGGAAACCCGAGCCGCTCCCCACAGGCGGCTCAGCACACCGACCGAAGACAGTCGGCAGGAATTTATTGGTTTGAAGACGTAAAACACTCAGGTCTGACAAAGGAGGAACAGTTGTGTTTGATTTTAAGAAGCTGGCATATTTTTAGTGCCAGCAGATTAAAAATATCCATGAGACTGAAAGTCTGGCTACTGTGCAAAGCAATATTTCTGCGTACGAATGTTTCTGGATTTAACCTGGCTAAAATTCCTGTACATTAATATTTGGCAGAAACGCAGGATTAGTTTTCTCTCCCCTCCTCCTACTTTCTCTCTCTCCTCCCCTCGTATTGGCTGTTGCAGACATGTCTGTGGTTCTGTGGGATTCTCCCATGTAAACAGGCTTTACTGCCAGCAGACTGAAAAAAAGCCCCTCAATTTGTCACTTCCAAGTCAGTTAGTGCTTTTGCGGCTTGCAAGGTGCTCGCAAAGGTACTTCAAGAGGAAACCTCAGGCAAAGCGAGGCCAGAGATGCAAGCGATGTGGTCGGCGGCTTGCGCTGCTGTGTAGGTGCCCTGAAAGTACAAACCACCAGAGCCGCCTCCAAGAGAAACAGACACAGCCGACGTGTGTTCGCGCTGCAGACCGAGCCTTCGCTCATTTACCCGCAGTGTAGCTGAACTGTGTAACTAGCAGGCTCATCATTCGGTAGCACAAGGACACAGAAGGTTAATTAATGCGCCAACAGAGACGTGAAACACACAGTGAGAAAACAGGAGCGTGTGCAACCAAGCTCACCCAAACCTATGGTGCCACTGGTCAGATCATCTACTTCTGCATCGTAACGAGTCAGCGTCGGAATGATGGTGCCTGAGGTTTCAGAAGTAACAGAGATGCTCAAACAGTAAAGTGAAGCATATTTGCAATATCCCTGTTACCGTTACAGCAAGAGACGAGCGTTTTGCTTGTCTATCTAGTGTCTGTTCACTACATAACAAAAATGTTTAGCTGGCAGCAGTTCAACAGCTCGAACAAATAAGAAACTCATTTCTATAAATAATGTGGACAAAATGTTAAATAATGATGAGTCTGCTGTTTATTCAAAATCCAATTAAACTTTCTGAATCCCTTCGGAACAGTTACGACACATCTGCTCGCTTCCTTTGCCTCTGAAGGCGAAAATAGCTTTTCGTCTACCTCAAATGTAAACGTGATATTAGCAGCATATTGGATGAAAAGATTAAAAAGGCAGAGGAAAGGGAGGTTTGGTAGGAGATTCACATCAGAAATGGAAATACAGACGTTTTCCTGACTGAGAACCAGAAAATGGAAGCAGCTATAATATAATAATAAATCAACTCTAACTGTGCCTGATGAACCTACAGGAAAATGTCACACAATCATGCTTTTTACCATTTTTCAGTAATGATAATCTACTATGTTCATGGAGGAGCTCGCAGTTGTTAGGCTGGAAAAAATGCATTTAAAACAGTTACCTTGGAAACTGGGTCTATCTCTTTAAATGTTCTTACATTTTATCAGCAATAACTGTTGAATGATCATCTGCAGCTCTAAACTACTTAAAAATCATTTGCATTATCAGAACTGATCCTTCGACAGCTTCTGTCTGATTCTCTGATTTATGTCAAGACCAAAAAAGCTGCTATATAGGTTGATGTGAAGGGTTCAAATCAAATCACTGTGTGACAGAACCACCAGGGTTTGAGATGCAGAGCTGATGAATTTAAGACGCGCAGCGAGAGCGTTCAGCTGTGGGACAGCTTAGCATCTCAAGTGTCCGTGGTTTTGTCTGTCAGTTCAGAACTAAACGCTCATTTGTACATATTTTCATAGATGTATGCCGTCCGTGCACGTACACACACACACACACACACACACAGGCAGATGTGCACAGTTGCCCCCACACACTCTCTCACACACTTGTTGTCTTTCCACAACTCATGTTTGCCAGATGCACAAAGAAACAGATGAGAGAGCGGTGAAGGCAGAGAGAAGGAGGAAGAGTCAGTCGGAGTCAAAGGAGAAGGTGACATACAGTATGCGGGAGGAGGGTGGGGTGTGAATGAAGGAGGAGAGGGGTCGAGGGGTCAAGGGGTCACAGGGGGGTAAAGGGAAGAAGACAGGTGGGGGGGCTCCAACCACAGGCACACGGCTTCACTGTCACACGTTCGCCATTTGCTCTACCGTACCTACCCTGCATTCACCTTGCAGCTACGTCCAAAAGCATTTCCCACTTCACATGTTTCCACACAAGGTCAAACCAGAACACAGGAAAATGCCCAAGGAGCCAGCTAGAGCTACAGTATCTGGAGAATACCAAACATGGCCGACAAAATGAAGACACAGCTGTGCTCGTCTGAGAGCCCCCAGCCTCTGAGGAGCACAGAGTTATGAGGCCGCTTACACACGACTGTGTTTGCTTAGTCTCTGACACGGAAAGACAACCAACAAGAGATGGGAAGAGAGAGAAGAGCGCGAGGAAGGAGAAGGAAAAAAGGAAGAAGAGGGGCGAGACGGGAGTGGGTGGGTGAGCCGCTGATGGAACAGCAGGGAGATCAAAGTTAGCACAAAGAAAGTAACACCAGGAAGATATGGAAAGAGCGTTGCTGAAGCTGGAAAGCTCCAACACCCCGCAGGCCCCTCGGCACATGATCCGCCTGGACGGCTTCCATCACAGGACAGACGCAAACATCAGCTGAATCTATTATTTCTAATCTGTGGGCTTTTTTTGGCCATGAGTGCAAAACTTCTCAGTACAGTACAAAACTTTTTAAGTGTAGCTGCCTTTCACAGACCTCACGCTATATATTATTCGGTGTTATTTCAATGGGTGTGACTCACTTGTAGACAAAACGGTTAAAAATGTGCTTCAATACCCACATTTTATGATATATTTTACAGGTTTTGCTATTCTGTCCTGTAATGAGAATCCAAACTTGGATTGTGCCTGAGAACTCTCGGATTCAAGGCGTCTGTTCTGCTCATTCACAGACACAATTCACTTACTACTTGTGACCTTGTGCCACAGTAAGCGAGAATATTTTAAATGTCCCTTCTCCTAAAAAAAGTATTTATGTCTCAGACACAAACACGTGTATGACGTGAGATGGTGGGAATTCTGTGCGTGAAGAAACGCCAGCCACACACAGATGTACCCAGAAGGTGTCAGTCGTCCTCCTGGTTGGTGGCCCAGCGATGTCAGTCTCTAGGAACACGCACACGCTCACAGCTGGCCAAGCAAACCCTGCATCAGCCAAGGCAAAGAAAATGCATTTGAAGACAGGGCTTCTCTTTGAAGTCGCTGGGTCTGTGAGCCAGTGTCACCGTGAGCGGAGGAAGATTTACGACCTCTCTGCTCACTTCTGCTTTCCCACAGCTGGCGTAACACTCTGTGCTTGTGACGGTGCAGACAGACAACTGATGGAGGCCAGGCAACCAAAAAAACAACCTTTGCACAGCTTTACATTGTGCCAAACATTATACAGTTATTAGTAAATTAAGTTTAGTTTGTACCTGCTCGTGTTAAGTTAATTCATTTACTGCTGCGGTTAATTTAATCTTACAACTTAAAATTGTGATGGTTGATGACGGGGAGACTCAGGTTCCAGGGTGAAGCAGGCAAATCCCAACCAAGCGGTGAACTAGCTCCCCCTGCTGGACACAGACGGCTACTCGCTATTTGATGCATGTTTCTACGTTCTTTTATTGTAATTCTGTTTATTTTATTCATACCGGTTAAGATACAGAGCTGCAGAGTGAAGACTGATATTATTTATTACTAATAATATTTGAAAAATGTCAATAAATGATTAATAGACAGTACAACAACAAAGAAACAGAATCAAACAAAGCAATTAAAAGCTGGAACGATGTGATGTGACGCGTCTGACTGGACACATTTTGGATAAGTGGTTGGACAAAAGACATAAAGTGAAGAAGGGACAATAACAGCGGAAATGGTTCACATCACAGAGCTACATCTCATCCTTGACATCCTCTTGAATACGTTCTTCTATAGTTAATGTCTTGAAATGTCAAAATCAACAAGTTGCCAGTTCCTTCCACAAGATAGACATTTATTTTTAGCAACCTGGAAGAATTAAGTTGAAAACTGTTGCTGGTTGACAGCTCAGTTACTCACATCTCTGCGGCTCCACTGCAGTACAACGCTCCCACGAATTCATTCATTCATTAAACTCATTCTCACAGTGGGTTGTACATGAACAGCTGGTTTCTTAATGCCTCCGTCTCATTGCATTCGGTCTAAATTATTGCCACAATCGAGCTGCACTTAAAGGTCATTATTTGCGTTAGAGCTCAGCCAGGTTGAAAGTAGAGCACTTGCCGTACATGGCCGGGGGGGACCTGCAGCCTCAGCCTGTAGAAATAATGCCACCATTAGGAGACGTAATGGGCCTGCTCCTTCTCGACTCCCTGACGGGGGAATGACTGCCCTGCTGCGAGCAGAACAGAACAGCAGTCACTCCTTTCCTAAAAACAAAACAAAATCGAAAGCAAACTTCTCAGCTCTGTGACCTTGTGATGCCTTGATAATCACAATCAACGCTGCTTTTTACATGTTTTTTATAGAGTGTGTGGATTATTATCAGACAGGTGTAGATGCAACGTTGCTGTAGTTTACATGTCTGTAAGCATTTGTTTATCCAGAAGCTGTTGAACTGCTGCTTGGGAAACAAACAAAAAATCTGAAGAAGACATTTTTAATTGTCTGCCCTTGACCTTTTTGTGAATATGCATCTTTATATGAGGAAATGTAAGTGCACCTGTTGAAAGCCTGTTGCTTTTAAATGTTTGTGAGTCATCTGCTGAAGTATTTTCACATTTTTGTTTTCTATTTTGTCCAAACCCTTGGTTTGATCCGCAGTGGCTGTGAAGTGAAGCTTTCTTTGCTTTGGCACAGCAGCAGCCTGTGAGCAGTAGCTCAGGGTTAGACGAGTCATGGAACCTCCTGCCAACGCTCTCTACACCTGTCGCTCTGGACTATATATATAAATAAAACACAGAATAACATGGAAATCCCACATCCTGTGAAAATTGGAGGTCAGTTTTTACACAAAAACACAAACAAACAAAGTCAAAGAAAAACTGGGGTCTCACGATTGCTACGTATGTAACGATGAAATTACAAGGTCACATTATAGTTTATATAGCTGTAAAAACATAATTATGTGCTGTGGCTTCAAGAACACTGCGGCTTTCAAAATTAGGTCTCCTAGTAAAGCTAAATACCTTTCTGTTAATTTGTTCCCTTTTCAAAAGCCTTTGATTCGGCCACTGCGGTGGGATAAACGTTTATAAATCACGGGGTTAGCAACCGAGACACTTTGTGCAAGCACACAAGCGTGTCGGGCCAGAATGAATATGGTTTTCATTTGCAGCAGGCCAACGCTCCAGCCAACGCTAATCGCCAAGGAAAGCTTGTGAAAACCATGATGGACTTTGCAGACATGGTTTTTTAGCTTGGGGTTTCATCATAAAGCCATTTAAGCTTTTATGTAATTTGGTTAAATATACTGAATCCTTTTTATCTGTTTGACCCACTGTCCTAGTTGGAAAATATGAAATAGAAAGGGGAGGTTTGCAGTGTGCCTACAAGAATAAGACAGAAGAGCCGGGCTGATGCCACCTGATAGAAAAGACATAAGGTGTCTGAGAGCTGTGATTTCCTAAGTGAGTTCTGCTGGAGGCAGAACGAGAGAACCCTCAGCTTCCAGTTCTGACACTGCACAAGCTGGTTTCCACTGTTTTACCTAAAAGAAATGATCAGATGTCAGGCTGGTGGTGATGGTTCAAACTCAGGAGTCGCTCAGTCCATACTGCTGTGATTAAGCCACTTTCCAGGTTTGTCCCTCAGACCAAAAGCAAACACCCAAACATATTAACTAAAAAAGTACACATTAGGTCAACACGAGGTTCTGCACCATATATCTTCTCCTCTAGCAGCATTTATTAAAAACAAGAGACGATCACTATCAGCTGTTGTTGGCGTTTCTCACCTCTCCACCAAGGAACCTACATGTGTTCCCCTTCCATCAGAATGTATAGGTAACCATCTGTCAGAGAGCTGACCTCAAGCAACTCCGAGCTGCATCCACAGCCTCCAGCCACAGAGTCAAGACAGAAACCTGAGGCATAACAATACGTCCAAACTGTCGACAAGCTACCCACTGATAAAATCCTACTTAAATGCTGCTTGTGTGAAAGTAGAATAAAGTTTGGAAAGGTACAGTTGCCATGGCAACGCGACTCTGCACCTGAGGAACTCAGATCGTGATGGGAAGGTGTCAGAGGGGAACTGGATGTATCCGTTGGTGGCCCTGATCCTTTTAAATAAACAGAATTAGTCCAGTGTGTATAACTCCACTGCTTGTGGTGGTTGTTTATTTTATACCCTTAGTGAAGGGGGTGCGTTTGAGGCCTGTGAGGAGTCCATTAAGAAGCTGGAGGCCTTTTCCAAACACATTTGTGATTTTGTTCATTAAGGTCAGTTTTCTGGAAAATTGGCGCTGGTTTTAAACTATAAAGGAAAAATGCATTTTAATGTGTTGAAGTTCGGAAGTGTTTTCCAGTTTGTTATTTCCCCCCAAGGGCGTGAGCTCACACTCTCTCCATCAATCATAGGAGTAACACAAGTCCTCCAACGTGATTACAAATACTTGCCTGTTTGGAACTGAGGCGGTGGCCGAGGTCGGGGTTGCAACCAGCTGTGCAAACACAATCTAGATGATTTATGAACCCACCTGTGAGCTGCTGATGGTCCAAAATGACATTAGAGTCACTGCAGCTCTGGAACCCAACTGCAGCACAGTTACAGTAGGTGGTCTGACAATTAAATCACACATTACATCCTTACATCACACTCAGTGTTGATGTCTGTTGTGACATCCTGGATGAGTCGTGGGACGGTGGTAGCTTCTCATCTCTATGTTTAGGATGTGGAAACGGGGCGGATACTTTCCTCACAAGCCTACTTAGACAAACTCACACTGTAACGGCTGCCACTGTCAGTCTCGCTGTGTGTAGGGAAATGTTGGTTACATAACAGCCCACTAGATGTCAGCATGGAGATAATAATACCGTTAATTGTACAGATGAGCAGCCCAGAGTATTTAAGATCAAAATAAATCCACATTTATTACAAATTTGTGATGTAAAACACACATTAAATCCCATTTATGTAGTGTCTTTTACATTAGCTGTGCAGTTCTGGCGTTTAGATGCTGCACTTTAAATTATGATTAATGCTAATCATGGCTCTGCTCTCTAATCAGTGATAAACAATAGAACCTACTTTACATTTCATCAGCAGTAGCTATAGGCACAAAAAGCAGGGGCAGCTCCTGTGATTGTCTCATTTTGTACACAAATTAAACGGAATCACCTCCAGTTTACGTTACAAAAACCCAAACCTCTGCGTTAATAAAAAAGAGATTAAAAAAATACAATAAAAACATATGTCTAAAGAAAGTTTTGATCCCATACATGACTAAACCACTTCAGAAAATACAGTCCCATGTTTGGGAGCCTGTTGGCTGGTTGAATACAAGCTCAGAAAGCCTGACACCTTGAATTGCGTTTCATCCCTCCCCATAAAAACAAATAAATTTGCAAGTCCGTGTCCAAAATATGCTGGATAACACGCTGAACCTAGTTCATGCATAAAAAAGAACGAATGATTTTCATCATACTATCAATTACCGAGGAAATGCCTAGAGTGATGGCATCTGATCCTCAATTAGAGTCCACCAACACCACCCAGCGTGGAGTGTTATAATAAAATGAGAGTCTTCTTTTTCGTGTTGGACTGTACGTACGGTTTCTCCAACGCTGAGCTTTCAGGAGGTGGAGCTCTCTGCATCACTCGCGTGGACCCTTTTGTGTTTATGGAGTTTAGACCAGTTGGAGAACCGCTCCCCACAGGTGCCACACGTGTACGGCTTCTCCCCGGTGTGGAGCCTCGTGTGGGTTTTCAGGTCTGTTCTGTGCCCAAACGCCTTGTCACACACGCTGCACTTGTACGGCTTTTCACCCGTGTGTATTCTGGTGTGTCTTTTCAACGTCGTCCTAGTGGCGAACCTCTTCTTGCAGTAGGAACACTTGAAGGGCTTCTCCCCCGTATGAACGCGCTGGTGGTTCTTAAAGGACGAGGAGTCGGCGAACTCCTTCCCGCAGTCGCTGCACGTGTACGGCTTCTCGCCCGTGTGAATTCTCATGTGCTTCTTCATATTCACGCACGAGCTGAAGCTTTTGTCACAGGTGGGGCACGTGTACGGCTTTTCCCCCGTGTGCACCCTGAGGTGGAGGTCGAGATTGTAGCGCCGGTTGAAGCCGTTCCCGCAAACGTCGCACTTGAAAGGCTTCTCCACTGAGTGAATTACCAAGTGCTTGTTCAAATCCCAGCTTTCCCTGAACATTTTGCCACAGGTGTTGCATTTGAATGTCTTTGCAACGGTGTGCGACTTCATGTGAAATTTGTAGTTTTTGAAATTAGTCATAACTTTCCCGCAGCGGTCGCACTTGTAAGGGTTTTCATTATCCCCCGTGCTGCCATCTGTGTTTGATGCCGTTCCCTCTGCGCTTGTGGTGGGTGGTGTTTTCCCATCCTTGCGTCTCTTGCGTGTCGTTGGATCCGGATTTTCATTTACTGGCTCCGCCTCATCTTCTTGTCTCTTACGTGTCGTTGTCCCTTTAGTTCTTGTAGACATGGTTCTGTCGCTACGTAGCTTGGTTGGTGTCGGTTTTGTGCTTGTAGCTCTTCTTTTCTCCTTGGGTTTCTTACTCGGTGTTTCTTCAGTGTTTCCCATAGAAGCTGTTGTCTCATCATTATCTTTACTTGCTGGCTCTTTGATTCTTCTGGTTGATGTTGTGGCATCTCTGTATTTCTTAGCAGAGGTTGGCTCCGGCCTTGTACTTGATGTGGTGTTAGCACTAGTATGTGGTGTTGTCTTTGTGCTTCTTCTTGATGCTGTTGGCTCATTGTTACGCTTCACACGTCCTGTTGGTTTGGTACTTGAAGTAGTTTTGCCATCACTGGGTTTCCTCTGTGCTCTGGGTTGTTTTAGATCCTTGTCTTGATTTGCCTGCATATCTTCACTCAATGTGTTTCCGTCAGTAGGTTTCTTATTTGCTGATGCGGTCTGTTTATGGCTTCCCTTGCTTGGCGTTACCTTGGTACTTTTAGTCACTGTTGCGCTTCCATCGCTGGATTTTTTACTCTGTGTTGACTGTGGGTCACCAGGTGAGGCACTCACCCCATCACTGGTTTTCTTTGTTGCCGTCAGCTCAGTATTAACAGTGTTCCTCTTGTTGGGTCTCGTATTCGCTGTCGGAACATCTTGGCTTTTCTTATTTGGAGTTGTCTCACTCTGTTCCTCTGATGTGAGGTTCTGGACCCTGGTTCTACCAACCTGTATTGGATGGGTGCTTCCACCTGATGCCGTGTTCTCATCATTACGAGTGCCTTTACCTGCTGTCGTGGCCTCGTTAGATTTGGCGTTTGGTAGTGTCTCACCTTGTGCAGGTGGGGTTAGTCTTCCATCTTGGCTTTCCTCATTTGAGGTTTGCTCAGGGTGTTCATTTGTTGGCGGTATGTTAACATTAGGCTTCTCTTGTGGGCTCAGCTCAGTGCCTCTAGCTGATGCTGTCTTGTCTTCACGTTGCTGTTCGGGGCTTTTAGCAGATTCTGCGTTTTCACCATCGGGTATCTTATGAGGTGTCGGGTCAGTACTTGTGCATAATGTCTCAGTCGCATTTGAATATCCCTCTCTTTGTGCTGGCTCACTAACTTCATTTGATGTTGTGTTGTCATTGCATGCCACATGAGATGTTGTTTTAGTACTTGTGTTCTCATTATGTTGTGTCTTGTCAGCACTTGTAGCCAAGCTTGTGTTTTCATTTCTATTTGGTGTGGGCTCACTACCTGCAGTTGATGTAGGGGGCACACTGTCACATGTCTCAGCTGGTGGCAGCACCGCGCTCCCAGTAGACGTTGTCCTCCCATTATTGATTAAATTGTCTGATGTTTGCACAGTTGTTGTAGTGGCTCTTCTACTTTTTGTACTTGATGTAGATTCATTATTTGATGCTGTATTTCCATAGGTTATAAGATCTTGGCTTTCAGATGCAAGAGGGCTGTGACATTGGGGCTGCTGGTCACTGTGTGGTGCTGATCCTGCAGTAGTTTCCCTGTCAGACTCAGGTGATATATCCTTGTTAGAAGGACCTTTATTTGCGGCACTCAAAGTCTTGTCAGAGCGTGAAGGCTGGCGTTGGGCACTGTGGACATTTCCGTCACAAGCTGCAGTGGAGTGTTGTGCAGGCTGGACCCGATGCTGACTAACTGTCATTTCCTCATCTTCCTGTTTAACGCGTGGAAGATCTGACGGGACCGAACTGATGCTTGTCTTCTGGTTAGAGCACTGCTGCTCTCTGAAGAGAACCTCCTCATTATTTACAGGGTTCTGAGTGAGACCTAAATGGAGCGACAGGGTTCAAATGTTACATAGATCCAGATGACCTTCTAATAAAAACCTTGCTGTTTATTTACTTACTTGACCTACTAGATGTAAATGACCTATTACTTAATAAGTCAGTTTTAATAGTAAAAAAACATTTTCAGACTACAGAAAAGTTTCAGTTTGAATTGTCTGGCAGTATTTTCGTATATTTCAAAACGTGTCTAAGTAACTGAATGGCAAAATAGTGCAAAGTAAGTGGACGAAGGGATAACCTGTAACAGAAGACACTGCTCTGCTGAGAGGCAGAAAAAAGCAGACTTCTTTAGTTTACTGGGTGATCTTGAAATGAATTGAGATGTTTCACCCGATCAAACAAACATCCAAGTGAACAGCACACAAACACACACTGGTGCATTTGCTTATCAAATAAAAAAGTATGCCACTTATTTTACTATGAAAATACCTGCTGCTATCTTCATGAACTAGTGGTTTTAGCTCCAGACAAGTGGCAACAGTTAGTAGTAAAGGAGTAAAGGTATAAGTAAGAGCACAACAGAAACACTGAAGCTCTGGGATTCAGGTACTTCCGGTCCTGTTCCACTGTCACGTCGACCCACGTGTAGTGTGAATAGGAACATTTGATGGAAGGCAGACATACACAAGGTACGATGGGGAGACTTGTCTTTTAACGGTGAACATCTGCGCCTGCTCAGTTCTGTCACTGGTCTGCATGAAAGGCTCCGATGCTACTTATACGAACATAAAAGTATTTTGTAAGGGGGTGATTTTTCTGTGACCAACCTTCCCGATGTGACTTTGTCTCAGGCGTCAAAACTGACTCGAACAGTCTGCGTTGACGCGCGAGTTCTGTCTCGTAGTCGTCCAGTCGCTTCTCAAAGGCTCCCAGAATCTCCTGCGCAGCCGCAGTCAGCCGATCGCAGACAAACTGTCGCATACTCTGGACCGAACACATCTCTAAACTCCCGCAGAGACGCCCCGCTGTCGTTACAACTTCATCAAACTCTCGGACCACGCAACAAAACTTGCGTTGTTAGCTTTCTGTTTACTTCCGCGTTGGGCGACATGAGCGGCTCCTTCCTGTAGCGCCCCCTAGAGTTTCGGAGTGCGCAGGCTCGGGAGTGAAGGCCTGGAAGGTCAAAGGTCAGGAGGGGAATTATGCAACGTCCGTCCTCTCCACGATGCGATCACAGTAAAACTACAAAGTACCGAACCAATCATCAGACCGGTTTGCAGCAATGGTTTGAACTGTTTGACGAATATACAACCGTGGCCATGTGAACTTTTACTGGACTTAGCCATTTATTATTTCATATGTACACACATGTATTGCACAGGTTACAGATCATAAGAGCACATACTGTAATCTATACAAACAAAGTCCTGGCTTTGATCAAGCAAAAATAATAATTAAAAAAAAAAAAAATCATGTACTTGTGAGGAATACATGTTTTGTGCGTGGTTGGGTTTTTGTGCGTTTGTGAAGCTCTAGAGAGAGTCGCCCCCTTTTCATTTACATACAAAGATAAATACACTTTTTAGCTTTTACAAACTGAAGCAGTTCCCACTTTTGCGTACTAAAGGTAGAGAATGCCACATGATGCACTGTTTAACAGTCATCCAACAGCTGATTGTGGCCTGCCCATGGCTGTGAAGCTTGGTGTGTAGCCTTAAATTTTAAAACAGACACCTCATTAATCATACTTCACCTGCTTAGACTTCATCTAGTCGCAGGTTAAGTCAGAATATTATTGGGCCATGCCATATAATTTCCTTTAGCATACTAATCACGGCAAGACTCGACTTCACTGCTTAAAATAAAGTGTGTATGTGTAAAATGATGGCCAATATCTAGATAAAAAAAAAAAACACCCTGTTTTGAGGTCCATAAGCTTTTAGATGCAGAACCTAGAATTTTAAAAAGCAGCGGTCAACGTCACAGATTTTTGAACCTAAAATATTTCTGTTGAGAATGTTCAGTCTACTCATATTGTATTAAAATCTTCCTCCAAATATGACCGTGCATACTTGGACTTTGGAGTGTGAGTGTGTATGCAAGTGGAGGAAGAAGCAGTGCTAGAAACTGAGTCACATCGACATCTCATAGATTTCCCCATATCAGACTTCCTCGTCAACAGTCTTCTCAGTCTTAATGAAAGGGACAAGGACCGGATGACAGCAGGAGGATGTTCATATGTTGAAGCTCTCACCACAGCCACATGTGCCCTTGATGTTGGGATTATTAAAAACAAATTCACTGGAAAGCTTTGACTCCACAAAGTCCATCTCAGTTCCCAGAAGGGTGAGCTGAGCCTTCTTCTCTATGAACACCCTCACACCTGCAAAAGTTTTACAGTACAGCCATCAGTACGTACAAGTTTTAGGACATCCAGTCCAACCTTACATTACAATAAGGTTAGCACTGTTTTGTTAAAAATTCAGACTGTTGTGCAAATATGAGAAACAACTAAGCATCATCAAGATAGTGCATCAGTATGTGCAGCGAATCATTGCCTTTCTTCACAGCCTGCACATACAAATTTGAAATTAAGATGTAATTTACCATCCTGCAGCACTTCCTCATCAGATTTATCTTTCTCCTTGGTGTAGTCCAGTGTGTACGTCAGCCCATTACAGCCACGTGTTCTCACTCCCACTTTCAAACCAATCTGAAAGAAAATCAAAGAGCATGTTTGTTTTATTTTGCTATAACATGCAGCAAACAGGCACATGTTCTGGGAGATCGAATGTATATCCTAAAAGAAAATATACTTTTTTGTTTTACTATTAAATTAGCTTAACCACTATAGAACAAAGAAACAGTCAATCAATATAAAGTCTCCAAGAAAAACAACTTTGCCCTTACAAAGGGTAGAGTAGTGGCAGTGTTGGTTGATGAGATTATGTTTCAATTACTCACATATTCCGTCTTGTCCTGCAACAATAATCTGATCTTGTTCACAGCTGCTGGAGTCTTAGGACAAAATGAAATGTTAGCACTCACATTAACAGCATAAATTACACGACAAAGGATAACCGTTGTTCTACATTTCTGTGGATGTTTTGATATCTCACCCCCCTCAAACAATAAAAACATTGCTGCTGGGGTAACAGTAAGTGGTCTGACAATGTGCACCTACAGCATAATAAACAACATCCATCCCTACTGCTCCTGCTGTAACTGAGTAAATGTAAATGCAATAGAGACCCTTTGGAATAATTTGGGAGACTAAGGCATGCTGCCTTAATCACCTGCTAATCCCGTGAAAGTGTTATGCTCGTCCTTAGCTGCTGATACCAAATGTACCGTACAACTAAACCGTGTCACAGCCTGGAGTTGTTTTACAACTGTACTGTCATCATATTCTAAACTGGTGATGTCCAAATCTTCTTGTTGATTACATAGTTAAAATAATACTCAATTATATGTGACATACTACTGTACAATTTGATAAAAATAACTCGTTACTGGTCCTTGTCCACAGAAGACAAAGAAAGTAACAGCAGCCTCAGTGTCGGAGTCGTCAAACTGTTTCAGTTTTACTTCAGCACATTATCTTTATCAGCTTAGACCAACACACAAACATTATCTTTCTCTGCAGAGTTTGCAGAGCCTGTCAAACTCATGATTATCCCACCCACTAAAATGACTCTACTGTAACAGCTTTCTAGCTAAATACAATGTACAAATACTTAAAAAATAGATGTGTCCTAATCACAAAATGTAAAAATAAGATTAGTAATATTAGTATCTAATCCTTAGACGTAAAGCTGGAAATTTGTGTTTTTTTCTAAAACCTGAATATATGTAGCTGAACAAAAAGCCACTATTATATATAAATCGACAGATATTTTCTGATTGTGTCCCGTCTGAGGAGACGTGATACTGATTTGTTGTCATGTATCAATTTCATCTGAATGTTTGTGGCGTTTGGACTTTTTCCAAAGTCGTTACATCATGAAGTCGAGAGTCTTTGATGATGTGTCGAGAAACTACATTTTAAACAAAACAGGTGATTAAATAAATGAAGTGTCGTGTAAGTTAGTCACGCCGGGCTTTGTGTGTATGTGTGTACTAGCAAACAGACAGACAGTCGAGTTTAATGAACCCAACAGCCGATGACCCGTCGACCTACCAAGCAACAGATTAGCCGAACATTGGAAAAACTAAATAAACTATTTCCCTGAGCAATTCCGATTTACAGCCAAACTAGCGTGAACCGACACGATGTACAGTATACAACGCCATTAACATAAACTCAACAAAAGTAAACTGATTGTTACGGGCTTATTCAAACACTTAGCTAACTTAGCTAACGATCAGTAGCTGGCATGAACGTCTCACCTAAATGGTGAAATACATGACAGGTAGCACGTGTAGCGCATTTCTTCAGAATCTAGGTTCGTAACTTACAAGTGTCAGTGCGGCTCTTGCAGGCAGGATCTTCCGTTTGCTGACCGCTCGGACGGTCGCTCGCACCAAGGAGGCAGACATGTTTCTACAGTTAAAATGACAACAACGAAGTGCGCAAGCGTGTCAAAAATCAAACCGCCCTAAACCAGTAGCTCCTCCAATGATTGGTTAATCCCATAACGGTCATCTGTACCATCCAATGATTCAGCGGATCTGGGTGTCCGAGGATTACGCCACACTCTATTGCGTAACGTTATTTTTGAGTAGCGCCCTGTTACATTTTGTGCTTTTCTCGTTTCACTGTTCGTGTCCGACGCGTCCAGACATCTGCGGATCTCAGCAGCTGCTCTGATAAGCAACGAGTCGACTTGATGCTGTACTGTCACCGCAGGCACATCCTCTTATAAGCCAAGACTTTTACTCAAGAAACTGGAAAACCAAGAGTCGTCCGTTAACATACCATAAAAAGGCAAATAAAAGTTAAAATGTTACATTAAAAAGTTAAAAAAATGGGATTTGATTTTAGTTGAACGAATTAATGGCAAATCACATTACAGGACTGACTTGCCTTAAACTCTAATCTAAAAAAAAATAAATGGAATAAAGGCAGCCACACAACAAAGCTAAAGTGAGAAATGTCACTGTAATACAACACTTTTTTTATTACATTAAATCAAGATAGTCCATTTTCAAAAGTTCAATAATAAGCAGGTTTTTGAGACATTAACTAGCAGCAATGTAATTCAAGAGCATAGACTCTCAGTGCAGCTACCAAGCTGTGCCACCATTACAACAAAATTAAGCCTTTGTAAAAAGTTAACACAATTATCCGTATGAACGCAGGACCAGTTGACCATCATCAGTTTCACCATTAGACTTAATTAAAATTTCTTTCACTAGAATTATGACAGTTACTAGCATGTGTGGATATGCACACAGGCCCACGTTCAAGTCCTGTTTCACGTTCCATTAACACTTGCATACTGCCCCTCACATGCCCGAGAGTCTCAAAGAAAAATTACGGTCCTGTAAAAAGTATTTACAGGGTGGATTCTCCAAAGCTGAGAAGCAATCACAGATGTACAGTAGATATAAGCTGCTTTCAAAGTTGAAGACAATATGACTAATGAATGTCAGTGCAGGGGACTTCAATTTAAAAGAAATTCTATTAGAAACCAATTACACCATTAGGGAAGGCACAGTGCCATTCTAAAGATTTAAGTCACTTTCTGAACATCCAGGTAAGCCATCATAAAACCTTGCAATTAAAAAGAAACAAGTGAAAGGACAAGGGAGTTTGTTTTAATCTGACACAGTCTTGTCAACATATTTTAACTGATTTAAGACCTTTTAATTAGATGACATACTGTAGCAGTCAGGTAAGACCTAGTATTACCTGACTGAGAACTATTTTAATTATTTACAGACACTTCATGTTCTAACATTTCCCAATTTCATACTGAATATGCAATGAAATCGCTTGGTCTGAATTTAAAACTTAACTGGCAGTGACAGTAAACAAAACACGACGGACATGCAAAATGGCTTGTCTTGTTAAAATGAAAGCATTAAAAAGATCCTCTCAAGAGGAGAGCTTTTTCTGTGAAAATAAAAAACAAAAACACACACACATAAAAAGGCCCTATTTGGCTTCAAGTCAAGGCGTCTTGGCTTTGGGTTTCAACAGGCTGCCTTTTGCGCAATAGTCCCATTCAGATTCAAAGGTTTCTGGATTTCGGGTTGCTGCCTGCTTGAGTAGAACCATGTGATCTGAATAGCCCCAGCTGCTTCTTATTCCATTGGACTGTTCATGTGAGCAAAGTGATCCAAATTTCGGCAGGCTAGACTACCTGAAAAAAACCGCAAGTGCTGTTTTATCTGCATAAAATATTTCAGGTTACATGTGCAGACAAAGAATATGCTCAAGGAATATAGAGAAAACAAAAAAGAACAGCAGAAGAATGGTAAATTCTAGCCAAGACATCAGGATGCATGGGCTCTGTCCAGAGAAAAAAGGATCAACCTGAGTCTGCTGAAAAAACAGCTTGTTCTCATTTTTCTGCCCCAGCCCTAAAACAAGAAAGTTGACCTAAAATTCATGAAAACAAATACATTTCAACAAAACAAGGACTTTAAAAAGGACACTACAGTACATACCTGCTTGTGGAGTCAATATCACATCTTGCTTTCTATTCTTTTTCTTCTCTTCTTGTAAAGGTGACCCCTATTAGAAGATAATTAGTAGTAAAGATCAATGGTCTACCTTGATATCAGTATTAAAAAAAAAGAAAAGATTTGTCACTGACTGGCACAGAACTGATTTTATACCCGTTTCTCCTTTTCTTTCAAACTCCTCAGGTGGGCTGAAGACGGAGAAGAAGAGTTTTCCATCTTCACATATCCTGTCAAATGACAAATAACAATTACAAAGAAGTAATTATTGTACATCATAGTTCAATAGCCTTTTGTACATTTTTAATAAAACAAAAAATCAATACCGAAAAAGAAACACAGAAATGAAAAATGTGTGAACCTGCAGGGCTTCTGTACAGCTGACAGTCCTTTTTGATGTGGGCACTTGAGCCACACAGGAAGCAGCAGCGCATCTCCAGTGCATCTCTTTTCTTCCAGTGCTCATTCTTGTGTCTGACCTGGTCCTTAGCTTCCCCAGTTGTTTCCATTTTGTCATGCATATGCTCGGGCCTTTTCTCCATGTCCCTTCTGTGCCTTGACCTGAGCCAAAATTACCCGCAATAAATTAGACACCTATGGCTTTATGCAGTCATCTGTATGTAAAACAACACATTTATATAGAGAGTATGATTATACACACTTCTTGCGCATAGGGCAGTCTTTCATGAAGTGGCCAATCTTGCCACAGATGCGACAGCAGCGATCATTAGGAGCCACTTCACCCTCAGTTAGAACTTCAGGATCAAAGAAATACTCCTAACGAGAGATCAGTGTTAATGCTACCATTATGTATATATATGATGTTTAGATTTTACTAACCATCTGACTGGGGTAAACCGAAGGGAAGACTTTGACTGGTGTCCCAAACAGGGTTCTGCCATTGATGAAAGCCTTCATGATGAAGTTGGTCACTGTTTAAGATAAAGAACGAGAAATAAATTTCTAAAGGACAAAACCAGGATTAACCATGACATTGAAAATACAAAACTTGGCAGAAGACAATAAATCATACTTTTTCTGGACAGACCAGCACCCAGGTTGTGATTCAGATCAAACGGGTCTGTGATAAGTACAACAAAACAGTAAGATTTCCAAGAAGCTATACACAAGATATTTTCAGTTTAGTCAACAATCCCACTATATTAGTCATCAACAATGACAGCAATGTACATACCAACTGGTAGCACTTGCAATAATAAAGAGACCCAAAGTAAAGCAAGCTCACCTTCAATAACAATGTATTTGGATGTCCATTGCTTGTTGAAGGTGGTGAGACGAGCGTGTTGTCGAATACAGACAACATGTTCTCTGAAATCAAACTCCTCAGTGTAAAAGCTGAGCAGACCAAGCCACAGTTCCCCCACCGTCTCAGTGTTCTGTCCACCGTTCGGCCAATGACTGGGCTGCAGGTATCAGTGGACAAGAATCACGTTTGTAGGACAGGAAACAGCATGTATGTTCAACGCAATGTAGGCCACACACACACACAAATACTCACTAGTGTTTTTAAATCATCAAAGAAGTAAACGTTCCAGCCATCAACTAACACTTCTGGCTTTTTCTTTCCATCATAGATCTACAACAACCAATAGAAATAAACATTTGAGCATCAAGACAGAGGTCTCACAGTTGGTCATATTACTTTCATTTCAGAGAGCCAAGCAATGAGATTCAATGAACTGCAAGATGAAGTTTAGCTTGCTTTCACTACATACTGCCCATATTAAAATAAAACACAACTATTTAAGGAAGTAAAATAAATAAAATTGCAAAACCAATTAAGCCTATAATTTACAATTATATTTTGAGAAAAAAAAACACTTCATAAACATCCTTTGTACCTCTTGCAGCACAGGGATAACAGGGGGCTTTCTCTGCTGGAGGAAAAACAGCACCATGAGGGTGTAAGCATAGGAGGACAGGCTGCCTCGTGAGGCATCCCCAATGTCACACATCTGTAACAAGGCAGAAGAAATGCTGTGGTAATACAAGGAAAAAGAATGTACTGAAATATAGCTATAAAGCTTCACACCTTTGTGGACAAAGTATCTTTGTGTATAATCACCTTTGCAAACACCTTCATGACATAACAGAGAATCTTCACTCTCCTATCAATGGCAGCATATGACGCAAGCAGGCGTGTGTTGTGTAGCGCCTAGAAAGAAAACTTTTGTCTTAAAGCAAAACACTGCAATGTATTCAAAATCAGATGGGAAACCAAAACCGTTGGAAACAAAGAGCTATACCAGTGTGTTGTACAGACTGATGTCTCCCTCCAGGCCAGTGTGCACATGGTAGAACTTAACAATGGGTACTTTTGCTGTCGTAATAGGCAAGATGTTTTTTAGACCTGGTGACAAGACAGATTCAAATAAATTAACAACTTTTCCATGCCTCGCTTCATCACAGATCATGGGGCCTTTAGCACTTTGAACATTTACCATCTACAATGACTGAATGCCATGTCCTCCAAACATACACCAAAACTGGTAAGAAGATAAACATTGTGATGCATTATGGTTTACCTGGGTGTTTCCTTAGCAGTCTCGCCAGACCTTCAATAATACTTATGCAGTAAACATCCTGTTGGTGTAAAAAAAAAAAAAAGAAAGGATGTGGGTAAACGCAAGTATACCAGAAGACAAATACGACATAATGATAATACTACGACAAAATCAACGGTGCCATAAAAGGCATCTTACGTCAATGGCCTCTTGTCCCTCCAACACCATACAGATGTCTAGATCACTCTGTCGGAAACCAAAGCCATTTTTGGACGATCCAAACAGTTGCAGCCGAGCTCCTGTATGATTTATGAATTTCATCTTTTATTCTCTACCACAATGCCACTGTGTATATAAAAAACACTAATGAGGTAAAACAATCTTATAATTTACCAGCAAACTGTCGCCTGACAAAGGTCTCCACGTCTTTAAGGATGTGCTCTCTTACACCCACTTCCAGTTCATCTGGGGCAAAGTCAGCTAAAAGGAAAATTTACAGAAAAAAAAAAATTCATATTTTTTTATTTTTACCTTTTTGAAATATATATATATATATATATATACACACACATACACATACACACACACACACACACACACACACAAAAGAAAAAGAAAAGGGTGGATACGCATGTACAAATATGCAGTAATGAGGCTGCTCGTGAACAGGTGGCAGTCATTAGGTTGAAATTAGCAATTAATGTTGAGTTTGTGCAATTACATTGTTCAAGTGTAACTTGAACCACTAAAAATTATCAAGGAAAAAAAAACTAATCTACGGTGATTGAAATGCTCTACTCACTGTAACACTGCTCACAGACTTGGTTAAGCACAGTGAGAAACTCTGGTGTTACTGGGGGCAAAGGCTCCAGCTGCACCTTTTTGAAATCTTCTGGACAGTCTTTCTTCAGGTGACCATCGCGCTTGCACAAGCTACACACAACCATGTGTGACTGAAAGAAGTTGAAATGTGATCAAATAATGCACCTGAGGTTATCTGTCACAGCATCCTAAGGCTCAGAAGCTAAACTTACCTTTCCTCTGCTGAAAACTTGCTTCGTGAACTCATAAGAAAATGTGCTTTGTTTCTGGTTGGTATTTTCTGTGGACTCCTCTTTAGTTGTGTCCTCTAAAAATGTAGGTGAACCACCAAGAGGTACCAGCTCCACCTCTTCCTCATTCACAGAACCAGGTGTGTCCAAATCAGGACCCTCCTCATCAGACAAAAGCTCCTCCCCCGAGATCTCATCCACTGGGAAGATCTCCTCATCCTCTGTGGTGAAGCTGTCCAGATGTTGTCTGTTATGTGGATCTACATCAATATCAACCTCCTCATCCTCCTCAGAGAGGCTGTTTTTGCCCGTGTCCACTTTTTCTTTCTCTCTTTCTTCATCTGAGCCACTGTATTCTTCAACTTCTTTCTCCTCCTCAATAATGCAGTCGGAGTCATCAGGGCCATTATCCACAGCTTCTGGGTGGCTTGCATGTTGTGATTGAATGTTGAGATGGCTAAAATCTTTATTTAATCTTTTAGTATTTGCCCCTTTCAAAGGTTGTTGAGACTTGCTGTTAGTTGACATGTTCAATGGCAGTGCAAAGTACTTGTATGTGGTTTTGAGGCAGTGGAGGATGTACTCGAACATTTGCTGGCTGTTCACAGTGCGGGCCACATTTCGTTTCACAGCAAATGGGTCTAAAAATAGAAATTAAGATGGAATTACTGCACAGATTACATATAAATAGTTTTTCCACTTTGATTAGGTTTTTTTGTAGCCAGAAGCCAAAACTTTCAATTAAAAACTACAAAGTAGTAAACCTCTGACCCTCCACAGCAATGCGTTTCTTTGGCCAGTCTTTCATCTCTCGGGAGAGGACAGCAGCAGTTCGCACACTGATGACACTGTCAGCCATGTTAAACTCCAAGGAGTAAAAACGAAGCATTTCAACCCAGAGAAGCCCAATTTCCACAGGCGGGTGTGGACTCTGAAATACCAGTGGAACCTGCAAGAAAACAAAGCAGACAAAACCATTTACTTTAAGATGGGGGGGTGAAAAGCAGAAACCTTTTCCCGTCGTATTTTGATTGAAAAAATAAAACTAAACAAAAACATTACTAATCCATTAAGAACAGAAACAAAAACAAAAACAGCCGCTTGCTACCACAGTCAAAAAAAACCCTCTGGAATAGGGGGAATGAAAATAAGATACAACACAAAGATAATCAAAACAATAAGAACACCAACATACTTTTCTCGTGATTACCTTTCCGTTTATAGAGAAGCCACTACAAGTCCAGTGTACATATCCATCCTCTGCATGTGTAAGATTAAATTCCGAGAGTCGGCTAAGTGAGAAAACTTTAATCTAAAGACAGATAAACAATTAGCTTTTTCAATTTCAACTAAAAACAGTCACTGAGGACAAACTATTGACGCTAAATGTATTTCACATACCCCTAGGTTCAGGTAAGTAGGCAAGAGGGACTCTTTGCGCTGTTGGAAGAAATAGATAACCATCAGCGCGAAGACATATGGTGGCAGCCCACCTTCTTCTGGACGGTCAATCTCACAGATCTGAGACAAAACATAAAAAACACGTTTTATTAAGAGAACTTGAGGTCTACCTTAAAAATATAGAGGCATAGAGAGCTCCTAACAGTTGTCTGGGTTATGTGAGCACTGTGTCGTGTCTGAGTTGGCAGCATACCCGGGCCCAGTGTCTGAGGCCTAAAACCATTGGTAGCAGGAGGTGTTCCCGACTGGCTAGCGCAGAAAGGTAAGCGGTGGTCTGGAAGGCATGTTCGTTGCCTGCACTAACTTTGCAGACCAGGCCACTGTTGTGAAAAATAATAGCTTCAGTTTTTATTTGCTTTTGATTTCTTTGTTGACATAAAGGTTTTCCCAGTCAGTTGGTTAAGTAATGATTACCGGAAGGGTCACAATGTTCAGTGTTCTACACCAGTTTGACACTATGTATTTTGTATTTCCAATGTATTCATAGCCGCACAATTTATTTTAACTTTAAAAAGTGCTCACCTCTTTTTTTCTTTGCAAATGACCACAGGCACCCTGGCATGAAAATCAGCTTCCAGATCCACAAAAAGAGCTGAGGACAGAATGAGTCATTTACAATTTTTGTTTTAGGACTTTTCTGTTGTGGAATTTGGAAAAGATGTGACTTACGGCTCACAGAGAGGCTCTCCTTGACCAGCAACAAGACGTCAGGTTGATGCATCTGTGAATACATTTCATTTCAAAGCCTTTACACAATTTAAAAAGGAAATGTAAATATAAGTGGCGTTTTCTAAAGTGCCAATGTAACAGCAACATATCAGTCACATTTGAAGCTTAAAATGTTGATAACACAAAATATCACAGTACTGCCACATTATCATACTGGTTTTTAGATTTGGCATTACATGGCAATAGGTTTCTTACATTACTTCTTACTTACAACAAACATTATTAAGATAATAATGAAAGTATCATTATATTAAACTCACACAAGGTGGATACTGTATATCAATGTTAACATCTGAATCCTTAAATCCAAACTTAGTACACGATGAGCCATACAGCCTGAGGTGGATCTCTGGAGATAAGAAAGCACAAATGACGCTCTTAATTCGTTTTAATTAACAAAACTAATGTAAACATGCTGATTACATCAAGACAATAATGTAACAGTAATAAAAATGTCCCCTTTTCTGACTTACCAGGCAGGATGGACACAAAGAGGTCTTGCATCATGGACACAACACTCTGTCTTCTCTCAACATCCTGGTCATTCATCCCATGTTCCCGGACAACAGTCTCCAGTGCTGCACTTACTGCACTGATCTGCTCCGGGCCTGGAGGCAGAATTTCAGTCAGCATCACCTGTTCTTGCCTCTCCTACAAAACACAAGCACACATAAATAGGAGCTTGTCTTCATCTTGCAAAATCTTCTACAGATGTTTACTATAATAAATTAACTAGTGATTTATTCAGTAACAGCATTTCTTACCCGGACCCTTCGCTTGTGGCGTTTGTCTCTGATATGCCTGTAAGCATCAGAAACAGAATCCAGGAGAACATCACACAGAGCACAGGTGTAAAGTGCACCAGGGTTGTTGTGTGACTTCTAAACAAATAATAAAAAGAAGAAACATACAGGTATTAGAATTTGGAAACTAAAATTAATGTTCAACATAAAACTGAAATGAATATTAACAAGAAAACACTCCCTGAATGAAGACAAACAGTTGCTTCAAACAAAAGACGACGTTATGGAAGCAAATATATACATTTGTGTACAACAAAGGCTTTTACCTTCTTTAAAGGGTAGATCTCATCTTTGTTAAACCGCATCTCTGCCTGTCGAAGGCTGCGCTGTTCTTGGACTGAGAGTGTGTACTCTTCATTCACAAGGCCCCTGTTCTCTTCAGTAAAAGGGTTTTTTTTGTTTTTGTGTCGCCGTTTTCTCCCTTCGGAAGACAAAATACGTCAGAAAATACATAAGTATACCACAAACAAACAGAGGTATATTTGGGTGGGGATGATTAACAATTTCTCACCTGATTTATTAGCATTGCCATCATTCCCCTCTCTCCATCCTTGGTCCCAGTCCTCCCTTAGTCCCTCTCCCTGGATTGTCCTCCTCCAGTTTTGCTGCGAGAGCTCTCTCCAGTTATCTTCTCGACTCCAACCGCCATTCTCAGAACCCGGGTACCATCTTGGCTCATCCTTCTGTGAGGGGCTACTGCCACCACTGAACCCACCAGGGGAGTAGCTGAGGGGCCCGAGAGCTCCCTTCTTGGGGCTAGCTCTATAAGGCCCTGTGTGTGTCCTCTTGCCCTGCGAACGTCCCTCTGACCTGAAGTTCTGTCCTCTACCCTGGTCCTGGGTCTTCCAGCTTTCTGTGCTGTCTGATGCTGAGCCCCTCTCCCAGCCACCTTGCCTGGGCCGGTAAGGCTTGCCCAAGTTTTCCATGGCTTGCTAATGCTGAAAGGACATGAAAACATTAAGTTCTGACACAATCAAAACATCCTCAAAATAAGCTGCAAGGCGTGTGAGCTGTAAACAGCCTTATCGTCAAACTTCCTTAGTTTCTAGACTGAACGGTGGCCTCCTCCGCCTGTTAATCGAGTCGTTTTTTGTCTGAACAGAAACTATTACTGGACACGGTTCGCAGCTTTCACAACTTGTCGCCACTGAGACCACAAACAGCAGCAGCCGAATAACTCGCCACAATTTGAATTATGTGCCTGCTTAACCAAGCTAAGAAGAAACTGTCATTTTAGCATCATGTAAGCTGCAAACTCCGGTTAACTATTAACAGAATTGAATTAATTATCGAGTGGTGGAAGGTGAAAAACCAAAGCTAACATTGATGCTACATTTATCAGTTGCTGTTAGATTGAGTGCAGGAAATATGCAGCATGTATGCAAAGATAATCTGTCCAGTTTACCTAGCTGGCCATAACGTTAGTCAATTAAGCTAGCTGATCTGGGGAGCTTGTGATTGCCTAGTGCTAGCGTAGCATCAGGCTAGTTTACTAGCTTGTGAAGTCTGGCATTCTTGTGAGATTTTTACTTCTCCCACTTCCTCGAGTTAACCGTTTATCGTTACTCCATCATGCACGTGGCCAAACCGCTGTCAACAAACCACTGTTTGCCCCCGAAGTTAACGCTAGCTATCGTTCAAGGTTAGCCAACGTTAGCTAGTCCTCCTTAGCTTGCTAGCTGGGGCTCCCCGCAGCTAGCTTAGCTTAGCTACATTATCCAGCTAGACGTATTATTTATTTCCAAGTTCATTTCAGTTGTTTAGCGCGCAGCTGCAGAAAAAGCAGCCGTGCATTTAGACGCCAGATGTGATTAACCCAGAAGAACTTTAACTTCATTACAAGATACCTTTTGAACGGGTACAGAGGTCATACTTGAAGCCTTGTTCAGGTCTGACTCGGCATGATCGCTTGTCTTCTACTGGAGTTTGAAAGGTGACGTCTGTGTTATGTAGTCGTCAGCGTTAAAGTCCCGCCCACCAGACAACAGCACAGGCCCGTAGGACATGTCAGTCTCCCTCAAGCCAAGTCACTCAAAATGATGACGATGACGATGATGATGATGATGATGGTTGTTGTTGTTGTTGTTGTTGTTGTTGTTGTTGTTGTTGTTGTTGTTGTTGTTGTATAGCTGGAAAAAACCAAATAAATAAAACAAATAATAAAGTTTCGAATTTGTCAGTATTTTGTGAGAATTGTTCTGTTTGTTTTTGTTTTGATCTTATGAAACCGATTCTAGTAAATCAATGCCACGCCGTATGGTTAATGGGTCAGGGTAGGTTAATCAGGCTGTTTAGCCTCGGTTGCCCGGGGCAACGGGACAAATGTGCGCTGCAGGAGCGGGGAAGGCCCCGGGAAAACTTACGTCAGACGGAACTCCCCTCAATACGCCGCAAGCGCCGTGCAGGAGACCGATGCTGTGGAGGGTCTGAGAAACACACGGTGACCGGCCTGGCAGCAGATCCAGGTGAGCAACATGGTGTCATTTGTGAACTGCGGCGGCTGCTCCGAGTCCGGTGCAGACGGAGACTGTTACAAACGGAGAAGGACGGACGGCGAATGTCTCCCGGCAGAGACGTTCGCAGCTCAGCGTCAGCAAACAGCCCGGCAGAGAAAACAGAAACTGATGTCGAAACTGAGTGACTCTGGTTTCGAGGACGACTTGGAATCATCCCCGACTCGGACAGAGCGGACTGCGCTTTGCTCAGAGAGTCCAGCTCCTGTCGGACATCTGTGCAGCTGGTACCTCCAGTACGGAGACGTCGGCTACAGGATCCAGAGGGAGAGAGAGGCGCAGTATCATCCCTGCAAAAGCCTGGCACGACAGCCACAAGTAGGCAACAGCAGGCTGTGTACAATGTGAAGTCAGGTGCACACGAAGAAGCCTGCTTTTTCAAAATGTCAACCCAAAAATGTTTAATTTTAAATGTACCGGTATTATCATTTATTGTGTTTTATGGGAGAACAGATGTTTCAGAATAACAGGTTAAAATATTTGGCATCAATGGTATTATCTTGATAAATGATATGACATATCTCTAAATGTGCACATGGATTGTGTATGTTCCACTTGTCTGACTTTCAGTGTTTTCTGTGCGGGCTTTATTGGTAGTTGACGACGGAAGCACGGTGTAAGCTTGTCAGCTGGCTCATCCCTGTACATAAACATTTGAGGCTGTCCTTTGAGTGCTGCTGCCTGGCCGTGAACATCATGGACAGGTTTCTGGCATCTACTGCGGTGGCTGCAGATTGCTTCCAGCTGCTGGGTGTCACTGCGCTGCTCTTAGCCAGTAAACAGGTTCGTCTGTGGGTCGTGCTACCACAGGAATAGTTTGTGTGTTGTTGTTTTTTTTACAAGTTCATCCTGTGGAAGTCACTCTTCTCGTTCTCTGTATCACCCAGGTGGAGGTTTGCTCCCCGCGGATAAGCCACCTCTTGTCACTGTGCTGCGACGCCTTCACCAAGGAGCAGCTCTGCAACCTTGAGTGTCTCATCCTCCTTCGTCTCAACTTCTGCCTCGCTGTACCCACCCTGGCCTTTTTTCTCGACTATTACACCAACTGCTTTGAGGCTGCGCTACTTACGACTGAGAAAACAGACAATGAGCGGTTTGCCGCAACTAATCCAGACTCAAAGTTACCCAGGCAGTGCAGCAAACTTGCACAAAAGGTGTGTGAGTTGAGCCTAGCAGACTATGCTTTCAACAAGTACCCACCGTCTCTGACTGCGAGCTGTGCGCTGAGGATAGCCAGCGAGTTACTGAAAACCAAGCAAAGGCTGGTTAATCAAACCGAAACCCAGTCACTGGAAGAACTGTGGGACTGTTCTCTGGCCAAACTACTTAGCCAACCAGCTCCAGCCCAGTCACCGGAGAGCCCTGAGACTTTTAAAGGCCACTGTCAAACGTCGAAGGGTCACTTCCTTCCTGTGGACCAGGAAAGCTGCGGCAGTCTCACCCAGGAATGCAAAGACAACCTGAAGTTGTTGGTGTCATTAAACCAGGAGTCACTGGAAGGGATGGCCACCGTGTAACTGCTGTGTGCCACTTTTAAATCTAAATTTCACATCCCTTTCTATTTGGGGATTATGTTCTTAGAACTGATAGATAGGATCATGTATATGTGTTAAATCTAGGGTGATGTTCAGAAGTAAAGTCTGTTGTTCATCCAGTCCCGTCCAAACAACCTCATACTGTATAATGTAGCTCGTGGAGACACTTGATACAATTCACTGGTATACAATGTAGCATTATTGTTTTATATTTATTAATACGTTTCAATTTGTCAGTGATGAAAACTATATTAATATATTACTTTTATTTAATTGTCTCAAAATCCTATTCATTGTTTACTGTGAACGTTGTGTCACTGCTGCAATATGTTTGATGAAGGTCATGACATAATATGCTGTGATGTAATGACTGTTACATGAAATAAAGGCTCCGCTAATGAACTAGTGTTGTTTCTTGTGGAAGGTGACCAAACCCAAAAAGTCACTCGAAGAGAGCTTCAGTCCTCTGTGGAGGTGGACGCTGTGCAGTAATGTGTAGCTGAATAGGCTTCTATGAAAGATTTGATGCCTTTGTAATGGGAGGACTTTGCTTATTTAGAGCAGCCTGAAATCGTCCTTGGTATCATTTTAGGTGAATGTGTGGGTATTGGCCCTGGACAACACATTACTTCCGTATTCTCATAAGATACTAAAGTTTACCCAGGGTTTTATTCCTCCATAAGGTGTTGTGTCCTACAGCCCGTGGACTAATTACACACTAATGTATAAGTGAAATAAACCAATTGTATATCATATAACCATGAAAGTTACGTTTTTAATGTAGTTAACTTGCGTTTATCTTACGTGGGAAAGTGGTTGGAACAGGCTGTCTCGCTGTCCGTGCGCCTCGGGCAGAGCGCAGGGAATGTTCAGCCCGAGCTTTGGGGAGGGCGCTTCTGACGCACAGAGCACCTGCTGTAATGGCGCCGCTGTGCGCGCTACCACTTTGCACTTCAGACCAGAAAACCGTTAGTCCGCACCAATTTAATCTCCGAGGACGCCGGTTTCTCCCTGGAGACCAAATAAGTGCATGTGATTGGGCCAAAAGTATGAAACCGCGGCACGAAGGGACACAAACCGGGAGAATGTCGACTATATCAGCTCTAAATCAAATCATGTCCCTTCAGTTCTGTAGTCAGAGCCGAACTGATGGAGGTGCACAGAGACAGGAGAGGCTTTGGTGCTGTCTGCCCCAATCAAGTGGGACAACAGGGGGGTAGATCTGCAGTGAAAAAGGTATGAAATATTCCTTTACACTTATGTCCGCTGTAGACTCACGAAGAGGAAATGTTAAAGTACGCGCTTCTTGCAGAATAAATTCCCGGTGCCGCGCAGCAGCAGCCCAGTCGCTGTGTACGTGGAGCTCCCGTGCTTAGTTGAGCAAGGTATGCGCACGCCTGACACGAACTTTATGCGCTGCCGTGGTGCGCGTACACGTAAGGAACAACAAAACATATATATCGTGGGTGTGAAAACATTCATCGAAGGCTTTCTTGTGTTGCAGCCCTTTCAACAATAGCATGGGATGGTTTGGAAGAATGCGCCTCTTTGGTGAGAAGGGACAGCGACTCACTGGGATCCCGGGTGAGGAGAGAGCAGACTCCCAACTTCTCAGTGTAGTCAGCTCATCCCGCACAAATGGGAACAGCCTCAGTGGCACAGACCACGTTGCGTCCTTAACGCATTAGCAGCTGATATAATTTCCCACTGCTCTATTAATGTACCTATATTTATTGTAATCCCCCATCTTATATGTCCACAGGTGAACGAGTCAGATTTAGATGACCAAGACTTTGGTGATTATGCCCTTGATTTCATGGCAGGTACAGCACGTTGCTTCACTAAATCCATTTGGGGTCACAGGTTCTCCAGGATCATGTTGACTCAGTGCCTCGTGCTTTTCCCCCATCTATCAGATTCTCCTGCCACTCTGGAGAGCAGCCTGTCTTCAGCCGAGCTGGTTCCGTTTCAGGGATGCGTCATCCCTCCCCTCATGCCTCAGCAGGACTTTTCTCTAGAGGAGAATGTGGTTGACTCCTCCACAGACGCAGATAACCCATGCGCCCAGGACGGAGCTGCCTGGCAGGGCATCGCCCAATGTGACGGCAGAGCACTGGGGAATGCTATGGTAGTTAACAACCAGGTAAATCGAAAGGATTTCCAGCCTGACGCTACGACTGCGGTCATTAGTGTTAGGACAGCTGTCAATTATTGTCACTTTAGAGATACGCAAACTATGTCAAAGTCCTAATGATCAGCCTTTGTGTGTTCAAGATTTATCTAGGATGTAGATCTTGATTTTTTAGCTATATCAAAATAGACAGAAAGGATTAAAAGACACAACAGACACAATATTTAGCTTTTTGTCTGCAGCTTCACCAAACTCTTCACAGACAAGAGGAAGAAATTGACTCCCTTCAAGAGAGAAACCTTCACCTCAGGCAGCTGGCCAACCGAGCAAAGCACCTGGCCTCAGTGCTTGAAGTGAGTATGTGACTGGACCAGCACAGGCAGACACAGGCAGATTTTAGTCTTAGCAGCTTTAATCCTGGATGCCATGTGACCACTTTTAGGTATTTGCAGACATTTTTATCAAATTATTATTTCTGTACTTGTATTTTCCACCTTATTGTTTCAGAAATTGATGACAGTTGGAGACCCTAATGTCAGGAAAATAGTGCAGCCATGTGGTCACAACAACTCACTTAGTCCCTGTAAGAGGCAGCGACTGGGTGAAGGATGTGAAGCACAGTCGTCAGACACGGTGGAGGACATGCTGAGAGACGTGAGCACACGCTGCAACGCCGTCCTGCACAGCTCTGCTACTGGACCCAAGCTGCGGCAGGAATCGGAGACGGTACACATGTTCGGCACATTCTCGGGCCTACAGACATTTATTTCCACAAGGAAGGATGGAGCACAGCTTGAAGACAGTATGTCCTCTTTCAAAACATCTGTGAAGGAACACTGCACTATAAGGACTCAGGTGTTTCCTCACGGACGTGCCTTCACCTCCAGGACTCAGCGAGGCGGATATCGCTTTCGCTGGGTTCCCAACCTTTGCTGAATCCAATGTTAAATCCAAATACGTGCTTCTTATTGTTGAACTGAAGGTGTCACAAGTCTGTTCATGAGAGGAAGAATGTGGACAGCGGCTGTTGCTTGACTACTAATCTATACTGATATCTGTGAATGATTAAACAGTATCTTCCTCATGTAGCTTGTAAGCTAATCATTCAGAGATGGTGCTTCTCAAAGAAAATCCTGCCCCAGCTTTTGTTTGTTTACACTGTGTTTCTGTTTACTTGCCTTAATGTCATATTTATTTTTACAGCCCTGTGAAAAGAATAAAATAAATAACAAGGTTTTTTCAAAGATTGACTTGGTCTTGTCAACATTGCTGCCAAATGAGATCTCTCAATTATGAGTTTAAGACGCTGCAAGAACAAAAGTAACACTTGACTCATAAAACAGTTTCCACACTATCAAGGGTCTTGTCCAGTCAAAACCATATTCATTCATATTATTTTGTTCCAAAGAAGAAAGGTGAGATATTATGATGAAAAAAATCCCTCTTGAGATATTGATTCTAATCAGAAAACATACTGTTGCATCCAAAAGACATATTAAAATATGATATCTGTCTGTTTTGATAGATCACTGATTGTAACTTGACGCATTATGACCAAAGATGTATTAACAAACAAAACAACAGGAGACAAGGCCCAGAGGGTCATGGGTCACATGAAATGACTATTAACATTTCTAGTTGGGAAGTCAAAACAACCACATAAACACAAACCAACACACACAAGAACAGAAACTAGAAGAGAAAAGATACAATTGACACAAGTATACATGACAAAAAATGTAAGTTGGGGATACACAAAAGGATCAAACTGGCCTAATGATGAAGCTTTCATTCTATAATACTGGGCTCACTGTGTTAAGAGAATTTCAGGACAGATAAAATGCACAGAGAGGTAAAGTGACATAAAACCGCAGATCATTTTTACTACTTTTGCTGGTGACATACATGAAGAAACGGTGTCTCAGTAACACTGACCCACAGTTGGCCAAAGGCCTCTCTCAGCACCTGCCAACAGCATTTTGCTTGTCAAAACTTTCAAACAGCACCACGTCAGCTCACACTCCAACCTGTTTGTCACTGAGCAGTAGCCCTGAGCTGCTACCGCCAAACTGAGGGACGCAATGCGGGAAGGAAAGCAAAATACAGACACAATGAGTTTCTAAGGTGATTAAAGCCAAACCTGCGGGAGGTGCGAAACAAAGGCGGGCGAGAGGGAGGTTGAGAAAAAGAGACGCTGAGATGGAGAGAATGGTGGAGAACTGCTAATTATTTAGTCTGGATTTGATTTAAACCTTTTTATGCCGGCGATGCTTTGGGTATTTAAGCACAGTGGGTGCATTTTCCAACAAACAACACGGGAGGACCGGCATAAACCACCTCACATGGCCACATAAAAACAGATATTTGACGTGAAATCCAAGTTCCCGGTCATCGACCTGAGGCTTGTGCTCGGTCTTGGAGCAGCCTACACTGACGCTCGGAGCTGCTCAGTTGCGCGTCATTGACAGCGCGCACCTGTCGCGCAGTTTCTCGCTCAGCTCGAGCTCGGGGCGTGAGCGCATATGGAAATGGCAGGTGGCGAGAACGTGCGCAGCTCGCGCCGTTCAGCCCACTTAGCGCCACATAAATCTCATCATGGACCCACAAAACGGTTATTGTTTGAGGAAAGACGCGTTGCAGAAGACGAGCGTTTAAAGTTACTGGGTCAAATTACATTCTGGCGAATTGAAAACGTGTTTTGTTATGTTATTAGTAAAAAAAACAAAACAACAATCAATAATGAATAAAAAAATATTTGTTATTAATATGCTGCTCAATGTTCAAAGGCAATTATTTCTATTGATAAGCCTTCTAAACGATTAAATTGATTTGCTGTTTCCTGTGTTTGATTCCCTGAGTAGCTTAATTAAAAAAACATTCAGCCAATATTGATAACAGATCTGTAACCATTGTGACAAATTGAAACAAAAGTCCGCGTTGCTCCTTTTAACAGTTTGTTTCCACTAGAAACCAGGACGCGGAGGGAATCCTTGAAGTGGATTAACTGCGTAAAAAAACGACCAAAAGCCGAGCCAGCCGCCAATCGCAGCGCAGAGGATGGTTCTTCCCGCTCCGCTGTCCGCCCAGGGTGAGTATTAAAAGCCGAGTCCGTCCTGCAGAGATGACAACAGGTGCAGCAGGCATCAGGATCAGCCTCCTCCCACAGGCTGAGTGGGAAGAAATAGATAAATGACATCTGAAATGCGCCTGAACCCTCAGCTGGAGATTCAAAACAACTGGTGAGCATTTATTATATATATTATTATAATCAGCCCAGCAGGTAGAGCAAGTGACATTTCCCTGCTATCATTTATGGCCTGCTGCTGCTGCCAGGCAACCACTTACAACGCCAAACACAGGGCTGTTCCTCTCTGCATTAGGTCAATACACTACTTAAAGCACATGAAAGTTTCATTGTTGCAAACTGCTTATTGTTAGAAAATGATGCTTTTGATGACGATGACCTTCACCTTGTCTGAATGTGTTGTTTCCCTCGTTCAGTAGAACTTGACAGAAATGTGGGGAGATTCTGCAGGAAAGAGGAGACGCTTCCAGGTAAGAAGGGAGGGGACACGCGACACAACTGACTTTGAGGTTGAAGTGCTAGCTGCATCTGTCCACTTCAGCCGCTGCTGGCCGTGCCGTCAGGTGGACACAGACTCTCCGCCTCATCCACCTTCAAAATAACGAACAGCGGAGAAAAGCTGGGCAGGGAGAAATCTTAAAATTCTACATTTAGCACAGTGATCGGTTCGGTACAGTCAAATCCACCCATTTGCATTTACAGCAGGCCTTCGAGCTGTGGCTGGTTGGGAGGCAGTGTAATGTTAGCTGATGGTACCATGACCAGCTCACACTGCTCTGCTGCCCTGACAGTTGCAATTGACGACGTCGTCTTCCACTGGACGCGTGGCTTCCTGCTCGTGATGCGTCTGGCTGGTAGGCAGTGTCTCGTTAGCTGGTTGGTTCTGCGTGTGCCAGCTTACCTGCTACTGCCGTCCAACTGTGTCCGCAAGTCATCAGCCAGCTGTACTTCAGTCATTGGTGGTTGCTTATAAAGTATGTCAGGCACCATAGTCAATTGTTCTTGCTAGAAGTAAATAGTAGATCTGACTATTTTAATTGGCATTACACGTTTCAACAAACCATCCCAAGCATCTGCTAATCAAACAATAATGAAATGCTTTTATTGCTGGATGTACGCGCTACAGTTTCGTTCTGAACGAGTCAAATTGTGCTAAAACTGTTCGCTTCACCTTGAGAAATCGATTTTCGTGTAAACATTAGAAAGAAACAAAGCGCAGACTAAGCCAAACTGGGCCAAAGGATCCTTAAGCTGCAGGAGAGGTTGTTTAAAGGAATGTTCATCGTGACTGTCAACAGGAACCACAGGATAGTTTCATACACACAGAGTCCATCTGTTCCGTTGCCTTCATAGGGAAGCTAGTGGGTTTTCACTGCAGCAGTTCACCACCCAGTTCATTCCCAGACTGAAACACAACACAGCCGTGTGTCCAGAGCATCCATCAACGAGCTCCGTCATAGCTCCACGCGTTTCTTTAGGATGATTTCTCGCACCAGCGCCGAGGCCTCTTGTCTAATGCTCTCAAAGGGTTCGTCAGTTCGCCAGAACCGGACCACCTTCCCCTCGGGGTTAACCAGAAACTTCCAGAAGTTCCACTTTGGAGTTTTCTGCACAGATTCTGAAAATGACACAGTCACACTGGAGAGTCACCTGTTGCTCGACCCACCTTTACCTGCTGTTATAAACCAACCTGTAACCATCAGGTTGTGAAATCTTAACTTATCAATAAAATGTTTCAATTGTGGCTGCTCCTAATAATTATGTCAAATAAAGAGTCAGATACAATTTAATTTGGAAAACAAAAAGATTAGATTACTTTCCCAGAATTCATATTATCTTCAGTGTTTTCAAGTTAACCACAGTCTGTTAAACATCCGGAGGAGACAGGACTGACTGGAATATGCGTAACCTGACACAAATAATCAACCAAATCAAAGCCTTATTTATTATTTATGAAGTAAAATCAAAATCTTGTTTGGACAAACAACGTCCTCAAATCCTGAAGGCACTGGGATATAATTTCTGCAGGTGCAATTTAAACAGACATCTTTCTTTTTTTAACATTACTGTTACTTTAGACCAGTAGTGATTTGTCATTACACAAATGAAGCTGTTCCACCAGCAGACAGCTTTAAAGTCTTTCTACCAACCTGTGAGGAATTTGAAGGCAGGGTCTGACTCTGAGCCCATTATTTTGATCTTGCTGAAAAAGGGGAAGGTGACGCCGTACGTGGACTTGGCGAAAGCCTCGACGTCCCGGCTGAGCCCGGGCTCCGTGTCTCCGAACTGGCCGCAGGGAAAAGCCAGGACGTTGAAGTGCGAGGTGCCCAGCTCCCGGTGCAGCTCCTGCAGGGACCTGTAGTTCGCCTCCGTCTGCTCGCTGCGACTCGCCACGTTTACAACCAAGGACGCCTGAACACGGAGAAAACAGACTTTACATTCGGCTTAAAAGCCTGTAAAGGAGTAAAGTCCACCGTGTGCAGCGAGACTCTAATTAAGGGGCAGAAACAACTAGAGCAGAGCCTGCACAGACTTCTAGTCGTGGCTGGTGATGATGTGGACTTACCTTTCCTCGGTATTTCTCCAGAGAGACCGTTCTCCCCTTCGCGTCTTTGACCTCAAAGGAATAAAAGTCCCTGGGTTTCCTCGGCTTCGCCAGCTGCGTCTGCAGCAGCAGCAAACAGCCCACACCGACTGTCATGCTCAGCAGCACCGTCAGCTTTCTAGCCTTTGGGCTGGAGGACTTGGCAGGGTAGCCCCCTAAAGCCTCCATCTTGGAGGGGGAAGAACGAACCGAAGGCGCCGAGGGACCCAGCAAAAACCCTGATGTTTTACACAACGCAGGACTAAACCGGAAGCTAAGCAGCGATTCTTTCAAAATAAAGCTAGCGTTGAAACGCGCTCATCTGTCTGTCGTTTACTGTGGATTTGCTTTCTAAACAACTCGTAACCAGTGAAACGTATTAAGTGAAACAACATGTTATCTCTAACACATTAAAATCAAAACTACTGATAATTAGAGAATCTCAAATATGGTGCACTTGAAGGGTTTCTTTTTCTCAAATAATACTAAACCTGACATACATATACTGAAAGTTTTAACCGGAACCTCAGTAATTTTCATGTGTCTCTTGACGTTTACAAAGTTGATCTAAAGTTTGAACAGATGCGAACTTTGTGTCCAGTATTTCTATATTTCGTCTGTAAACTGTTTGGTTTGTTTTCGTCTTCTCAGCGACTACACGATGCCCATGTGTCATACAAACGCTCCAGGAGGCGGATCGTCCACAGGGGACGCGGAGAGGCGCCTGCAGCGAGTACACCGGCGACCGCTGGGTGGCGCTGCGGGCCAAGCTTTGAGTGGGACCCGGTCTGTCAGCGGCTGGAGCTGGAGTCTCCGCCCAGACACCTGGAGGCACCGCCGTCCGCCCTGCGGGGAAACCTTGACGGTACAGCGGCAGCAGCGTTTCACGTGATCGAAGAATGCTGCTGGTGTGACTGATACTCATCTCACTGTCACTCACAGCAGATCCAAAACCGACCAGTAGAACCAGGGCAGACTTTAAACACGTTTCTTTTTTATTTGAAGTGACGGTTTTCGACATTGAGTAATACAATGACGGGGCAAAATGATTGTGTTATTTAGTTCAGCGTTTGCATGTCAGTGCTGCTGTCACTTCAACCCCACGCTACGCTGTGGACAACACCTCAGCCAACTATTTTGCATCTGTGCAGATGGTGTTGCATAGTAACACATCTATGGTCAGACTGGTAGATGCAGATCCATCTCCAGTGCACACATTAGCTTGTATACTTCTTATATACTTATATCAACTTACTTGGACTTTCAGAGTGTGTGGCCCTTACACCGCTGAAGACCCTACGCGCCTCCTCAGCCAAGGAAAACCCTGACACAGAAAATGAACCCAAACAGGTGTGTTTGTATTGATGGAGTTTGTTTTCGCTGTGCCACAAAACACATCAAATATTTTTAGATGAATGCACGCATGGAATTAAATTGACATATGAAACTGAACGACTCACTGTCTGCAGGGATGGGTGTGGAGAGCTGCAGCTCAGGCAGGTACAGCTTGAATGTTTTGAATTTCATTTTCGCTTTATGATACACTAGAGAAAAGATTCATTGTCTGAAGATAGTGATGTTGTTTTAAGTGCATCAATGGCCACAGATTTGTTTTTACTTTGAAGTGCTGGGCTTTTAGCACCAGTGTAGCAGAAAGTTTGAATAGGGCATCTGAAGGACTCTAGCGCTGTTTAATGTGGGTATTGTCTATATGACGTGCAACTTTGTGTAACTATGTACGGCATCTATTTTTTTCCATTGCAGGCTCTAATAAAAGAACAGTTAATTTGCCCTTTGCTCATCTGGACAAAGCTACTGACAGTCCTGAGGGAAAGCTAGCGATGAAGTTGGCGGCTCCATCATTGTTGAACGACTACTGTGAGAGACATATTTAGAAATAAATCGTGTGCTTGCCTCTGGTTTAGGTCACCCAACAACTCCTGCAGTTGTCTCTTTGCCATGTCTTTCTTTTCAGACACTAATGTTCTCGACTGCAGTTGTTCTGGTATCATTGCATTAGCTCTGGGCTCCTCTGTTTACCTTTGGGACTCCGAAACTGCTACCTTGGTGGGATCTTTGGGCCCGAGTCCACAAGCAGGACGACATTCTGTATCATCTGTGTGCTGGAGCCGCGACGGCAGGCTTCTCTGCGTTGGAACGCGGCGAGGGGAGATACAGGTGAATGACCTAGAGCTCGGTGTAAATGAGTGGAAACTGATTCATAAAAGCTGTGGTTAGTGGGCATGTGTCAGAGGAAATGTGACACCTAGTGAATCAGCAGGACGACGGTTTGGTGGTGACTTTATCTCTCTTTGACTCTTTAGTTATGGAATGTGGAACAGGAGCGAATCATGAGGTGTTTGCCTTCACACCTGTCTGTGGTCAGAGCACTTTCGTGGAAACAGCAGTTACTGAGCAGGTACTGGTGTGTGTGTGTGTGTGTCTGTAGTATTATACCTGTATTATATACAAAAGGAAGAAAGCCCAACTGACAATACCCAACGAAGCTCGATCCCTTAGGAAAAGGATTGTGAACGAGTTGGTAATAAAGGACAACACGTAAGTAACGGTGTCCACAATCTAACAGCGGCTCTGCTCTTGGACACATCCACCACCTTGACGTCCGGGCTCCTACGGCTTTAGTAGGCGTCGCCGTCCAGAAGGAGGGCGTCTGCAGCCTGCAGTGGTCACCAGGAGGCGACTGGCTGGCCAGCGGCTCCGCAGACGGCCTCCTCCAGATATGGGACAGCGATGTAGCAGGACTCAGAAGGTCACATCAGCCAGTCAGTGCCATGAAACAGCCCAGCGCTGTTAAGGTCAGTTGAGCCGATGCTTGTGTGATTCTTATTTTACGTGTAAAGCACATTTGGGTACAAATGTCACACATATCACTGGTCACTTTATAATGAACGTGTTAAATGTTCAAATGCCTTTCCATGGCATCTGTTACTTAAAGCACCTGCACCTGTTTTTAGGATCTGTTCCACACATTTTAAAGCAGCTGTGGTCTGGTGTGTGACCCGATGATGACTAACCTTAGTTAACGCATACTGTGATCATGCACTAGTAAATCTGTCTCAGCAATCAGACAGTGTTCGGTTGTGTATTCATGGTGTTTGTGTGTTTAGGCGATGGGATGGTGCCCTTGGCAGAGAACGGTGCTCGCCACAGGAGGGGGCTGGAACGATGGGGAGCTCAGACTGTGGAACTCACAAACAGGGACTTGTGTGACATCTGTTGGCACAAACTCACAGGTGCTTATGACTTAAAGCAGTGTACAGTGGTGTTTACTGTCTATAACTATCATAACCACGACTCCTAATAACAAACTGCAGATCTGTTCCCTGCAATGGGCCCAAAGAGAGAGATGCTTGGTCACCGGTCATGGTCTTCCTCATCACCAAGTCAGACTGTGGGAGTTTCCCTCCCTCGAACTGAGATGCCAGCTCACAGGTTAGAGATGCTGAAACATAATTGATTAAATAGCTAATTCAAATGTACAGTGGGAGGTTTAGTCGTGTTCTTTGTTTCAGGTCATTCTCATCGAGTTCTGCACGTGGCCCTAAAACCTGATGACACCCAAATTTTCTCGGCCGGAGCAGATCAACGCCTTCACATCTGGGACCTTTAATTTCCATCATTTATCAGTATGGAGGATGTCACATCTGTCTTCACCAGTATATTACTGGTGCCTTAACACAACTGGAAGGAGACCGTCGCAGCCACCAGAACCAGTTTCACCCAGTTGAATCAATTTCCTGCTGGACCTCTGCTCAGAGAGGCACAGCTGCGCCACAGCTTCCCCAGTGTCACCCATTGTTGCCAACGCACCCATGGAGGCTTCCACCCCACGCTGTGAGTTACCAGCTCCCAGGTTAGGGAACCTGAAGGGTGACTAATGGTAACTGTGTCATTCGACTGAACGCACTGCATCATCATGCTTGCAGAGTAATAATAAAACAGTGGTGTTCGTGTGAGTATCTTCACCAGCTCAACCGTGGCCGTTTCACACTTCCTGTAATGTTGCTGTCTGTGATATCTAAGAGCCGTTTTATGCTGACTCATTCATGTCCTCCGTGTCACAGAACATGAAAGTATCAACCAAACTAAGAAACCACTACATTTGAAATGAGAAGTCACTATTCGCATGGTCTCTATTCTCGGATTGACTCAGATGGTGAAATCAAGTTAGAAATACACATAATATATAATTTATCTGCTTATAGGATTAATTTGATTATTTAAACAGAATCTAAAATGTGTGCGCTAGTTACTCAGTATTCTGAAGGTTTTAATATGACGAGTTATCAGTGATAGAAGCACAGGGCAACCTATACATGTATAATAGTGGTCAGAGCAAATGTGAGTTTGTATGATACAGTTGAAACGGACCAGAACTTTTCACATCTTTCAGCGTTTGTTTGCGTGGATGGTGAAGGTTGTCGTCGCTTGGTCAGAGCTGTGAGAAACTGTCCGCGTGTTTGTGTTTCTGTCTTTGTAAAGCAGCTGCATCACGTTTGCACATTTCCTGTTCTACGCCCCAGCGACCCACATTATCAGACCCTCTTACCACCGAGTCGAACCAGTAGGTACATGTGGGTTTTCTTCTGGGTAATAAGGATGATCATAAGTCAAACTGGAAAATATTGAACATAGCAGTGTTCAAACGTTCAACACGCCTGACACCTGTTAATCCCATTGATACCTCAGGAAATGTACCTGTTTGGAACCGTTTCCATCAGGTTTTTTGGTTCCGACCAGCTCGACCCAGTCTCTTTTCGTAAAAATACTTTTTAAAATACTTTTGTGTCCATCAAGCTCAAACCTGTTGTAAATTTCATTGCATTCATGCTGCGGGTGTCGTTACCAGAAACAAACAGCCTGTCACTCATCAGCTCAGCAGCTCTCCCACGTAAATTTCCCTGAGAAATGATCTTTTCTAGTCAGCTGTTCACATTTCTCTTGAAGCCCTGCTTGTCTGTGAAGCGTGAGGCTCATCGTTGTGGCTGATAAGGTCAACAGCATCCGGTGGCTGCTGCAGTCTTTCTGACATACTTCAGCCCGAACATGCGTCTGTGAGCGGCTTCGCATAAAAACAGCCTCCAGCCTACAGCCTGTGATGAGCAGCAGCTTACCACAGACCGACCTCCATGTGAAGTTCATACACACGTCTATGAGTTTCTATGCTGTAGCATCACTCCTTTTGCTGACTCATGCCTTTCCACAGTCAGCCCACATCCTTGAAGCAGAATGCTTAAAGACTTGAGTCTGCATCAGGGTGGGCTTCTGTGCATTTCACCATCGCAATCAGAGAAAGAAGACAAAATGTTTGGCCCCTCTGCTTTGCTCTCTTGCATTCTCCTCCTCAGTGTCCAGTCCAGTGAGTAATGTTTTGATATATTACACTAATTTACTTTGCAATGTTCTGCTCATTTATCCATGCAAACATGTAGGATGCAAAATAAGGCAGCTGCTTGTCTTCAGTATTAGTTGCAGTGTGTTGAACTAATCATCTGGTCTCTTGCGGTAGGTTATGGATCTGAGATCATTGGGGGGAAAGAAGTGACGCCCCACTCGATGCCTTTCATGGCTCTGCTGGAACGTACGGCCCTAGTCTGTGGAGGGACCCTGATCCATCCGTCATGGGTGCTGACGGCCGCCCACTGTAAAAAGTAAGAATAAGGAAATGTTGATACATTTTCATTCACAAGAAACCACAGGACCACGGGACAGGGTGTGTCCTGTGGGTCTTGTAATATTTAACTTCAACAATAGAATCTAATGAGAAAGTATATATAGCATATAAAATATAGTTATCTGCCTCTGAAGTTTTAGAACTTCCTGACACAACTTTTATGAAGTAAGCCTTTAATATTTGTTCATGTTTAACTCTTTCAGTGTTACGACAGTGTTGCTGGGCGTGCACTCCATCAAATCAAAGGACAATGAAAAAAAATCCAGGCAGGTTCAAAAGGTCAAGAAACATTTTCCTCATCCCTTCTATGATGAAACAGACAAGACTAACGATCTCATGCTGCTAAAGGTAAGAGGACATTGTTATACACAATAGCTGTGGTGAATCTGCAGTAGAACATGGTTCAAAGATGGTATTTGGATATTTTTATATATTAAAGTTATTGAAGATTTCAACCCTGATCTGAACAATATGAGGTGAAGGTTTTCTCAGCCTGTCAGTAGACAGGAAACCCACATCAGTAAAGACTGAGTGGGAGAACTTCCACTACAAAGCAGAAATAAAAGATCAAACAAAACAGTCTCTGTCTCTAGTGGCTTCAACTAAACCAAGCTGTGACTGAACAGCATCGTTGGGATCACCATACAAATACAAGAAAAGATGAAGACTTAAGATAAAAAAAGACTATTAAAATTGGGAAACAGTGGCTTATGTCCATCATCAAGTTGTTTTCTTTTGGCAGCTTGTCAAACCAGTGAAACAAACTCGGATGGTGAAATGGCTCAAGTTGGGCAGCGCTGTCCAGGACCCAAAAGCTGGCAGCATCTGTGTGGTGGCCGGGTGGGGCAAAAAAAACAACAAAGCTCCCCAAATGTCCGACGTCCTGATGTCTGCCAACGTGACTGTGATGGACAGAGTGAAGTGCAACTCTCCGCAGCATTACAACCTCAGGCCTGTGATCACCAGCGGCATGGTGTGTGCCGGCTCCTATGGAAGAACCAGCACCGATACCTGTCAGGTAATGACGCCTTCACACGGCGCGTCCCTCCTCCATCTCAGGAAACAGGAATGACCCAGTGCTTGTTCTCTCTGCAGGGGGACTCAGGAGGCCCACTGCTGTGCGGCGGAGCGCTCGTCGGCGTCGCTTCTTTTGGACGACAGTGTGGACTGCTTCAGTTTCCTGGAGTGTACGCGCTTCTTTCAGCAAAGCAACTGAACTGGATCAAACAAACTATGTCAAGTCCCAAATCTGATTAAATGAGCTCATTTAACCTCACATGTACACATGTACCTGTATCTACGTCACATATTGATCCTTCTGTATTAAAACTGGAAAAAAGCAGCATTATTATTATATTATTATTAATATTATGTAAGTTACTTTAAGGCCTTTGCTGCCAAAGTTCTTCAAACATGTTTTTCACTTCAGATATTCTTCTACAATTATTTTAAATATTAAAGTTTGTGTTTTATCAGCCTGAAATGTCATCTCGGCTTATTTTTGTGGCTTTTGTGAAGATTGTTCATCATTGTTCATCACTAGCTTTGAAATAGTTCCCAACACTCTACAGTAACTACTCCATCTTTACAAGTAAATCATTTTTGTGAATGTTTGGGCAGAGACACAGTTTAAAGGCTCCAGAACGTCTCCAGAATTATAGTGTTTTCTTCTCTTTGATATTACACATCTTTGACTTTCAATAGAAGAACCAATGGAAGCTTTATTGGAAACAACTTTAGACTCACAGCCTCACAGCTGAGGTGCAAGAGATAAAATTTGTGAAGACCATATGATTTTATTTCACACCTTTGCCAAGTGTGATGAGTCACTTCCACAGTCAGACCACATCCTTTGAGCAGACTGTTTAAAAGCAGGAGGGGACATCGTGGTGGGCTTTCATGGTTCCACCATCAGAGAATGAAGTACGAAGAAATGTTCGGCCTAACGAGTTTCACTGCTTTCATTTCTTGCATCGTTATCCTCAGTGTCCAACCGAGTGAGTAATGTTTCTGTATATTACACACCATGTAATGCAGAATGATGCTGCTGCTAAACGTCTATTATATGTTTTTATTATTTGAAACATCTGATTGTTCTTTGCCGTAGGTTATGGATCTGAGATCATTGGGGGGAAAGAAGTGAAGCCCAACTCGATGCCTTTCATGGCTCTGCTGGCGGTTAAGGCACCAGTCTGTGGAGGGATCCTGATCCATCCGTCATGGGTGCTGACGGCCGCCCACTGTAAAAAGTAGGAATATGATTCACAAGTTGTACATTTTATTGCAAGGCAGGATATATTATATTCACATTAAGCATCGCATATGAAAACAAAGTATCAGTGCTGTATTCAGGTGAGGTCTACTGTGCTGTCAGTGTAGAATTAAACTAAAAAACAGCAGTGAGGACATGAAGCTGAAGTCTACTTGGGTGTGTTCAGTAACACCTCAAGAAGCCACAGGACACGCGAGACAGGATGTGCGCTTGACTCTTGTGATATTTGAACTTGAACATCAGAATCTAATAAGGAAAATGATTAAACTACAGCTGGGGTTTCAGCACTTCCTGACACAATAAGACTGTCGTGAAGCAGACATTTTGCGTCTATGTTTTACTCTTTCAGGATTAGGACGGTTTTGCTGGGCGTCCACTCCATCAAATCAAATAAAGAAAAAAGTTCCAGGCAGGTCCGCAAGGTCAAGAAAAGTGTTCCACATCCTGCATATGATAAAAAGTACCATCTCCACGATATCATGATGCTAAAGGTATGAGCACGTTGTAGACACTTTCTCTGAAGTGCCCTCCTGTCTGCCACAGTGCAGCTGAGAAGCCAGTATTAAATGTCCTAGGAAGCATTTTACTGTTGATGATGGCATTAGCAAGGTTATGTTGTGTTCTCTTTCTGGCAGCTTGATAAACCAGTGGAGAAAACCAGTACGGTGAACTGGCTCCAGCTGGGTAAAACCGTCCAAGATCCAAAAGCTGGTACCGTCTGTGTAGCGGCAGGATGGGGAACGACAGACTACAAGCTTAAAAAAATGACAGACGTCCTGATGTCCGTCAAAGTGACAGTGATCGACAGGAAGAAATGCAACTCTAACCAACATTACAACCGAAACCCCCCCATCACTAACAGCATGGTGTGTGCTGGCAACGACAACGCTGACACCTGTCAGGTAAGGTGGCCTGGAAGGGCCACGCTGCCTCCTTCCTCCTTCCTCTCAGCAACCGCACTGACTGTCCGGTGTTTCTTCTGTGTGCAGGGGGACTCAGGAGGCCCTCTGTTGGTCAACGGGGCGCTGGTCGGACTCACTTCTTTTGGTGGCAAGGAGTGTGGCTCCAGCAAGCTCCCTGGGGTGTACACGCTTCTTACAGCCGAGCATCTTACTTGGATCAGAAACACGACCAACTCTTAGATGCAGAGAAATAAAGTCTCTTCTCACGACTGTTTAAGCAGCTTACCCTGCCGCCCTGCCGCACTCATGTTATTCCAGTTGGGTTTAACATTTGCTTCATTTTTCTGGCCATGTATGACTGTGAGCGAGCAGTGTTCAAATTAAAGACTCAGCATTTTCGGTGGCGTGTTTGGTTCTTCCTGCTCTTCGGTCAGCTGCACGATGTTTAAGAGAGAGAAAGCACTGAACCTCAGAGAACAACCACAAAATGATCACAGTGATATTTCACACAGAGCACATACAGGAAACACAGAGCTGCACACTGTTATTTATCTACTGTACTAAAATGACAGCATTAAGAATAACTCGTCCCTTCTTTGTCTCTCTTATCGTACACATTCCCGTGAGCTGACGTCTCCCGGCAGTATTTGCTGCTTCATCTGTTAGTACTGGCTCTCACGCTCTGGCCGTCCCAGCGTTTCCACTAGGTGGAGCGCTCGGCAGGTGTCCGATGTGTTTTCACTGTGCTGGAAGAAAGACTCAATGACTTTATTAAGAGAACAAAGACCAGACATGTTTACTGTTTGTTTATTCTGAACCTCACTGGTTACATTGAAACATAAACAACCCGTAAACGTCCTGGGGTTTAATCTATGTTCGTCATGACCATTATTTGTCCCATTATTTCTTATTGTCTTTTTAATTACTCGGTTGCTTCCACAATCAGACCATGTGGAATTCCTTTGTAGGAAATTTACACATTTACAGAAGAAAGAAAATAAAGTTCAAGGCCCAGGACTGCTATCACTCATTGGACCCCTCACTAAGATTTCCCCTCAGTGTGTCATTTGTCATTCACAGAGCCATGCCACTGTGAAATGAAACTGGAGAAAGCAGCCGCCTAACAACCGCTGTAAATGATTTTACTGAATGATGAAAATAGCAAATACTGACCTGCTAAGAAATAAAACACAAACACGCCCTGGAATCTTCTTTACGTGCTTTATTGGGCGCTCAGTGAGTTATTACTGACCGATCATCTGATAGCGTGTTGACTTTGTTTCTATGGCCACAAAGGTGCGTAGGCCCCCTCGATACCACTGAAACCGTCAAGTTCCGCCACACCCATGTCAACATATTGGATGAATCAAATGGATGAATGTGTTTTGTTTATGAATGTTTTATGGAGCGTTTAAGAGCCCACTCCTGCCATGGAAATCACTATCACACCCCTGCATGCACATCACAGTGAACGTTTACCTGAGCTTGCATCACACACACACACACTCATATTCCTTATCGTATCCTGGTAGCTGAGTCAGAGCAATTTGTTTGCTACGGTGACGTAAAAGCATGATTGTAGAATAACTTCAGCATAAATTAATTTGAATAAAGAGGAAACCACAAAACCAACATGAAAGCTTTACAATGTTGAGGGTGGCTGTAAAGCAGCTGAATCTCAAACGATGGTGGATGATGCAGCTGGAGACTCAGCGAACTCAAGCTACCACACACACAGAAGCCATCGTTGGCAGCGGCCCAGTCAGAACCCAGTCAGAACCCAGTCAGAACCCAGGCCTCCACGCAGTACAGATGGGTGGATTGTTCACGTCAGACGTCTTCAATTGATGCGTGAGTTTCCTACTGTTTATATATGATTCCTGCTGCTGTATCAAGCAAATGCACGCGTTGTTCTCAGGCTGGAGATTTTGCAAACACACAGGCTATTGTCAAAATACTCAGTAGTAAAACCAGCCATTCATGAAAGCAAATTCAGACTGGGTGGCAATGAATGTTGTCTGAACTGGGAGCTCATACATTCAACAAACTAGTTTTACCTTTTCAAGCTCACTTATTTGAGAAGTGCATTAACTCATCATTAAGTTAAAAAAGGTCTGTATTCATGTGTCTGTTGACAAAACAAGACAAACTAGTCTCTGCTAAAGACATAAATTACATTTCCCAAAATATGCATTATGTCTGAATGACGTGTGAATGAGAAGTGTCTGCATGCTAACATAATGGACTGGAGGATTATTTAGTACTGTGTGTAAATCACACTTGGTGTCAGGTTTACTGATGCCCGCCAGCTATTTTTGGTGACGAACGTAAAGTTCTAAATATAGATTGGAATCAGGTTGAGCCCAAACCTTCAAACAACGCCTTCACAAAGACTGGAGCTGGTTCCACTATTGACCTTTTATAAAGATTCACACTTTGCTTGACTGTATTTTGTGTTTACAGAACATTGTTTCCTTTTGTTAGTGTTTTAATGGTCTCCTGCCTCCTGTGGTTGTCAAACTAAATGGATAAGATTTTTTCTCGTGTGGGTTTTTTTCTGGCTGAACCATATAATTACGCTCAAGTCTTTGTTGGCTTTTGTGTGAGGAGGGAACTTCAAGTTACTTGGACATTGCCAAAATAGTAGAGACCAGACACACCCCTGGTTCTTTTCCCAGTCCACCTGTGTGGCGGTGCTTTCTCTACCCATTCAAAACGCTCTGGACGTCACTCCATTATTGAAAACATTGCAGTGCCATAGCAACACGATGATTAGTGTGTCAGTGAGCGTTTTAATGCCAGAGTGCATGGCCTAATGTTTTTCTTCCAACGTACTGAGGCTCAAGTACTGATGTGGCACAAATTCATTCATGATCCAGCTTGTCACACACACACACACTGGTTGCTGGTGCTTGTGTGCCACCCTCATAGGACTGATGTCAGGAAGCTTTCTGAGAGCCTCTGTCCGTGTTATTCTTGTCTGCTCGAGCTGTGTTTGGCCAAAAGGCTGAGGCAGTTGTGAAAGCGGGCTGCTGAAGTATGGGATGCATCCGCTATGGGAATGTAAACACAAAACTCAGACAGAGACACGGGAACAAATAACACTTTCACATAACACTGAGACACTTTATTGATGATCAAATTCCATCCCTTTTCCAGAGCGAGATGAACAGCATTTCTCTGACCTGTAACAGCACCAGCAACAGCTGTGTAATAAATAAAACCGAACCTACAGAACGCCTGTGTACTGAATGCTCAGCATTCACACACTATATTATAACAACAACGCACCACACAAACAGTCATACAGTGGACAGCAATAAATAACGTCACAGAAACACTCAATAAATTACATTCTAAAAAGTTTGGACAGTGGCTTTTACACAGCATCTAATGAAGCAGTCTATTCACGCTGCTGCTTGGTTGGGTCCTCAGATTTCTCTTATCTCGTCTGGGGAGAGATGAAGACAGAGAAAAGGTCAAAAAAGATCAATGACGTCATTATTGTCTAGTTGCATCAATTTGACAAAGTTTTATAAGTTATTTGTGTAGATTTCATGTTTGACGTGACACAAATTTTAATTGTCAAATGTACCGTACAGTATGCAAGGAGAAACTAGATCGTTTAGATTTACTGTCTGTGAGCCAGATGTGCTTTTCTCAGGGTGGACAGCGAGTAAGACACAATGAGGAGAATGCTGCACGGCTGCATTGTTGTTGTCTTCAGGCCAGTCTGTCAAAACACGTGTAGTCTGCTTGTGTGCGTGTGTCTCGCTCAGTGAGATCTGACCACATGTATGGGAAGATTAGGAAAGAAGCTGCTACGCTGAGGTCGTCACGTGTACAGTCAGTGTGTCAGGACTGTTATTGTTTGGATGCTCAGGAGAATGTGTAACGCGTGGCTTGTCTTTACGCTGGTATGAAGCGCTGAACAGGCCGAGACTCCCCTGACTAATCCAGACTAATTCCTCTAGTGGGGATTCCTCTTTGCATGATGCAACCTGACGGACTCAATAACAACAACAGGCACACTGTAACTCTCTGAGCCCACTCTTTCCTGTTTGGCTTAAGGATCACGTGAGCACGGGCCAGAAACGGCCCAGTGATGTGAACGTGAGTAAGAAATAACCACACGTCTCTCGTGTACAGTAGAATCAGAATGATCAGCGCACAAATGGGAGGAACAAATCACCAGCCTGGCAAAAGCAAACCCGACGACCAGTTTGGCAGTAGAGGTGTGAAGCAGTGCTCTGGGTGCCCGTTTGTGTCCCGCACAACTAGGCCCACAGCTCGACAATGAGACACCTACCTCTTTGTAACTCTAAACTCTCACACCACGACGTCACCAACAGGTTTCTGTAGCTTCTCCTGCTCCGGTGCGCTTCCCAGGTAGGATGCCATTAAGGTTTTATGTGACCTGTAACTACACGAGACATTCCACATGAGTATAATACTAGAGCACAGCTCTTGTGATGATCAGATGACGGCAGTAAAATAAGTGCAGGCTGTTGCTTTTTCACTGTTAACGTTTCATCTTTATAGATCACAGTCCATAAAATATCAACTGAACAACTGGGTCAGTAGCTCTAAACGTCTAGTTTCACAGTTTTGGTTTCACAGTAATAGAGTTTACGTTCTCTCCACGTCTTGTTGGACTATTAACTTTGTCCCACAAAGTTCATATATTACCAGTGATTTGCTCACACGCTGAAAACAAAGTCCAGTTAAGTAGTAAATCAATTGGCATCGTTTTAAACTGAAGGATAAGCACCATGTAAACCGTTATTGTGTACTACAGTTTTACACCTTGTGTGTGTTGTGATCCCTTGATGTGGCCCACATTCTGACTAGAAGCAAGAACGCGTAAAAGCTGCAGCCACCGAGTCTGGGAAGGTGGTGAGCAACGCGCTGCAGAGTGGGTGCGTTTGGGCGTGTTGTGTGCCTTTGAATGTGTCAGTGTGTCTGGATGCCAGGAAGCGTTTCTGGGCAGGAAGTGTGGATTGTAATGTGTGTTAAGGTGGGATATGCCCAGGTGTGTGTAGCTGATTAATTTATGTGCACATACACTTTGAACCTTGTCACAGTAAAGAAGAGGAGGATGGCTTTGGTACCAAACCGTTGGCATCATGACGTCATGAGGAATGTTAAATATCATTTAGATTTACTTCCCAGGCCACGTTAGACATAAAAGCATCTTTTTAGCGCACGATCGCTGACTGGCTTCCAAGACTAAAGTGACTAAAGTCGCCTACGTGGCTGAGTGACACCTGCCGCATACTCACTGGGCGCAGGTCATGAGCAGGATAGCGGTGCAGCTGATGACCGACAGGACCACAGCAATAATCACTAGCACCATCTGCAGCCGCTCGGCGTTGCTCTGTCTTGTGACCTCCGATGTTTTTTTTGTCTCCAGGGTCTGGATCCCGCAGCGCTCGCCGTCATAGCCCTTAATACATCTGGACAGATCAGCGAAAGAAACTGATTAGACCCCGTCTGAATCTGCGGCTGGAAAGGCAGCAGAAGATTAAACGAGACTGCACTCACATGCACACCGGCTCTCGCAGGCCCTCTATGTGCTTGCAGTAGCCGTGAATACAGAAGTCCAGGTGGGTGGTGGTGCAGGGGTCTACTGTGGTGCTGAGCCTCGACGTGTATCCGCTGGTGAACACCGTGTGCTCCGGGTTTAAAGGCGTTGTGCTTTTAGCCCTGTTCCTGTTCCTCCTCTTGCCTTTGCCTTTTCTGTTCTTCCTCTCGTCTTTACTTGACTCTGTCAGGAGGAGAAGTTCGTTAGTGGTGCCCTGACTGGGCTTAGACAGAGGTACCATAGGCGATTTGATACTGTATGATTAATGTCACTGAGAGTGATCGTTTTACCATGAAGGTTGAAGTTTTCGTGGTCGCCTCCTGAAACGTCTTCGTCTACCTCGTCATCGTAACTCACCGAGCTCTGGAGGCCCTCCCCAGAGGCCGGACCCCCAGTCACTCTGGCTAGCTCACTGGAAAATATGGCGTCAGATCCCTGAGCACCTAGAGCGCTGCAGACGACTGTAAACGCAACAGGGCAAACAGAAAAAAAAGATTAATGATGACGTCAAAGCCAGGCAGAGATATGACAATGCAGCCGTAAAAAGGAATTGGGGTCAAAGTTTACATCATGTGATGCAATGTTAGCTTTGTTTTTTATGTAATGTAATAAGTACGAGACCGAATTAGGTAAAAAGCTGCCAGAGATAATAACCAACTACTGCCAAGATCAAGTGCGAGTGTCAGGGAGCAACACAACCAGGACTGAAGTGTAGAAACTGATGCAGTGTCTGTGTTTGTTCATTCGTCTCCTTCTTCTAAGGTCACAGTCAGTCGAAGGTTGCTTAGCTACTTCATTGTATTCAGAAATCTCAGTCCCATCCATTCATCGTTAAAATATTAAAGGCAATCTGAGCTGACAAAATAGACACCTGCAGTTTTAGTTCTGAAACCAGTAGAACCAGTCAGCATCCCGAACTGTCTGTGTTCTGAGCGGAGGCATCGCTCTAACCACCCAACGGCGAATAAGACTCAGTGAAGGCCTAATGAAATATTTCAAATATGTTGACCTTTTGCAGCGTGCGTTGCTGTTGTACAATGACTCGGTAAAACGTTGGCAGCACAGAGCCACTGACTCTTTGAACCATCTCCCCTCTGCCTGACAAGTCCTCACATTTCTTTCTTTATCACTACGCTCTTCTGTCTTCACATGATTTTACCTGTCTCTTCCTTCCGTGTCATTGATTTACAGTCGCTGTTCGCACAGGGAGCATAATCGCAAGCCCAGACTTACCTAAGCACAGGAGACAGGTGAGGACGAGAGGGTTCATATCCCAGGAAGACGTTGTTTTGTGTGTGACGGTCCTGCTTTAGCCTCTGCCTGTAAGCGTGTGTCGGAGCGTGTGCTTGTCCTCTTCTGCTAGAGATTGTGCTTCGCTCTTTTTACCTTCACTGGGTGCAGCTTTTATAGACCAACGCCTGCCTCAATACTCCAAAGAGAAACAAGGGTGTGTGTGTGGCAAAGAGAGAGAGAGAGAGAGAGAGGTAATCAACTTGCTCTGTAAATGTGTCCGTGTGGGTGGGTGTGAGGACGTGTGTGTGCATGTGATTAACCAGCCTCAGGTAACAAATTCTCCCGTATAATGATTAGTCTGAACCACATTTAACAACAATTTGATGTATTCTTCTCATCTCCATTAAAACGCACTCAAACAGACACCCTGCTCCTTTAGCTGTTATTGCTTCCTCGCCTCCACGCATACGGACTAAACTTAATTAATTACAGCTTTGATCCAGCACACACACACACACACACACACCCACACACACACACACAACATTTAACAAATAAACTCATACAGGATTTGTGTTTTTGTGGATTGTTAAGCTCCTTGAAAGGTACCGAACCACAACTGCGCTGCCCTTGACTCGAGGTTCAATAATATGCAATACGACCATAAAATACGGTTTTATTATTGTGCAGATGAGTTGGTCTAATAGTGGCACTGGGACATTATTATTAATCAGTATCGATTGGCTTCTATGTGTTATTTCACTTGGTTAAACAGTAGCTGAGCTGTACTGATGAATTATTATTATTATGTGTGGGTTGATTAATCGTTGCCTAGAGTTGCTGTATCTGTAACTGTAGAGGAGACACTGGGTGGGGATGCTGATCGGTGTTGTTGTGTCTGCAGACCAAGTCGTGCTCCAGTGGAATCCAATGGAAACCTGCAAGGAATGCTGGGAACTTTTCCATCACATTTCTCGAAGCAGGAGCTCATGTTTTGTTTATAACAGCCGTGGAATGAAATTGTTTGGATTATGTGTAATGGCATTGAGGGTATGTGATATGAATGTGTGGAAAGACTGAGACGAGCCCGGAGAGAAGCCGCCCACTGTAAACACTGGCGTGTAGCTAACGCCATGAAGGATAAACACCGTCCGACACAAATACGACCAAATCTATTTTTACACTGAACCATGCATTTTGTCAGTGTTGTCCAGGTGAAGCCCAACCTGCAGGTTCACAAATAACACAAAGCCTCACCTGCATCATGTCTCTGTCAGCACCTGTCGCAGCTGCTGGGTTGAGACATTTGTGTCAAAACATTATACTGGTGGCTCAAAAGTCAGGAGATCATCTTCATTACACTTCCTCTGAGTCACGAATGTCTTTACAAGAGTTAGTGGCCGTTCATGTAGCAGATGTGATATTTGGGAGCTGAGGGGTTTGATTGGAGCGATATCAGGTATTCACTGGCCATTAGGGTTCAGCCTCTGGGAAAAGAACGCCTGCACCACATGTCAACCCGTTGTGTAGTTGTTGTAGTGTAGGTACTGCAGCCTGAGCCTGACAACAGACCAGTGTTGCCATGCATGACCATGCCTCCGTCATATTAGTGGCAATCAACAATAACAGTGAAAATGAAAAACAAATGCGTACGCGCTACACGTGGGCATTTTGTTTTGTTAAAGGACACGCACAGGATGTGGCTTAGTGGGGCTTCCACCGCATTCCTCCCTGCATGAGCAACTACTAGCACTTATGCAATATTCAGGTAATCACACTCATAACGAGCGCGGTGCAGAGATTAGGAGGCATGTCCATGTTTAGCGCCAGGTTTTATTTTTAGAACGCCACAGACGGGGAAGGGTGTGTGTGTCGTGTGTCTGTGCTTATGTGGTTTTAGGTACGTGATAAAGAGCAGCCTGAGTTAACCGCTGCTGGTCATTAGCCCAGAAAGACGCTTCGGTTGGCTGTTGAAAGGGCCCATTGGTTTTGGTTGGAGCACTAATGAGGCTGCACAAAGTAGAATGGAGTTAATGATTGACCTGACACCGGATGCTATTTACAGACACACTCCCAAAACACTGCATCTGTTTGTATTATATCAACGTAGAAGTAAAAAATTTATTTTAAAACCTAAGACCAGCAACCTTTTAGTATCGTCTTTTCCTGTGGGTGAAGTGAAGATGCTAAAATATTCAGTATACAGAAACCTTTATATTAGCTAACGTCACGTTTAGTTTATTTGAAAACAGTTGACTGACTTTTGCCCTGTGTCAGCTGAGTTGCAACAGGTTAGTCGGGCCTTTTATTTCCATCCCGTCATGGGCTTTTATGGATGTAATTCTTTTACCATAGAATATTAAAAACACAACTCATGATTGTAGGGTCTCAGCGAGCCAGCAAACACAAGGCCTGCTCCACAGTTATGAATTAAATGTGGCCAATATAGATTTTATTACTTATTTCACTTTATCTCTAAAGTCAGATGATTTTAAGATTGTTAAGGTTTATGATACTGTCTCATAACCTACATTCACTTTTGCCGTTTATTAAGTATATAATCTAGTAGGCAACACAATTTGAAAACAAAATGCACATTTTGCAGTGCTAAAGATTTTTACAGAAACTGAGAATGAACTGAAACATTTGAAACCGATTCACTTCAGCACGTACTTTATTAAACAAGTTTCCCTGCAAGCAAAGCTAATACTGCCAATGCAACACATCACATAAAACAGTAACAATTTTGAAGAGATACAAAAACATTCAAAGTAATAACAGAAAAAAAGGGTAATTATTTTAATTAAATATGTATATATTAATACTTTCATTACTAATGTATAAAAACACATTAAGGCTAATAGCCGCTCACAATAGATGTAAAACGCTGATGATCACCAATAAATAAAAACAAAGATGAGCTTAAAAATGTCAAATTTAAAACTGTCAACAAAGACTCGCATGGAGAAACCACTGCAAGAAAATGAGAAATATTTCTTTAGCTACTTTCCTCAAAACCAAAATGAGCGACGTGTGGTGCTAAGCTGTGTCTGCGTGACTGACTGTCCCATGGATCCACCATTACGTCTCATATTTGTTTAGCTTCTATGAATTTTCCATGACCCACCATATTTGTGGGTGCATTGTTTTCCTGCGTCTCTCTTTTCGTCTTTTCAAACATGAGGGCAGCAGGTGATGAAACACTAGAACTAGAACTCATGCAGCTGGAAACAACAAACAAAGCTGTTCCCTTTTTGAACATTTTAATCTCTTTGTCCTGATCTGTCTGCTCCATAAAGTGAACCAAAGACGCGTGACGCACACTAGAGCCAGTAGGAACAATCCAGCAAA